>OX456526.1:147500-1347500 GCA_949748255.1 Eustalomyia histrio
CAGACAGACAGACAGACAGACAGACAGACAGACAGACAGACAGACAGACAGACAGACAGACAGACAGACAGACAGACAGACAGACAGACAGACAGACAGACAGACAGACAGACAGACATACAGACGGACAGACAGACGGACATACAGGCAGACAGACAGACAGACAGACAGACAGACAGACAGACAGACAGACAGACAGACAGACAGACAGACAGACAGACAGACAGACAGACAGACAGACAGACAGACAGACAGACAGACAGACGGACAGATAGACAGACAGACAGACAGACAGACAGACAGACAGACAGACAGACAGACAGACAGACAGACAGACAGACGGACAGACAGACAGACAGACATCGCTAAATCGACTTAAAATTGCATAAGGTTCACGAATATATATACTTTATGGGGTCTTAAACCTATATTTGGACATGTTACAAACGGAATGACAAACTGATATATACCCTCACCATATATGGTGGAGGGTATATTAAGAGATAAAAAGAATTAACCGACGGCCACACTAACCACATAATTTCAAAAAGAGCAAAAACAAATATGTAGATCAATGACTTTTATTTGATCATAAAAATTTTGTATTACAACCCTTTTATATTATAAGCATACAACCGACGGCCACACTAGAAGGCAATTAAATCAATAATAGTCCTCAGCTAAAATGAAGGCAATTAAATCAAGTTGTGTCAACATCAAGAATGAAGGGCAATTAAATCAAGTTGGCTCCTTATAAAAAAAGCCATTAAATCAAGTTGCCTCCTTATACAAAAGTCATTAAATCAAGTTGGCTCCTTATAAAAAAGCCATTAAATCATTCTCAGTCCCCATAGAAAAGCCATTAAATCAATATAAGTCCCCAATTTCCTACTACTCATATATACATCTAGTGTGATAAATTGGGATATTTCAGCTTTGATACATATATACATCTAGTCTGATAAAATGGGATATTTCAGCTTAGATACATATATACATCTAGTGTGATAAATTGGGATATTTCAGCTTAGATACATATATACATCTAGTGTGATAAATTGGGATATTTCAGCTTTGATACATATATACATCTAGTGTGATAAATTGGAATATTTTAGCTTAGATACATATATACATCTAGTGTGATAAATTGGGATATTTCAGCTTAGATACATATATACATCTAGTGTGATAAAATGGGATATTTCAGCTTAGATACATATATACATCTAGTGTGATAAAATGGGATATTTCAGCTTTGATACATATATACATCTAGTGTGATAAAATGGGATATTTCAGCTTTGATACATATATACATCTAGTGTGATAAATTGGGATATTTCAGCTTTGATACATATATACATCTAGTGTGATAAAATGGGATATTTCAGCTTAGATACATATATACATCTAGTGTGATAAAATGGGATATTTCAGCTTTGATACATATATACATCTAGTGTGATAAAATGGGATATTTCAGCTTTGATACATATATACATCTAGTGTGATAAATTGGGATATTTCAGCTTTGATATATATATACATTTAGTGTGATAAAATGGGATATTTCAGCTTAGATACATATATACATCTAGTGTGATAAATTGGGATATTTCAGCTTTGATACATATATACATCTAGTGTGATAAATTGGAATATTTTAGCTCAGATACATATATACATCTAGTGTGATAAATTGGGATATTTCAGCTTAGATACATATATACATCTAGTGTGATAAAATGGGATATTTCAGCTTAGATACATATATACATCTAGTGTGATAAAATGGGATATTTCAGCTTTGATACATATATACATCTAGTGTGATAAAATGGGATATTTCAGCTTTGATACATATATACATCTAGTGTGATAAATTGGGATATTTCAGCTTTGATACATATATACATCTAGTGTGATAAAATGGGATATTTCAGCTTAGATACATATATACATCTAGTGTGATAAAATGGGTATTTCAGCTTTGATACATATATACATCTAGTGTGATAAAATGGGATATTTCAGCTTTGATACATATATACATCTAGTGTGATAAATTGGGATATTTTAGCTTAGATACATATATACATGTAGTGTGATAAATTGGGATATTTCAGCTTTGATACATATATACATCTAGTGTGATAAAATGGGATATTTCAGCTTTGATACATATATACATCTAGTGTGATAAAATGGGATATTTCAGCTTAGATACATATATACTTCTAGTGTGATAAATTGGGATATTTCAGCTTTGATACATATATACATCTAGTGTGATAAAATGGGATATTTCAGCTTTGATACATATATACATCTAGTGTGATAAAATGGGATATTTCAGCTTTGATACATATATACATCTAGTGTGATAAAATGGGATATTTCAGCTTAGATACATATATACTTCTAGTGTGATAAATTGGGATATTTCAGCTTTGATACATATATACATCTAGTGTGATAAAATGGGATATTTCAGCTTTGATACATATATACATCTAGTGTGATAAAATGGGATATTTCAGCTTTGATACATATATACATCTAGTGTGATAAAATGGGATATTTCAGCTTAGATACATATATACATCTAGTGTGATAAATTGGGATATTTCAGCTTAGATACATATATACATCTAGTGTGATAAATTGGGATATTTCAGCTTTGATACATATATACATCTAGTGTGATAAAATGGGATATTTCAGCTTAGATACATATATACATCTAGTGTGATAAAATTGGATACTTTAGCTAAGATACATATATACATCTAGTGTGATAAATTGGGATATTTCAGCTTTGATACATATATACATCTAGTGTGATAAATTGGGATATTTCAGCTTTGATACATATATACTTCTAGTGTGATAAATTGGGATATTTCAGCTTTGATACATATATACATCTAGTGTGATAAAATGGGATATTTCAGCTTAGATACATATATACATCTAGTGCGATAAAATTGGATACTTCAGCTAAGATACATATATACATCTAGTGTGATAAATTGGGATATTTCAGCTTTGATACATATATACATCTAGTGTGATAAATTGGGATATTTCAGCTTAGATACATATATACATCTAGTGTGATAAAATTGGATACTTCAGCTAAGATACATATATACATCTAGTGTGATAAATTGGGATATTTCAGCTTAGATACATATATACATCTAGTGTGATAAAATGGGATATTTCAGCTTAGATACATATATACATCTAGTGTGATAAAATGGGATATTTCAGCTTTTATACATATATACATCTAGTGTGATAAATTGGGATATTTCAGCTTTGATATATATATACATCTAGTGTGATAAAATGGGATATTTCAGCTTAGATACATATATACATCTAGTGTGATAAAATGGGATATTTCAGCTTTGATACATATATACATCTAGTGTGATAAAATGGGATATTTCAGCTTTGATACATATATACATCTAGTGTGATAAATTGGGATATTTTAGCTTAGATACATATATACATCTAGTGTGATAAATTGGGATATTTCAGCTTTGATACATATATACATCTAGTGTGATAAAATGGGATATTTCAGCTTTGATACATATATACATCTAGTGTGATAAATTGGGATATTTCAGCTTTGATACATATATACATCTAGTGTCATAAAATGGGATATTTCAGCTTAGATACATATATACATCTAGTGTGATAAAATGGGATATTTCAGCTTTGATACATATATACATCTAGTGTGATAAATTGGGATATTTCAGCTTTGATACATATATACATCTAGTGTCATAAAATGGGATATTTCAGCTTAGATACATATATACATCTAGTGTGATAAAATGGGATATTTCAGCTTTGATACATATATACATCTAGTGTGATAAAATGGGATATTTCAGCTTAGATACATATATACATCTAGTGTGATAAAATCGGATATTTCAGCTTAGATACATATATACATCTAGTGTGATAAATTGGGATATTTCAGCTTTGATACATATATACATCTAGTGTGATAAAATGGAATATTTCAGCTTTGATACATATATACATCTAGTGTGATAAATTGGGATATTTCAGCTTTGATACATATATACATCTAGTGTGATAAAATGGGATATTTCAGCTTTGATACATATATACATCTAATGTGATAAAATGGGATATTTCAGCTTTGATACATATATACATCTAGTGTGATAAATTGGGATATTTCAGCTTTGATACATATATACATCTAGTGTGATAAAATTGGATATTTCAGCTCTGATACATGTATACAACTAGTGTGATAAAATGGGATATTTCAGCTTAGATACATATATACATCTAGTGTGATAAAATGGGATATTTCAGCTCTGATACATATATACATCTAGTGTGATAAAATGGGATATTTCAGCTTAGATACATATATACATGTAGTGTGATAAATTGGGATATTTCAGCTTTGATACATATATACATCTAGTGTGATAAATTGGGATATTTCAGCTCTGATACATGTATACAACTAGTGTGATAAAATTGGATATTTCAGCTTAGATACATATATGCATCTAGTGTGATAAATTGGGATATTTCAGCTTAGATACATGTATACAACTAGTGTGATAAAATGGGATATTTCAGCTTAGATACATATATACATCTAGTGTGATAAATTGGGATATTTCAGCTTAGATACATATATACATCTAGTGTGATAAAATGGGATATTTCAGCTCTGATACATATATACATCTAGTGTGATAAAATGGGATGTTTCAGCTTAGATACATATATACATCTAGTGTGATAAATTGGGATATTTCAGCTTTGATACATATATACAACTAGTGTGATAAATTGGGATATTTCAGCTTTGATACATATATACATCTAGTGTGATAAAATGGGATGTTTCAGCTTAGATACATATATACATCTAGTGTGATAAATTGGGATATTTCAGCTTAGATACATATATACATCTAGTGTGATAAATTGGGATATTCCAGCTTAGATACATATATACATCTAGTGTGATAAATTGGGATATTTCAGCTCTGATACATGTATACAACTAGTGTGAAAAAATGGGATATTTCAGCTTAGATACATATATACATCTAGTGTGATAAATTGGGATATTTCAGCTTAGATACATATATACATCTAGTGTGATAAAATGGGATATTTCAGCTCTGATACATATATACATCTAGTGTGATAAAATGGGATGTTTCAGCTTAGATACATATATACATGTAGTGTGATAAATTGGGATATTTCAGCTTAGATACATATATACATCTAGTGTGATAAAATGGGATATTTCAGCTCTGATACATGTATACAACTAGTGTGAAAAAATGGGATATTTCAGCTTAGATACATATATACATCTAGTATGATAAATTGGGATATTTCAGCTTAGATACATATATACATCTAGTGTGATAAAATGGGATATTTCAGCTTAGATACATATATACATCTAGTGTGATAAATTGGGATATTTCAGCTTTGATACAATATATACATCTAGTGTGATAAAATGGGATGTTTCAGCTTAGATACATATATACATCTAGTGTGATAAATTGAGATATTTCAGCTTTGATACATGTATACAACTAGTGTGATAAAATGGGATATTTCAGCTTAGATACATATATACATCTAGTGTGATAAATTGGGATATTTCAGCTTAGATACATATATACATCTAGTGTGATAAATTGGGATATTTCAGCTCTGATACATGTATACAACTAGTGTGATAAAATGGGATATTTCAGCTTAGATACATATATACATCTAGCGTGATAAATTGGGATATTTCAGCTTAGATACATATATACATCTAGTGTGATAAATTGGGATATTTCAGCTCTGATACATGTATACAACTAGTGTGATAAAATGGGATATTTCAGCTTAGATACATATATACATCTAGTGTGATAAATTGGGATATTTCAGCTTAGATACATATATACATCTAGTGGGATAAAATGGGATATTTCAGCTCTGATACATATATACATCTAGTGTGATAAAATGGGATGTTTCAGCTTAGATACATATATACATGTAGTGTGATAAATTGGGATATTTCAGCTTTGATACATATATACAACTAATGTGATAAATTGGGATATTTCAGATTAGATACATATATACATCTAGTATGATAAATTGGGATATTTCAGCTCTGATACATGTATACAACTAGTGTGATAAAATGGGATATTTCAGCTTAGATACATATATACATCTAGTGTGATAAATTGGGATATTTCAGCTTAGATACATATATACATCTAGTGTGATAAAATGGGATATTTCAGCTCTGATACATATATACATCTAGTGTGATAAAATGGGATATTTCAGCTTAGATACATATATACATCTAGTGTGATAAATTGGGATATTTCAGCTTAGATACATATATACATCTAGTGTGATAAAATGGGATATTTCAGCTCTGATACATATATACATCTAGTGTGATAAAATGGGATGTTTCAGCTTAGATACATATATACATGTAGTGTGATATATTGGGATATTTCAGCTTTGATACATATATACAACTAGTGTGATAAATTGGGATATTTCAGCTTAGATACATATATACATCTAGTATGATAAATTGGGATATTTCAGTTCTGATACATATATACATCTAGTGTGATAAATTGGGATATTTCAGCTCTGATACATGTATACAACTAGTGTGATAAAATGGGATATTTCAGCTTAGATACATATATACATCTAGTGTGATAAATTGGGATATTTCAGCTTAGATACATATATACATCTAGTGTGATAAAATGGGATATTTCAGCTCTGATACATATATACATCTAGTGTGATAAAATGGGATATTTCAGCTCTGATACATATATACATCTAGTTTGATAAAACGGGATGTTTCAGCTTAGATACATATATACAACTAGTGTGATAAATTGGGATATTTTAGCTTTGATACATATATACAACTAGTGTGATAAATTGGGATATTTCAGCTTAGATACATATATACATGTAGTGTGATAAATTGGGATATTTCAGCTTTGATACATATATTCATCTAGTGTGATAAATTGGGATATTTCAGCTCTGATACATGTATACAACTAGTGTGATAAAATTGGATATTTCAGCTCTGATACATATATACATATTGTGTGATAAAATGCAATCTAGAAAAAAGGACAAAATTAATCCATTTTTTCTTATTTAATTACATACAAAAGAATTATCGCATAATGAACACTTAGAGGTAAATTATAATTCAATAATAATACAAAGTTTGTGTTAAGAGTCGGTTGTGTTTTTAAAAAGCTCCTCAAAGTATCAAAATAATTTGTGAAAACAATAAACATTAAATATTTTTTTTTTTTATTTAAAGTTAATAGTAAAATAATTTCACACTGTTTTACTGTGTGTACTGTGTGTAATGAGTAGATATATTCAGGACACCGGTTTAATGTCAGATAAGCAATCTGGTTTTCGTCCTAATCATAGCTGCGTGACAGTCCTGGTTAATGTCTGTGAAAACATTAGGCGTGAACTGGATGATAGCAAAATAAACTTTCTTGTACTTCTTGATCACTCAAAAGCTTTTGATACGGTCAACCACCATACCCTTTGTATGAAACTTAGACGCTTTTTTAATTTTTCAACTACTTCCACCCAGCTTTTGTCCTCATACCTCATGAATCGTACGCAATCCGTATATGTAAATAATAAGTCATCCCAATCTTTGAATCTCGAGAGAGGTGTACCCCAAGGTTCGATTTTGGGTCCGCTGCTATTTTCAATATATATTAATGACTTACCTGAATATCTTTCGTATTGTAAGATACACATGTACGCAGATGATGTACAACTCTACTTGAGCAGTCCTATTCAATCTATAAAAGAGAATATTGATAAAATCAGCGCTGATCTTAATAGTTTATACCGGTGGGCAACAGCTAATGGGCTCTGTATTAATCCACGAAAATCCAAATGCTTGGTAATTCGTAAAAAAACTTTAAATCCAGTTTTCGAACATGATATCACCATTAACAACGAGAAAATTAACATTGTCCCAACAGCTAAAAATCTTGGTCTAATACTAAATAGTAGTCTAACATGGACAAACCATATTAACACAATAGTGGGTCAGACATTCATGAAACTAAGACAACTTTGGGCAGCCCAATCTTTTACACCTTTAAAAATTAGATTGCTGCTGGCCAAATCATACCTGATTCCGGGGTTATTGTATGGTTGTGAACTTTATGCCAGCCAATCTAAGCTTATCGTGGCGTATAATAGCATTGTTCGTTATGTTTTTGGATTAAGGCGACGTGATGGAACTTCGGATTTCTCAAAGAAAATTTTTGGTGTTTCATTTTTATAATCTTATGAAGATAAGAGTACTTCTCTTTTTACATAAAATCATTTATACGCAAAAACCTTTATACCTCTATGAAAAACTTCGTTTTGCTCAGTCTAATAGGGGCAAAAAGATTATTTTACCAAGACATCATTGTCTAGTATCTGAGTGG
This sequence comes from Eustalomyia histrio, assembly GCA_949748255.1. NCBI lineage: Eukaryota > Metazoa > Arthropoda > Insecta > Diptera > Anthomyiidae > Eustalomyia > Eustalomyia histrio. The sequence continues at coordinate 156,086 of OX456526.1, forward strand.
CAATTCTATATAAATGCAATTCGTCTCTGGAATATGCTTCCACAAAACCAACAACTTAACAGCAACGTTACTCATTTTAAAAAATTTGTTTTTCTAAATTATTCTTGATATTTTCTTACTTTTCCTGTTTGGCTTTAAATATTTTTTTTTTTATTATTATTATTTTTATTTTTAATCTTGTGTAATTTAAATTTAAGCTTTAAAAATATTTTACCTAATTGCAACCTATTCCTAAATATGTTTTAACAATTGTCATTATTATTTTTGCTTGGTAATTCCTGTACTGTAATTATAAGATTAAATCTTGTTGTGCAGGATATGACATTAATAAATAAATAAATAAATATTATGTTTTGTTTCTTTCTTGCAAATAGCTGCTTTTTTATTTTAAAGTAAAAACCTTTCAGTTACATATATCCAAAGAGAGGTGTCGCATCAGAAAGTCCATTCACTCCATACGACATATTCTGCTTTGGAAGCAGTTTCCATTAGCACTCTTGTACTACAATACGTAACAGAGTGTTATCGTTTTTCTGTTTGTTTGTAATTTAAATGAATATTTGCCCAAAACAATGCAAATATTTATATTTTTTGTGCATATTATACTTGAAATTGTTTAAAGAAATAATAATTTGCATATTTAAGAGTACGGTATTGCTTTTTCTATTATCTATGTGTTTTTATCGTAAAATAAAATGAATGGCGTATCTTTAATAAAAAAACTCGAAAAAACCTTTTGTTTTAATCAATTTTTCAAAAAAACATAAACTTTTTAAAAATGGCCGTTTTTAATTTTTTTTGTATGCTAAAAATAGCCTTATTTTGAAGGCAACTTTTCTCCTGAAATCCCCAGAATTCCCAAAAATATTGCAAATTCACCAATTTTTTTAACCATTTAACTTCAAATCAATTTTAAATTAAATTTTTAAATATACTGATAATTCAGAACAAACTCTTTTTATATTTTTATTGTACAAATGCACCTAATTCCAAAATATATGTTTTCTAAAATCTGTATTTAAAAAATATATAGCATAGGCATACACACTGGCAACAATGAAAAAGCTCACCAAAAAGTTGTATAAAAAAGCTCAAAGTCGAGAAACTCACCTTGGGCTAAAAATAACTGTGGTGTATTATTACCAGAGACCCGCGGCAGGGAAATTAATAATCAGCGGCGGCAGCTAATAAAAAATGCGGTAACGGATTACACCGCTGTGAGCTTGACTAAATTTTTTTGTTTTTGTTGTTTCACATGTTATTTCTGTCTAAATTGACACATGCCTAACGCCGACTTACTGATTCTAATCGTACGCGAGTTTAAGCCCAATATTACACACACAAAAATTGTTTTTCTTTTTTGAAAACATTACGCTCAAAACTAGTAACATTTTAGCAAGTTTTTTATTATTTTTCTTTACTACTTAAATTTTGAATAATTTATTAAAAAAAAAAACTTATAAGTTAAAATGCTTTAAATTACTTGGCAACAATTGTTTTATGTAACAGTTTTCTGAAAAAGTGCTAAATACTTCCATGGGAAAACTGCAGTACTTTTTCAACAAGTACTAAAAAAGTATTAGCTAATTGAATTTTACATCCCTGATACTTGTCACTTCTTCTCATTCTTATTCTTTTTTAGTTCTCCCGCTAATTTCAAAGAAAACACGTGGCCGTTTTTCTGTTTCTTCGTAATTTAAATAAAACTATGCAAATATTTATATATTTTTGTGCATATTATACTTGAAAATTTTTAAAGAAATATTTATTTGCTTGTTTAAGAGGCCGGTATTGCATTTCTATTTTCCATGTGTTTTTATCGTGAACTAAAAAGAATGGCGTATCTTTAATAAAAAACTTGAAAAAACATTTTGTTTTAATAAATTTTTCAAATAAAACATAAACTTTTTTAAAATGGACGTTCTAAATTTTTTTAAGTTTTTACAGTTGTTGGTCTTAAAAAAATATATAAAAAAAAAATATGAATGCCTGCAACCGGGCTCGAACCCGCAACCTTGCGAATTTAAGCTTTTTTAACAAGGCGTCATGGTTTGTTGAATTCAAACAGTGTTAACATTTTCAGTAAATTTTTAACAGTATTTTGCTTTAGATTTTAAAGCAACATGTTTATTAAATATGTAAAATTACTATTTAAAATGTTGCTAACAATACAAGTGTTGAAAAACCAAAATTAAATGTTGCATTTGAAACTTTATTATGTTGAAAAGATCGGTTTCCTAAGTTTTCTCAGTATATTAAATTTTAATTACTCTATGTTCTTAGTAAGAGCTGAATGCTCATTAATTTAAAAAAGCCAGTGCAAATCTTATAAAAATTTAAATAATAAAAATAAAGTGTTAAAAGTGTAGGGAATAAAAAAAGTATTAACAGTTATACATAATAAAGTGGATCTGTATAAAAAGCTACCGTTGTTATGTGATAAATTGGTGAGTTGTCTTTTAATTAGGGTGTGTGTGAAACGGTAGCAAAGTGGCATGGTAAAAAAGTTTTTAATTTTTGTGTGTGAAAAAGAATCAAATTTTTGTATTTCTTTTGTTTTTATTTTGCTTTTTAAAACTTCAAAATTTTCTATTCTTTTGTCAAAAATTATACTAGCCCTATGGGCAGGTGAAATTTTATTCACCTGAAAACTGTCAAAAATTTACCAAGAAGCATACTTTGCTACCATTTCACACACACCCTTAAACAACAAATGCATACACAGTATTTCCAGTAAAAATTTTAGATCATATCCTAATTTTTCAGATTAAAATCCTCAAAAATACCACAAACATATTGTTAAAAATAATAAAGATTTCATATTTTCATCAAAAATATGTGCTGTTAAAAGTTATTGTTTTAAAACTCAAACGGTAGACTAAAAAATTGATTATTTTAGTAAACTCTCTTAGATAAGAGCCACTTTGTCCTTAGTGTAATAAAAATTTCTGAATTTTTTGAATTCAATAAAATAAAACGTACATTAATCAGAACAATGGATTTTAATTTCAGAGGTTTTTTAGTCAACTCTCATAAATTAAATCAAATTACTGATACAATATCAGTAACTCAAGCCGCCCTGCAAGATTGTAATTTCAAAACTTTCCATACATTAATGTGGAACGTTTCTGGATGGGTGAACTAACTGCAAGTTCTTATTTGTTAGAGTCTACTGAACATAGTGTTTTTCTTAGTAAACATGTTTCAAAATAATCTCCACAAAAAATGATCTGTGTCATAAAAATTACCTTTATGAAAAATATTTAGAATTTATATCTGAAAATACTCACGAAATCTAATTAACCATTTAAGCTTTAAAAAAACTCTATAAAATTTCCTTTTTATATTTTTTTTAGGAAAATATTGGTTTTCGACAGAAATTTTTTTAAAACATTGTTTGTTATGTTTCAAAAACCGAAATTTTTCTAAAATAATTTTTCAAATCTGTTTAAAAAAACCTTTATTCCAATAAACTTGAGATATTGCCTCAGAGTCTGAAAAAAAATAATGATTTTATATACTTTTTTAATGAAAAGGTTTTAATTTTTAAGTGGAAAAATATCTCTTTATCATTTACCGCAGCGTTGACTTAATTGAAACAAAAACTTTACATTCCCAACATACGATGTATTTTTGCAATTTTTTTAATTAACATTTTTGTTGATTACTATGGGACTATGCATTAGAAATTTTTTGTTCAGAAAATTGAATACAAAAATGTATGTTTATGGAAAATTTTAAATATTTAAACAATATTACTTCTATACTACATGTATTTCCCGATTTCCTTTATCATCTTTTTTATAATTGATTCCACAATAATTAAGATTCTTTTAATATATTTTTTCTTAATTTTTTGTGTATTTTCCTTCTATTTGTCTATCCGCTTAACATGCAAAACCTTAAATAAGAACATATTCTGTTAAATTAGCTTCAATTGAATGATTTTATATTTTCCTTCGTTATATTATCCGTCCGCTTCGTATAATAATCCAAAATTTATTACCAAATTTATCACTTTCATTTTGCCTTCATAAACTTATTACACAGTACAACAGCCAATCTGGGGGGTGAGAAATTCCAAGTCAGGGTGATGTTACTAGGTCAGTATAGTAAAACCCTCAAAGGGTTTGGCGTTCGTATGTGTCAGTTTTTTTTTATGACCTTTTAAATTTTTTCCTTATCTTGATGTTTTTTCGCTTAGTTGTAACATTTTGGCAAAAACGTAGTTTAACATAACTCGAGAACCACTTGTCCGATTTTGATGAAACAAATTTAGAAAAATTAAGAATTACAATTTCTCTAATCTGTTTCTATACCGTTTTCCTATATGTGCAACACTTTCGAAGTTAAAAATGAATGTATGAAGGGAAAAAAGTATTTTTTTAAATATTTTTTTTTTAAATTCATAAAAAATCCAAAATGGAAAAAAGTGCCAAAACTAATTACTTTCGCGTAAAGTCACATAACTCATGAGCAAAAAAAGGCATAGATCATGAAAATCGATGCACGCGTTTCTCATTTATTCACAATTAGGTAAATGTATGAATTTCAAAAATTTGCTCCAGATATGCACAACATTATTTGAAGAAAACATTGACACTCACAAGCCGAACTCTCTCATATTTTTCTACTGTACTAAAAGAGAAATATTGATGTGGCAACACTGGTTCTGTAATGTTCACATAAAACATGCATTGTCATTATACTTCTTCTCTTTCTCACACTGATTCCGTGATTTTTGTCATTCAACAAGTGCCGACGAACGCGAACAGTAAAAGTGATTTTTCTCCAGTTTTTTAAAAGTGAACAAAACTGAAGAGAATATGGAACTGTGCAAGCCAGATATAAATAGCTTTTGCTACTGCTGTGGTCAATATGTTTCAACACATAAAAAAAGGGGAAATTTCAGTACTGATTTTGTTCAAACATACGAGATGTACTTCAACCAAAATGTTATAGTGAACGAAAATTGGGTACCAAATATAGTGTGTAAAAGCTGCTACAACCGTCTAATGGATTGGAAAAATAGAAGACGTGAAAGTATGCCATTCGGTATCCCAATGACTTGGACTTATCCTGGCGAATGTCACAATCCATTGAATTGCTATGCATGTGCGAATAAAGGAGCCGCAAAAAGGATAAGAAAATCGTATAATTACGTTGGTGTTGCAAGTGCCGCAACACCATTGCCTCATTCGGACCACATTCCTGTGCCAAAAGCTTCTAGCCTAGATATTTTCTCTTCTACGACTGCTCCGACATATCATGCACGTGATGATCCCCCATATGAACCATCAGTATCCAATGAGCCAATTTTAATAAATCAAAATAAGCTTGATTCAATTGTTGCCAAGTTGGAATTAACGCAGCATAAATCGGAAGAGCTGGCTTCCATTTTGAAATCAAACAACTTGTTGGCACCCGGTGTGAAAGTCACAGCTTATCGAAGTCGTCAGGCAACACTCCAAAGTTTATTCCTTGTGAATGATAAAAAAACTTCTGCATATTGCCCGGATGTAGGAAAATTGATGGACGCAATGGAAATAAAATATGAAGCAGATGACTGAAGATTATTTATTGACAGTTCAAAACTCAGCTTGAAGGCGGTTTTACTGCATAAGACCAATAAAAAACCTTCAGTTCCAATCGCCTATAGTACAGAAGCGAAAGAAACATATGATGCACTGGAAAATATTTTAAAAATGGTTAACTACGCCAAACATATGTGGCGCATATGCTGCGATTTAAAAGTTGTAGCAATGCTTTGCGGTCTTCAAAGCGGCTATATAAAATATATGTGCTTTTTGTGCGATTGGGACACACGATTTTCCGGTGACCAATATGCATGCCACGGATGGAAACTCAGAGAGCACAGCAGGTTACAAACGGCCAATATTATTCGTGAGCCTCTAGTGCCGAAGGAGAAGATATTGCTGCCTCCACTGCATAATAAACTTGGAATTGTTAAGAATTTTATCAAAACTGTCGCCAAAAGAGATGAAGTTTTCTTGGGTTTGAAACTAATTTACCCGAGACTCAGCGAAAGTAAAATTAAAGAAGGTAAGTTATAATATCACATTCATTTCCCATGATTTTCCATCTTAACAAATTAATTTTTTCCAATCAGGCGTAGTAAATGGTCCAGATATACGAAAGCTGATTAAAAGTGACGCATTCAACAATATTTTGATTGACGCTGAATCAAATAAGTAATAGAAGGCTTGTTGGGAAAGCATCGTTCTAACAACTACGATGTTTCTGTCGCAAGGATGTTAAGAGCATTCTCGGAAATTGGTGTCCACATGTCCTTGAAAATCCATTATTTACATCATCATCTGGACTACTTCAGCAAACAATTGGCTACCGAATCTGATGAACAAGGTGAACGCTATCATCAAGTTGCTATGCCATTTGAAATGAGATAATACTGATTTTTTATTTTTTCAAACTCATTTTAATAAAACAAAAACTTACAGATATAGAGGCAAAAAGTCTCCGAGTGCAATAATTGCGGAAATTTGCTGGTGGAGTGAGCTTGTGTGGCAAGACAAGGATGATCTTGATGATAAAGAATTTTCAGGAGATGCAGAAGGGCCAACAGTGGAATCACACATTGACATTATGTGTGGTTCAGAAACTGATGATAGCGATGAATGCGATGCCACTAGTCCCGAACAACCACCATCGAAAAAGTCTAGGCAATATTTATTAAAATAAATAAAAATAAATAAATAAAATAAAAATAAAAAATTATAAAAATGTTTACTTAATTTTTTTAGTAGTTTATGGCCAGAAGTCTGGAGTTATTGGGGGAAATTTATAAAAAAGGCGATAAATGACACTTTTTTTGAATAAAAACAAATATCAATATTCTTGTCAAAATGGGATACCTTCACTTAATTGTAAATAAAAGCAGAACGCGTTAATCGATTTCTATGATCTATGTCGCATTTTGTTTATAGGTTATGTGACTTTAGATGAAATTAATAACACTTGATCCTTTTTTCCGCTTTGGATTTTTTTATGAATTAAAAAAAAAAAAATTTTTAATTTTTAGGCAAAAAAATATTTTTTTTTCTCCACAAATTTATTTTTACCGGCAAAACTGTTGATTTTAAAGAAAAACGTTATATGAACGGATTAAAGAAATTGTAATTCTAAATTTTTTTGAGTTTGTTTTAGCAAAATCGGACAAGTGGTTCTCGAGTTATGTTAAACTACGTTTTTGCCAAAATGTTACAACTAAGCGAAAAAACATCAAGATAAGGAAAAAATTTAAAAGGTCATAAAAAAAAACTGACACATACGAACGCCAAACCCTTTGAGGGTTTTACTATACTGACCTAGTACCATCACCCTGACTTGGAATTTCTCACCCCCAGATTGGCTGTTGTACTGTGTAATTAACAAAATGTTTTAGGAAATGATACCAAATGTTTGTATTTCCTTTAAAAAGATAATAAAAGTTTAATATCTCATGCATGGAAACTAAAGAGAACTTTATTTGGATTAGTGAAAAGAGAGATTAACCATAAATATTATAAAATATGAGAGATTGAGTGAATGAGTAATAAAGTAGTGAAGTTATTGAGGAAATGGAAACAACAGAAAATATTGGAAGAATAGGAGTTTCAATATGTTTACTGGCGACAACACTGGCTAATGCAATCTTTTTATTTTTGCGATTCTTTGCCACGAACATATTTCCCACTAAGACCCGACGAGATTTGTGAAGGTCTAAAAATATAGGTTTGCATAAAAATTTGTAATTTTCAGAAATCGTCCAAACTTATTGTATATGTACAAAAAAAAACCATTAATTGTTGTTTGGCAAAATTTGGCTTAAAAGAAAATCGCCCAAATGTCGTAAAATCGTAACGTCTCGTAGCCCGCCCCAATATAATTTCATTCAATTCATAGTACATATTTTTGAAAAAAATTAGTTAAATTTAGTGTTTGGTAAAATTAGAAATAAATGATACATATTTACAATTGTTTTAATATTGTTTGAATAATGTTTTTATTTTTAGTACAGGGTAAACTAAAACTCTGAGTAGTTTTTTCGTATAGAATACTATATTTTTGTAAATTGCTAGTAAAAAATTAAACATTTTAATTGAAAACTAGAAAAAAATCCCAAACTGAACTTAAAATTTTTTTTATTGAAGAATTTACTGACAAAATTTTGCTTATAAAATAAAATATTTGATATTTTAAGTATAAAAATATTTCTTTTGGTGCACACGTAGAAAAAAGTTTAAAAATGTCTGGTAATTTAGCTAAAAATTAGTGAAAATGAACCTTCAGAAACACTGTTGTAATCAGAAAAATCACTTTGTTAAAAATGATTAAGATAAAACAAAAGATTTTTTTTTTAATTTTGTAAACTAACTATTTTTTCGGCTAAATCAGTAAATAATTTGTTTTCAAAGAATACAAAACTTTTTATACAGTTTATCGGCGTTAAGTCCGCATTTTATATTATAAAAAGCGCACGTATCAATAATTTAGTTTTTGCAAAAAGGAATAAATTAGAACGATGGGTTCTTATTTCAGAGGTTATAATTTCAGAACTTTCCATACATTAAAATGAAACGTTCTAATTTCTGGATGGGTGAAATAACTGCAAGTTCTTATTAATTAGAGGGTACTGAACATAATATTTTTCTTAGTAAGCATGTTTCAAAATTTACAAGTGAAAAATAATATCCAAAAAATCCCAGATTTGAGAGCTTTAATAAGTTTGTCATTCCGTTTGTAATTTCTACAATATTGATCTTAGACCCTATAAAGTATATATATTCTGTGTCCTTATGAAGAGCGAAGTTGATTTAACGATGTCCGTCTGTGTGTTGAAATGGGTTTTCCGAAGAACCCAGACATGATGAGGACTTGATTGTTTTTTATTTCTGTTACATGTGATCCATTTCTGTTTGCTATTAAAAATCAGACAGATCGGTTAATAAATGGCTGAGATATCATCAAAAAACCAGGACTACCTCTAATTTTTCCAGTAAAATCCCTTTGTTTAATATGTATGTAGAATTTTGAGCATAACAACACATCCATGTGTTAAAATTCTTTTCTTTCATCTCCACCTTTTATACACAAACAACACACATACAAAGATTTGTCATTTAAATAAAAACTAAACAAATCCCTAATGAAAGAAGACTTTTATATATGTACCTCTACTGACGATGATTTTGTGTGAGCTTCAATAGCTCAGTTGTCTTGACGCTATGTCACAAATACTTTTTTTCTCTTAGGCCGCGGGTTCGAATCTCAGTCAGGTCAATCCACTTTTTTTTGTACATTTTTTTTTATTTTCTTAAGATTTTTTTTTTGTTTATTTTTGGTTTTTTTTTACATTTAATAATTAATTTAAATAAAATTTTATATTAATAATTAAATAATCCATAAATAGGCTAAAAACATCAAAATTTTTATAAAAACCCTCTGATACAAACAAAATACAAACGGTTTTATTTCTTTTTTTTGCTCCGATTTAAAAGAATTTATAAAAAGATTTTTAAACCATTTTATTTCTCACATATTAAGAAAATTTTATACATAATTTACCTTTGAGTGCAACTATTTTAGGTCATAACTTATAATAATTTATAAAAAAAATTATAAACTATTTTCCTTCAAATTTTTAAAATTAAGCTAAAGAAATTACAAATATTTTTAATAAAAAAACGAAATAAAATCCCAAATGCAAATTTGCCAGCTAAATCAAACTATTTTGTATAAATAAAACACATGCAGTTGTAGTGATTTCTTTTAACGATTTGTTGAAATTCTTTTCTTTCACCTCTTCACCTTTTATACACAAACAACAAACACTATTCTAGAGCTGTATTATGACCTATGGATACGTCTTATATAGCAAAAGATCGAAAATCTTTAGTAAAACATATTTGCTGAAAAAATCGGAAATATCGGTTCAGATACAAAAAAATTATGCCCAAAACATAAATTTTTTTAAAGTACCTATTTTCCCGAGTCCAAGTTTTATCTCCAAACTAAATGGTTAATTTCCTCTTAAAGGCGTCCGTATATAAATCTGTCCATTCCATATATGTCCATATATAAACTTCAGTTTTTTCCCAACCATGGTGAAGGGTATATAAGATTCGGCATAGCCGAATTTAGCCGCTCTTACTTGTTTTTTTTTTATTCTGGGTTTATTTTATAATCATTATCCTGATTTTGATAGGACGTCAATTTTACACATAACATAATTACAGACACAGATATATGTTAGAAAATTACAAATTTTGAGATAAATAAATATTTATAATTAATTTTTTATAAATAAAAGATCTTTAGCTCAATTTAAAATAATACATATCGTCGGCTTAACCTGCAAACCTGCTAAATCCACTTTTTAAGTAAATTGAGATTTTGATGCCGTGTGGTAGAGAAAGATACGCCTTGTTGACCAGCATGTAGTTTTTCTATAATTTGAGTCTTGAAGTGTGTAAAAAGGTTTGATAAGAAAAACTGCTAAATCCACTCATAGAAAAATTTTTGTAAGAAAAACTGCTAAATCCAGTACATTATTAGTTGAGTGTTTATTACTAACTCTAATTTAGCTGTTTTTACGGCAATATGGGCAGTACTGTAATGAATATGACTTTAATTTAAAAAACACAATTTATCTTAGTAACCCTTGAATTTAAATGAAATATTTAAATCTTTCGGTTTGAATGTATATAAAATTTATATATAGCTCAGTTGTCTTGACGCTATGTCACAAATACTTTTTTTCTCTTAGGCCGCGGGTTCGAATCTCAGTCAGGTCAATCCACTTTTTTTTGTACATTTTTTTTTATTTTCTTAAGATTTTTTTTTTGTTTATTTTTGGTTTTTTTTTACATTTAATAATTAATTTAAATAAAATTTTATATTAATAATTAAATAATCCATAAATAGGCTAAAAACATCAAAATTTTTATAAAAACCCTCTGATACAAACAAAATACAAACGGTTTTATTTCTTTTTTTTGCTCCGATTTAAAAGAATTTATAAAAAGATTTTTAAACCATTTTATTTCTCACATATTAAGAAAATTTTATACATAATTTACCTTTGAGTGCAACTATTTTAGGTCATAACTTATAATAATTTATAAAAAAAATTATAAACTATTTTCCTTCAAATTTTTAAAATTAAGCTAAAGAAATTACAAATATTTTTAATAAAAAAACGAAATAAAATCCCAAATGCAAATTTGCCAGCTAAATCAAACTATTTTGTATAAATAAAACACATGCAGTTGTAGTGATTTCTTTTAACGATTTGTTGAAATTCGTTTCTTTCACCTCTTCACCTTTTATACACAAACAACAAACACTATTCTAGAGCTGTATTATGACCTATGGATACGTCTTATATAGCAAAAGATCGAAAATCTTTAGTAAAACATATTTGCTGAAAAAATCGGAAATATCGGTTCAGATACAAAAAAATTATGCCCAAAACATAAATTTTTTTAAAGTACCTATTTTCCCGAGTCCAAGTTTTATCTCCAAACTAAATGGTTAATTTCCTCTTAAAGGCGTCCGTATATAAATCTGTCCATTCCATATATGTCCATATATAAACTTCAGTTTTTTCCCAACCATGGTGAAGGGTATATAAGATTCGGCATAGCCGAATTTAGCCGCTCTTACTTGTTTTTTTTTTATTCTGGGTTTATTTTATAATCATTATCCTGATTTTGATAGGACGTCAATTTTACACATAACATAATTACAGACACAGATATATGTTAGAAAATTACAAATTTTGAGATAAATAAATATTTATAATTAATTTTTTATAAATAAAAGATCTTTAGCTCAATTTAAAATAATACATATCGTCGGCTTAACCTGCAAACCTGCTAAATCCACTTTTTAAGTAAATTGAGATTTTGATGCCGTGTGGTAGAGAAAGATACGCCTTGTTGACCAGCATGTAGTTTTTCTATAATTTGAGTCTTGAAGTGTGTAAAAAGGTTTGATAAGAAAAACTGCTAAATCCACTCATAGAAAAATTTTTGTAAGAAAAACTGCTAAATCCAGTACATTATTAGTTGAGTGTTTATTACTAACTCTAATTTAGCTGTTTTTACGGCAATATGGGCAGTACTGTAATGAATATGACTTTAATTTAAAAAACACAATTTATCTTAGTAACCCTTGAATTTAAATGAAATATTTAAATCTTTCGGTTTGAATGTATATAAAATTTACCTACTGTTGCAGATGTCAACATCTAAAAACGCATCCTACAACTCTAACGAAAGCGCAGTAATGTTAAACCAGCACGAACAGGGTCCAATTTTGGTTTCACCTATTACAATAGAACAACGCTTGGTACCTTATGGTATAAATTCGGAAACGGATAGCAGCTATCCGGAAAAATGTAAGAAAACAAGAAAAAGATCAAAAGTACAAAAATGTGATCCGTTTGCAGAAAAAAACAAAAAATATAGAGAGGCTGGAAAAAAATATTTCGGAAAACGAAAGACAGAAACATACGATTATGAAGTGCCAAAGAAATCAAGAAAGATGAAGCAAAGATGCAGTTGTAAACAAACGAAATATGGTACTATTAAATGTGAGGCTTTTACAGAAGAAGACAGAAAATCTATTTTTCAAAACTTTTGGCAAATGAATTGGCAAGAAAAAAAGGTTTATGTCGATGGCCTTGTGGCATCGCTTCCGACTAAAAGGTTACGGGGAAGAAAACATGATCAAGAGTCTAGAAGAAATTAGTCTCTTGGTTACTATTTAAAAAAACACGACGAGCAAACCAAAGTATGCAGAACCATGTTTCTTAACACGCTCGGTATAGGAAGATGGACTGTGCTTAATTGGAAAAATGAAAAAACATTTTCCAAGAACTCAAATAATGTTTTCACAGCCTCCCGACGTTCTGTTAACAAACATTTGCCCTCAACTCGCTACTCTAAAGATCGCCAAGAGCTAGATAACTTTTTAAACTCTTTACCTGCTATGGAGTCACATTACTGTCGCGCCACATCCCAAAAAAAGTATTTGCAACCAGACTGGCCAACAAAGATGTCACTCTACCAATTTTAGAAAAATGATTGGTGTAAAAGCCGGGATGTTCGAAGTCTATCGATAGCTGCATTTTACAATGCCTTTGATGATAAAAATTTGGCTTTATATATCCCTAAGAAGGACCAATGTGAAAAATGTGCATTGTTCAAAGTTGGAAATTTACCGGAAGTAGAATATTTAGAGCACCAACAGAAAAAAGAAGAGGCTAGGAGATAGGATAAAGACAAAAGTGATGAAAATATTGTATTTACAGTTGATCTGCAAGCCGTTCTGATGGCACCTAAGTCAAAAATTAGTAGTTTATATTATAGAACAAAACTACAGGTGCACAACTTGACTTTTTATAATTTAAAAAATAGAGGCGGATACTGTTACTTATGGAACGAAACTGAAGAAGGATTATCTTCTGAGGAATTTGCGAGCATATGGGTGAATATAATTGAGGATGTTGTGTTGCCGCAAAATAAATCTTTAGAGCCACGTAAAATAATTTTTTACAGTGACGGATGCAATTATCAGAATAGAAATTGTGTAATGTCTAATGCTTTGATTTCTACGTCCATAAATCACAACATTATTATTGAACAAAAGTTTCTTGAAGTGGGCCACACTCAAATGGAAGCTGACTGCATTCAATCCACTATCGAACGCGCACTTAAGAACAAAGTCATCTATGTGCCTGCAGACTATGTCGAAGTCTGTAAATCAGCTAGAAAAAAGCCAAAACCATACGAGGTAAATTACATCAGCTATACGTTTCTTAAAAAGTTTGATACTGTTCAGTTCTTCAAAAGCATCCGACCTGAGGGTCAATTCTCGTTCTGTGATAATGTGAAGTGAAAAAAAACTTTTCATTTTCGTTTTCATAAGCACTATTCACTCGATCTTTTCACAAATACATAAATTGCGATTCTCGTATGTATTATGAAAAAAATGTTTCATTCGCACTCTACCCATGAAAATTTTGTAACTGTGATATCCAAAATTTAAAGCAAATGTCAAAATAGAGAAAAACGTAAACAAAAGTGAATTAAGTTCGTAAAATTTATTTTAAATTACTCAAAGAATTCCGAATGAACAAAGGTAAGACAATGATGTTACAAGCATTTCATTGCAGTAAATAATTTAATAATTTATAGCAATTTTTTGAGAGTGCTGACCACAATCCATTCGAGATGACAACCGACAAGCACTTCATGGATTTATATCGGCTTACTTTAAGTGAACTATATTTGGTGCGCGTATGAAGTCTAATATTACTTAAAGAAAAAAATTTCATAAAGAATATAAATAAACTATAAATAAATATACCATACTTTTGCCATTTTTCACTGTCCTTTTGGGTCCCACTAAAACTGTTAAGGCTCGCCGCTAATTCGTTACACTTTTCGTCTCTAAATTTGGCACCATCTGCAGTTACAAATCTGTAAATATGGGATTTATAAAAGTGTGATTATGGCTATTGAGCTACTTACTTATCATTTGCAATGTCCACATGCTTTTCTTAATAATTAATTAAATACTCCTTTTGGCTTTCCATGTTTATTTCACTTATAAATAGTCTGTGTAAACAATTTTTTCATATGAAAATATTTTGACAGTTGTTTGCACTGTTACCATAGAGGAAGAATAGTATAGAGGATGCAACGCCGTCAGCGGCCAAATAAAATATTATACAGAATACAAAGGTTCGGAAACTTGGAGAAAACAGGGGAAAATTGAGCAAATTTCCCTGATTTCTGCAAAAATTTGAGTAAATTTCCCTGTTTTTAAACCTTTTTTTCAAATCCAATTGGGAAATCTGCTAAAACTAATTGGATTTGCAAAGAAATTCAATTGGAATCGCAAAAAAAACCAATTTTAAAAGATGCTGAACCTTTGAAATCTGCACATACAAAAGAAAGAGAACGTTTTTTACGACGTGAGAGACATCGTCATGGTGTGCTGTTACACAAAACAAGAATCGCCAGTGCTGTGCAATCGTGAAAAAATCTTGTTTCGTTCCACTTTTTTTTTCATATGAAAACGTTTTGATATTTCTTTACATTTTTTCACAGAACGCGAATCAAAAGTACTATGAAAACGTGAAAAAACTTTTCATTTCACCGTTTCACAGAACGAGAATTGACCCTCTGGTCGCAACAAAGGTGACGCAAAAGTCACAGACATACGTGCATTACAATATAACCCAAGTGGTGAAATACTTTATAAATTGAGATTTTCAGATGAATGGCAAAAATTGCCCCAAACAAAATCGACCGCAATTATTTCCAAACCCTTTTGTCAGCTTCCTTGCCTTTACGAAAACAGAAGGAAGATCACAGCCAAAAAGTTTGAAGACTTACAATATTTAAAAAGATCACTTCCCGAAGATTACCGTTCCTTCTATGATAATTTACTCCATGAGTAAATTTAAAAACACAAAGCAATAAGTTATTTAGATTAGTTATTACACTATTAGTAATTGTTAGTTATTTTGAAATCATTTTGTTTTCATGGAAAAATTTTTTTGTTGTATTCCACTTAAATGCTTTCATTTTATGATTATTTTTATTTGTTTAATATAATAACAAGATATGTATTTTTGTAATTACATGCTTTTTTAAATAAAAACTACTTGTGAAACTAGAAAGAAAACCTCCTATCTACCTTAGAAATGATATAAATTGATGTGAGAAAACCTGCTAAGTTACAAAATCGTTTATAAATAAATAAATAAATACAATTTTTATTTTTGTACATTGTAGTCATACATGAAGAATACCATAAAATAAACCAACTATATTTTTAGTTTTCCTCTCAAGCTGCAAATATGATATATAAGAAGTTTTTTGTCTCTCCTGTAAAATATGCTGAAAGGGAGTTAGCAGGTTAAGCCGACGATATGTAAATCAAGAAGATCGAAAAAAACTAAAAGCATTTTCAAATTAAATTAAAAAATACCAAACGCAATTAAAAAAAAGTGTTGAAATTCAACAAATATTTATTTTATTTGATTTGGTGTTTTTGAATTTCAATTGATGCTTTATAAATTACATTTGGAGCCATTCGAAAAGTTTTTGAAACAATCTAACCTTTCTTGAAATGGCCTTTGAATTTGTGTAAAAATTTGTACGTGACTATTTCACTTTCCCATGATATCTGCTTTTTGAAAAAAATTAAGTTTGGGCATTTATTCATTATGTAAAATAGCACCAATTTGAAGATGTAAAAAATTACTCCAAATATGATGAAATGAAAAATGACCCCAAATTATGCAAAGCAAAGAAATGTTGCTTATGTACAGCATTATACGCATTTATGTATATTTATTGCATGTAATCAATAACATCCGAATGTACTCCTTATAAACATTAAAGTTACTTGGGCCAACCTTAATTGAAATATTTTAAAAAATTATAATCAAAATCATTTTATATAAATCTTATATTTTAGGGATGCGCAACCACTGCCTGTGCCATAGTAAGTTCTTTTATTTGGCCTAAAAGAGAACGGCAAATCTATTTCCTTTTTTAATCATATCATATTAAATCAAACACATCCCTACAAGAATACGACCGGTTATATGACCGGTCATTTGACTGGTAGTGTTGACGGAAATACCCGTCATTGCGTAGAACAAAGTTTCTATCAAGTTCTTAAAGACAATATGAAAAACTTGACCGAAACTTTATTTTTTTTAACAACAAAAAATGCAATTTATATTAGTTGTTTCACTCTTGCATATATGCAATGACAGATATTTTATTTTGTTTATGTGTTAGTTTCAGTCATCAATTTCTTGTAGGGTGTTTCAGTGACGACTAAAGGCAAGAGCGTAAGAATACATGTGAGTTGAGCAGGGGACAATTGTCCCATGCAATGAACATCACTGATATATATTCTCCTTGAATTCGTCTTAAAATTAAGTTGCATCCAAAAAGTATATAATTTTCTATAGAGTATGTTTCTCTCTCACGAACTTTTTAGTACTCTCTTAGAACACGAACATAGTTTGGCGGCAACAAAGGTGAGTTTTGGTCGGCAACTTTTTGTAGTGTTTAGCGGTGCTGCCATATAACTATTTTTTTTGCCTTTTTTTGGGATGCTAGATATTTTTCAGATTATTTCATAAAAAAATGTTTTTTTATTTTATTCATGTATATTTTCAGATTTTTCATATAAATATATAATATTTGTTCAATATACTATTTATTTTTACTAAAATTAGACATGTCTAATAAAGTAAAAAAATACAACAAAAATTTTCAATTGTGTTAAAAAATAGTTACGAATTCAAACAAAACATTGTGGCATGAAAAGTATTAAATTGTGTACACTCACATTGACCAAATATGTCTATTCATATCCATTATTTCCCATTTCTATGGTAAAAATATATAATAAAGAGAATAAATATGCTATTAATTGTTGCAACATATAACTAAACAACCTATAGAAAATGCAATAATTTGAAAAAAAAATTGTTTTCATGAAAAAACTGGTAAACAGTTAAGAATCCCAAAAACTGGGATAAAAAATTACAAGAATGTGCAAAAACTTGAAAAGTCTCCCCCTAACGGGCTGCCCACACCGACTTACTAAGTAACCTGAAATTATAAATATGTGTTAACTGGGGTATTGGCTAAATTATTAGCCCGGGCAACCTTTTTCTACGCTAACAATGTAGCTTATCATAGACATATTATTCATATAATCTGCAAAAAAATCTTATTCTTCTAAGATTAACAAGTCAATCTTTTAAGCCACTTTTAGACGACATGTTTTTTTTATATGACTTGTCACTTTAACGACCCATATGTTATTCTATATGCCTGAAAAAATGAGCGTATACATAAGACTTATAATTTTTGCGTTCAAACATTCATGTATAATTACGTCTGACATAACCTCTTGGTTGTTTTTAACAACTGATTTTTTGCGCATAAGTTTTTGTAGATTTGTTGGTTAATAAAATAAAAAGTAATATTGTTTGTAAAATGGATTCAACAACAACAATTGCAGTGTGCAGTATTATTTCAATAATAACTGCAATAAAATTATTATTATTTGAAATAAGCTGATATTTACACATTTATGTTAACTTTTATAAAAAATATTTAATGTGAATTTTTTTCAATCAGCTGTTGTTTTTTCTTGCAAGCTCTTACTGGCAAAAATGTATCCAGTAAAAAGCAGTAAGTTCTCTTGCATCAAACTGTAACTATACTTTCTATTTTTGCTCTTTCCTTACTGAGTATTTGGGTAAACACCTTCCAGTAAAAACTTGTATATATTTGTACGAATTCGTACAAATTTTTGAATTCCCAAACACACTTAGGTGGTGTTTCCAGATGACGTTTTGGTTCACATGAACGAAAATACAATAACAAAATACATGCAATGCAAAAACAAAATCATTCGTCAAAAACAAGGTCATTCTGGAAGAAAATGATGATGAAGAAGAATTTTTGGTAGGCATAAGAATGAAATTCTTACATGTGCCGCTCATTTTCCTTTGTTGAATAATTTTTTTGTTTTTTTGGCACAAAGAAAATCGATTTTTTGTCATTTTTTAGTGATGACGCTTAAAATAACGAAAGATGTAAGATGGAACAAAATGAGAAGGGTCATCTTTTGTAGATGTAGAAAGATGTATAGTTTTTGGGAAGATGTTAACATCTTAGCGAATTGATGAAAGACGTAGCTCAGTGTTTACGAATCTCACAACCAGGTGTTTAACAGCTGTTTTTATTTTAATAAAAAAACAGATGTTTTTTTTATGAAGAGTTCATGGAATTGAAAATATTGTTAAGTATCTTGTTAGCCATATTGTTAAGTTTATAGAGGTATTACAACAAAATCAATAGTACCAACTTTATCATCCCTGTTTTAAGCATATGTATGTGTACTGAGCATGACTAGTCGAAAAGTAAAAGAAATTCAACGAAGCAAAACATAGTTACTTTTAGGATTGCCTTGAGTTTGACGACTTCAGTTCGTCTTGATTTGCAGTTGCCCAAGGTTGGGTGGTTTAGACAGTTTAATCGCGTGAAAAGGAAAAAAATATGTATATACATTTTGTTTTTAACAAAAAATTAAGATTTAGAATAAAGACAAAAAACGCAATCATCCATGCCGAGGAGTAAAAAGAAAACTTTAAATGAATTGGCGTTTAATTATTTTAATAAAAACAAAAAAGAAAAATATAAGCTAAAAAGTGTTTTGTGTTACTATGATGGAATATAGAATGTCAAAAACGTGGTTGTATTTAATTACCGTTACCAGGTCAATCCGAGAAGATGTTTCAATAATATATAACAAACAACTAGATATTGTACTTCATTAATAGAATGCGCATTAAAGAATTAAAAAATATATAAAAATGAATACATAAAATATAGCTTTTTAACAAAATTACAAGCAAAAATTCTAAAAATATTTGCTCAAGTTAAAAAAATATTCATACATAACAAAAAATCAAAAGAAAATGTATATATCTTAAAATTAATCGATTTACTAGTACTATATAAATTCATGTAATACCCCTTGTTCTCAACGGAAGGTAGAAATGTTGTGAAAACTTCAGTGTTTCTGGGAAAAAAAACAGCAAATTGTGAACAAAAATTATTAATTACAACCAAAGGATATCAGTGCTTTAAGTTTAAATCTTACGTTTTATACTATTAAATCATTAACTCTAATAAAAATGACAAATTTAAAAACGACAGTTCTTATACATCTGTTAGTTTTGCATTTAACGCCGTATGTGTTCTCTTCGTCAAATTATATTCGTGCTCGAAGAGTTAAGCATTATGATGGTGCCACAGTATACCATCAAAAAAAAATGTTAGCAACATCTCATCCCACCGACGCCAATATTTATGTGACCGGCTCCCGCCATCGCAAAGTTCAATTCATGGACAATGTAAACAGTAACATTTATGCGATGATAGACAGCCCCACAGTTTACGAGGAATATTTAGAACCTTTTCACGAGCAGTCAGCTGATATCGCCCAAATTATCAATCACCAACAAATGAGTACTTGCCAGACTGTGTGTGCTTGCAAATGGAAGGGTGGCAAACAGACCGTGGAATGTATTGACCGGCTGCTGCAACAAATACCAGACAATATAGACCCGTCAACGCAAGTTCTGGATATGTCGGGGAATAAGCTGCACACACTCCTGGATGAGCAGTTTGTACGAGCTAATCTTTTGAATCTGCAAAAACTATATCTGCGTTATTGCCGAATAGAACACATTGAAACGCAAACTTTTAAAGGTCTTACAAACCTTGTCGAATTAGATTTATCGCAAAATCTCTTGGCTGCAGTACCATCCATGGCTTTAAGCTATATATCTTCATTGCGAGACCTAACGATGGCTTCGAATCGTATACAAAAGATTGAACGTAATGCATTCGCAGACACACCAGCTCTACATAAACTAGATCTATCGCATTGTGAAATACAGCTTATAGCTGCTCAGGCGTTTGAGGGTTTAGGTGGTCTTACACTTTTACGATTAAATGGCAACAAATTAAGTGAATTAGTACCGAAGACAATAGAAACATTAAGTCATTTACATGGTATCGAGCTGCATGATAACCCCTGGATGTGCGACTGTAGGCTGCGTGATGCCAAGTTATGGTTAATGCAAAAAAATATACCGTACCCGGTAGCACCAGTGTGTGCTGGTGGCCCTGAAAGAGTTTTAGACCAAACTTTTGCCGAACTGAGTATTGAGGAATTTGCATGTAAACCAGAGATATTGCCATCAAATCATTACATAGAAGCTATTATGGGTGAAAATGCCTCAATACTATGCAGAGCCAAAGGAGTTCCTGCTCCTACTGTCAATTGGTATTGGAATGGTCGTTTACTAAACAACAATAGCGCCTTTAGTTCCAATCAAAGATTGCATATTTTAGAGCACGGTGGGTTTGAAAAAACCTCCCAACTAGTGCTGACAAATGCTCAGGAAATCGACTCCAATGATTTTTTTTGTGTGGCTGAAAATCATGCCGGTTCCTCCGAAGTAAATTACACATTGCATATTAAAATGCGTGCTGCCGGAATAGCGTCCTTGGATAGTGGCCAGATAGTTGGATTAAGTGCAGCTTTAGTTGCGCTTATACTATTTGTATTACTTTTCTGTGTGTTTCTATTGATGAGGCTAAAACGTGAACCTTACAATGCTAGCAAAGCACCTAATCATATGGAAGTTATGATAAGCATTAATCCACAAAATATGATCATAAACAAGACACATCCAAATGGAGTTCATAGCACACTTGGAACCTCAAATCCTTCTAATGTGGATTTGAAATTAGTCACAGACGATGTAGTGCATACAGATAAAGACAACGCATCAGTACAAGGTGCAAATCCTTTGCAAAAGCCACCACGCCTAACGGATGTGACATATGCGACAAATAGTTACGACACGCCTGGAAGTAGTTTGACCACAGCTCCTTGTTTCATATCACCTACTGCTTCAGCTTGCAATAATCCGGATTTAATTAACGATACTAAACGTTATGAAGGCGACGATTTCACAGATTTGAAGACACCACCTATCATTAATAAAGCTCTAGCACCTGAACTAGCAAATGGTGAATGTAAACGTACTGGTGGTTGTGATCCTTTTTATCCGTCTGGGATATGGGAAGATATTACTGCTGTGGCCTGTACCTCATCAGTAGATGATTTGTTTCTTCGACGTTATTCAGATAAAACACCTTTAATGAACACAACGAAACTCTACGATATGCGCGACAGCAGCAATAGTGAGGAAAACTTCAGCAAAACTTTTCCCCGCACCAGCATAAATCATAATCTGCATTGGAATGACGGTAGTTGTAATATAAACACGGAATCTACAACATCAACAACAACTACAAATCTCTCTAACTCTGGTTCGGGCATCGTAATGGGATGTTATCCTAACGATTATGGCCTACCAGTCGTGCCTGGAGCTGAGTTACAACATCGCTTACAAATGAATCCGTTACAAAAACAACTTCTGGGTGGCACTTTAGGCAGACTTGGAGTTGGCAACCCTCCGACTCGTGCGACTTTAACGTCCAGTAATTGTGTCAATAGCAGTAGTAATAGTCCACCGTTTACAAGTCGAACTTTACCTCGTCAAATATCAACAACGGGCTTTGAGGCAAATATTTCACCAATTCACAGCAATACCTCGTCTAATTCAGCATCCGTAAATCCAAAAACGATTCGGGTATGGCAAAAGGGTGGGGTCCCAGTACTGCCACCCGTTACGGCCATTAAGAGAAAGTTAATCAGCACGAATCGTAACTCACCAGATGAAGGTTATCAAGAAGGCTGTTGCACCGATGTATAAAACTAACAGATTTTTCATCTTTTCTGTTGTACAAGTTTAAAAATGCTTTGAAATGAAATGTAGATGTTTTTTGCAACATTTTATTTGCGCCTGACTGATTTTAGTTGCATCTACATGATAATCAACTTGATACTTGTATAAGCAATAATAACCATTCAACTTAAATATCGTTAGAATGTGGACTGATTAATGAAACAAAAAACAACACAAATAATGAAAAGATACTCACTTGTTGCGTATCACCAGGATTGTGATAGTGTATGCGTAAATAGATAATAATTTTGTATAAAGAAATTAATTTATTTTATCTTAATTAAAAAAAAACTTACAAAATAAGGATATAATCATGAAAGGAATGTTCGCCTCACAGGATTAACATAACTTGTAAAACCCCTAGAATATAAACGAAAAGTATTAAATATGTAAAAAAATGAGAAATAAAAACTAGTACTAATAAAAAATTATTGTCTGAAATGCAAATGAATATATGGAGCAGAAAATTTTTTCGGCGGGGGTCCTAACAATTTTTTTTATTTTTTTTTTACCACTCTTGACAGTTTAGAACGACAATTTTCTGTCAGTCTTAAGTATCAGAATGTTAATGCGATTTTCATTAACATTAAAAATCAAGCAATTTGTTTTTTCCTGCATTATATAGTAGAGGTACAAAAAAAAAAACATAATCAAATTGATACTTGTTAAGCAGTAATAACCGTTCAAAGATATTCACTTGTTACGTGTCACCAGGATTGTGGTAGTAGGTTTGTTTTTTTTTCCAATTTTATGTAAATATTCCATACAAATTAAAGTAGTTATAGATATATAGCTACTTAAAAATTAAATATGCTGCCAAGTCTTAGGAATTTTTGGCTTTTCTTTTTTGTCATACAAATATTTGAAATTTTTGTATTTTTAATTTGATAAAATATTAAAAAAAAAAAACAAAAGCTAATAAATGAATTATGCGTTTGTAAGTAAAGGTAGAGCAGGGCAAACAATATAATTCCCTATTGCGCGTTGCCGTGAAGTCTATATACGATGGCTATAAAGACGGCCCCAAATGTTAAAATTGTATTTGTTAACAAAAAATATAGAAAAGTCAGCAAGTAGGAATAGTCGTTTTTTTACAAGTACACTTTAAAAAGTTTATAAGTTAAAATAACTAAAAATATCATTTAAAAGAAATGATATTTCATTTAAAAACCGGTCTACTTAATTTTCATTTAAATTAAATGCCATTTGTTATTTTTTTTTTTAAATGTTGATTAATCAACTGACACATCCGTAAGAAACATATGATATAATCAGTTAAAATAAATGTCAAAATTTTACCTACCAATCCTTAAAAAATAAATGTTTTTTTTTCATTTATTTGAAATTATTTCCGTTTCTGTAAAATGTATGTATGCATATGAACCCTGTAGGAAGCCTGGGGTCAAGTGTACATGTCACCACTTTTGTCGACTATTTTGGGTGACATGTTCACAAAGCGTCTATACTTTTTATATTCTTTTTTTAAAAGCTGCAAAGCTGTGCTTGTTCTTGATTTATTTTTTTGTTTTATTTCGTTGAAAATACATGTGCATAGCTGCATGCAAAATTTAAGTTTTTAATATAAATATAAAGAAAAATTAATTTAAAAGGTTAATATACAAATTTGAACAAAATATATAATGAGCAAAAGGAATTATAAAAAACTTGTGAAGAAACTATCAATTTTGTATAAAAATAACAAGAAAGAGGCAACAATTTTTAGTGAAAGTTGGAACTCTAGAGATTTTGTGAAGTCTGATGAAGATTCTAAGGAGCCTGTGGATGATTTTGTGCAGTCTTTTGAAGATTTGTCTACTCCAAAATTAAATTTGCACGAAATTTTTTTTTACTTTAATGAAATTTATAAAAAAAATTTTATTTATAAAATATTTAATTTAACAAAATAAATACACCTGTTTAATCTTATTTCCTCCCTAGTGTGGAAAACTAGTAAAAAATTCCAAAAGTGTAGACTAGAATTACTAAAATGTACTAGTGAATCTCTGGTTCCAATGTCAACACCTAGTCAATAGTTGTGCAGATTCGCAATGACACGCACATGTTTAATGTCTACAGCAGAAAGCGTTGGCTGGGGCATAATTAGTCAGTAGTACTGGTGACAAAGTCAATAGTGAATCAGTACTATCGTACCGAGTACTATCATTCACTATCGACATTTCCTACAGAAAACTATAAACACTTTGTATGAATGTGTTTGTATGTGTGTTTATGAAGTTCCTGTAATTTGTATTGAAAAATTTTGTATGTATAAAACCAATTTAAATAAAAAAACAAATTGAAATTTTTTGAATAATAAATTTGTAATAACTATTACGGACACAAATAAACCACAAGTTTCCGTTTTGTGGGTAAATTTTTTATTAAATTTCAAACAAATAAAAAAAAATTAATGAAACTGAAAACAAATGGTAAATGATAGTAAATTATTTCGAATAAATGTTTAAAGAAGTTAATATAGATATCTCTTTGAAAAATAAATGTAGGTTCCTTTATTTTCAAATGGAACGGAAAACTTTTTTATTAAACTACAAACAGTAAACTACATAATATTCTGAGTGTAGTTATAGATATAGATATAAAATTCGGAAAAAACGAACAAAATTAAATATGTAAAAAATTGAGAAAATAAAAACTAGTACTAATAAAAAATTATTGTCTGAAATGCAAATGAATATATGGAAGAGAAACATTGTCAGTGTAAAGTCAAGATCTCATCATTTGACGAGAAACCGCTTTAGTTACATGGGGTATAAATTTTTGAATTATTTTTGAAAATCCTGTATTTCTCTCAATACGCTTTGGATGAATACACAATATTAGTCCATGAATAATGTTAGACTTAGGTATTTTATTTTAACCAAACGCGTGACATTTCAAGCTTATGAAAAAAGGTTAAAGTTGGAAACTTAACTTAATTTTGATTCAGATATAGAAATTACATTTGGGATAGTAGCGGCTCTTTAAATATAATTCAAGAACTTATACGCAACGTTACTAAAGTAGTTTTTGACCGAATGGTGAAGTCTTGGTGTCATAGTAAATGCCATTGAATGAACATGACACACATATATAAATATTTATGTAATATCATTCAAAAAATGTCGTTCCAAATGTCCTTATTTAACCACGTAGCAATTTACAGAATATGAGTATGATTTTTAGTTTTTAAACTAACCTTAAAGAAATGAACATAGTATTTATGTTCAGTTAGTTTTGGCTGGAACTGTACATCGCACGCAACGGATTTTTAACTAGAATATATTTTAGTCCTAGCACCTTGTTAGGACAGAGTTTATTCATGATGCTATCTTAGCATGCCGATTAATGCCAACACTTTGAAACTCAAAGGCTTTTTGTAGTTGTGAATATAATTTTTTGTTTTCTTAATCACTGAACTTTAGAAAGAATTTAGCAGTAATACTAGAACGGATTCCACGATGCTAATTTTTAATTTAGTATCTTATATGATCAGTTAATATTTAAAATCAAAAAAAATTAAATTTAAAAAAAAATTATGCAAAATACGAAAGCCAAAATTAAGAGTAAATTTTCCAAATAACACGTTACTAAAAATCATAAAAATTCAATGTTATTGCGTCATAATCAGGTGAGGAGTTTTTAACGATGTAAAGAACATGAGAACTTAAAGATTTTTTGAGGAAAGAGTAGAAGTTCGTGGTCTTACAATCTGCGATACCAGAATATAACACTACATTCAGGCCAAAAGTGTTCATTATATCGATGAGACTGTTTCATAAGTTTTCATAATGTTTTTAAAGTATATATAATTGTAGTATAACATAAACATTTTTCACAATTATTTCATAAATCTTTATCTTAACATAAGAGTATTTATAAAAAATATTATAAAAATTTAATAAAAACTCTTATAAATTTTTTAATTTGGTTGCTGTTTGTAATTCTCATAAAGTTTGCATTTAAATTTGCTTAATTAACAACAAACAAATTGGATTTAAAAAATTTCATCATATGAGTAGATGCACATTCTACGTAAATCCTGATGATACCTCTTGATCTAGCGATGCCCGTCTGTCTGTTAAAATGGCTATTAAGGTGCGAAGACGCAAGCGAGTATGCTGATTTTTACCTATTTTAATGTACATCCTCCAGAGCAGTTTGCTATTGAAAATGAGCAAAATAGGTCCAGCATTTAAAAAGTTATGAGTGAAAATGTGAAGGTACCTCTAAATTTTCCATTTAAATTAGTGTATTTTAGAACAATTTATAGTAGCGACTGGGAAGTAACATATTTTCTCTTTTTTTTTTAACCAGTCCCTTGGAATTGAATAATATTTTATATACACCACATATATTTTTAACATAATAAAAAAATATTTTTCACCACTAAAATTTTTTTCACCACAAAAACTTTTTCCAGCCACAAAATTTGTTTTAACATCCACAAACAATTTTTTACCACAAAATTTTTTTTGCCTCCATAATTTCACTTCTAAAGTTTTTTACATTGTTTGTATCAAAAACAAAGATTCGGCACAACCGAATTTAGTTCGCTGCATAAAAAAATATTATTTTTGAAATAAATTTTGTGAAATTTCTGTTTATAGAACACTAGCGTAGAAAAATGTTGGCCGGCTAAAGCAATTCAAATTAAAACGCACAATTTATTTTATGTTGCCACTGCATCGGTATTTTACACAAAAATATTCAAAATTCAAACCTGATAAATATAAGGTGCGTTTCATAACTATAGCACAGCGTTTTATGTTTAACTAATTGAGCTAGAATTCTTATTGTATTTGTTGAAGCTTTATATTTTTTATGCAAAAACAACAACTTGTTTGTGCTCCTTTAAAAACAACAAAAATTACATATATATCAAGCCTCTATTTTAGGTCCCGTTATAAAATTTATTTGTTGTCAAATTATACACTTATTATAGCGTTTCATAACTATAGCACAAAAGCAAAATATGACTAAGTTATTTGAAATAAAAAACCAATTTTGTATTTTTTTTTTATTTTATTATACCTCCTTTATTTTTAATACATTTAAATAGTCTTTCATCCATTGATTTTATTAAATTCTTTAAAATGGACGGCTCCAAAGACTCCCATTCTCTAATAATTGCACTTTTGAGCTCTTCCACGCTGCTGTAGTGCTTGTTGTTGGCATAAACACGCCTCGCAAGAATGCCCTAAATGTTCTCTATAGGGTTCATGTCTGGCGAGCACGCTGGCCACTCCATCTAATTAATATTTTTTGACCGTATCCACTCTGGGGTCTCCCTACTTGTACAGGCGCATTGTCATGCTGAAAAATAAAATATTTTTCTGGGTGTTGCTGCAAAAAGGACAATAGACTACACTCCAAGACTGCAATATATTCCCTGCTTTTCATTCGACCTGACAGAATCTGTAGTTCTACCAATCCATCTGCTTGAAAAGCCCTTCAAGTCATAAGGCTGCCTCCTCCAAAGTTACGCTTGGATAAAATCATCGGCTCCTTGTTTAAATCGCTCCAATAATCATTGAATCCATCTGGGCCATCCAAATTCCATTTTTTCTCGTCAGAAAAAATAGCCTGAATAACAATAAAGGAATATTATCTAATCAAAAATCCACGGAATTAAAACTTACCTGTTTCCAGTTTGTCTTCATATTTTTTTTTGCAAAATTCTAAGCGAGCCTCTTTGTGCCGTTGAAGCAAACATGGTGCTTTTTTAAGTTTACGACGCACGATGTTTGGAGCATCCCTTAAAAATCTCCACATTACTTCCAACAATTTCAGCCAACTGATTGCAACTTAGCATGGAGTTGCTTGCTTTATTTATTATTTTCCTTTGCTGTCTTTCGGTTAATTTCTTCTTTGGGCCTCCAGATCGGTTTTTGCCATACCCTTCCTTATTTTTTAGAAAATTATAAATAACCTTTCGGCTTCTTTTTATTTTTTCAGCGATCTGTACCTTTGAAAAACCCTTAGCCTGTAGAGCTAAGATCTTGCCCTTTTCCATATCATTAAGAGGAGCAGCTTAAATTGAAAGTAAAACAGTTTGTATATTGTATCAAAAATTTAACATATTCTATCTTCGCTTAAGCCAATCGTACGATTGTTCCAAAAACAGTTTTAATTTTGTTCTGTCTTTGTCAAATTCCATAAGCTTCGAGTATAAAATCCCGTATTAAATAGCAAAACTTTCTATTATCGTGTATGTAACTCACTATAATTATCACAAACAGCAATTTATTAATACATATATATGTAGCTACTAGTAAGTATTTACACGCACAATATCTACCTTTAAAATTTTACAGATCTTAATAGCGTTCCGTTATAAATGCAACTAATCAAAAAGGGACAAGTAGGTGCACTTGAAATTGATTAAAAATGTAAAAGCTGGTGTTAGACAATGTATTGGTAGTAGTTTCCAACTGTAGCTAAAATTAAAGATCCAAGAGTTTGGAGAAATACGGTTTTTTTTATTCTATGTTCATTAAATATTTTTAAAGAGAAAATAAAAGTGTCTGCAGTGTTTATTTTTTCAACCATATTATATTTAAGTATCCTATTTTAAATAAACAATAAAAGGAAAGACGTCAGCTCATGCAATAAAATAATATTCGTCTTGAAATTATTAGGTATAGTTTCAGTCAGTTCACTAAAACATACAAGTAATGAGTTTGAAACGGCAAAAATAGTAGTCAGATCAAAGTAATTCTTTTTGATTTGATTGTAATAGTAGTTCCGAAATTTAAAAATACCATTGGATACAATATGTATTCTTTTTTTTCGAGAAATCCCCACAGAGCGCCGGAGGTGAAATCTACATACCAAATTTCATCTTCCTAGCTCCATCGGTTTGAGCTGGGCGATGTTGAATGAGTGAGTCAGTTTGTAAGTTAATCAGTAACGTTATTTCTTTATATATAGAGATTATAATCTGTAGAAAGCAACTCAGCAAAACCACATTACTTTACACCTTACTTCATTGATGAATTTTACAGGCGATGAGCCTCAAAGTAATGTACGGACCCATTACTTAAGAGGTGATTATGTAAGTGGTTACTTATATAGTTACTAGGGTGGGAAAAGTAATGTATCATTTTAATTTAAAAAATTATTTAGAAACAAAAAATTATCACAAATATTTCAAACGTTATTAAATATAACGTAGTCATGAGGGGAATCGAACCTGGGAATTCTGGATGCCAGCCGACAACTCTACCCAATGAGCTATCGACGCATATAACATTTCATTTCTTGCTCTTCATGTTTTCGTTCGTGATGTCGAACAAAAAGTATATAATTCTCAAGAGTATAGTTCTCTCTCACGATTTGTTTAGTACTCTCTTAGAACACAAACATAGTTTGGCGGCAACAAAGGTGAGTTTTGGTCGGCAACTTTTAGTAGTGTTTAGCGATGCTGCCATATAACCAATATTAACTATTTTTTTGCCGTTTTTGGGATGCTAGAGATTTTTCAGATTATTTAATAAAAAAAATGTTTTTTTAATATTTGTTCATATACTATTTATTTTAACTAAAATTAGACATGTCTAATAAAGTAAAAAAATAAAACAAAAATTTTAAATTGTGTTAAAAAATAGTTACGAATTCAAACCTGGGACCGTAACTGTTATGACTTTTATCGTAAAAGTCAAGAAAAAAAAGTTATTTTTTAACATTTAATTTTGAAGGCAGAAATAAAAGTTATTTCTTAACTTTTATTTTTTAAGGCAAAAGTTAAAAGTTATTTTTGACTTTTATTATTTTACTCAAAAAATAAAAGTTATTTTTTAACTTTTAATTTTTTAAGGCAAAAATAAAAGTCTTGAATTAAATATAGCATTGAAAGCAATAAAACTAGCGTATTACTATGCAATATTTAATTCATGACTTTTATTTTTGCCTTAAAATATTAAAAGTTAAAAAATAACTTTTATTTTTTGAGAAAAATGATAAAAGTCAAAAATAACTTTTAATTTTTGCCTTTAAAAATAAAAGTCAAAATTAAAAGTTATATTTTGACTTTTATCAAAAAAGGCACAAACTTAAAAGTCATACAAAATTTTCTACGATAATTTTTTATGTGTGCTTTTTTGATGTAAATTTTTAAAAATAACAGTTATTTTCTGTCCCTGATTCAAACATAACATTGTGACATGAAAAGTACACACACATTGACCAACTATGTCTATTCATATCCATTATTTCCCATTTCTATGGTAAAAATATATAATAAAGAGAATAAATATGCTATTAATTGTTGCAACATATAATTAAAAAACCTATAAAAAATGCAATAATTTGAAAAAAAAGAAATTGTTTTTATGAAAAAACTGGTAAACAGTTAAGAATCCCAAAAACTGGGATAAAAAATTAAACTGTTTATGTGGCAGCACTACATACACCAAATTTCATGTTTTTCAGCACTTTAGCAACTTTGTAAATGTTGCCCTCTCATTTAAAAATGTTGCCGCTGAACTCTGTACCATGTTGAATTTCTGGTAGAGTGTAAAAACACTCTATAGTAAATTATATACTTTTTGTGTCGAAACGTAAATTCACTACAATTTTGCTTACAAAAAACAAAATAGATTTTCAAAAATATTTAAATTATTACTTTACGTTTATAAATCATGCAATACGTTATCAATGATTGGTAACTCATTACTTTATGCTTGCAAATAATACAAAAGGTAACGAGCTATCATTACAAGGTAAAGCACGAGTATATTGCACGCATTACCAAAGTTTTGCTTGGTTGTTGTATTTTTTGCAAATAATTTTAGCAACTATGTTTCCAATAGCACGATACAACACATACTATACTTAGCAGACCCCTTGTGAACAACCAAATTGTTTTAAATACTGAGATCAGAAACTGAATTAATAAAGAGAACTTATAAAAAACCACTATATGTACCAGTGTTTGGCTGAGTGCTTAACTCACTACAACTCTTAGCGAAGGCATTGTTTGCTTTAGAATTTTAATATTCTTTTTTTTTTACTTTAATTTTTTTATATGTTTTTTAATAAACTATTTTCCGTATATTTTATATTGTTGGATCTAATTTGATACAATTCGAACTGACATTTTTCGGATAAATTTGGGTCTTACTTAATCCCTAAACATATTTCTTTATCCAAATGGATCTGACATTATTTGGATCAATTTAGATCCTTCTAAATCCTCAAATAATGTCAGATCGACTATACAAGTATTTAAAATTAAAAAAAAATACTAAAATTCTAAAAAAACAATGCCTTTGCCAAGAGTTGAACTTGGTCTGCCAGAGTTGTAGTGAATGTCGATAGTGAAACTGTACTGATTCACTATTGACTGATTCACACACCAGTACTACTGACTAATTATGCCCCAGCCAACGCTTTCTGCTGTAGACATTAAACATTTTTGTGTCATTGCGAATCTACACAACTATTGACTAGGTGTTGACATTGAAACCAGACATTTTAGTAATTCTAGTCTACACTTTTGGAACTTTTTACTTGATTTCCACACTAGGGAAGAAATAAGCTTAAACAGGTGCAATTATTTTGTTAAATTAAATATTTTATTAAATTAAATTAGATATTTTATTAATAATTTTTTTTATAAATTTCATTAAAGTAAAAAAAAAATGTTGGTACAAATTTAATTTTGAAGTAGACAAATCTGAAAAAGACTGCACAAAATTATCCACAGGCTCCGTTAAATCTTCATCAGGCTCCACAAAATCTCTAGAGTTGCAATTTTCACTTAAAATAGTTGCCTCTTTCTTGATATTTTTATTTTTATACAAAATTGATAGTTTTTTCACACGTTTTTTCTAATTTCTTTTGCTCATTATATATTTTGTTCAAATTTGTATACTTAAAAGGTTCATTTTTCTTTATATTTTTATTAAAAACTTTAATTTTGCATGCAGCTATGCAGCTATGCAAAAAATCTAGAACAAGCACAGCTTTGAAGCTGCAAAAAAGGAATAAAAAAAGTATAGACGCTTTGTGGACAAGTCACCCAAAATAGTCGACAAAAGTGGTGACTGGTAGACATTTGACCCCAGGCTTCTACAGGGGAGTAGAGCACTCAGCAGTGTGTGGGTGACTTTATTAGACTACATTTTCTTATAATTGTGTTATATATAATTATAATTTCGCGACATTTATATAATTATATATTGGGAAATTTGGGGAAAATGGGAAGAATTTCTACGTAGCATGGCTGAATTAATGAGCCTTAATTAATTCCGTACTTATTTGATTTTATATAATTATTTATTACATTATAGAATATTATATATAACCAATCATCTAGAATAAGAAAAAATGTGAAGAAATAATTATAATATTAAGAAAAAACTTTTCCTATGATCTCAAATCAAACTAAAAATACATTTTCATACATATAAGTATTAAAAAGATCAACTATAAAATTTAAGCTTCACTATTAAAATATAACTTGGCACGGTTAAAAGAATTGTTTAAACATATGTAAAAAAAAAAACAAGTAAAAAAGGACTAAATTCGGCTGTGCCGAATCTTTGAATACCCTCCACCATAGGGGCTGAAGATAATATACGTATATACTAAATTTTGCATGAACTGTAATATGAATATGTTTTGTCAATTTATGTAACGAACTTTTGTTATTTAGTTTTAGTAATGTTATTTATTTACTTTAAGCAATGTTATTTACAGAGGTCTGTTCTGTTAGCGACTTTAACATTGTTGATTTTTACGTTAACTTAGTTATCAGAGTAACACACATATAGCTCAAAGAATGTTATTATTCTCATACTATGTAAGACAATAAATGTAATCGAACAATAAGAAGACTTAATAACATTTTTACTTACTTAACAGAAACAAAATAGATACAGAAAAATTGTACAAATTTGTATGGAAAATTTAGAGGTACCTTCACATTTTCACTCATAACTTTTGAACCGCTTAACCGATTTTGCTCATTTTAAATAACAAACTGCTCGGGGGGATGTTCAATAATCTGGGTAAAAATAGGCACCCCCGCTTGCGTCTTCGCGTCGTGATCGCCATTTCAACAGACAGACAGACAGACGGACATCGCTAAATCGACTTAAAATTGCATAAGGATCACGAATATATATACTTTATGGGGTCTTAAACCTATATTTCGACATGTTACAAACGGAATGACAAACTGATATATACCCTTACCATATATGGTGGAGGGTATAAAAAAAAAACCACATGTCTTTAATATTAGCTAATAGCTAATTTGGACATATGGTAAAACAAAGGAGAGAATATAAATAACACAAAAATAGTAAATTTCATCTATAAAAATCAACTGTATGTTAGCATAAATAGCTTTTTCCGTTGATTTGTGAGTTAAAAAGAGATATTTACAATTGGTATTTCGCCACAAAGAATGTTGATGAAAGTCGTAGTTGTCCAGAAAATGCATTCCATTCGGCTGGTGTCTAATAACTTTTTCTGTGTATTCTCCATGTTTACTTAAATTAAAAAATAAGGAAAAATTTTTCATTTGAAAAAACTTTTCCTATGATCTTGAATTAAACTAAAAATACATTTTCATACATTAAGAAAAATATATATAAATTTTCACCACTTATAAGACTTTTTTATATGTACCTCGATTATTATAAACTAATTTTATCTTATATCCTCTCAAAAATTTCTAGGTCTTGTCTCAAGATGGGTTAAAATGTGAAAGTTTTGTAAAAAAATATTAATGGTAAAAAAAACTTTAAAACAGAAAAAAATAATGTAATTATATCTTAAAGCATATCTCAAAATATTTCTTATATTGGACCATATATTAAATCATATGTAATTATTTCTCATACCATATTAAAATTATTTTTGATAATGGAACATTTATTATTATGTATAAAATATTAGATAACATATATAATTTTAATGGTTCTGTATAAATCATATATAAGTAAATATGGTCCCGAGTATCCCATATGTTATTATTCATAGGGTTATATATAATTTTATATGATATAATGTATACCATATTTTATCATATAAATTATATCTAATTTTATAAAGGTCAATACATAACTGATGTGGCACAATATACGGTAATTTTGAAAAAATTAATGTAATATATAATTATATATGGAAATGCATACTGACATATGTAAATTTATATATAATAATATATTATTAGATAAGGCCACATATGATTATATCTAAACTTTTTTGCTCGGGTTACACAAAATAATGAAAATTGTACTCCGCCAAATCAAATCGAAATCTCGCTAAGTGCAAATGTAAACAGTCAAGATTTCCGTGCGAGATTTCCATTGAAATCTCGATATTTCAAGCCAAATGTAAACGCAGCATTAGTTTAAGTTGGTTTTTATTAGTGTTTCCAATTGTTCGATCCTGCCAGTTAATCGGTTAGGTCATTATTCGAAATATGGAGGAAATTAATCGGCGATTAATCGTTTAATGCAAAATAAATGAATTTCCCTCATCAATGAGAACACAAAGAGCTGCTTTTTTCTGAAATATCAATTTAATTCTAATACTTTGGTTTCTAATACTGAGATTTTTAAAGAATCATGCCTTCTAATTTTGGGTTTTTTCTTTTTCTAAAAAGAAAATGGCAGACGTGTTCAGTGGAAATAAACCCTTAAAACGCATTGTAGATAGTGTTTCTACCGAAGTGGGACATGAAACTGTTTTTTTTTTAAATGCAGTTTTCCAATTTAAAGTAATTTTATATTAGGTTTGTTTTTTCGAATTGTATACAAATATTCTATTCAAATTTAAGTAGATATAGACTTGTTAAAGTAGTTATAGATATAGCTACTTAAAAATTAAGAAGGTATAAATATGCTGCCAAGTCTTAGGAATTTTTGGCCTTTCTCTTTTAAATGTAAACAAAAATATTTGAAATTTTTGTATTTTTAATTTGATAAAATATTAAAAAAAACAAAAGCTAATAAATAAATAATGTGTTTGTAAGTAAAGGTTGAGCAGGGCAAACAATATAATTGCTCTATTTCTCGTTCCGGCGAAGTCCATATACGAAAACAGCTTTTGTACAAAGGCGATCCAAAATGTTGAAATTATATTTGTTTACAAAAAATAAAGAAAAGTCAGGTAAGTAGGGATAGTCGTTTTCTTTGCAAGTAGTTATAGATATAGATATAAAATTCGAAAAAAAATCAAACCTATTATTGTTTTATAACATAAGTAACGTCAGAATGCTTGTTAGGAATCTACCTAGTCACGTGTTTCATTGCTAAGGTGAAAAATATATAATTTAATAGGTTTTTTGATAAAGCTCTGCTTGGAGGCTCTAGCTTTTTTTAAACTTCGCGTTCTGATGAGATCTTTTGTCAGCTCGAAATACATACATATATACGGCGGTTGACATTAATATATAATTTTATATTTTTAAATAATAATTATTTTTTAAAGGAATTGAAACAAAAATAAAAATTGTCTCATATATTCTAAAACCTATATAACATTTGATTTGACTTAGTCGATTTGAAAAGAATTTGATTGTAATTTAGTTGATGTTTTTCTACGATTTTCTTGCCAACGTTAAGAAAATTAGGAAGTTTTAAGAAAAATAACTGAAACATTCATATTAAAAATGTAACCGGTTAATCGACCTATTTTAATCGATTATTCGGAATCGGTTAATCGATTAACCGAAGTAGAAACACTAGTTTTTATTTAATGTTAATACAATAAATTATGAATAAAGTTTTTATTGCAAATGAACTACATATATTCTGATATTGTTTTGCACTGTACTGTATATGTTGTACATAGCCAGTGCAACTAATATGACATTAAAACTTGTTTGTATTTAACTCAAGATATTGTATTGCAATTTACACCAAAAAGTTGGTGTTGTTTTCCCAAGTGTTACACTTGTAAAAAAAACTTTTTTTTTGAAAAGTGGCACTTCTGTTCTTCTTGCTAATAATAAGTTTTGAAAAGTATACAACTTTATTGTTTTTTGTATTGTACTATTATTCTTTTTCTTTAAGAAATCAGGACCTAACAACTAGATATTACAACATAAAAAAGGTTAGGGTATTAAAATTGAACAGAAGAAGGCAACGGCGTATCAACATTATGGCTGCATTTTCTTAATAATTAATTAAAAATTAAAAAAACATTTGCAGAAAATATTAACATAAAATTATTTAATGTTAGGTGAACACTCTTTGGTTTTTATACTTGCGACGATTCTTACCCCCATATGAGGCCCTATCTCTCTACCGGCCGCGCTTAGGTCCTTTGAGGTAGGTTGATAGTCGTCGACAAAAAAAATAATGGTTGCTAGAACCCTAATGTCGATCAAAAGAACAAGAAAAATATAAAAAGTGACCAAGAGAGGGAAAATAAATGAAAATGAGGTGTAAATTAGTAAGGAAGAAGTATAAATGTTAATAAACCTCTGCATTCTTAATCCGCCCAAAACCTTGCTATCTGATGCTGATAAAAATTTTTGAGTGTAAAGAAAATGAGAAAGTAAATGTTCTGTTATTAACATAACAGTAAAAAACCCTAACATTTAAAACCGAAGCAAAATATAACGTTCAATCCGTTAAAACAAAGAAATTAATTTTTTTTACACCAACAACAAATGTTAAAAAAAAAATTAACATTAATCTTTCGAAAATTTAAAAAGAATTCCCATTGACAAAAGTTATCTCTACATATAAAGGAATAACGTTACTGACTGACTCACTCATTCAACATCGCCCAGACCAAACCGCAAAAGATAGTAGGCTGAAATTTTGTATGGAGGTTCCTCCTCCGGCGTAGACATCCGCTAAGACGGGGTTTTGAAAATTATTTCAGGGCAAATGTACAAAAGTGCAAATGTTGCGAATTTGCAAAAGTGTAAGTGTGTGTGGGATGTCTTCCCCCTCCGGCGTAGACATCCGCTAAGACGGGGTTTTTGGAAATTCCTGCGGGGAGGGGCCAAAAGGGGGAAAACCCCTTTCACGGCCTACCTAAACCCCTTTAGCTAGAAACCTGAAATTTCAAATACGCCTCCCTGGGCGTATGTGCTAACTCCTTGATGAGGTACATTTTAAAATTTTGACCAAGGGATGTGGTAAAAATGCGGATTTAAAGGGCGAAAAGTCTTCCCAGATCGTTGGGCCTTGGAAGTTGAAACTTGGTATGGAGACTCCTTCTTCGGTGTAGATAACAGCTAAGAACTGATTTTTGAAAAATCCAACGAGGAGGGACAGAAAAGGGTGAAATTCTCCCCTCGATAGCCTTCCTAAACGGTTGGACCTAGGAAGTTGAAATTGTGTATGCAGGCTCCTTCTCCAGTGTAGATAGCAGATAAAACGTGATTTTTGAAAAATCAAACGGGGAGGGGCAAAAAAGGGTGAAATTCTCCACAAAGGCCTGCCAAAACCGTTAGAGCTGGAATGTTGAAATTGTGTATATTTGACCCACCTGAGGTGTAGACAGCCACTCAGGTAGGATTTTTGTAAATTCCTGGAGTATTGACTTACTCGTCCAATGTAAATGTGCATATGTGATAATTTGCAAAAGCGCCAATTATCAAATGCAAATGTGCAAATTTACGAATTTGCATAATTTGGTATGCTGAAATTTGGTATGTAGGTTCCCCCTGCGGCGGAGACATTCGCTAAAACAGGG
Source organism: Eustalomyia histrio (assembly GCA_949748255.1). Lineage (NCBI taxonomy): Eukaryota > Metazoa > Arthropoda > Insecta > Diptera > Anthomyiidae > Eustalomyia > Eustalomyia histrio. The sequence goes on from OX456526.1 coordinate 194,217, forward strand.
AAGAGTAAAACGGGTAAAAACCCCTTTCACGGCCTGCCCAAACCCCTGTAGCTAGAAACCTGAAATTTAAAATATTCTTGGAGTATGTGCTAACTCATCGATCAAGTCTTCCCATTAACAGCCTGCACAAGCCGTTGTACCTAGGAAGTTGATAATAGTTAAGACGTTATTTTTGGGAAGTCAACATTTTTTTATTAAGTAATGTCTACACAAGCTATAAGCTTGTTTACCAGGTGTCTTGAAATGCAATAAAATTTTCCATATAAGCATGCACTTGCATTTAGTTTACATAATTTATTTTCATCATTTGAAAATAATAGAAGTTTTTTTAAATTGTTTTATTTAGAAATTCCAAAACTTTCTCGGAAAATTATATGTTATATAAAATCTCACCGGTTAGTTCAAAAACATACAGAAATGTGGATATTTTTTGCTCTTATTAAACATTTTAGTATGTTTTCGTAACCAGGCTGAGAATAAGCCTTATTTAAAAATTTTCCCAGAAATGTCTAAAACACTTTCTAAATTCCTATCACCAAAGAGTATTCCTATTGGGATACTTATAAAAATATTGTAAAAACATTTATTTTAAATAGAAAAAGATCCAAAAAGATTTTTTTTAATTTGAGTGATAAATAAAAAAATATAATTGTATGCAGAGCTTTAAGACCAAAAAAACTAAATTTGAATTTTATAAAAAACTTAACAAATTTGCATGAAATCAAGAATTGGCAAGAAAATATTCCACAAAAGTGCGGAGTTTTAAAGCACCTTGGTCTATAGTTGTGAAATTCTTAATATTTTATACTTCTACAAAAAAATTTAACCTTAAAACCCCCACATTTCGTAACTAAAAAATCTCTGTAGAATTTTAAAGATGACAGTTTAAAGTCACACGTTTTAAACAAAATTAAATTCTATGTCTTCTTAATTTTTAAACCATTTTTGTTTAACCCATTAGAACCCAACACCTTTAAAACAAAAATATTGGGTTTCTTGTTATAATTTCTATCTTATAAGGACTTAATTAATAATAAAATAAAAAATAAAATAAAAAAAAATTTTGGAAAAGGGTTTTTAAGGCTGTACCCATACGAGTACAATGGGATAATAGGGGTGCAAATATTGCTACATTAAGCTTACTTTAAATAAATATGCATATTAAGTGAAATTTATTTTTCTTCACATTTTGAGACATTTTTGGATATTACATAAATAAAATTAAATTATTTATCATTAGGCGTATTTATATATTCCGTATGAAGTTTTTTAAAACATTCTTTTTCTACGCAAAGTGTTACGTTGCAAAGCTCGCAAATCCATCGAATTCTTTGGTGACATACTTTGCATCTTAGCTGATTTTGGATACGTTTCGGGAAGTGGTTGCCTGCTGATCTTGCTATTGACAATGTAGTGGACCGTCTTGGTTGTATTGTTCGAATAGTATGGTTTCGTAGGTAGAAGCGTACTATTTCTCGTTGAAAATTCAGGAGATCTATGTTGCTATTGTTGGCACTCTTATAAAGCTTCCAGGCGTTAACCACACACGAATTAATCATTGACGTAAAAAGAGGCCACCACCATTTCTTGCCTCTGAATTTTATGTTGTACGCATTTATCGACTGATCGTGAAGGTCAACTCCACCCATTCCAGCATTGTATTCTGCAATTAGCTTTGGCTGCTGTACGTTAACTTTACTTTTATTAGCCTTGGACCATCGTTTTACTGAATGCATGGGCTCTATTCCATCAAAGTTTGTACCGACGGTCACTGCACTGTTATCGTTCCATATTACGAAAAGAGTTCCAGAATCAGAATACCTGTTGTAATGACCACAGTTTCCTATAATTAGTATTTAAAGAAAATCATTTATAATTTCTTACTAACCTGTAATCAAATTTTCCACGCTCTTCTTTTTGTAACACTTTTTTTAGCACTAGAGGACAATTTTTTGTCCTTCGTTCTCGAACAGTTCCTGTTGCTCTAAATCCTTTTTGTTTTAAAAGACACAAAAGATCATACGAAGTGAAATAGTTATCAAAAAACAAAATGTGGTCTGTAGGTTGGGAAATATTTTTGATCAGATCAAGAACAACTCTTGATCCTAATGGTAGTTGTTGACGTTGACTATCAACTACTTTAGCTCCGCAATAGGTGTCAAACTGATATAAGTAACCGCAACTGCTGGTTAGCATCCAATTTTTAAAACCAAACCTAACAGGTTTTCCTCTAATAAATTGTTTGGCTGAATGGCCTCCAAAATATTTCACCATTGACTCGTCAATTGAGAGCATGTATCCATACTGACAAAACTTTTCGCATAAAATGTTTGAAAGTGGTCTAATTTTCGCCATTCTATCACTTAAATCTAGTTCTGAATTATCCGCCAAATGTATATAACGTTTAATTTCTTGAAAACGATTACGCGACATATTGTTGGCAACCAACTGTGAGTGCGTATCCTCGTCTAACTGCCAGTACATACGCTCCCTTGGCATGGAGTGATAACCACTATACAGCAGAATTCCAATAAACACTTTGAGTTCTTCCTCGTTGAAATGAAAGATATGCATGTTGTGTTGGAAGGCGTATTTTAAAGTTTGTTCGATAATAAGCTGAACAACATCATTATCAAAAATTTTTTCAAATACTTCTACAGGTGTTTTGCCTTCCAGTGCAATATTCATTTCATGCTTAGAAGTTTCAAAGATATTGCTACTAGGCATATCCATATTCATTGCCCTTTTTCTCCATTTTATTGCTGATGGTGCTAATATAGATTTTCTTAAATCTGCAAGTGGGACATCATCTTCACTGTCGCTACTGCAAAGTAATTCCAATTCACCTGGAATATCGTGTGGTAGATTATCACGCAATAAATTGCCTTCATCAATGTCCTCCTCATCTGTTTCATGGCCCGTATTTGGAGGAATAATAGCAAAATCAAAGTTTGTGTGATTTTCATGAATAGCATAGTCAGTAGCAGCGGCAATGCTTTCAAATCGCTTACCATAAAACGTTCTAACATCCATCTCAAAAAACTAAAATCTAAACGAAATATATTACATACATTATCCCATTGTACTCAAGCGAGTACACCAATATTTATGCTCACCAAAAACACTTTTCACAGTTTTTTTTAATATTTTTTTTTTAAATATTAAAGTTTTAATATGTTTAATTTCTTTTTCACAAAAATTTTACCACAATTAATTTAAAGCAAAAGTGATAAATATCAAATTACAACAAGAAGTGCGAAAAATCACAAAAACGAAAAACACGGTGGACAAAAAAGAATTTGAAAATTTACTGTTATATTTTTTTTGTTTACCATTTATGTATATTTAATATTAACACTCTAACGTAATATAAAAAACAAAAAAACTCTTTAAAAAAATAGGAACATATGAGATATAGCATCACAAAGTTGACTGTTTTTTTGTACTCAAGCGAGTACAGTGGGATCAAATGGGTTAAAGGTGCTTTAAAATCCTATACACCCGAGTAAAAAAGTTTAGATAAAATCATATGTGGCATTATCTAATAATATATTATCATATATAAATACATATCACATTACATTAGCATATATAATTATATATTACATATTTTTTTTTTAAATTACCTCATATTTTGTCATATACAAAAATATTTTTAATATGGTATGAGATGTAATTATATGTGGTTTAATATATGTTCTAAAATAACAAATATTTTTTGATTTGGTATAAGATATAATTATAGATATATGATACAATATGTGCAAACGAATTTGAGATATTGTTGTATATATGAAGTTCCATACCTAGAGTATTTTGATATGGTAAAAGATATGATTTCATATAATTATATGTGGCCCCATGTCAATGGTTTCGAATCCCAGCCAGTGAGATCAATTTTTTTGGCTTTTAAATTTTTTTATTTCCTTATTAACATTTTTTTACAAAACTTTCAAATTTTAAATCATTTTGTGATAACAAGAACTGGAAATTTTTGATAGGATATAAGTAGTGATTATTTTTTTCGCTTTATATATAATTATTTTACCATGTGCCAGACCGAAATTCTAAGATGTACCTCAATAATGAGTTAGCTCATACTTCAGGTAACATATTTCAAATTTCAGGTTTCACCTTTTTGTCCCTCTTCGACGACATTAACAAAAATCCGACCTAGGTGAGAATTTTTTCCTTTTCTGCCCCTCCCCGTTGGATTTCAACTGCCTAGGTCCAACGGTTTGTGCAGGCTGTTAGGGAGGAGACTTTATCGATGAGTTAGCACATATTCCAAGAAAATCGTATTTAAAATTTCCGGTTTCTAGCTATAGATTTCGGGCAGACCGTGAAAGGGGAGTTTTCCCCATCTTGCTCTTCTCGAAGGAGTTTCCAAAAGCCTCGTCTTAGTGAATGTCTACGCCGCAGGGGGAACCTACATACAAAACTTCAGCGTCCTACCTCCTGCGGTTTGGGCTGGGTGATGTTGAATGAAATAAATATTCATATCAACACATTTACCTATTTGCACATGTGTACATTTACACATTTGCATATTTGCACATTTACATTACCATCAAACCATTCAACCATCAATCTATCAAACCATCAATCCATAAAAAAACAATCAATCAAATTTTCAATTTTGCACATTTGCAAATTTTTACTTTTGCACATTTGCACGTACGCACATTTGCATATTTGCACATTTGCATAATTGTACATTTACATTGGATGAGTAATCTATTTACCAAATTTTAACTTCGCAGCTCCAGAGGTTTTGGCAGCCCATCAAGGGGGAGAATTTTCCGCTTTTTTGCCCCTCCTCTTTGAATTTGCAAAAGTCACGCCATAGTTGTTATCTACACTGGAGAAGGAACCTGCATACCAAATTTCATCTTTCGAGTTTCAGCATTTGGAAATACAAATATTATTTAAATACAAGACAATAACGAAATCAAATATAACAACTCCAAAACGTAGGGTGTACTGTTTTTTTTTATTTCTGATATACAATTGACTATTTCTGAAATACAATTGACTATTTCTGAAATGCAATTGTCAACTTCTTATATACAATTGACTATTTCTGAAATACAATTGACTATATCTGAAATACAATTGACTATTTCTGAAATACAGTTGACTATTTCTGAAATACAATTGACTATTTCTGAAATATGTACAATTGACTATTTTGAAATACAATTAATTATTTCTGAAATACAATTTACTAATCTGAAATACAATTGAGAGTTTCTGATATACAATTGACTATTTCTGAAATACAATTGGAAAAGGGATAGTTTTCGTCTGTATTATATTGTTGGATCTAATCTGATATAATTCGATCTGACTTTTTTCGGATAAATTTGGATATAACTTTATCCCTAAATATATTGTTGGGTCTAATTTGATCTGCGATTTTTCGGATCAATTCAGATCTTTCTAAATCCCCAAATATATTTCTGGATCTAATTTCATCTGCCATTTTTCGGATCAAATAAGATATTAAGGAATATAAAATTGGATATGATTAAATATTGTACTAGATTATTTTTTTTTTACTCAGGCATACTAACATTTTGCCAAGTAATTTCAAACCATCTGTGGTTCATTATGTACAAATGTTTGAATTAGTTATAGATATTTCTGCAAGTGGCCGCTGTAAAGTAACAAGACCAATTCTATCTTATGGTTGCCAAATATGGTTCAACATATCACCTTCTTACATGGAGAAGATACGGATATTCGAAAGGAAATGTCTCAGATGTTGCACTTCTTTATACAGATCCCAAACAAGTAATCACAAAAAATACATATCAAACAAAATACTGTATGAAATAGCTGAAATATACAGATTTGATAACTTTGTTATTCATATTATAAGAGATCACATTGCGAGCTGTGTGAATATAATTAAAAACAAGTAAAAAAGGGCTAAATTCGGCTGTGCCGAATCTTTGAATACCCTCCACCAATATCGTAAAAAGATGTTCTCTTCTGTTTTTGATACAAATAATATAAAAAAACTTTTGAAGTCAAATTATGTGGGTGAAAAAATTTTTTGAGATGAAAAACTTTTTTAGATATGAAAAGAACTTTTTTGGTGGAAAAAAATTTAGAGGTGAAAAAAAATTTTAGTGGTGAAAAAATGTTTGAGGTGAATACAAAATATTTACTGCTAAGCGACTGGTGAAAAAATATGAGAAAATATGTTATGTACCAGTCGCTACTATGAAATTGTACTAAACTTGTATAGGCAATTTAGGGGCACCTTTAAATTTTCACTAGTTTTTATACCCTCCACCATATATGGTGAGGGTATATATCAGTTTGTCATTCCGTTTGTAACATGTCGAAATATAGGTTTAAGACCCCATAAAGTATATACATTCGTGATCCTTATGCAATTTTAAGTCGATTTAGCGATGTCCGTCTGTCTGTCTGTTGAAATGCCGATCACGACGCGAAGAAGCAAGCGGGGGTGTCTATTTTTACCCAGATTATTGAACATCAGTTTGGTATTTAAAATGAGCAAAATCGGTTAAGCGGTTCAAAAGTTATGAGTGAAAATGTGAAGGTACCTCTAAATTTTCCATACAAATTTGTAAAATTTTTCTGTATCTATTTTTTTTTTTCTGTTAAGCAAGTAAAAATGTTATTAAGTCTTCTTATTGTTCGATTACATTTATTGTCTTACATAGTATGAGAATAATAACATTCTTTGAGCTATATGTGTGTTACTCTGATAACTAAGTTAACGTAAAAATCAACAATGTTAAAGTCGCTAACAGAACAGACCTCTGTAAATAACATTGCTTAAACTAAATAAATAAGATTACTAAAACTAAATAACAAAAGTTCGTTACATAAATTGACAAAACATATTCATATGACAGTTCATGCAAAATTTAGTATATACGTATATCATCTTTAGCCCCTATGGTGGAGGGTATTCAAAGATTCGGCACAGCCGAATTTAGCCCTTTTTTACTTGTTTTAAACACGGACTGCACAAAAAACACATTTTAAAGCATAGTTTTTGTCAAATACTCAATTTTGTTCCAGCTAATAGGAACTAGCTCTGCAGCTGAATATGCCTAATGGAGATAATGCACTTTCTGATGTGCCACGTATTGATAAATAGTTGCAACGAATGTTCTTTCTTTTAAAAATTGAAGTTTGTTTGTCTAATGGAGAGAATACAGCAAAGAAATTAATTTGTTAAAGAAAGAACATGAGTTGTAACTATTTGTCAATAGATGGCCCATCAGAAAGTACATTCTCTCCATTAGGCATATTTTGCTGCAGAGCTAGTCTCCATTAGCCATATTGTGATACAATATGCAGTAGAGTATTATTTGCCAAAACTATGAAAAATATATGTTTTATGTGCATATTATACCTTAATTTTTTAAATCAATATTCATTTAGATGTTTAAGAGCACAATATTGCACTTTATTGATGTGTATTTTTTTTATAAAAGAAAAAATTAACATAAATATACATTTGCCAATCCCTCAATTCTCAAAAATACAAATGGAATAAAAAAAAATTCTATTTTCCTTTATGAAAATTTCTTTTTTGACGTAAAAATGTGAAACAAATGCTTTTATTACGTCAAACATTTGAAAAGCTGACTTTAAAATTATGTAATAAGTCTACTAGCAACATCTGAATGCATTACAATTTAAAGTATGTAGTTAATTTAATATTTTTAGTAAAATAATTGATTGAAAGCCTAATCCAAGGCTATATCGCCATGGGGCAGGATATAGTTTTAATGTGATTCTGCGCCACCTATTCAAAAGTAGCGGCACTAAAGCAATTATGCATTATTCTCTTTCTTTATGTATAAATTTCTTTGGACCTAGCCATGGGGCAGGGTATTGTTTTAGTTAATTCAGCGCCACCTATTCAAAAGTAGCGGCACTAAAGCAATTATGTATTTTGCTCATTCTTAAGATATAAATGTCTTTGGTTACAAAAACAAAAAATACATTTTATTGAATGAAACAAATCTCTTATAGTAGCCAAAGAATTAGAGATATTTGAAGGGAAAATCCTAAGAAAATGCATCGGAAAAAATTATGAGAACTTCATAAAAAGATTTTCAAATAGTTACGTCTATGAAAATGCCGATGTTCTACCCTTCTTAGGTACTCCATGTCGTTGCAAGCCAGTTTTGTTGAGAAAGTTGCGCTACACGATAATATGCTTGTCAGCCAAATATACGAAAGCGAGAAAAACACCACTGTATTTTTTATTTTATTAATATTTTAAACAATAATGATGTGTTTATTAGATTTTACTTTTAATAACTGACCTGGATTTACCAAACTTCAGCTCTTTTATAGGGCTAAAAAATAACTGTGAGACTAGTTTTAAATATTCTAAGTAACCTTGATAATACTAACTAAAAAACAATAACAATTAAGAACTAAATAAATAAGAAATAAGATAATAACTAAATAAAATAAGGAATAAGATAACATTAATAAATAAGGAATGAAATGTAGGAGGAGAGGAGTATTATTGGGGATATTCACTTATATATATTTAACTATCTGGGCTGGATCTACATATCTTTCTCCTGTCGGTATAATTAATGGACGTATTAACGACGATCCAGCTCCTCTGGACCTTACCTCATTCTATATGAGCCCAGCCTCCGGCAATCATAGGGGCTGAAGATGATATACGTATATACTAAATTTTGCATAAACTGTAATATGAATATGTTTTGTCAATTTATGTAACGAACTTTTGTTATTTAGTTTTAGTAATGTTATTTATTTAGTTTTAGTAATGTTATTTACAGAGGTCTGCTCTGTTAGCAACTTTAACATTGTTGCTTTTTACGTTAACATAGTTATTAGAGTAACACACATATAGCTTTAAGAATGTTATTATTCTCATAGTATGTAAGACAATATATGTAATCGAACAAGAAGAAGAATTAATAACATTTTTACTTACTTAACAGAAAAAAATAGATACAGAAAAATTGTACAAATTTGTATGGAAAATTTGGAGGTACCTTCACATTTTCACTCATAACTTTTGAACCGCTAAACCGATTTCGCTCATTTCAAGTACCAAACTGCTCGGGAGGATGTTCAATAATCTGGGTAAAAATAGGCACCCCCGCTTGCATCTTCGTGTCGTGATCGCCATTTCAACAGACAGACGGACAGACAGACAGACAGACAGACAGACAGACGGACATCGCTAAATCGACTTAAAATTGCATAAGGATCACGAATGTATATACTTTATGGGGTCTTAAACCTATATTTCGACATGTTACAAACGGAATGACAAACTTATATATACCCTTACCATACAGGGTGGCGCAAAAATAACCTTCCGATGTTTTTTGGCTGTAATTAAAAAAAAAAAATGAAAAACTTTGATTCTTCTTGTGGATTCTTTTTATTTGGTCTTTTAATTTTTTTTACATCAAGTCGAGAATATGATGTCATGTAATGGCCGCCGCCACAGTTGATTGTCATTTGAGCCCTTTTTATGGCATTTTCCATCACTTTGGCCAAAACTTCCGGCGATAGGTCCTCACATTATTGACGGATATTGTCTTTAAGAGCTGCAAGAGTCTGAGGCTTGTTGACATAAACCCGCGACTTCAAAAAGCCCCCACAAAAAGAAGTCTGGAGTTTACTACACAAATGTCAAAACAGAACTGACATTAGGGGCCAATCGCAAAATTTATAGCATTTTCTGATAGGAGGATTACTTTTGCGCCACCTTGTATATGGTGGAGGGTATAATAACCTGATTACGGCTAGCTACTATGTTTCCGAAGACTACATTTCAAAAACATTACAAAATGGATACGTTCCACCTGAGGCTTTTCTTTTCCTGGATAGAAATGGTTTCATCCAAAATGAAGATGGTGTGCCTATTTTTTTATCATATATGTAGACGTGCCAATATCAAAGAAATAAACTATAAAGAACTTACGTCTGAAAATTGTCGTTTTGACGCAAGTACATATATATTCGGGTGATAAAAATACTAAACCTAATTTAAACCTTTAAAAGTATTGGTGGCTATCTCAATAATAACTCTTTGTATTTTATCCCTTGACCTTTTTTTATCCTTACTAAAATAAAAGTAAGTTTTTTGTTAACCCTTTTGCTTACATTGATTGTGATATTAGTTATTTTCCTTATATTTATGTAGATAGATTTAGTTAATAAAAAATATCGTTATTTTTAAATAAATATTATACTTGAGAGCTCGTTAAATGGGACTTTGTATATATAAATAAGTTATCTTTATACTTCTTGTTTATTTGGAGTTTGTAATTAAATATATCTTACATATTCATTAAATAAACGTTTAAAAAAAATGGTTTGAAATTAATTGGCAAAAAGTAAGTAGATCCGAGTAAAAAAAATTAATCTGGAACAATATTTATTCATTCCCAATTTTATATTCCCTAATATCTTATTTGATCCGAAAAATGGCAGATGAAATTAGATCCAGAAATATATTTGTGGATTTAGAAGGATCTGAATTGATCCTAAAAATGGCAGATTAAATTAGATCCAACAATATATTTATAAAGTAATATCCAAATTTATCCGAAAAAGTCAGGGCGAATTGTACCAGATTAGATCCAACAATATAATACACACGAAAACTATCCCCTTTTCCAATTGTATTTCAGAAATAGTCAATTGTATTTCAGAAATTGTTAATTGTATTTCAGAATAGTCAATTGTATTTCAGAAATAATCAACTGTATTTCAAAGTAGTCAATTGTATTTCAGAATAGTCAATTGTATTTCAGAAATAGTCAATTGTATTTCAGAAATTGTCAATTGTATTTCAGAAATAGTCAATTGTATTTCCGAAATTGTCAATTGTATTTCAGATATAATCAATTGTATTTCAGAAATAGTCAATTGTATTTCAGAAATAGTTAATTGCATTTCATAAATAGTCAATTGTATTTCAGAAAGAGTCAATTGAATTTCAGAAATAGTCAATTGTATTTCAGAAATAGTCGATTGTATATCAGGAATTGTCAATTGTATTCCAGAAATAGTCAATTGTATTTCAGAAATAGTGAATTGCATTCCAGAAATTGTCAATTGTATTTCAGAAATCATCAATTGTATTTCAGAAAGAGTCAATTGTATTTAAGAAATAGTCAATTGTATTTCTGAAATAGTGAATCGTTTTCCAAAAATTGTCAACTGCGTTTCAGAAATAGTCAATTGTATTTTAAAAATAAAAACGAAAAAAATTGTCCCTTGATGGCCTACCAAAACCGCTGGAGCTGCGAAATTAAAATTTAGAACATAGATTCCTCATCCAATGTAAATGTGCAATTACGCAAATGTGCAAAAGTGCAAATTTATAAATGTGCAAATGTGATAGTGTGCAAATTTGCAGAAGTGCAAATGTGCATATATGCTAATGTGAAAATGTGCAAATTTGCAAAAGTGCAAATTTACAAAATCGCAAATGTGAATATTTTCAAAAGTGCAAATGTGCAAAAGTGAAAATTTGATTGATAGATTGATAGTTTGATGGATCGAAGGTTTGATAGATTAATGGTAATGTAAATGTGCAAATATGCAAATGTTTAAATGTGCACATGTGCAAATGGGCAAATGTGTAACTGTATATTTATTTCTTTATTTCATTCAACAACGCTGAAATTTTGTATGTAGGTTCCCCCTACGGCGTAGACATTTTCTAAGACGAGATTCTTGGAAACTCCTTCGTGGAAGAGCAAAATGGGGAAAAACTCCCCTTTCACGGCCTGCCCAAAATCTATGGCTAGAAACCGGAAATTTGAAATATGTTTTAACAGCCTGCACAAACCGTTGGACATATAAAGTAAAAATCCAAAGGGGAGGGGCAGAAAAATTCTCACCCCTGACGTCCTGCCAAAAACGCTGGAGCCGGGAAGTTGAAATTTTGTTCATATGTGTAGACTTTCACCTAGGTCGGATTTTTGTAAATGTCTACGAAGACGGGCCCACACCGATTTATGTAGCTAAAAACCTGAAATTTGAAATATGTGTTACCTGGAGTATTGAGGTGCATCTTAGAGTTTTCGTCTGGGACATGGTAAAAATATATATATATAAAAATATATATATAAAAATATGTATAAAAAAATATAAAAATATATATAAAAATGTATATAAAAAAATATAAAAATATATATAAAAATTTTTACTACTTATATCCTATCAAAAATTCCCAGTTCTTTTTATCCCGAAATGATATTAAATTTAAAAGTTTTGTAAAAAAATATTAATAAGGAAATAAAAACAAACTAATAGCACAAAAAATTGATCTCACTGGCTGGGATTCGAAACCATTGACATGGGGCCACATATAATTATATGAAATTGTATCTTTTACCATATCGCTAAAATACCGATACCGAAATAACTGAAAAAATCGTTATCCCTAAAAAACCGTTATCGAAATAACTTAAAAATCGTTATCCTTAAAATACCGTTACCGAAATAATTGCAAAAATTGTTATCCCTAAAATACCGTTATCGAAATAACTGAAAAAATCGTTATCCTTAAAATAACGTTACCGAAATAATAGAAAATAGCGTTACCCTTAAAATAGCGTTACCGAAATAAAAGAAAATAACTTTACCCTGAAAATACCGATACATTTTTTTATTACGTAATGTCTACACAAGTTATGAGCTTGTTTACCAGGTGTCTTGAAATGCAATAAAATTTGCCATTATATTTGAAAATTACACAAAAAACAAAAATAAAATTATTTTCGTTGCTGAAATAATACATTTTATCACACTAGATGTATATATGTATCAGAGCTGAAATATCCCATTTTATCACTCTAGATGTATATAGGTATCAGAGCTGTAATATCCTGAAATGGTACCTATTGCAGGACCGGATCCATCTACTGTAAGGGCAAGATATGCATTGCGTTTTGGAAAAACCAATAACGTGGCGTTGCTCAATGGCAAAAATCGTTTTTCATTGGCCAAAATTCTGTTACTTTAAACCGATCAGAATATTTTAGTAATTTTTTTTTTATTGAAAGATATTTAGTTGATCTTGATTCAGTTTTAATTTCATTAAAATTTATTGACTTCATTCAAATTTATTCCAGGTCAAAGTTGAACTTTTTATTTTTTTTTAACTTTTAGCGTGAAATGGGTTTTATTTTTTTATTTATTAAAAAATGTAATATTTGAATTTGAATAATAATTATAAACATTTTTTGTAACAATGAGATTTTTTTAATGTTTACATTGAAAAAAATGTTTACACTCAAAAAAAAAATAGAAAAATGAATTGGAAATTTACTTACTGAAAAATTAAACATTTTTGCTCTTAAATTTGCAAATTTCTTTACACTCAAAAAATTTTTAAACTTCAAAAAAAGTAAGTATTATTATCTAAAAATCTTGCTATTGCTACAGAAAAATATATTATTTTTTGCTGTCAAATTCGTTAATTTTAGCAAAATAAATCTGCTGAATATTAGCGCAATTATTCTGATTTTTTTTAATTTTTTATATCCAATATTCCATATTCTGTTCTGTGTTATTTCCGTTTTTTAGTGGTTTTTTGACTTCTTCATCTAAATTTCAATGTTTCACTTTCCATTGATATCGAATACTGGAGATGAACGGATCTGACGTTGCCAATAATATATTAAAAAGATCTTCATTTGTCCGTCTCTGTAACAATTTCCAAAAGTCCCGCCTGACGGGATGTCTACATACTAAATTTCAACATAGTACTCCCCAAGAGGGAGAATTTCCCCTTTTTTGCCCCAGCGTCGACGAGACGTCTGAAAATGGTATTTTTAATTCCTTCCCCAATTTAAAGAGAAAATATTAACGCGTCTTTTTCCTGATTAAAATCGTCCATAATATGCAACTTTTTATCGATTTTATCTGGTGCCATTGTTATCAATGTTTCGGAGTACTACGAGGGCGGATTAATAAGTCCGTGACTTTTCGAACTTCCCTCGTAGTTATATAAAATGCAACACTGCTCCCATCAAGTACCACCTGTTAATAAACTACTTTCAAATTTTAAGCAAGTTCCGTCATCTACTTTGCGTATAACAGAGGATTTTTCGAGGTCCATAAAATAGGCATTTGTTTGATCAATAATTTCATCGTTGGAGCTAAATCTTTTTCTTTAGGTTTGGAAATAGAAAATAATCACTGGGGGCTAAATCCGGAGAACAAGGGGAACGAGGGGCAATTCGTAGTTTACTTCATGGATTTTTGCCATGGAAACTAAGCTGTTACACGATTCCGTTGGTGGTCGATTGTGAGCAAACGCGGCAGCTATCTTGCGGAAAGCTTTCTCATACCCAATTGATCGTTCAATATTGAAACCACTGAGCCATGTGAGATACCTTTCTCTTCCACAATCTATCGCACATTCAATTTCCGATCGGCCAACACCATATCGTGAACTTTTTAATTGTTTTGGGTGTAGTGACCTCAACTGAGGGTCCAGAACGTTCGGCATCTTCTGTGCTTGTAAGGCCACAACGAAAGTCAGTGAACCACTTTTTTTCCATTGAAAACAATGGTGCAGAGTCCCCTGGTATTTATTAAGCTTTTCCTTGGTTTGCTTGACGGTTTTTTTTTTGCAAAAAAAAAATTAATGAGCAGGAAATTAAATTTTTTCAATTTCTAAAAACGCCACGAGGTTGTATCTTCTGAACAGTTGTTTAACGCAAAGTAAATTACGGAACTTGCTCAAAATTTGACAGAAGACTATTAAAAGGTGGTACTTGATAGGAGCAGTGTTGCATTTCATATTACTACGAGGGAAGTTCGAAAAGTCACGGACTTATTGATCCGCCCTCGTAGCTAAACTAATAAGAAATGTGATTTTCCACCAAGAAACTGAGAATGCCATCAAAACAAAACATAACGATTTTTGATCCACTAACAACAAAACGTTTACGAGTTGCAATTGTTTTTCGTGTCAAACTACTTACTTACTACTTTCATATAACACATTATAGAAATGCAAATTCCGGATAACTGCACCCAAAATATCTCCAAAGCTTTTCCCTAAGCAGCAAGTACCATCAACTAGCAAAAAAAAGCCTTAGAAACAAGTAACATATGAGGGCGAATCAATAAGTCCGTGACTTTTTGAATGAAACATAGTTTTTTTTGCAAAAAAAAAAAATTATTATTCAACATAATCTCCTTTAAGCTCAATACACTTATTCCAACGTTTCTACAATTTTTGTATCCCTTCCAGAAAATAGGATTTTTCGAGATCCATAAAATAGGCATTTGTTAAATCAATAATTTCATCGTAAGAGCTAAATTATTGTTTTTAACTTTTGAAGGTAATCGATGTGGGTTATCCCGTTGCCATCACCTTATTGGCCGACAAACTTACCTTGGCCTTCTTTGGATCCGGTTCACCCGGAAAAAGCCATTGTTTAGACTGCTGCTTGGTTTCGGAAGTGTTGTACAAAATGCCGCAAAAACTGATTCCAATTGTGGTTAAATAACTCCAAAAGATTCCTTTGAAGTTGTCACACGATTTCGTTTATGGGCAACTAGCGGGCAAAGCCCGCTACGTTGTTGGCGTAGAAAATGGTTGCACATTTGCACATTTTCACATTTTTTTCATTTTTCACATTGGAGGAGGAATCTATGTATCAAATTTAAACTTCCCAGCTCAAGCTGTTTTGGCGGGCTGTCAAAGGGGAGAATTTTCGCTTTTTTGCCCCTCCGCGTTAGATTCTTCAAAAGTCACGTCTTATCTGTTATCTACACTGAAGAAGAAACCTACATACCAAATTTTAACTTTCCAGTTTCAGCGGTTTGGTCAGGCCGTTCGGAGGAGACTTTTCCCCTTATTGCACCTCCCAGTAGGAATTTCCGAAAATCCAACTCGGGTGGATGTCTACGCTGGAGTGGGAACCTATATACTATATTTTAACTTCCCAACTTTAGCGGTTTTGGCAAGTCGTCAAAGAGGAGAATTTTCTCCTTTTTTTTCCCTTCCCGTTGTAGTTTCCAAAATTGACATCTTAGCTGTTATCTACACTCTACCAAATTTTAACTTACCATTTTTACCACATCCCTGGCTAAAATTCTAAAATGTAGCTTATCAGTGAGTTAGTCCATACTCCAGGTAAAACATATTTAAAATTTCAG
The DNA here is from genome assembly GCA_949748255.1 of Eustalomyia histrio. Lineage (NCBI taxonomy): Eukaryota > Metazoa > Arthropoda > Insecta > Diptera > Anthomyiidae > Eustalomyia > Eustalomyia histrio. The sequence goes on from OX456526.1 coordinate 210,405, forward strand.
GTATCTTGCCATTTCAGTGTGGGCAGGCCGTTAAGGGGGAGATTTCCCCCTTTTTGTCCCTCCCCGCAGGAATTTACAAAAATCCCACACAATTTCGACCTTCCAGCTCTAAAGGTCTTGGCAGGCCGTCGATTTTTTAAAAATCACGTCTTATCTGTTATCTACACTGGAGAAGGAACCTGCCGTCGAGGGGGAAAATTTCACCCTTTTCTGGCCTTTCCCGTTTGATTTTTTAAAAATCACGTCTTATCTGTTATCTACACTGGAGAAGGAACCTGCATACCAAATATCAACTTCCCATGTCCAACGGTTTGGGAAGGCCGTTTTGGAGAAGAATTTCACCCTTTTCTGCCCCTCGCCGTTGGATTTTTCAAAACTCACGTCTTAGCTGGAGAAAGAGTCTGCATACAAAATTTCAACGTCCAATGGTTTGGGCAGGCCGTAAATGGGGAGACTTTTCGCCCTTTAAACCCACATTTTTACAACGTCACTGGCCAAAATTATAAAATGTACCTTATCAAGGAGTTAGCACATACTCCCAGGAAGGCATATTTCAAATTACAGGTTTCTAGCTAAAGGGGTTTGGGCAGGCCATGAAAGGGGAGTTTTACCCCCTTTTTGCCCCTCTCCGAAGGAATTTACAAAAACCCCGTCTTAGCGGACGTCTACACCGGAGGGGAAACCTGTGTAAGTCAGTCAGTCAGTAACGTTTTTCCTTTATATATAGAGATCGGCCAACAATATATCGTGGATTTTTCGACATTTTCGGGTGTATTGACCTCCATTGGCCGTTCAAAACATTCAGCGTCATTTGTACTTATTCGACCACAACGAATTTCAGTAAACCACTTTTTTACCATTGAAATCGATGGTGCAGATTTCAATGGTATTTATTGAGCTTTTTCTTGGTTTAATTGACGGTTTTTTTCCAAAAAATTATGTTTAATGAGCACTCGATATAAATAAATTAAATTTTTAATGTTAGTTGCAAATATTTTGTCAGACACTGTATATAATATGATGTACTTTATCAACTAAATCACTTCGATAGAAATTAATTTCCTTAGAGGACCATTCATCTTTCTTAAGAGAAAGGTGAACTAAATTCTTTTATTTTCTTCTTCTTTTATTTTCCTTTTGCATTTGTTTGCATTAGATAAAATAATAAACTATAGTGTAATAAATACAAAAAATGGCCCTTGGATGAATGTGTTTGGTTGCTTCGAAAGTTACTTTATGTTAGTTGGGTTGATTTTGTTTGGGGTAAACACAATAAACGCTTCATGCAGTATTCAGGAAGCAATCAAGACTATAATCGTTGTTTACCATCATAATTTGCATAAGGCACTCTTTAATCTGAATGTGTATATGTATGCACGTGTAACTACAAAGATTTGCCTTTGTATTTGTAAGAGTATTCCCAATAGACCAAAACCTTTTTGTTTTATAAGCTTAAACCTAATTGTAGAATAAGCTTATGCTTGCAATTGTAGAATAAGCTTATGTCTACAATTGTAGAATTAGCTTATGTTTGCAAATAAGAAATTCACATTTTATTGTATTTTTTTTAATTCACTTTTATTAAAATTAAAAAATCCTTAAACAAAATCAAAAAAAAAAAATTCAAAAATGAAATAAAAAAAATTAAAAAATACAAAAATGAAAAAAAACATCGAAAACTTGTTTTCAGAGTAAATGCACTCTCTTGAAGCAAAATTAAGAATGACAGTGCGCGCGGTACAATAAAACAAACGGGACTGCTGGAACAATACTTCAAATAGTTTAGAAATTGTTGTTTGCAATTAGTCTTTTATAATCATACTTACAATGCTGTTGAGAAAATGCAAAAGATGACAAGCATGTTTAATATATATTTATTGTGAATAATAGTTTTTTAAATATAAATAAAAGCAAAACGGAGGAGTGGCGAAGAAATATTAACGAACATGAGATTTGACACAAAATTATAATATAATCTTTGGAATAATATGTGAAGAGAAACAGCTAATCCAACATACTTGAGAAACTGTTATGATTTTTGCTATAGTAATCTTTTTACAAGTATGTTAAAAGAAATATTAAGAAGGAGGATAGTTTCACAAACAAGATTGAGAAACTCCTAACAAATAGTAAGCTTTTTATATATTATGTTTAAACGGGATAGCCACAAAATTCTGTTTTCCAAAATTCTGTCTTACAAAAATTGTGTTTTTTTTTTCCAAAAAAAAAAAAAAATCTGTCTGACTAAAATTCTGTTTTACAAAATTCTGTTTTTAATAAAATTCTGTCTATTAAAATTCTGGTTTTTGAAATATGTTATTCCCCTTTCATTATGAGAAAAAAATGCTTTTTTGGATATCTTATTAAAACATGCTCGTTATTTTCCATTGCTGTTATTATTCGAGAGGAACACCTATCTGGAATTCTTCTCGAGCACGTCCAATTAAATGTTCCTTTTTGTCTTTTCATTTCCAAATAATAAAAATATCCGTTGAGACACAACATTTCTTTATTTTTATTGGTTTTTATTAATTGCAGTTTATTCATTTTTATTTTTTTAAACACGACACATTTAACAACACAATTGCGACTAATTTTTAATAAAATTCTGGAACATAATTTTTGACCAAACACACAGTGCATGTGATGCACTTTTTTTTAAATTTACAAAGTGGTTTTTTTAAACAGTATTTTTTTTTAAATGTAAGGGAAAGTTACGGCAAAGTGATTTCTTAATTGTTTTATTTTTATGTATGTGTTTGTAATTGCATTTTCAGTTAAATAAAAAATTATTTAATTATTATTATTTATAATTTTTTATTTAACTGAAAATGCAATTACAAACAGAATTTTGTGAACCAGAATTTTGTGAAACAGAATTTTGAAAAACAGAATTTTGGAAACCAGAATTTTGAAAAACAGAATTTTGTAAAACAGAATTTTGTAAACCAGAAGTTTGTAAACCAGAATATTCCTCGAACAGAATTTTATACCCAACCCTGTTTAAACACATATTGTGAAGGATAATAATTTCTCAAACATGATTAAAAACGTCTTTAGTAATTTTGTTAAGAAAGCTTCTTCTAAAGAACTGTTATACTTTACTTATTTTTTGGTCTATTGGGCGTATACAAAGCCATACATATTTTAAGGCCACTAATGGTTTTGTATGAACATCCGTTTTTCTAGTTTCTGTTTTTTGGTGGTCTCATTGTCTCCTAATACAAAACAAAAATATGTAAGTGTGTGTTTATTTTTATGTGAATGCATGAATGAACATGCATGTTTAGTGGAAGAAACGAAAAAGAAAAAAAATTATGAAGATAATGTAAACTAAACAAACACATTTTAGATATGTAACTTGGCCTTTTTGTTAATCTTCTCGTTTTTCTTATTCATCGTCGCTGTGTTATATAAGACAAGTTATTCTATGTACACAACAAAAGCCCCTCGAGGGTTTTCTTAAAGCAACGCACTGTGGTTCAAAATCAAGCTGTACAAAATAAAAGAAATGTTTACTTCTGGGTAAAATCACAGCAAAACCTTTTATTAACCGGTAATAAATTTTGTAAGAAGAAATAAAAAATTCATATGATTTTTTGGAACTACCAACCTTCGGATTATACCTGTCAAAATTTAATGACAATTCGTTCATTAGTGAACAACCCGAGTAAAAAAGTTTATATATGATTATATATCTTTAGATATAATTATTTATGGTTTTATATGGGGCCATATATAACAACATATATAATCATATCTGAAGAACGTTTTTAAAAAATTTCTTATATGGTGCCATATATAATTATATATAGCACAATATATAATTATATATGCCTTATATAATTATATCTATTTTCACATGACATTTATTTGTATATATTTATGTAATTTGTAAATTTTCTTTATTATTTGATCTATCTGTTTTAATTATATATTTTTAATTTTATCAGGCTCAAGATCATAATTTTTTAATGATACTAACGAATAGTAAACACTAATTTTTTATTAAATGGAAAAAATTGTAAGGATCAACGCTAGAGGAAGTGCACACTTTCGACCCGAGCGACCAGGTCATCTTCAGCCTCCTTCTGAACTACCCAACACAAATAATTGGTGGCTTGGGGAGTAAACCATTGTACCACTCGGGATATTAGGTGGTAAAAATAAGTACCGTCCGTTAAAACAAACTAAATCAAAAATAAGTATAGACGAACGGCAATAGTTTTTAAGCCTTTCTGGATTAATGTCCCTGCTAACGTAACTAAAAACTACTTGAATTGCTTCTTTTTCGATTGAGATCATTATAAACGACCCAGGAATTCACGGCTGTCATCATTATCAAAAGATAAAAAGTTTTCTTTCGCCATATATTCGATTTTCGATCATATTCGTAAAGGCCAGACATTTTATCAGCCAAGTCAGCCTCCCATGATCTCGCTATAAAATTTAATTTAGTTCGGACATGGGACTTCAATCTTTTCGCCTGTTTTCAATGTTTTTGTAACAGTTGTTAATGTTCTTCTTTGGTGTCTTGCCATTTTGCGCATTATCTGCTTCACCCCTTTTCAACTTGTTGCCAAAAAAATTTGGCAAAATTTAGGCTGGAAAGAACTAGTTTTTAAAAAAAAATCACAGACGTTTAAAGATGATGTGGTATATTTCAGAACACAGCAACATTTAATTTAAAACTTTTAGAGGCATTTAAACTTGCACCATACGGGTTGTAAGGGTTAAAAATAATTCATTCTTTAAAAAAAATAATATAAGTAAAAATAAGCTAAAAATAACTTACACCATCTAACATAAAAGGACTTGAGTTTGTTATATTATATTAATCCCCTCTGTTTACTTTAGACCTAAGTGACCTTTATTAAAAGTTGGTTTGTAGAACATACTAAACATCTACTACCAAGAAATAGAATTATTCAAGCGAATCTTAACACTTGCTCAGGTGGAAAAATTGCAGTGTCATATTAGCTTTTTCTCCTGCAAAAAACAGGTAAAACTGCATAGCTACTGATGGTGGTACATATGTAAGGCTAGTTTGCTTTCAGGACTGCACAGAAATCGTCAATCATTTGAGAAGACAACATGAAAGTGCATATATTAGGGTATCCCGGTATTTTTTTGTGAATTGGTTGAAGTAGTGGCACTCAACCGGAGCATATAAATGAGCTGAAAATTAAATAAGCAAAACTTGAGGAGGGTATCTTTAGTTCTCGAACACTGATTGAAGATTTCGGTATCATTGTGGAAAGTTAGGAATTTTTTCGAAAAAATGTCAAAAGTTGCGCAACGGCGAGTTTGTTAAAGAAATCCCACCATTGCGGTCATAAAATGCAAATTATTAACTTATTGGGAAAATGGGTGTTAAAAGTTGCACGTTGACCAGCCTATTTATTTTAAATAATCATCGGAATATTTTTAATCCACATTTGCCTTTAAAGCCTAAAAAAGAAGGAACTAAAATTATTTTTTCCATTCATATTTTTTTATACATCAACCACTCAAAGGATACATAACATACCTGATGTGAAGCCTTATCTATTATTCTTAAAATACATTAGAAAATATAATTAGAGATTTTCAAATGACTCTTCTTTCAAAATATACACTTTAAAATTAGGTCGAAAATAAAATTATAACAACTAATTTAAACATGTTCCATTCGCACTTACTCTATTTGGCGTCGTCAACACAGGACGACGTCGTTTTGTCATTGTCAATATTGACTACTACCGATAACGACGTTGTTTTGAATTGACTCCGATTTTGTCGTTTATGTTAATTTTTGCTGTCGAGTTCAGTTTGTTTAGTGTTTTATTTTTCCCAAAACAAAATAAAAATGGAAAATAAGAAAATAAGAAAATAAAAGTAACAAACTCAAGCCAATTCGAAAAATTGGTGGAAGAATTGCAAAAACTCCTCCACTTGCAAGAGCATATCGCAGGAGCACTGTTCCCAGTGGGAAAGTGTTTTCAAAGTGCCAGCCAATTAAAAGAAATAATAAAATGCATTTCTTGCAAATAGAGGACTTTGAATTTAACACTTACTTTTCATCCGGTAATATAAAGATGTTAGATATCAGCTGAGAAATCTTCTTTGCACTATTAAAATTTTTTATTTTCTTCATTATTCGATTCATAATTATAATCGAGAAGAAAAAACTTTTTATTTTAATATGATATACACATGTATTTATTTTTTCAAACGAAGTTTTATCAATGAAATTGTAAACAAAATAAATCAGCTGACGCAAATATTATATATGTCATGTATGTTCTTAAGACTGTTAGCAAATACCAAATTGGTGTTGACGTTGAGATAAAGAGATGTTAACGACGCCAAATATAATAAGGGTGATATTTTGAACAACACTAGATTAATAATTTTCGGCATATAATTTTATTTTACCTATAGTGTTATTTAAAGCAAACACGAAACTATTTGATTCTTGGATTTCAAAATTATAGTATTTATCTATATTCTGAGAATTTAAATGAAAAAAACTGTATGAGAAATAATCCACGTTAATTTACCGAGTAGGGATGAAATTTACTTACTACTCCGTGTTTATAGCACTGTTCTTTAGCGACAGAGACGGCAGTTGTCCAGAAAATGCATTCCATTCTGTGTATTTCTTTTTAACGATTTCTTATAATTAATAATTGGTAACTCTGGATAACAATATTTTCTTTACGATCATACGATATTATTAAATTATTATTCTTCATCTATTGAACTATTTTCTTTTCAGTAAAAGATATAGCAGTGTAGAAACTCTGTGTTAAAAACGTAACAGTGTGTCTAATATGGGTTAAGTAACACTCCTTACCCAACAGACCGTCCAATAAAATCTAAATACATTTATTAAAAAATAATTTTTTAGATTTTCACGTTTAACGATTTGACGTATTGTGATAGATTCGAATGCTTTTCACACACAGCCCCCACCAACATCGTATTCAAGGATGAATGTTACAAAAATTTCTAATTTCTTCCAAATCCATAAAAACATAGAACGGAAACGCACAATAGTAATCGACACAGACACACAGGAGCACGTTCACACTGCCATTTATTTGATGTGTTCGATATATTCTCTTAACGAAAATGAAAAACACAAAAAAGGAAATGTCTTCCTGGGTTGGTGTCTGTGACATTTGTCACAGTGGAAGAGACTAATTTGACATTTATTTTAACAATAATGCCAACGAGCCAAATAAGAGGGAGTATCTCACACATCTACAGCATTTTATACCAGAATACAAAAAAAGAGTTTAAAAGGCAAGACATATTAATCCCAGCAAAACTAGGTAATGGCTGGCCATTGCTCCATGCATAATTCCCTTGCCCTTCGCATTACTTCGTAGCTGAATGCAATGACTCTATGGGAACATGACTCATGGGACACGATACGTGAATGGCCCATTGTGTTTTCTTTACAAGTAGTTAGAGATATAAGGCTGGATTAGCCAGACGTAAACGTATCTCTGTATAGCAGTGATCCCCACACACATACATCCAAAATTATATTTGTGATGTTTGTTTGTTTGTTTTTGAGCGTAATTTATTTTTTCTCAATCTGCCAAGGTTGCCAAGACATATTTGTCGCTGTCCCCGAACAAATTCGAAACAAAAACATACAATCGCCACGTGTGATATAAATCTATTAAAAATAACATTATTTTATATTCAAATAAACACTTAATAGGTACGAGGTAATTTTGGGTAAAGTCTGGTAAAATGAGAGTAAGCAATAAATTCTCTCAAAAAACCATAAAATGCCCATAATACTGCGAACGCACAAAACCACATTTCATACCCAAAAATAATCGTCAAATTTATCCATACTAAAAAACAGCTTAATTAATAAATATATTTGCAATGGCAAATAACTATGTACATTTTCAAATGTATTTTTCATTATTAAGAAGAAAAAGTTCTTTATAGTAAATTATTTATTTAAGTTAAATTGTTTTCACAAATGCAAAACAGCTGATTTTGTAGCAGCATTGGATGATTTCGACAGTTTTACTATTTTACCCAAACAAAAAGTACGGGTAGCTTCTGGTAAAAAGAGAAACACAATTACTCTCTCATGAACGCTCTCATTTACCCAATTTTTGTTACAAGAAACGCTTTCTGGTAAGAAACCATGAAAGCTTGGAAAGTTCTATATATATTTTTTTTATTATTTTAAAAATAAACAAATATAAACCTATTCTGTAAGATTCTTGTCAATCATTAATTATTTTTTCTTAAAAAGGTTTTTTTTTAGATTTAAAACAATAAGTTTTAATTATTTGATAATTTTTCATACTCGTCATACTCGTAAACGACAATGCCTTTTTTAAATATTTACCTTATTATAAGAATCAACTTGATTTTAATAATTCTACATCAAAGGACATAAATTAATTTGATTAATTAAATTTGATACGGGAAGTATCAAAAAAGAATCATTTTGATTTTCTTATATGATTTGATTGGTGTATTAAAATATATTTTTTAATTTAGATTAATTTAATTTTAAAACCGAAGGGTTTCATGGAATTTTCATAAGACGGCCTCCTCGGGATGTCTTCTCGAAAAATTTTGTCCGTTTTGTCCTATCTCGCTTAGTTTTCGAGATACTGTTCATTTAAAAAAAATTACCATTTTACAAAATGGCAAGTCAATTTTAATGTTTTTTTTATTATGTTTTAATTCGCAAATCAATCTTTTTTTAATTCGTGAATTAAAAGAAAGAATTATGTTTGAAATGATTTAATTCCATTAAATAAAAAAAAAATAAAAAATTCAAATGAAAATGGTTAATCAACTATGATTTTAAATCTGATTTAATAAATTGATTTATAAAATATTGAATCAATTCGCTAATTTAAAAAAATAATTATTTTTTTTCGCGAATTGATTCAATAAAGATTTATCTTTTTCGAGGTCTGATCACACATCACAGTGCGTTGGCTACTAATCAGTCAGCTTTACCGAAGTAATTTTCGGCAAATAGAAAAGCATTTTCATATTCTATATTAAAAATTTTGATCAGTCTTGTCTAGTAACAAGCGACTACACAATCTGCTCCTATGAATAATCTAAGATCTTAATGGCAACCCTGAATATAAGCAACAAGCGACTACACAACCTGCGCACGTGAATGCTCAAATGAGACCAAAAAGTATATAATTTTCTAGAGTATTTTTCCCGCTCTACCAGAAATTCAACATGGTACAGAGTTCAGCGGCAACATTTTTAAATGAGAGGGCAACATTTTCAAAGTTGCTAAAGTGTTGAAAAACATTAAATTTGGTGTATGCAGTGCTGCCACATAAACAGTGTAATTTTTTGTCCCAGTTTTTGGGATTCTTAACTGTTTACCAGTTTTTTCATGAAAACAATTTTTTTTCAAATGATTGCATTTTTTATAGGTTTTTTAGTTATATGTTGCAACAATAAATAGCATATTTATTCTCTTTATTATATATTTTTACCATAGAAATGGGAAATAATGGATATGAATAGACATATTTGGTCAATGTGTGTGTACACAATTTAATACTTTTCATGCCACAATGTTATGTTTGAATTCGTAACTATTTTTTAACACAATTGCAAATTTTTGTTGTATTTTTTTACTTTATTAGCCAAGTCTAATTTTAGTAAAAATAAATAGTATATTGAACAAATACTATATTTTTATATGAAAAATCTGAAAAAATATATGAATAAAATAAAAAAACTTTTTTTTATGAAATAATCTGAAAAATGTCTAGCATCCCAAAAAACGGCAAAAAATAGTTATAATTGGTTATATGGCAGCACCGCTAAACACTACTGAAAGTTGCCGACCAAAACTCACCTTTGTTGCCGCCAAACTATGTTCGTGTTCTAAGAGAGTACTAAAAAATTCGTGAGAGAAAAACATACTCTATAGAAAATTATATACTTTTTGATGAGACTAAATGATTTTATTTAATAAAAATACAAATTATCTTCTCATGCTCTCTTCATTTTCAAGAGAGCATTCGCACATGTGCGGTGTTTTGAGGATCTCTGCTGTATAGCAAATTCAATGAGTTAAATAAGAATAGAAGATGTTGTGTTGTTCATGTTGTGTCCACCTGGCTTCACCATTCGAGTGAGACAACTTCTGTTGGCATTTGCGTTGAGCTTTTCGCCGCGCACAATCATCTTGCACAATTAGTGAATAACCCAACACACCAGGGACTAAAACAGAACCCGAACCCAAACGGGACCAGTTTCACTGTTTATAAAAACTTTGAACCCGAACCCGCTGAACCCAAAAATTTCACCAGGTTCGGGTTCGAAAAAAATACCCTTGCTGTTCCTAGCGTGAGAATTGTTTGAAGTAAAATCATAAAAAACATTACATTTCTTGCATTCCAGTTTCCAGTGCTCGACACTATATCTAGCCCTTCTTTTAAGGAAATACTTGATAAATGCAGGGCTATTTGTAAAAAAAAAAAAATGCGAACACCAAAAATTTCTTCTTTAGCTTGAAGAAAGACTGTCAAACTAGATGAAATTCCAGTTATGACATAGTTCAAGTTACTATGATAATATTTGGAATATTTGTGAAGAATTCCTAGAAGTTTTTGCACCTGTTAAAAAATTAACGCTAAACCTACAAGAAGAACAGATGACTTTAGGCGATTTTTATAGAATCTGGCTTTGTTTTAAATTAGAGCTAACAAAAGATGACAAAACAAAATCATTTTCACAAGAATTATATTTAAATATAATAAAAACATTGATTGCAGCATTATATCTATATAGCAGATTTAAGTTAATGCTAAGTCCCGAAGATGTTAAAAATGCTAAAAAAAACATATATTGAAAACAATTAAAATTTTCAAAAATTTGCAAATGAAAAGAGGAGAAGATAATTTTATGAGAGAATCATATCTTGTTCTTCAGAAGATGATGATGATATCCTCGAACAAGTTCTAAAAGGAAGGAACGATTTTCTAAATCAAATTATTCAAATGAGAAGGCCTTTTCAGCCTTGAAATTCAATAAGTCGCCACAAAGAACAAATTAAAAAATGAAAACTTAAAAAATATATTAATTATAAAATTAAACGAATTTTTTTTGAAAATTAAATAAATTTCCTATTAATAAAACACTTTTACTTTTTTTAGATGTTGAACCCGAACCCTGAACCGAACCCCAACCTGAACTTTTTATTTCGATTAACCCGAACCTGAACCCATTTTTTCAGGGTTTCAGTCCCTGCAACACACATTCCGTGTGTTGAGGACAGTTTCAAAATACTCTTGACATTTTTCTTACTTCACCCTGACAAGTATGAAGTGAAGACATTTGCACCTCTCGGTAACTCGGATCATATTATCATTTCCGCATCCTGCTTCGTATCTGAACTTCGTTCCGTTTCACGAACAGCCACGAAACGATAATTGGCAATTGGCGTAGAAACAAAAACACCATTAAAGTAATTAAATGTCCTAAAATCCCAAAAATCTTATAAAAAATTGTGAAAATAATTTGTTGTAGGATGGCCTCTATCCGAATTTTATTTTTGCCTAAGGAAATCATCAGGAGACAACGTTTTTGGAAGTTCTAATGATATTTGTTAGATTAAATTAGAAACTCAATGAGAATTTTTTGTTCTTGATGTTCTGGGCATGAGAATTCAATGTGATGTCCGCTGGAAAAATCACACCATTCGGGTGTCGAAAGGAGGCTTCAAGTGTTTAGGTTTTCTTAACCGGTGCAAAAACTATTTCACTTCATCTGATCTTCTCACTATTCGACCCAAAATGAAATACAACTCCCATATATGGGCATGGACTTCAAAGTCTATATTGCAGCTTCTGGACCGTGTTCAAAGAAGGGCGTCGGTGCTTATCAATGAAAGTGGAGTAACCAGCTCAATTAACTATTGGAGCATCGTAGGAACGTGGGTCGCGTTAAACTGTTTTATCGATATTACCATGGGAGGTGTTCTGCCGAGATAAGTGAACTTATAGCTAGGGCACGGGTTTCGTTCAGAATACTCTATTAATAAAAATTTAAATACAAAGCAATTATCCCAATTTACTGTTAGACATATGTCATGTATGTTATAGGAAGTATTTGTAGTGCATTTAAGCTAGTGAGGTACCAAATCTTTGGCCAATTGGTGAATGTACCCTTAGAGCCAATTACTAACACTTTATTACAATGTTTAATACTTTTTTTAATACTTATGAAAATAAAATTATCATTCGAAAGTTTAGAGTTATAGGTGCAACATAATGAAAAACTATTTCTTTATCACACGATTTAAGGAAGTTTTTTTTCAAGATTTTTCAGATTCTTTTGAACACCTCCAAAAACATATAAATTCGTCTGTCTGTGATTACATTAGGAGAATTCGTCAAAATAATTGTCAATGGAAGGTTATTAAAAACTGCACAAAATGTATTTTTTCCAATTCTCTCTTATCATAACAGAAAAATGGGAGGGGGGATGTGACCACTGGCGAAGTACCTGTGTTCATATCCAAAATTTGATGGTAAATGGCCGTATATGCCTGTGAAGCCACGTGAAGTCACTGGGTTATGCTGATAAACCACCAACAATTGACACTGTTCTTGCTATTCGTGGCATACGGCCAGCAATACTCGAAAAAAAATCTCTAAGTTAAAGACAAAATATGAATGTTAAAAAACCTTTAAAAATATTTATTTTTTTTTTATTTTAAACTATTGACTTAATTCTGGTAAATTTATAAACTTGAGTAAAGTTACTTTAACTTAAATCAAAATTTGCCATTGACAAAACATAATGAACTAAAATCATTGGAATAAAGTATTTAAAATCTACAATTTTGTTTATACACGAGTATAATTTACATAATCGAATAAAATAATTTCAGTAATATTTTGAACTATTTCTAAAATTAAGAAAAAAAAAATTAGTTTATTTTTTACTTCATTTATTTATTTATTTATTTGATTTATCCTATAATTACAAATTATAAAATAAATTATTATGAGCAATAGCATCATAGGCCTTCAGCTCAATAAACTTAAAACTATTAGGTAAAGTTACAGTTAAAAGGAAGGTTTTATATTACATTGTACATATTTGATTTTTTGAGAAACTTAGTTAGTAGCTCTATATTTTCAATAGAAGGGTAGGAGAGTGGATATAAAGGATCTGAGTTTTGGAAAATACTTAATCGGGAGTTACTAGTTTCTGGACAATCACAAAGAATATGTGATGGTTTTGTTGGATATGAAATATTACAATTGCAGAATGGCGTACCATTAGGATTGATTAATAATTCGTGTGTAGCTTTGGTATGACCCAGGCGAAGTCTTTCAAATTTAATAAAATCTAGTCTTGTAACTCTCGTTTGACTATCTTTCATAAAATCGTGAATTGTCTTACGTTCACCATTAACTCTCCTATACCATGAAGAGGTTGAGTTAAAAATATTGTTTTTCTCGTCCTCTGAAAACTTACTTTCTACAAGTAAGTCCAGATCTTTTCGGTTAGTATTCTGAGTGGCACACAGGGGCTGTTTGGAAGCATTTTTTGCGGAAAAATCTGCATATTCATTTCCCTTTATTCCTCTGTGACCAGGTACCCACACCAGTTTTAAGTCTGGGAATTTTTCAGTAAGGGCATTCCTTACGTATGACACGTAATTGTCGTTGTTCGATATATTCCGTATTGCCTTCAATGCAGAGAGAGAATCGGAGCAAATTGCGAATTTCCCCCTTTTTCCCTTTACATACGATATTGCCTCATAAATAGCTATGAGTTCTGCTGAAAATATGGAGCTGTGGGTAGGGAGATTTGAAACTTTAATTATACTGTTTTCTGTTGTAACACTATAGGTCGTTGAGGTATCGGTTTTCGATCCATCGGTAAATAAGAATTTGTAATCGTTCAATTCATCTTTAATAATAGCAAACATAGTTTTGTATTGAGATGAGTTTATGTCGGGCTTAAATCGCTCATGTAGGGTAGTATTAATTGACGTTGATTCAAATGACCAGGGTGGGAGTTGTTTCGATATAAAAGTATTATTTTGCAGTGGTATATCGAGTTTTTTACAATTTTTTATAGTCCTGTAAATGATCGATGGCACCTTAGGTATTTTCTTAGCTCTTTCACCTTATTCGCTAATTGTCTAAGCAGTGTATTTGTGTTATATAAGAAGATTCGAAAAAGTTTCGTGGTTGAAATTTCCCTCTGAGTATATAGGGTTCTAATATTTGTTTCGAAAAGCATGTTTGTGATTGGTGTTGATCGAAATGCGCCCAAAGCAATTCTTATTGCCGAGTTCATTATGGAGTCAAGTTTCCTTATTTGGGATTTAGGTGCATATCCAAAAACTGGTAAACCATAATTTATCTTTGATAGTATGAGGGCTTTTGCGATTAAAATGAGAGAGACAAAGCTACAATTAAATCGTGAACTGGACAGGCATTTTACAATGTTGAGTCTATGTGTCAGAGAAGTACTAAGATAGTCAATATGATCATTCCATCTGTAGCGTTTATTTATCAAAATTCCTAGTATCTTTAGCGTGTCAACTCGCGTTATTGCTATGTTGGTTGATTGTATCCTGATATTGCAGTTCTTTAATCTACAAACGTGAAGATATTTACACTTCGTAGAGGACAGTGAAGCACCAGCTCCATCGCACCATTCGCCTATGTCATTGAAGAGATCGTCCAAGTTCAGAACAAAGTTTTTCCTTCTGTCACTTCTGATTATTAGATTAAAGTCATCAGCATAGGCACAAAAATCAATTTCCTTATGAAGGGATATGACTGAACATAGTTTGTTATAAGCAATTACGAAAATAATGACAGATAACGGGGAACCCTGGGGAATTCCGTTGTAAAGGGGAAAGGACTTAGAATGACAATTGTCTATTCGGACTATTATTCTTCTTTTACTCATGAAATTTATTATATATCCAATGATATTAGGTCCAACTTTCCACTCGATGAGTTGATTCAGTATTGTATGAATGCCTATTTTGTCAAAAGCTCGTTCAAAGTCTAGGGAAATAACTGTTGCATGTTTCCGTGACGAGAGGCAATTTGCAATCTGATAGTCTGCATAAAGCAGACTGTCAGTTGTCGAGCATCCCCTTTTAAAACCTAGTTGTCGGTTGCTTAATAGTTTGTTGGTAGTAACAAACCACCACAACCTAGTAGCCACAATTTTGTCCAGAACTTTGGATAAACAGGGATTTAGGGAGATGGGACGATAAGATTTAATCATAGTCTTATCCGTTCCGGGCTTAGAAATGGGTATGACCACACTATTTTTGAATTGTTGAGGAATATGATTTAGAAATATCTTGTTGTATAAGCTCAAAATCCTTAGTTTTAGTGTATATGGCAAGGTTTTTAGCATTGGGTACGAAATCCTGTCTAATCCCGGGGTTTTTCCCTTTAAATTGCGCAAGGTTGAGGTAAGCTCAATGTAGTTTATATCGCTTTCAATAATAAGTGCCCCTGGGCATTGTATAGGTGAGGTGTAATTATGGTATGAGTTATTCTTGTTTGTTCTGAAATTATGCGAAAAGTTTGAATCAGAGGAATTATCTGACCAGTATCGGCCAAATTCCTGACCAATTTTTATTTTATCGGTTATCATAACATCCGGATTATCTAATGAACCTATGCAGTGTATTTTATGTGTTGTTTTGTATCCCGTGAAGTTACGAACGTTTGTCCATATTCTGTTAAGCGGGGTATTAGGATTAATTGTAGATGTAAAGCAAGTAATAGACTTCCTTTTTGCAATTTTAATTTTTTTCTTATACAAGGCATTTGATCTTTTATAGTTCAGTAGGTTATTTTGATTAATGTTTCTTTTAAAAATATGCCAGAGTCTATTCTTTTTTACTTTCAGTTCTTCTAACTCCCTATTCCACCATGGAACCCTTTTTTGTCTATTTTGGGACTGAGGAATGGATATATTAGCTGCCTCTATTATTATTTTGCATATGTTTGCAGTTTCTTTATTTATATTGGTGGATACCGTTCTTTTAGTTTCGAAACTATTACAATAGCTCTGAAATTTTGGCCAGTTGGCATTTTCCACTTTGAATTTAGGTTTAATTAACGACCTATCTATATCTATATTTGCAGAAAATAGTGAAATAATTATCGGAAAATGGTCACTTCCAAAGAGGTTGTCCTCCGTTTTCCATTCTGCTTGTGAGGCTAAACTTGGGGAGCAAAATGTAATGTCTATATGGGAAAATGTTCCATGAGTGTTTAAGTGTGTAGGGGATTTGTCATTTAGTAGGACAAAGTCAGATGTATTGACAAAATTAGCCAAAATAGTTCCAGTGCGGCTGTTAGAGTTAGAACCCCATATTTTGTGTGGACTATTAAAGTCCCCGGTAACAAGTGATTTTGAATTCGATGTAAAAACATTTTCGAGATTTCTATTGTTAAAATTTGGTGGGGGTGGTGAATACGAGCTAAAAATTTTAAATTTAACTTTAGATATTATCTCAACACATACCGTGTCAAAGTCCATTGGTACCCTAATTTGCTTTTGTTGTAGCGATTTATGAACCAGTATTGCCACTCCTCCATACCTGGTTAGCAGCGTAAATAGAAAAGTTAATAGGAATGGGGTACTTAGTAAGAGAATGAATGTGGGTTTCTTGGATACAAATTATTTTTGGATTGTAAGATTTGATTAAGATCTGTAGTTCATTAAAATTATTTAGATAACCATTCATATTCCATTGTATTATGTTAAAATACATGATAAGTTTCTGGCATATTTAATGATTTGATTATATGTACTATGGTTAATGTTATTAAGTAGCAAAAAGAACGGCTCCAATAATATACGTAAGTTATATCTTGGTAACGAGTTTTGTAAAAAATAAGTAGGTAAAAATAAGAGAACGAATTAAAGAGAAATATTTTATAAACTGTAAATGTGGGTAAACTAATAAACTGGAGAGGATCGTGTTTTAAATAGATGAAGTTTAACCTATTGTTATAGATTTGAGAAGTTAGATTTTTGATATAAGTAAATTTGGGAAGAACAACCGTTAGATGAGATCGATAAAGATATGTTATGTTAAAAAGAGTGAAATATAAGAGAAGGTGATTTGAAAAATATTTACAGTTTTTATAAATTCTAATCTTAAGGTGAGTTATGAGAGAAAATAAATGTGAAGTTAAAATATTTATAATGAATTTATGTACAGTTTTGATAATGTATACTCGAAATTTTCCCTCTTCCACGTCTTTAAAGTGTGTTTAGCTTTTAACATGTGTTTATTGATTTTTTACTTATTCTGTTTGATTTTCGAGTGGCTTCTTTGATTTGTTTTTTCAATCTATTTGACGCATTTTTGGGCAAAATTATTGGCTCATTTTCTTTAAGTGTTTGTGATGAGTTACTTATCTGGTCAGTTTCCATTTCAGATGCTGAATTATCGATATCACTTATGATATCAGAGTAGTTTTTAACAAATCTTGGCTTTTTGATGTCAGTTGGTTGCTCCGAATTAGAAGAGGAGGGGGAAGGTTTGGCAGAGTTAGATGAAGCTATTGTAGAGTAAAGTGTGGTCTGATGGGGATGACGTTGCTTATATAAAGCAGCCGCCTTCTTCTTTCCTACTTTTTCTAAAGTTGCGATGGCTTGAATTTCTTTTTCTTTTAAAAATATTGGGCAGCTTCTGTCGTTTGTTGGGTGATTAGATTCTTTTATATTGGAGTTTATACAGTTTATGCATGATGCTGGATTAGTGCATTTTTCTTTTAAATCCTCATTAGTATGAAAAGTTTTTGAACAGTTAGTACAGGTTTTTTCATTTTTGCAGTCTTTGGCTGCATGTCCGAATTGGACACAGTTTTTGCATTTTAGCGGGAGTGGAATGTAGGTTCGTACTTTGCATTTTTCATAGCCAATGGCTATATCGGATGGAATATTGGTTGAAGCAAATGTAATTATGATCAGCCCTGTTTCAGTTAAGATGCCATTAACATTTTTAATATTTTGTTTACATACGTTACATTTTGGCTCTTTAATTCATTTAATATTTCGGTTTCATTAATTCCACGTAAGTCGTTTGAATATATTATTCCCTTTGCGTAATTAAGGCCAGGATGTTCTCTTATGTTTACTTTTATTTCTGGAGATAATGATACGAGTTTTATTAGCTTATTAGCTTGGATAAAATTTTTTGTTTGGATAAGTATAGAACCGTTGATTAGCTTTTTGCATTGCTGTACCTCTCCATCTGCAACACTATCTATAACCTTTTTTATTAAGAAGGGTGAGACTTTGGCAAGGGTGTCACTACTTTCAATTCTTTCCATAATCAGAAATTTTTCACCTGGTGTAAGAATAGTTAGTTTTTTTGTATTATCAAAGTTAATATGTGGTCCTGTACCACCCCGATCCGGAGGTTCTGTCATTATAAATATTATAGGCTTTATGCCAATTTAATGTTCTTATATTTAAACAATTAGTTTTTTTTTTTTTTTTTTTGTGAGAGTAATTATTACCGAAACTTGAGTACACGTGCGTATTTTAATTTTTTTTTTTAACTAATGCAATCGGTTGCGCTTTATAGATCTGTTCACTATGAGAGCGGTCAATCGACTGTGATTTTTTACTTCAGTTTAGTTCATTTTAGTTCAGTCTGTTTTCTGAGTGTGTGCATACATTTTAATTACAAAAATGATGAGTTTTGACAGCGAATCATATGCATTATACCCTATTTCTACTGCTTTAGATTTTTTTATTGGATCCCTTTACTAGACAAACACACATAGCTACAGACGCTGGTTATGCCATATTAATCTCAATTATTACATGTACACCTTTTCGCAATGAGCCATGCACTAGAAACACAAAACATTACAAATAGAAAAACTACAGAATATGATGAAGAAAAAAGCCGCGGCAACCTGGAAGGAAGGAAGGAAACTCGTTAGGATAGTAATGCTCTGCGGTTGAGATTGCTACTAGCAACACTCTTGTTTATTCCATTGCTTCTTACATTGGTAATTTGTTTAAAGAGTTAACTGCGAACGAGATTGTTTTAAGTTGCTTAATAATTGATTACGAGTTGCGTGAATTAAATTTCAAACTAGAAATATGTTTACGTAAGTGTGTGTGTGTTATCTGTAACGGGTGTGTGGTAAACTATGTAGTAATCCTTTTTGTTTTTTGAACATACTAATAGAAAAACTTCTACTATACCCGACTAAAAAAGTTTATATATAATCATACGTGGCATTGTTATATATAAATACATATGTTGGTATGCATTACATTATACATATAATATTATATATCATTATTCTTTTAATTATCTCATATTGTGTCAAATATAACCACATCTAGTTATACACTCACAATATATTTTCCGTTAGCGACTGTAGTTTATTTAAAAAGTAATACGTAAAGTTTGTTTTTAAATGAAGAATCAATTGAAATTCATAGAAATATATTTTTTAACTATTTGAATCAGTCATTCAAAAAACAAACTATAAAAATTTACAGACATTCAGTAGGAGTTGATATTTTCAGTTAAATGTAAAATTTTATGTTTTCTGCTTTAAAAAAATAGAAATTCATATTTTTCCTTTTTGTTTTTTTACCAAAAAAGTTTGTATATATACAAAATTATTCCAATAAAAATTACAAGAAATTATTCAAATATACATACACACAAAGCCAATAAAAATATATACATCTGCGTGTGTTGTGTTCTGTTTTGCAATTACATTCAAATAAAAAAACTTTCAATTTGAAAATCAAAAAATCACAAAAGTAGTTTTTTCTAACTTTTTGTCAGTAAAATTTTGATGGTTATTTTAAACGACTTTCTATTGTTTTTACTTTTGTCGATTATTAAACAATGATTGAAAATAAACACAAAATGGGTTGAATATAATGGAAAATCAGTAGTCCTCTTTTTGATTGTATTTTCGATTAATTAATTAATTTTAAGTTGTTTTTAACGAAATAATATTGTGAGTGTACATACATATATAACATATTGATCTTTATAAAATTAGATATGATATACATATATTATATGTACATACATATATGTACATATTATATGCCGCAGAACAAAAAGTTTTTTTTTCTTTTTTGTATTTTTTGAGAAATTGTTCTTGGTTGTTTTTGTATTATTTGTGTTGAAATCTACTAGAAAAAGTCCTTTTAAAATCTACTTTTAAAAAAAGGTGCATAACAAAACGTACACATGGAAAACAGATTCATTGTGACAACCACCAACTTCATTCTTTGCCAACTGAATAATTTGGTTGTATCAACTAAATTTTTTGGTTGTGGTAATAAAAATATATGCTGACACAATTGAAATATTTGGCTTTAACTGAAATTCTGTTGTAATAATCGAATTTCTGTTGCCACAAACAGATATATCGGTGGCCGCAACCGAACCATTCGGTTGGCAAAAAATTTGGTTGTGACAATGAATCTGTTTTCTCTGTGTACTTTTTTCATAATTACTATCACTTGTTTCTTTTTAAAAACTATTAGTTTTTTGTAGTGTATTCATTTTTATTATTATTTTAAATTTGCAGTAAAAACTGGTATCATAGTGTACCAAAAATATACAAAACCATAGAGGAAGAATAGTATAGAGGATGCAACGCCGTCAGCAGCCAAATAAAATTTTATACAGAATACAAAGGTTCGGAAACTTTGAGAAAACAGGGGAAAATTGAGCAAATTTCCCTGATTTCTGCAAAAATTTGAGTAAATTTCCCTGTTTTTAAACCTTTTTTCCAAATCCAATTGGGAAAGCTGCTAAAAACTAATTGGATTTGCAAAGAAATTCAATTTGAATCGCAAAAAATCCAATTTAAAAAGATGCTGAACCTTTGAAATCTGCACATACAAAACTAAGAGAACGTTTTTTACGATGTGAGAGACATCGTCATGGTGTGACAAAACTTACTTGTGAAAATATTTTTGTTGTTGTTTTGGTCTATAATTTTTACCGAGCAAATGGGTGTATTTTAGGATGAAATGAGTTAATTTTAAAAATATTAGCGTTAACAAAAATTTGCACACCATAACTTGTTCTTTTTTAAACAAAACGATATTTTTCAATTTTTTTTTAACAAAACGTGTTTTTTTCGCATCTAAAAGTCTTTTGGTCTCATACATCCATAACATTTATTGTGGTGACTTCTTGTGGTTTAATGCAACTTATGATAAACAACCCACTTCTTACTATTTCCCGGTTCATGCCGTTTTACAAGGGGATGAAAAAAAGTAATCCTCAATTTCTCAAATATTTGAAATGAGCAAAAAAGCTCGTTTTGTATTGCGACTCCTCATAAGTAATTGTACATATATAGCTTGTACATGTCCATATATACTTATATTTAATCCCAGTTAGGGAGATAAAAAGAAACATTTTTTTTGCAAAAAATTTTCATAAAAATATTTATGGATAGTGTTAAATTGATTTAGATTTTAATTTGATCTGCCGTTTTTCGGATTAATTTTAATCTTACTAAAATCCCCAAATGTAATGCTGGATCTAATTTGATCTGCATTTTCGGACCGATTAAGATCTTACTTAATTCCCAAATATATTGCTGGATCTTATTTGATTTATTACAGCAGGAACATCAAATAATCTATAACTAAATATTGCACCAAATCAATTTTTTTTACTAGGGTACTTAAAATCATAATTATACACTCAGAAAAAAGATTGAACTAAACTGAACTATACTGTAGTTCAAAATGAACTTCAGAAAAGTTTATGGAAATGAGTAAAATTTTACTATAAGTAGCGAAAAATAACTAAAATCTAAGAAAATTTACTAAATTGAAGTAAAAAAAAATAGTTCATAAACTTAGGTATATTGAAATTACGTATAGGAAACAATTCCCCGTTTTTCTTACTATATTTACTTGGATTAAGTAAAACAAAATTTTATACACTTTAAGTAAAAATTAACTATCATATAGTTTAAAAAAAAGAATAAACTTAATCCAAGTTCGTAATTTAACTGCAATGAAGTAAAAATTTTTCTTTATGTAAAGTAAATTATTTTAAGTTTAAAGAAAAATTTTATTAACTTTTTTGTAAGTTTTCATTGCACCGAGTTATAGTAAATATAAACTAAAAGTCATGCAGGGTATAAAAGAATATACTTAATATTAGTTAATGAACTACGTTTAAGTTTATTTTTCTATTTATAAAATGTTTTTCTTGTTTTCTTTTCTTAAGTGCATTCCAAGTTTATTGTATTCATATTAAGTTTACTTTATAAAAATCACTTACTAAAGAAACCAACTAGTATAAACTAAATTTAAAACTAAATTTATAAACTTTAAAAGTTATTGAATCCTTAAGAGAATGTTCCGAATAATAGTTCATGAACTTTGTAAAAGTTAATTTTTTAATAAAAAAATTGGCTTAAAAAGGAAAAATATAAAAACTGCATGCGTGTAAATACTTCCTTTACTAAAAAGACAGAATGAATTAAACTGTAGTTCGAAATGAACTACAGAAAAGTTTATTAAAATTAGTAAAATTTTACTTAAAGTAGCGAAAATCAATTAAAGATTTAACTTTTAAAATTCAAATCAAAAATAGTTCATAAACTCAGGGTAAGTTCATATTTTAACCCTATTATTATGTTTTTCTTTAATAATAGTCAACATAAACTTGAAATGATTTTGAATGTGTAAAAGAAAGTACATTATTTCAAGTCTATATTGACCATTATTAAAAAAAATAACCAAAGTAAAATTATGAACTAACAGTGAATTTATGGACTATTTTTGACTCCAATTTTAAAAGTTTAATTTTTACTTGATTTTATCTACTTTAAGTAATATTTTACTAATTTTAATTAAACTTTCTGTAGTTCATTTTGAACTACAATTTAATTCATTTTGTTTTTTAGTAAAGGAATATACATACATTCAACAGTTTGTAAACTACATTTATTCGCAATAATAACGGTTAAAAAATGTATATCGTTTATACAAGAGAATATTGATATGTAAAAGAGTTATTGAAATACATAATACTCTCACATTCTCAATAATAACGGTAAAAAAATATGTCATTTATACAAGAGACCCGGCTAAAAATATGATTCTTTATATTAATATACATACGTATAACTAATTTAGTGTGTTCCACAAAGCTTTAATCTCAAACAATTATTTGAGTCCGAAATTTGCAATTATATACATGTAATTTGTGCAGTATTATATGAGTTCAAAGCTGAAACATCAATGCAATTACGCACAGTCAGACCAAATGTACCGTGACAAATCTCGGATACAAATTATATCTGGCTTAAATATTACATTTACACACTATCACATACTAAACGATATTTAATCCATTTGGAATTATATGGGTTCAGTTTCCCGATTAAAATGTATATGAAAAAATATGATTATATATAAAAGCTTTTTTAGTTGGGGATTTTTCATAATTACACCAATGATGATAAATGGGGTTTTCAATAGTACCTTCATAGTACCAAATTAATTTTAATATAAATCGAAAAAACCAAAAAATCATTTGTACATAAAAAGCAAGAAAAATTATACAACACATATGCAATAAATATTAAAAAATCAAAGTAATATGTATTTTTACAGGAATTTTCCCAAATAACGGTTTCAAGTCATATTTTTTGTAAACCGGTCCACAATAGCAAATAGCAAACGTACTAAAAATTTTACTTGACACTGTTTTTGTCCTTGTTTTTATAGCTATTTTGTCCTTGTTTTTATAGCTATTAATAAACAAAATGGAAAATTTGTTGTTAGAACTATATCAATTAAAGAAGTACAATTGTACTAATGAGGTTCTTATAGTACCATAAAATGTACTACAGTGCCAGCTATTTAATACCTGAATATATCTCTCTGTTGCTGAATAATAGCGGCTAAAAATTTATATATCGTCACTTGAAATGCAAAAATGTTTAACAACACATTTTTCTAAAATAGTTTTCCATTGATTGTAGGGATTGAAACGGGATTTGCATTATCTCAATAACAGCTGATTGTCAATTTGGGAAAACAAAAATTTCAACAAAATATTTCTAAATCCTTAAGGTGATATTTTTATTTTTTGTGAGAATTTTTGCATAGAATTTCATCGCCGGAAGCGATAATGATTTAACTTTATTTTAAATAAATACACTCCTTAAATGACCTATATTTTACTATTTACTGTTTTTATAAGAAATTAAAATAAAGTATTGTTTACATTTATTTTGTTCAAATTTCCGACATCACACGGAGTATGTTAAGTGTGAAAAAATGTCAGAGTATACAAAAAATTAAAGAGATTATTGAAGAGGTGCAAATGATCTTGTCAAATTATTAGGCAAAAGAAGCCATAAATTATAATCAGGAGATAGACTAACAATAAGTCTATTTTGTATTCTGAATCAAGGAACTTTTTGCAAAAATTATATGAAAACATTCCTTACATATGGAAAAACGTTCATAAATTTTAAATAGCGTATTTTATATAAATTACGACACATTCACTTATATCGAGAATTTTTCATTAATATAAAAATTATTTCAATAATTTTATTAATTTGTATGGACTTTGTAGTTTAATTTGACTAAAATATTTTTATTTATATATGAACAAAAATCAAAATTTTTTTAATATTGTAATTTTTCGATTTTGGTCACACGTGTAACACTTAAGTGCTAAATGTTCAAAATCTTAGTTTCCTATGTCCTTTCCTCTCATTTTTATGATTACTTAAATTTGAAAATTTTAAAAGTATTGATTAAAATTATTTAATTTCTTTCCGTTCTTTATTAAAATGTTAAATGCTTTGGTATTACCAGAAAAAATAAAAAATTCTGTTGTTATCCCTTTTTTAATTTTTGGTGGCGATATGAATGTGTTGAAAATACTCCGATCTGCAGAGTTACCTCCGTAGTGCTTTTTTTTGTTATCCACAAACAAAGTAAAAAAATCCCCAAAAATCCACCAAATTGGAGAACAATAACATTTTTAGTTAAAAGAGCTTTAATTCTTAGTAAAATTTAAGAGACTTAAAACATTTATAACAAAAATTGTTTTAATCTGTTATTTGTATCAAAAATTCTATTGAGATGAAAGACCTTGGTTAATACTGTAACAATTGGTTAGTACTATAGCAATATTTTCGATAAAAAAAGAAAATGTTTCGCAAACATATTTTTAGAGAATTTTTGAAAAATGCTTAAAAAATTTGATTTGTCAAAAATATTTGTTAAAAAAATATATAAAGTTGCACATACCATGAATAAATGAGATAAATTTGCTTTATCTTCCACTAAATTGATTTTGTTTTTTTTTTAACTACGTAGTTTTTTCCTTATCTTAAAAAAGTATCAAAATTTCAAATATTCGCAAAAAATCCGCAACATATTTTTGAAATTGCCCTAAAAATATCCCCAATCGGAAATTTTCGTCCCTAAGCGCAACAAAAATCTGGAACCGTAACAACCCTGTCGTATACATTGGAGAGAAAAGAACAATGCAGGAATGGAAAATTCAAAGTTATAAGAACAAAAAACGAAGCCAAAGTAAGTATTCCTTACCAAAATAAAATTATTCTTGAAGTCTGCTTTTTATAAAAAAAATACCACAACGAAAATAAGATTATTCAAAACTTTGCCTTAAGTAAAAAAACTTTATACCGATTTTTTTAGTGAAAAACCTTTAAAATCTAAATTCGTTTTCCTTAGGAAATGCAGCAAAGAATCCTCAGAAAATGTATTCGTTTTACTATTAAAAACATACAAGTGAAAAGAAAAGTGTAGCCAAATTTTCCATCTCTGAAGTAAAACTCTATTGTAAAGTGATGTTAACTTAGTGGTTATGACAACATTTTTGTTGTTTTCGTTTACGAAAAGCATCTTGCATTTGTGATACTTCTCTACTACGCACTTTGCTTATTCAAATTAAATGTCAGATATGGGTTTTTGTTTGTAGATATGGGAAAAACTAAAATTAAAAACAAAGTGGGGTAGAAATGATATTTTACTCCCATATTGATATCATAGATGGCAAATACATAAACGATGACTTCCAAATCAAAAACCCGTTTGGGAAACAATTTTGGATACGGGTTCTTGCATCTAGGTCATTTTTAAAAACCTATAGCTGTTTTAAACAAATCTGACAGATCGGTTGATGATATAGGTGCCTATATAAAATCAATAAAAGGACAAAAATGTATATATAATGTTTTTTAATCACCATAGCAGATTGTATTAGTTCTAAAAATTTGGAAATGATTGGTTAGACGCTAATGAACTAATCAAATAAGACTTGTCTGCAAAAACTTTACATAATATGTTTTATTATAACGAGTACTTTTAGTTATGAAAATTTGGAAACGTTCGGTGAGACGCCTATATAGTAAACTACAGCTCATTTTAAATATCTTTAACGCTTTTTATGCAACAAATTGGCATTACTGATATGCCACAAAAAAATAAAAAACCTTAGTAACTGAGGTTCGGTAACTACAAAGAGAGTAGAAAAGCATCATTCCAAATGTGTTTTTTGAAAAGTGCGGAAGTGTTTATCGGAAGTTTTAATAAAAATAATTAATTATTCAACTGAATTCATAAGGGTAAGTAAAAAAGTTTAAAATTCATTTTATTTAATATGGAGCAGAATTACGGCTTTTATGAACGAAGTTGTTCGAACTTTTCATTTTAATACGTAAATAGAAGAATTACTTAAACAGTTTACTTTTATTTTTAATTTAATTTCAAATGAAAAATTTCGATCACGAAATACCGTAATTCCACTCCAGTTTCAATCGAAGAACCAAACCGACCGACTCAAAATCGACTGCGCTTCGCCGCCGAAATTGTTTTAAGTTTACGCCGTCGGTCACGCAAATTTTCTTTGTTTTTCAAGCCGGCAATTTAGTCGCCGACGATTCTAATTTATTAAAGCTGCCACCGCAAAACTAAATTAGTCGAGCCAGGGCGGTAGATAATTTGAGGTCAGCTTGGTTCTTTAATTTCAGTGTCATAAATTCCAAAAGTTTTCATTAAAAAAAGTGATATGCAAAACTAAATTTGTTTTGCATTTATACTGTGTTTCCATTATACATGTTGTGAAGGTATTTTCCCATATATGTACATTGCTCACCAAAATAATTGGCCTTAATATCTATACTGGAAACACAGTATTACAAATAATTCTTGACAGATTTCATGAGATTTAGTAAAAATAAAATTATTTTCGTCTTAGAATAATAGTTTGTTTAACTTAACTAGCTTTTAGTTTTAAATATTCCCGTAAATTGAGAGAGAAAAAATAAAAGTTCAATTTAACTGAAATTAAAGAAGTTTTCATAAATTGAGTCAAAAGAATAAATAAAGTTTATTTTTACCAAAGATGAAGAAATTTGTTCTATTATGTAAAGTATAGTACAATTTAGTTTATCTTAAACTAAAACAACATATGTAGACTAAGTTTATCAAACCTCTTATGTCTTTTGGTTCAGTTGAACTATTTTAATATGTGGGCTAAGTTTATCAAACTTCTTATGACTAGTTCAGTTGAACTATTTTAATCCTTTTAAATTTACGTGTGTATAAAATTCCTTTCTTTAGGTAAAAATTACCTAAAATTTTAATTTAAATCTAAAAACATCAAAAAAAAAGTAGTTCAATTGAACTTAAGTAAAGTCATATGAGGTTTGATAAACATGCCGATTAATGGACTAAGTTGGACTATGTGGTCTAAGTTTACCAAACCACTGTCTTTTAGTTCAGTTGAACTATTCATTTTAAATTTACGTCTGTTCTTTTAACTGAAAAAAAAATTCCTTTCTTTAAGTAAAAATTAACTAAAATTTTAATTTAAATCTAATCAAAAATATTAAATTAAAATAGTTCAATTAAACTTAAAATAAAGTCATATGAGGTTTGATATACCTAATAAAAAATATTTTGTTTTAGTTTATCAAAAATGATAACGATAAACTCTTTAATAAAGTTTAGTTTACACTAAACTAAAATAACATTTTTCTAAAATACATTTCCTTTTTTAAGTAAAAATAACTTAAACTTGAAATTAGGTAAAGTAATACTTAAAGTATATGCAATTAAATTTTAATTTAAAAAGCACATTATGTTTTTTAAAAAATAGTTCAATTAAACTAAATGCGAAGTCATATGAGTTTTGACAAACATAATCAAAATATGTTATTTTGGTTTAAAATTAACAAAACTGTCGATGATAAAATTTTTAATAAAGGTTAATTTACATTAAAATAAAATAACATATTTCTACAATGCATTTATTACAATTCACCTACAATTTTAGTTAAATTACCTTAGACACATAGGTAAAATACCTATTTAAAATTGTAACGTATTTTAACATTGAACCATTCTCAATTTATATCTCGGCAAGTGTTAATTCAAAAGAACATAGTTTAATTAACCTAATATATTGTTTTAGTTTGAAATAACTTTAATAACATATATTTTAAATAAAAACAAATTGTGAAAATACTGTTCTTGGAATTTATGGCATTTATTAAAATTTATCCCTTTTTATTACTGTTCTACAGTAAAGAAATACCTGGTAAAAATTATAATTCCAAATTAATATATATATTTCTGATTTCTATAGATATTTCTGATGGATTTGCTTTTAGAACAGCTGGATGGAATGGTGTTCATTGATATTTTTAAAGGTAAACTATTTTTATATTCAATTATTAAACAATCTTAAACGGAATTTTATTATCGTAATATCTTAAATAAAAATATTTTAAAATAACCCTTTAAACCTCAGGCAATAAAAAAAGATCACATTTTTTGACTTTACACTAAAATATCTCGAAAACTAATTAATTATCGGGAAAAGTAATTTATATCTGTGAAAGATCATTTTGTCAAGAATCTAACAAAAAAAAAAGTAAAACAAGCCTTTTATCTGTTGCAAATATAATTACATAACATTTTTTTGTTTTAGAACACAACATAAACGAAAATTCTCTACAATTTATGACTCCCGCGCATTTGGACACCATTGCTCCAAAAACACTTTTTGGGCAGAGAATTGTTTTCGAATACAATTTGAAAAAGTGGCAATTTGAATTGGTAACTAAATTATTTTTAGACTTTTATTTTAAAATTTTTAACAATTAAATTATTTTTAAAAATTTTTATTTTAATATTTGTTGTGGCTACTGTACCACTAACTCTAAAAGTTTTATAGGTCGAATTACCGATTTTTGAAATCGTTTTTGAAATTTTAAAGAATTTTTTTTTAACATTAAAAACACACACATTTTAAAAATGTCAACAATGACCCTACTTTTTAACCCCTAAATATGAAATTGGGCCTCTATAAAAAAATACATGTATCTTATTGTGTTCTCCTCTATAACATATACGAATGCCATTAAGATTAAGAAAGTCCGGGATAAGGCAGTTAGTGCTGCAGATTTCACAACAAATATTGAAGAAAATTGGAAGCCAAAACAAAAAATGTCTTACTTATGTATATATCTGTAGTAAATTATGTAGTTATTTTAGTTGTTATTTAAAATATTCCAAAGAAAATTGGAAGCCAAAACAAAAAATGTCTTACTTATGTATATATCTGTAGTAGTAGTTATTTTAGTTGTTATTTAAAATATTTTGACAGTGTAGAATTTAGAACTTTAGTTTAATGATAATTTTTTATGTACTGTACTCTTGCCTTACATTTTTCTATTGTAAAAAGGGAATCGATACCAACCAATGTATGGTGCGAGTTCCAAATGCCACGTCAAACCCAAGGCAATTAGTTGTGGATAATAATGCTGTAGAGGAGGTTAGTTGTAAATAAAATGTGTCAATATTTTTATTGTACTTTATTAATTATGATCATAGATATCAATAGAGAATATTTTAAAAAAGTCCCAAAATGGAAAAATAGTGCTGAAATATTATGAAAGAAATAATAAACTCGTTAAACGTTACCGACAAATTATTGCGAGTTCTGTAGTAGAACATCTAATTGAACAAAACATAACAACCTCGCCTAATTTTTTTGGAAAAGTAGCTGAAGACATTGTAAAACTATTTCCTACGGAAGATAAAGTAAGATCTTTCTTTGCTTACCATAGTTAAAATTATTTTTTTACTACATTTATACCAAATATAAAAACTAGTGGTTTTTAAAATTGCTAAATTTTTTATGTCAAATTGTGATTAAGTAAAGAATACAAAAAATTCAAGATTTAAAAAAAAAAAAATTCCCAAAAAATAATAATTTTTAAAATTGGCACTTTTATGTTCAAAAATATGAATGCTTTACGAACTACTAGTTTTTAGTGTGGTCTGAATATAGTATTAGACGTATATTAAAATATCTTTGCAGGAAATATATTACATTCACATCAAAAGTAGAAAACCAGGTGGTAATCTTTATAGCAAATACCACAATTCAATAAACAAGTTAAAAATGGAAGGTGTTCTGGAATATCCATTACACCACAAAAAACGGATAAATCCCATTTTAAATGTAGTCGTTTTCTATACTGATAGAAACAAAACTGTAAAAATGTTTGTTATTTCTACGAAAAATTTATTAAAAAGGGTCCTCTTATACCAAAAAAATTATGCTGAATTTAGTAGTTTTTCTCCAGGTCCCTTTTTAACAAAATTTTAGAAGCTTTTTCTACTTCTTTTTGCAGATTTATTTCTATATGTGCATTAGAGTTGGTCCATATTATTCATCAATCATTTTATTTATTTTCATTTATTGAACTAATTCGTTCTTCTAGCATATTCCTTCATTTGGCAAGGTTTTCAAAAATTATTTTTAGATTTATAGATATAGGTAGGAGCCTTGACCTATATCTATAAATCTAATAGCTGCATAAAATTAAAGAAAATACAAAAAACGATCTAGTTCAACAAATTCAAATGAACGATGAACGATACGATTCAAATCTATAGTGCAAACATAAATTAATGTACCATTTTATATATATTGAAACATTATTTACAGACGAAAATGAGGTGATCGAAAAAGAATGGCTGAAATACAATATAGAGCCTATGGATACTGTTTTGATGAAATGGAAAATTACAGAACGTAGTCGAAATTCTTATCTAAAGGCAGATAAAAGCTTAAAGCAAATATTCGATGAATGGCCATTATATAAGCAGTCTTTTGGATACAAATTAGTCCGTCACCCTTTCAAATATATTTCTTAGTTTTAACTAAAGTTTTTTGTTACAGATTTTATCTGATTTTGTATACCTTTTTCCCACAAAAGATAATTTGCTATTTGAAAAATGGGAAAATTCTATACCTAAACTCGCAACGTTAATAGATGGTCAAATGAAGGATGCAGAAAGTTTATTAATTGTAAAGGAGTTACATGAGAATCATGAGTATAGTTCTGGTAATTAAGAGTAGTAATAGATTAGTTTGAATATTTGTAGTTTAAATAATTTTCATGTAGAAACTGTTGGTTTTATATCTAATATTACATTTATATTCAATTGAAATTAGCTCTGTGTTGTCAAAACTTAATTAAAAAAAATAATCGCTCACCGCATCGCAAGGTTCTATTTAGCAACAAAGAGATTAAAAATAATTCAGTTGTTCGATGCACGTGTTTAGAATTTAAAAAATTAATGTTCGTTTTGTTAAAATATATCATAAATTTTGAAAGTTTATTAACAATTGTAATAAAACATATTGACTTTTACAAGTTTAAAAAGTATAATTGTTGAGCATCAGCGCAATAATGTTGTTTGTCCTTTATAATTGGTTCAGTTTTCCGTAAGGTTCGGAATTTATATTAGGCCATTGAGTTTGTGGTTATTTTAAGGATGCGGTTCATAGTAACATTCGCTCCTGTAATCATATCTAACCTAGAATCTCTTATGAGCATGGGGAGATCTCGCATTCATTTTTTGAGGATATTTTTATTTTCCATGTTGACTTTTGACATTTATTCACAATATTTTTTTATTTAAATAAGTCAAATATTCAGTCTGGGAAGTAAAAGAATTATCAAATAAATAATGCAATTTTCTTATGTCAATGAGCCAAGGTCACACATGTGACTGGTAAATAACGACGGATTTTCTAACTAACCAAAATAAGGCTGGAGTTAATCCCAACTTATTGCGTTGTAGGGAAACCTAACGTACATCGTTTTAATTTTTAAACTTGTAAAATGTTTAATATAATAAAAAATAGTTATAATTTGAAACAAATTTATGATTAAAAACGCAGACCAAAATTAATTTTATAGAACAATTTTGTTAGCAATAAGTTAAGAAATTTTAATGCATGCGCTTTGACGAAATAACTTTGTTTGCAGTCCTATTGTCTAGAAAGTCACCAATTTGTTTATAATGAACACAAATCCTTTGGCCTTGATTCAACATGCTGTAAAGATGGGGTCCTATGTCGCCTAATGCCATAGTTGCCCTGGGACGGGTCTCCACTTCAATAGTGTTCATGACGGCTACAACAAGTAGCCAGCTTAAAAACGGTAGCTCTTTGTTAATCAAAATAAAGGATCATTCATTATAAAACCATTATAACAATAAATATGATTTGACGACAAACAATCAGACTTCAAACACTGTTTATTACGTTTTAGGGTTACCTAAAGTACGGCTTCTAATTGATTAGTTTTTTGCTAACAATATGCATTCAATGTAAATAACGAATTAAAAAAAATATATAAAAAACTATTTCCAAAAATAATTTAATACAAAGCAATAAATTTAAATATGTTTCGGACATTTACTAAACTTCGGTTAACATATTGTCCATTTTATGCAAAACAGAATTTTAAAAATTTATATTCGTTTTGTGAAAATATATCATAAATTTTGTAAGTTTATTAACAATTGTAATAAAACATATTGACTTTTATAAGTTTAAAAAGTATAATTGTTGAGCATCAGCGCAATAATGTTGTTTGTCCTTTATAATTGGTTCAGTTTTCCGTAAGGTTCGGAATTTATATTAGGCCATTGAGTTTGTGGTTATTTTAAGGATGCGGTTCATAGTAACATTCGCTCCTGTAATCATATCTAACCTAGAATCTCTTATGAGCATGGGGAGATCTCGCATTCATTTTTTGAGGATATTTTTATTTTCCATGTTGACTTTTGACATTTATTCACAATATTTTTTATTTAAATAAGTCAAATATTCAGTCTGGGAAGTAAAAGAATTATCAAATAAATAATGCAATTTTCTTATGTCAATGAGCCAAGGTCACACATGTGACTGGTAAATAACGACGGATTTTCTAACTAACCAAAATAAGGCTGGAGTTAATCCCAACTTATTGCGTTGTAGGGAAACCTAACGTACATCGTTTTAATTTTTAAACTTGTAAAATGTTTAATATAATAAAAAATAGTTATAATTTGAAACAAATTTATGATTAAAAACGCAGACCAAAATTAATTTTATAGAACAATTTTGTTAGCAATAAGTTAAGAAATTTTAATGCATGCGCTTTGACGAAATAACTTTGTTTGCAGTCCTATTGTCTAGAAAGTCACCAATTTGTTTATAATGAACACAAATCCTTTGGCCTTGATTCAACATGCTGTAAAGATGGGGTCCTATGTCGCCTAATGCCATAGTTGCCCTGGGACGGGTCTCCACTTCAATAGTGTTCATGACGGCTACAACAAGTAGCCAGCTTAAAAACGGTAGCTCTTTGTTAATCAAAATAAAGGAAAGCCTTAATTTAACATGCTGTAAGTTCGGATTCAGAAATAATTCATGCACTAAAAGATGGGTTCCTATGTCGCCTAATGCCATAGTTGCCCTGGGACGGGTCCCCACTTCAATAGTGTTCATGACGGTAGCCTTTTTTGTTAATCAAAATTAAGGATCGTTCATTGTAACACCAATATAACAATAAAGATAATTTGATATCAAGCAATTAGATTTCAAATACTGCTAATTACGTTTTAGGGTAACCTTAAGTACGGCTTCTAATTGATTAATATTACAGCAAATGAAATATTGAATATAAATAAAATAAATATTTGCATTAAGGCACAAAAGGTAAAATGTTAAAACTTATTATAAACCTTTAAAACTCTTTTCAATGGCTTGTCCTTAAACTTTGCGCAAAATCAAAAGTATCAACTATTAAAAAAACTCTAAAGAACCATACTTTAATGTTAAGATGTTCATATAAATTTAATTAACAATTTTTGTTAGAAATTTAGAATATTCATAACTCATGACCGTGACACCAAATCAAAGAATATCTGTTCCAAATTTCGGTTAAATAGATCGTTAGATATCTTGTACACCAGCTTTTCAAAAGGAGCTTATATAATGACATATCTCCGGCATTTTTTTTTTTTTTATTTTTTTCAAAAGTAGAATGAAGGTGTGTAAAAAAACTGCTTTTTATATTTTCCAGCGGCATCAAAAATTTTGTCACTTTTAGGGCTAGTTATGCAAACACATACATAACTTCTTAATATTTTTCTAAAATTCTTATAAATCTAATATTTTTTAATACAATTGAAAACTATATATATGTATTACAAGCTTGTTTATTTTTTTTTAGATGTTAGAAATAACGTATTTTTGTACATTCTGCATTCAATTATAAAACCAACAAACAGAAGATGCGTTGTTGACGAACAAACAAAAAAAAGAAAATACATTAAAGCATCAATTGTTGACTCCAGGAATTCTTTTATATTATTGGCACCAACTAGCGTTGAGCTAAATATAAAAATAAAAGCATTAATTGATGAACTTTACAAAAAAAAGGAAACGCTGCAGCCAATGATTTGTGCCGTTGGATCATCAATATTTCATTTAAGTGAATTTTTTGTATATTATGGTAATACTTTTTACAAAATGGACAACATTATATCTTGTCTAGATATTGCTTTTAAGTTATTTCATGTCTTAAATTTAAAATATCCTGAAAATTCTGCATCAGTTTGGCTTTTTATACAAAGTTATTTTTATGAAATTCCTTTAAAAAATTCTGAAAAAAGCAGTCAGTTAATAACAATTCTAAACGATATACAGAAATACGAAACAGCCACCTAAATTATATATATATTTTTTTTTAACTTATTCAAAGGGGTTTTATTTGGAAAATTAAATAATTTCAAACACTTCCTTTTTTATTAAATTTATTAATAAATTTATTTCATTAATTAAAAAATCAAAACAAAATGAATTTAAACTGTTTTAAATGTAATAATTTTTTTTCCGATTTTAAAAAGCTTTCTTGTCATTTAAAGTATTTTCATCAACTGCCAGCACTTCATATATATGAATGCGGTGTTCCCAATTGTTCCCAAAAGTTTGCTAATTTCAGTTCATTTTCTCGACATATGAGAAATGAAATAAGTACACAAGATGGTATGGTTGCTATTGAACACGCAAATAATGTTACAAACGTTTTTTCAAATTCAAAAGATTATACATTTTCAGAGGCAGATATTTTATGTTCTGATAATAACAATCCTGGGACATATACAAACAATTTAGGAAATGAACATACTTTTTCTCAAACTTCTTTAAATTGCTTAGAACCCGATACAAATTTATCAAACAATTTTACACAAAATAGCTCCAAGTTGCTTGAAAATTCTTTCAAACTGTCTTTACTTAATTACTCAAACAAAAACTTTCCTAGGAAAGAAGCTAAAGCTGCTCAGAAAAATATCGAAAAAAATATTACACTTCCTATTAGAGACGAATTAAAAAAAATATTACTTGAGCTAAAGTCAAATAAAACTGATAGTGCTGAGAACAGTCTTTTTAAACTAATATCATTTTGTGACAAGCCCTTCGATGGGTTTGACACCGAATACAAATTTATAAAAAAATTAAAAGATATTAATGTATATCAAGATCCCAAAATAATTCATATTAATAATACCATAGCCAATACATTTGTTAATAATAATAACACATTAGATGAAGTTCATACAAAAGCCGTTCTGTTCCCAATTAAGTTCAATATTAAGATTTTTTTTCAAATTCCTGGAATCTATGAAGATTTCGAGCAAAATATACTTAGTTTGAATGGAAGCGAAACTTTGAAGAATTTCTATAATGGCAAGATTTGGCAAAATAAAATAAAGGAATATAACAGTAAATTTGTTATTCCATATTTTCTATATTTCGACGACTTTGAAATAAATATGGCTCTTGGATCGCATAGTTCAAGCCTTTTGGGTGTCTATTTGTCTTTTCCTACAGCACCAGAATATTTAAAATTCAAACTAAAAAATATTTTTGTTGTTGCTTTATACAAATCCTGTGATGTAAAAGATTTTGGAAATGAAAAATGTTTTTTTAAGATTATTGAAACATTAAATGATTTAGAAAAAAACGGTATTGATGTCATGACAAAAAATGGCACAAAAACGATTTACTTTTCTTTAGGTCTAATAGTGGGTGACAATTTAGCACTTAATAACACATTAGGGTTCTCAAGATCGTTTTCTTCAAAATATTTTTGTAGAACATGCAAAACAGATATTGCTGAAACTAAATATAGCGCCGAAAATAAAAATTTGAGAAATATGGAAAATTATACTCAAGATGTATATTTAGGTGATCCCCAAAATACAGGCATTCGAGAAGTTTCAATTTTTAATCAAATAAATAATTTCCATGTAGTGCAAAATTTGTATGCGGATTTACTGCACGACATATTTGAAGGGGTGTTAAAATATGATTTATGTCATATAATTTTAATATATTTAAAAAAAAAAACTTTTGATTTGGAATTGTTTAATATTCGTAAACAAAATTTTAGCTACGGTGAAGTAGATAAAGGTAACAAATCTTCAGCATTGGAAATTAAGCATATTAAAAAGTTTAATTTAAAAATGTCTGGAAGCGAGATGATGACTTTCGCTCATTATTTTCCTCTAATGATTGGAGATTTAGTTGATGTTAATGATGACCTTTGGAAATTTGTTATTAATTTATCGGAGCTTTTAGATCTTATGCTTTTATCAGATTACACAAATTTAGAAATTCAAAACTTAAAATTGCACATAGAATACCACAACAAAAATTACACAAAACTTTTTCGAGATACTTTGAAACCCAAACATCACTTTCTTAATCATTATTGCACTATTTTGGAAAATTCGGGACCATTTAAATATTTATGGACATTTGGGTTTGAATCGAAACATAGACAACTCAAAGCATATACAAAAAATATAACATCTAGAGTTAATTTACCATTATCTTTAGCAATTAAATTTGGCATTGCATTTTCGGAGAACATAATAAATTTTGAAAAAAATGAAATTGTTTTGAATAAAAGAAAATATAATGCTTCGTTGTCTCCATTTTATTCCGAAATAGAAAAACATTTAAGCAATGAAGAATTACCTTATTTGAATTATTTTTTGAGCTATGAGCATTGCGGAACAATGTACAAAAACGGCTCAATAATATTTTATTACATTCCAGATTTTAAAGCTTTTCAAATACAAGAAATATTTAGTGTTAAAGATGATATACAGTTTCTTACTCAAAAAATCAATATCATTTCGTACGAAAATTATTTAACGGCATATTTGGTAGACAAAAATTTATTAGATTTTCATATTATTAAAGCGGAGTCTGTAAAGTCTCCTCCTACACATTTTATTCAAATTAATGATAAATATTATATAAAACCTAAACAAATGTTTCAAAAACAAATATTTTAATCAATTAATGTTGTATTTACATTACATTGAAATCAAGTTAAAATCCCTATCTTTCACAGTGCGTGTAACTGCATTTTAAATTTAAAATATATATATAAAACAGCTGATGAGGCAGATGATAAAATTCTCTAACCCTGTTAATATACTAAAATATTTGTTCGGTTTGAGATAATATTATTACAAAATTTTTCAAATAGAAAAACTGATAATTTAATTTTTACAACAAATTATTAATGAACAAATGAAACAAAAACATTACCATTATTAAACGTAATTTTTTGTGTTATTAATATATTAATATATTTAAATTTTTACTTTTTCTTATTTATAGAAAAGAAAAAAATATTTTTTTATTCAAAAATACAATTTAGCAAACAAAAGAAAAATAGAAAAGATCGTTTTGAAATTTAGCTAACTGAAGAATAAAAATATATTACAACAATATTTCATATTATAAAAATATTTCATATTTTATATTATTATTTTAAGTATAAAGCTGCTTTGATAGTTTTTAAGTCGTATAAATTTTATGTAAACAATTGAATTAGTTTTTTAATCACTTGTGCTATTTTATTACCATTAATAATGTTTTTTTTTTTCATTTGCATTAGTGTCAACTAATGGTTATGAAATATTCCCAAGTATGCATCAAAACACGTGAGACATGGAAAAAATCGTTTCTAATAAATAACACAACACTTTTTATTTAAATTGCAGTAAAAGCTTTGTTATAAATAGTTTCTTGTACTTCATTATTCTATAAGAATATCATTTTAAAATGTATTAAATATCTATTTATAAAAATTATTTTTTTTTTTAAATAAATTAATAAACTGTATAAAATATAAATAAAAATGTAAATATAAAATAGTATATATAAAAATGTAGTATAAATAAAAAAGAAAAAATGTAAAAAAATTTTAAATTCAATTAATAAAATTATAACAAAAACTAAAAAATTTACTTCTTTTAATTAATTTTTTTTGAACGAAGAGGGGTTTTCTACCTATTTTTTATGAGTTTCAAAGCAATAGAAAAATATTATTGAATTTTAAGTAAAAAGTACTAAAAATAAGTTTATATTTGTTGTCGCATAACTAAATTGTAAGTACATTGATAAACTTACTTCTAGTGGCATTTATTGTATTCAATGATTTAAATTATTCAAACAAAATATTTTTTTTATTAAAAAATACAAAATTATTTACAAAGTACTAGTAAAGAATTTATTCTAAGTAAGGTTTAATATACTAAATTTTAGTACTTTTGAACTACTTAGAAGGAAAATTGTAACTTAATAACAGTATGTCACTTCCTCATGTAAGTTTCAGTAAGTTTTTATTTTCAAATTGTAAATGAATATTTACTTAATCGAACGAAAATATTACCCAAATGCTGGAAGTTTTTACCCTATTACAGTTAAAAAGTTCAAAATTTTAAACCAAAACTGAGCATTTATGTACTTAATGATAATACATTTAACTAGAATGTGGTTCATATAGATCACATGTTAAACTAAAAATGAGGGTTCTCATTAAAATTTAAATCAAATTTAC
Organism: Eustalomyia histrio; assembly: GCA_949748255.1. Classification (NCBI taxonomy): domain Eukaryota; kingdom Metazoa; phylum Arthropoda; class Insecta; order Diptera; family Anthomyiidae; genus Eustalomyia; species Eustalomyia histrio. Next base: position 249,722 of record OX456526.1, read on the forward strand.
TTAATTTTAGTTATTTTTTTTTAAATTTGAACTAAACAAACGTACTTTTTTCCCCCAATGTGAATACTGATATTTTTTTTGTTAGTGTTAGTATATATTTACTAAATTACAGTAGTCTACGAACAGAATGCATGTAATTTTTACCTGAATCTGGTTAAAAGTATAAAACTGTAAACTAAAAATAAACACATTTAACTCAAAATTTGGTAGAAATATAATTCTATTTAGTAATTACATACTAAATGGTAGAACATTTACCTTGAATGAGCTTCATATACATTTGATTTTAAACTCAAAAAAAAAAGACATACCTTCAAATATAATTCAAAAAAACTGAATTTAATAAAATTTGTTTACATTAAAGTTTTATTTGAACTTAACAAGAGTAATTTTTTTTGCCAATGTACGTTTTGATAGTTTTTATTTTGTTAGCGTTTGTACATATTTACTTTATTGCAGTAAAATATGAACAGAATACAAGTAAATTTTACCTGAATCCGGTAAAAAGTATAAAAGTGTTTACTAAAAATAAGTGCTTAAAACACAAAGTTTAGAAGAATTATATTTATTTTAGTACCTGTATACTAAATGCAAAGTAATATTTCTTATATTAAAAACTATTTTTAAAACTGATTAAACTAAATTAATTTTTTTTTTTTTACGATTAGTTCAATGTTATTCCAATATACTAAATTTTTATTTAGGATAACTAAAATAATTCAGCATCGAGTTCATTAGTTTTACTGGAAGTAAGTAAAATCATGAACTTGTGAAGAGTAAAACTGTCTTTAGCACTAAATCATGATCAATTTTCCTCAGTTTTAGTTCAATTTCGTAATTTTTAGTTCATTTTTTTTCTGGGTGTACAAGATACATATTGCAATCTTATTCATGTATGGTTCCCTGTTGGCCATGTCTGCAAAACATCCTCGTAGAAGGGTGCACAGCACATAGTAAATCGCTGTCGACCCGTTGGCGACAGTCGACAGCGACGTTATCGCTCACATTGTCTTTGACGATCATATGAGCAAAAATATGCTTGGTTTTATCGGCGATGAATATATAAGTGACAGTGTGGGCGACAATGTTCCGTATTATATCGTTATCGATCATACCAACGACTCATACACCCAAAACATCGTCGAGTTATATAGATTCTACTTCTTAACAGAAAAAATACACTTGCATTTTTTGTGTAAAATGAAAGATTTAACTACATTATTTTAAGTTTATATTTTTTAAATTAATTTTATTGGTTAGTGACTACAACGCAAAACACACGTTCTGCGACGACAAGCACTCGCGTAAGTTGGCTAAAATATAGAAAATATCTCAGTGCTCATTCTTCGAAAAATATACTGTTAAAAACGTCAAAATACTTGGAGCTGAACTAGATTCAAAATTCAAATTAGCTGTCTAACATGCAACAATAACCCGGCAACAAACTATGTAGATACAATCGAATTTATTCTGTAGTTGCCGAAATGCTTTGATTGAAAAAAGAAAAGTTCGAAGAGAGTGGCAATCACACAGATCTTCTCAACTTAAAAACAGACTTAAAGAAATCACGAAACGGTTAAGAGATATACTGGCATCCCGAAGAAACGCATCCCTAGAAAAATACTTGAAAGGTCATGACGCTAGTCCACAATCCGACTATTCAATATGGCATCAAGAAACCTTTAAAGACCTATTTTACGAAAGTTTCCTTTGCGTACTTAGTGTGGTGGTTGGGCAAGAGATGATACCGAAAAGGGCAATTTATTTGATAACCATTTAAAAAATGTATTCATGCCAAATATGACTAATAGTGTAGTTGAGTTGCCTTCCGTAGATATTGAACCAGCAATCACCCTTATATTTGTATTACGAGATATTGAAAGAGCGATTGCTACTGTTAACCCTAAGATGGCCTATGGTTTTGACAAAATAAGTAAGATGCTAATGAATCATCCTTACATAGCAGTTGAAATAATTCTGTTTATTTTTAATGCGATTTTGCGCCTTGAGTACTTTCCCCCAGAATGAAAGGTCTTTTGGATTACTATGATAACGTAGCCAGGAAAAGATTACACTAAGTTGGAATCATATAGACCAATAAGTCTGTTATGAAATTTGTCAAAATCGAGAAAATATAAATTACTAAACTGATTTCAATCTTGAGCGAGAAAGGATGCATACCGAATCATTAATTCGGATTTAGAAGACAACACAGCACAATTGATCAAATGCACAGATTGGTAAATGTAGAAAAAAAGGCTTTTGTGGAAAGAAAATATTGTTCTGCGCTTTTCATAGACGTGGCCCAAGCGTTCGACAAAGTCTGGCATGAAGGACTATTTTACAAGTTTAAACAAAACCTGCCCAAAAACGTCTACTTATACTTAAAGAAGGAGATTTTTAAGGTCGCCTCAGCCAATTAAGGCTGGAGTTCCCAAAGGCAGTGCATTGGGACCTATTTTATATTTTTATATACATCAGATATGCCAATTGGCAACCGAGTTCACACTTCGACATTTCCCGACGACAGTGCTTTTTTAAGCATGCATAAAATCTCCCAAGTAGCTTCCCAATATTTACAAGACCATATATTTCATTTGGAATTGTGGTTGGAGAATAAAAATAAACGCACAAAAATATACATACATAACATTTACACTACGTAGAGACGCATGCCCTTCTTTTCGAATAAAAAGCCAACCTATACCTCAACACTCTGAGGTTAAATACCTTGGCATACATCTTGATCGACGCCTAACCTTGGAAAAGTCACATAGAATCAAAATTGACACAAATAAAGTTGAAAGAAGTGCAAATAAGTTGGCTTATTGGCAGAAATTCAACCCTAAGCTTAGATTGCAAGCTCCTACTTTATAATTCGATCCTTAAACAAATATGGTGCTATGGCATTCAGTTATAGGGCACTGCCTCTTCAGTTAAAGTAGAAATAGCTAAAAATGCTGCACTGTATTTAAAGAAGCTTGAAACGCACCCAAATCCGCTGGCACGTAACATCCTTAACGATTATGGTTACGTTGGACTAAGAAGGAGGGATATTGCTTCTCTTGACCGAACATCAGATAGATGACCCCCCAAATCGTAACAACATCCATGAACTATGAATTTTTTGTCTAGCACTGGCTGGACTAAATTAAGTATATTTTTAGACTTAAGATACTAAGTACTTATTGTTAGTTCATATACATTGAAGATACAATAAATAATATTAAAAATAACTGATTAAATATGAAGATTTTTTCCTTATTTTCATATTTCCTTATTTCATATTTGGCAAACTTTCCTGGCTTTTCTTAAAAAAATAGTTAACGAAAACTTGAGAAACATTGTCACTTATCTAGTCATCCATGTTTTATGAAACACGACAAAATATATAGAAATGTCGCTTGTTTTGTCCTTAATAAAGTGTTGTTCCAGACAACTTAAACCAATTGTCGCTCTTCTAGTTGTCAATGTAGCTTAAAACACGACAAAATACATGATATGGTTGCTAATTTTGCCCTCAATATAGTTTTTATGACGACAAGCTTAGGAATCTGTCGCTCATATTGTCATTAGTAAGGCTCCAAACACGACAAAATACACTATCCTGTCGTCAACAGTAATTTATAGAGGGCATATTCTTAAATGTCTTGAAGGCATACATGACGACGATTTCATGTACATAAGTTTATTTGACCAACTGGGTTGTTGTCGGGCACACACACCCAAAGTCGCATTCATATTGTAGCCACCTGTTGAGTGGAACGAAAAACAACAACGAATGAGTGAAGTTTTTTACATCGGGCTAAGATCCTATTACTGTGGTTATCCTTTTGAAAAGTGAAATTTTTAATGGTCTCACGTAATACAAAATGTGAACTTTGACGAAAACCATGGACGTGCAGTTAGGTTTTAATCTGGATGTTGTCCAACTGTGATGTTGACAATTTTCATTAATAAATTATGTCATTACAAACGTTTAATTTTTCTACTACATACAACTTTTTTTCTGTTGTCAAAATATTAAGAAAATTGTCTTTTAAAATGTAAAATTTACATAATTAAGTTGTAATTTATTTATAAAATTAACCCGGTAGAAATTTCCAACGGTATGATCCTGGTGGCCAATTGACATCACCAAAACTTGAAATTACGCGTTCTAGAAACTTCCCATGTAATCGATCTAAATCGGTCGTGTTGTGTGGCTCATGGCACTCTCTTTTTGAAATAACATATCGCCTCAATTGCAGGCCAAATTGATAGGCTCAATTGCTGATAACGCCGTGGAATCGACAAATTCGGATTAGCCGCTACACTTTCACAAACAATCGATATTTTCGGCAGTGCGTACATTGCGATGATGCACAGGCCTTACCACATCTGCAACGCTTCGAGTCTCTTCGAATTTCTTTACAATCTTACAAATTCCATTGTGACTACCATAATTACCTCGTAATGCTCCAAAAGTGGCCACGTTTGAAAATAAAGCCGACACGTTCCTTCGATATCTTTAACGCATCAGCTATCTTCTGCAATTCCACTTTACGGTCTGTTTTTTTTTTTTGATGTTTTCCGGTATTACCCACCTCTTTTGGGCGACCAGCGTTTGACGTCATCGGTGTTTGTACGACCACGTTTACAGTCAACAAACTCCTTTGGAGTCTGAATAATACGGTGGTTTTTCCCATTGAAAAGCAATGATAAATTTGAATCAGTCATTAAAAAATACATACTTTCCGTAGGAGTTTATATTTTCTGTTAAATGTAAAATTTTATGGTTTTTGTTTCTAAAAATATAAATTCATATAATTGCTTTTTGTTTTGTTTTATCAAAATATTTTGTTTAAATACAAAATTGTTTCAATAAAAATTACAAAAAATTATTCTAATATACATACACATAGAAATACTTTAAAAACATATACATCTGCGTGTGTTGTGTTTTTATTACATACAAATTCGAATTCGACAGTAATTCGAAGTAAAAAACAAAACTTAAAAAATTTTACCACTGAATTTATCAGAAATAACAATCTTTATAATTTTTAATTTACGCAAAACCATTTTGTATGGAGTCGAAAATTTCGACAACCGTAATCAGGCCGAATGATTGAAAATAATAATAAAAAATCAGTAGTTATTTTTTTAAAATTGTATTTTCGATTAATTTAATATGTATTTTAAATTGTTTTTAACAAAATCATATTTTAAGTTTATGGATTTTTCATCCTACAGATTTTTCAGCCGACGTGTTAACATATAGAAAAGAGGCAATAGTTTATGTTTCTTAAGTTAGGAAAAGGAGATTTTTAAGATAATATCCAAATCACTACTTCTTTTAAGATGTAAACGTAAATTCTTTTGGAATGTATTTCAAAAAAATTTAATAGTAGTAAACACCTTTTTATTGTTACGAATTTATTTTGCTTTTATTTGGTTTTAATCATGAATAACCTCACACGAGTTAATTTTTGCTTCTTCTGATTTATTCTACTTCAAAATAATCATTGTTGAACCGAACGAATATTAATGAATTTGAATGTAATGAAAACGACCTATGATTAAATCAGAGACGCAACAAGAAGTATGCGGTTCTTGTTTAGCAATTCAATTTAAATAAAATAACAATTCAACTAGGAGAGCTATTAAAGTAGAAGAGCTTTTGAACTAGAAGAGCTGGTTAACTAGAAGAAGTGTTGAACTAGAAGAGCTGTTGAACTAGAAGAACTATTAAACTAGAAAAGCCATTGAGCTAAAAGAACGGTGAACTAGAAGAGCGAACTGGGTCAGAGACAGTGTTGCCATACATTTTTTGAAAAATCTGTTAATTACAAAATATAAATCTTTTTTTTGGACATATATCTTTTTTTCAAAGAAAACCAAATTAAAAAAAATTAAAATTAAAAAAAAAAAAATATTTTTTTTTTTCAATTTGTTTTTATTGAAACAAAACATATTTGAATTTCTATTATATAGAACTATGTAACATCTACTTTTTTAAAGCATTTCAAAAGAAATGAATCTTTTACTATATATTCAAGTATTTTAAGAAATAATCGTTTCATTTCACTGCTAAGTAAATGAGTTTGGGGACTTTCACTTTGAAATAATCTGTTCAACTTATTTATATCGGCTAATATAATTTTATATGAAAAATCTGAAAAAATACATGAATAAAATAAAAAACATTTTTCTTATGAAATAATCTGAAAAATCTCTAGCATCCCACAAAACGGCAAAAAAAAAATAGTTAAATTGGTTATATGGCAGCCTTTGTTGCCGCCAAACTATGTTCGTGTTCTAAGAGAGTACTAAAAAAATCGTGAGAGAGAACTATACTCTTGAGAATTATATACTTTTTGGTTTAGATGAAATAAATCCTAGATTTTTAAAAATTACCGTTCCCAAACTTCTGCCTTTTTACGCATTTAATTAATACAATATTAACAAAATCTTCTTTTCCTGATATGTGGAAAAAAGCAAAAATCATTCCCATTCCAAAGAACAACAACGATTTCCGGCCAATTGCAATACTACCATTTTTATCCAAGGTGATGGAAAAGCTTATGTACTGGCAAATTAATGAATATTTAAAGAATCAATAACTTCTTACTGATAGATAATCTGCTTTTAGACAGGGCAGAAGATGTATTACGGTTCTACTCGATGTGGTAGACGAAACTAGATCCCAACTTTATATAAATATGGTATCATTCCTTGTGCTTTCAGATCACAGTAAGGCTTTCAATACTGTTGATCACTCGATTCTACTCACCAAACTCAAAAAAATCTTTAATTTCTCTAATTCGGATAATCAACTTATTTCCTCTTACCTTATTAATCGTAAACAGGCGGTTACTTCAAATGGTGTGACTTCTTATGCAGTTAATAAAGGAGTGCCACAGGGGTCTATTCTTGGTCCATTGCTTTTGTGTATGTACATAAACAATTTGCCTGAAGTTCTGAATTACTGTGGCATTCAAATGTATGCTGATGACGTACAGTTGTACTTATTAAGCAGCAGAATCGAAAATGTTCAGAATTGTATTGACTGTATTAACAGTGATTTGGATAAAATACACATATGGGCATGTAATAATGGCTTGTGTATAAGCCCTGACAAATCGAAATGCATTTTCATATCAAGAAATAATAAAAAAAGATTGAACGGTAATATTTTTCTGCTCAAAAATCAACTTTGTTCAATCATCCTCGAATGATTATTTAATACCAGTTCTGTTGTACGGGTGTGAAATATTTGCCAATTGCGACACTATTGAATTTAATCGCCTTGAGGTCACATACAACAATATAGCCAGATACGTTTTCAATAGAAGTAGACAGATAGTATATCACCATATTCATATCAGTTAAATGATATAAGTTTTAAAGATTTATTAAAATATAAAAGTCTTATAATGATGCATAAGATTATATATCTGAAGGAACCAGAATATCTTTATAACAAAATTACTTTTGCCTAATCACCACGTGGAAGAAACTTGATATCACAAAAATACAAATATCTTATGTCTACGAGACAATTTTTCAATTATACAACGTGCCTTTGGAACGACTTATCATCATATATCCAAGTACAAGGCAACGCATTACATTTCAAAAAGGAACTTTTAAAATTGTTTTGAATCTAATTAAACGTCAATTGTATTATGTTAATTTTTATGATTAAATTTATTATTAATAATTAAAATTAAAATGTATTTGACTTAATGTTAACTTGCTATCACTGTAATTTATAAGATTTATTCTTGTTGTAATAGTAATTCAACCAAAAAATAAATAAATAAATAAATAAATAAATAAATAAATAAATAAATAAATAAATAAATTAATAAATAAATAAATAAATAAATAAATAAATAAATAAATAAAATAATAAATAACATCAAAGAAGATGCACTTGGTCATTTGAAAACAAATTATGGTTATTTGACAAAATTAACTAAGATTACAAATTCAGGAAAAATTTAGGTGAAAAAAACTTGCAGATATTTACAGTTGTGTACACATATGTATTTATATATATAAGATATTTAGCTTTCATTATAAGATATCGACCATAAAAATCGAGAAACAACAAGAATATATAGTGTTACACTTTTTTTTAATTTCAGCACAAAACTCTGCTGATGAGTTGGACTGTTATATTCAACTTTATCGTTTTTTTTTCTGATAAATTACACAATATAATTAAGTCAGGTAGAGAAACAAATTATTTGGGTAATTTTTATTTTAAATATTCGTTTTTTTAAGTTGTGGTTTTTTAAGTATACCCGAGTAAAAAAGTTTATATATAATTATATGTGGCCTTCTCTAACAATATTATGATATATAAATACATATGTCAATATGCATAAGCATATATAATTATTTATTAAATTAAGTTTTATTTTATTTATTAAATTGACTATCATATTTCCTTAAGCCTATATACATGACATATGCTTTGATTCAGTCGATTTAGAAAGGAATTTGATTGTATTTTAGTTAGTTTTTTCTACGATTTTCTTGCCAAAGTTAGGAAAATTAGAAAGTTTTAAGAAAAACAGCAGAAAAATTAATATTAAAAATTTAACCGATTAATCGATTTATTTTAATCGATTTCCGAATTAATTATTTGAGTTTTAAATTATTTGTTTCGACATTAACCGATTAATCGAGTAATCTGATTTTAAGATCAAAGTTTTAAATGACTTAAAAAATGGACTTTCTCAAAAAGATATTTCCTTAAAATATTCCGTTTGGTAACATCCATACAACTCACAAAGCAGGAAGACCGCGTACTACTACTGTAAGAGAAGACAAAAAAATTAAGAATTTTTTAACGAAATATAATTTCTAATTTCTAGGGAAGTTAAAACTGAACTTTCCATAGATGACAGTCTTTTCACCATTAAAATAAGAGCCCGAAGCTTTAGATGCACAAGAAAACCCTTCGTGTCGGAAAAAATAGAATAGCTCGGGTTAACCTTGCCCGCGCCCATTGAAATTGGACTCAACAGCAATAGAAGAACGTACTATGTTCCGATGAGTCCAAATTCAACCTCCGGGGTTCAGATGGAAGAGGTACACAACCGCCACAGTGAAGCACGGATGTGGAAACATCATGGTGTGGGGGTGTTTTTCGGGAAATAGGATTGGCCCAATTCACCAGATTACTAATACAATAACGGCGACAATATATAGAGACCTTTTAAGCTCAGTTATGCTTCCATATGCTGAATGGGAAATGCCACTTTCATGGACATTCCAGCACGATAACGACCCAGGGATTGTAAAAGTATGGTGGAGGGAAAATAATATTAGTGCCAGTTTCATTCTATTCCGCTCATTCCCCGTTTCATTCAATTTAGTTTCCCTTGTCTAGTGTTTCGATTCCACTCGTTTCATATACACTATATACGCAATGCCTATAACTCATAAACCAATGCACATACAAAGACCGTATAACATACAAAATTTGGTATTGACGACACCTTTCATGGGAAATACACATTACAGATTGCATCAAGCAAAACGCATAACATGTTAGATAACATCAATTTCTTACACAATTCAATTTATACATAGATGTATAAAATATATAATTACACATATTGCTCATTTGAGAGAAAAGCGGCATAACTCTAAAAACGCGATTTTTTAATTAATAATGCAGAAATATGGGTCACACCATAATCTATAACATGTCAAAAAAAGGTATTGATATCTTTTTCTCTCACTGAGTGGCGACCAAAAGTGTTTTGTACTTTGCTCAGCAGTTGGGCTCAATTGAAAACTTTAAATGGATTTATGTCGGAATTACAGCAAATGAGCTATATGCCCCTATTTAAAAATAGTTGAAGAAAATAATATTATAAAATTTTCACATGCCAGTGTATCTTTTAAAAACGCATATTTCAGTCTGGTTCTTGCATTTATACACCTTTCATACCGAAATATGGATTTTTCCAACTAAAAAGCATAATTTTGAAAAGAAAGTTATAAACAATTCTCAAAGCTCCTGAGTTTTGTTTTCAATGTTCTTTTGACATAACTTATTTTTGAAGGCACTTGTCAAGAAACTGCAAATAGAACGCAATTCTCTATTAATATTTTTTATTCGCTCTCCTTTAAAATTTGTTTACGAAAGCGCACAGATTTTCAGTACCTTTTAGGTAATAAAAAAATTATGAAAGTATTATATTTTAATGAAATTTAACGTTAAGAATTCGTAATTCTATCTGCAAATATTTACGATTTCAGTGAAATTTGTAGTGCAATAACCGGATGCAAATATATCTGATTTTGTGTGTGTTTGTATCAGTTTAGATATAGTTTTATACCACTTTATAAAATTTGATAAATATTCGAATACAATTATATCTGATAGTATCAAATTACCACTAAACTGATGCAAACTTGTAATAAAATTGTATGAAGAAACATATTAAATTATATATGACTATACAAAGCTTCATATTATTGTTTTTAATCGGGATTGTTAGTTAATTCATTTTGTACTTCCTGATAGAATAAAATGCTTATTATATTTTTTCTTAATTTAAGATAATTTTTAATGTTAGTTTAGAAAAAAAAAATGGTCGTAATTCAAATATGTGTTCATTCAAAATCCATCTTTGTCTTGCTGAAAAACGACGTTTTTAGGAGAAAGACCCGTTTTTTCGATTGCAGCCGGCAAGTTGTTCTATCAATTTTTACTAACGGTCCGACTCCATTTTTGGTAATACAACCCCACACCATAATTGAACCGCCACCATGTTTCATTGTTTAGGTAACTTGGTTTGGAGATATTACGTTAGGATTCTTAGTCCAGTACCAAGACCAACCATCGAACTCAAATCGATTTATTTTTGTTTCGTCTGACCATATAACCTAAAAAAATTATATACACTCAGAATATTATGTAGTTAACTGTTTGTAGTTTGATAAAAAAGTTTTCCCTTCCATTTAAAAATAAAGGATCATACATTTATTTTTCAAAGAAATATCTATATTAACTTTTTTATACATTTATTCGAAATAATTTACTATCATTTACCATTTTTTTTCAGTTTCATTTATTTTTTTCATTTGTTTGAAATTTTATATAAATTTACCCACAAAACGGAAACTTGTGGCTTATTTGTGTCCGTAACAGTTATTACAAATTTAAATTTTGTTTGCTGTCTGTTTCAAAAAAAAATATTCAAAAAATTTCAATTTGTTTTTTTATTTAAATTGGTTGTATATATACAAAATTTTTCAATACAAATTACAAGAACTTCATAAACACACATACATACATAAACATATTCACACAAAAAATGGTTTATAGCTTCATATGCATACATACATTTTGTATTGTACAAGTATATTAAAAAAAACAAAAAATACAAAAACGGAAATAATATCAAATAAATAAAAAAAACATTTATTTTTTAAGGATTGGTAGGTAAAATTTTGACATTTATTTTAACTGATTATATCATTTGTTTCTTACGGATGTGTCAGTTGATTAATCAACATTTAAAAATAAATAACAAATGGCATTTAATTTAAATGAAAATTAAGTAGACCGGTTTTTAAATGAAGTATCATTTCTTTTAAATGATATTTTCAGTTATTTTAACTTGCAAACTTTTTTAAGTGTATTTTTCTTAATTTTTCAAAATGCAAAAGCAGAGTTTTTATATTACCGGGCTCCAGTCGAATGGTGTCCAATTTTCAAAAGCTTGAGCAAATTCTTTGCGAAGTTTTATATTTTTTTTTGATAAAAATGGTTTCTTTTTCTTTTCCGCTGCCTTTCAGCCTAATCTCTTCAAGCTTCGACGAGCTGTCCACTCGCTCGCATTAATATTTAAAGATTTAAGAGCTTCTTTTGGCATCACAGCACTGTCTGCAGTAACTAAATTTGCCAGATGCCGACTAGTGCGGTCATCTATTAATCTTGGACGTCCAGGACCAGGAGCTGAGGCTTCTATTTTATGTTTTTTTTTAGTCTGTACACGGTCACATGGCTAATATGGAACTTTTTTGCAATTTTTCTGGTAGATTCGTTATTTTTCAATAATTCTATTATTTGACGTACTTTTGATGGCTCCATTTTAAAAACACGTGTAAACAAATGTTGACCATTAAAAATAGCGGTAAAAAATAACTCATTGTTATTTTTAGTTTTTTTTTTTATTTGAGTTAAAGAGTGTCATTGTTACATTTAAGTTATTTTGCAAATCATGAGACTGCATGTTCAAGTTTTATCTATAGAAAGCCTATACACCTGTAGTTCATAAGGTAAAAAAACTTACTTGCATATTTTAAAACAGCTCGCAAAAACAATATCAAAGCTTAGTTTAATAAACCATGTAACATTTTTGCACGTCACCGTTCGTGGTAGTGTACATTCCTGGAACTTTATTCCAAAAAGGGTTAAACTTTATTTTATACGAACATATCCAAATCCACATATGTACACAAGTACACCGTAACTTCTAACTACTTCGCTGGCATTTGTAACAATTGTACTCATGTAAAGCAGCATAACGTACATGTGTTTGTACAAAATATTAAATGTTATCTGGGGAGACATCAAAACAATGACAACAAAATAATCTTCAAAGGTCATCATCTATTTAGTCTTCAGTCTTCACTACCGTGCATACATACATATGTTTTGTATGAATGTCTGTACAAAACAAAAATAATAGATAAGAGATTTGAAACAAATTGTTATATGATCTTATTAAAACTTTGTCCCATACTAATATATCCTTTTCCAACGGATGATTTCACTATCATCTGCAACATCTTCATTACGTTAGAACACAGAAAGTTAATGGGTTTAGTTCATGTTGTACTTCATCAAGTTTAATGACCGATGTCATTTTATCCATTAGCAAACGGATGAACAACAAAGCCTTTAATTGCTTTTGTTTCATTTCTTTCCATCGCACTTTCATCTCAACTCAACAGTTGCCATTAACTGCTAGTTCTCACCATCTGTAGTGTTGCTAATTTTCACTTTGAAACACCACCATCATTAGGGGCGTACCAAGGATTTTCTTTCGGAAGGGTATGGAAATAAACATACAAAATATGAAATAACATATTTACAAAACTTAACCCCTTAATAGCTGTTTAACTTCTCGATACCTCTGCCAGAGGCAGTGAAAGAGGGTTTACCAGTAGTTGGGTGTTGTGCATGGATCCTGATTGAATTAATTATGTAAATGCGTTGATAAAAGATGAACAGATATTTTTCCCAGAGATAATATTTAAACCTTTCAAAGTTATTTGGATGCAATTTTTTGTAACGACGTGTTTTCCACCTCTCGCTAGGGTAAGACTCACGGTCGTCCAGGGTTCGTTACAATTATTTATTTTTTTCCAAGAATGTTTTGTTTTTTTTTTTATAAAGAAACGTTATAATTTTATTAATGTTTGTAATTTCCTTATTTTGACGACTTCGACACGAATTCACGACAATTGCCAATGAGTTGACGACAGCAGACACCAAGAGTAAGACAGGGAGAAGAAACTCCAAAAGAAACACGACGAACTATGACTGTGGTATTATACTCTCCACCTGTTCACAGTACTAGGTATAGCTATAGTGTGTCGATGGTTTTAACGACAAAGAGAGACTGCAATAAAATCACGATGACCCAATTGTCCCCAACAAATACTCTAAACTTAGGGTGACAGTAAAACCATCCACCCCCGGTTTCGACACTCTACACTCTCCTTAGAAGTGAGTATTATGAGACGGAGCAGTAATACCACAATATCTCACAATTATACCAGTCCGAATGAAGGTAGTAAAACAACCATCAAACAAAATGGATGAAAGACAATAAAGGCAGTAAAACCACCATCAACACTATTTGATCAAAGACAATGAAGGCAGTAAAACCACCAATTATGTCTTACCTTTACGGTGTCTGTCAACTGACCCCCCTTTCTAAATCAAAATGATCGTATATTCATATCACCAAAACATACTACATCGTTGTCGTCATTACAATGAGGTAACATTAAGTAGTCTACTATTATACATTGTTGCTTTAATGGAACTTGACAATTACACTTATATTAGTACCCGCTGGGGGCGTTTGTTGTTCAATAAGCCGTTAACTTTGAATTTCAATTTAAAGTAAAGAAAGAAAATATACTATAATTACATTTCAATAAAATTTAATAAAGAAACAAAAAGAATTTAAAAAATATAATAAAATTTTGATGTCGGCAAAAACGAGTGTAAGACTTTTGCTGTTACAACTTACATATTTCAAAAATTCTGAGACGTCTTGGAAAATCTTACAAAATTTATGTAGAAATTACACTATTCTCAAACACTTTTTAAAAGAGCCCGTCAAATAAACTTTAAATATGGGACTATATTTAATGATATAATTATTTATATTTATATCTCATACATGATCATGTATCATTATAAATTAAGTTTTATATAAGCTGATCTCCTTCATCTTGTCATACAAAACTGGCATAAATATATATAAGGTTTGTTGCATCTCTTTTTAAAAAGAAAAAAATGTTAGTAGACAAATTTGTAAACGGTTTTCAATCCCACTTTATTATTTTTGTACTGATTTTTAGTAAAAAAAATATTATTTACCAATACTTTTTGCTATTTACATTTTACAAATTATAGAATTTTTACAGAATACAAATTTTTGTTGCTAATTTCAGAAAACATTTTACAAATTTTTGAAACCGATTTGCTAAAATTAGCAAAAAAAAATTACTAATTTTAAAAAAACGTGGAAATGTTATTTTTAATTAAAATTTAAATTGCCTTAAAATGTTAGAAAGATTAAAAAATGGATTGAAAGTGAATATACCGACTCATGTGTAAAAATAGGACATCCACTTAAAATAGCACTAAAAAGTTTTTTTAGTTCTAAAAATCAGCCCTTAAATTAATTAAAATTTTACCTAAAGTAAAAAGAAAATTGTCTAAAATATTTTTCAAAACAGAAACTAATAAAACAAAATGATAAATTCGTTTGTTTTTACAATTTTTAAGCCTTTTATTTTTTTTAAATAAAATAAAAAAATTTTGATGCTCGATAAAAAGAAATAAATTTAAAATTTTGTACTTATAATAAAAATATTTAGTAATTTTTTTTGCTAATATAAGCAAAGAGATTTTAAATTCCACTTTACAAAAAGTTTACTAAAATTTAGTAGCGGCTACTTATTTCATTGTACTACACGTCAGCAGACATCTGTTGCTAAGATTAGCCAAAAATACCGCTGGGCTCAAATTAGTAAAATTTCCCGTAATAAAAGCAAAATTTTCAATTGCCAATACAGACTTTTTGGTGAGTGTATATACTATAAAAAAATTTAAGCTATTGGCCATTTCCGCCCCTAGAAATGTTCATTTGGTTGTAAAACCATGTCTTGCAGAAAATTAAGATAATCAGACATCGGGAAGAGGTGCCGCATCGGCCCTGAACAACATTTTGTGAAACGCGTGGAAGATGTTGAAAATATGAAACAAGTGTTTACATTGGCAACATCTTTCATCTGCCATTTATTCAGCTGTCAATAAAATAAAAGAAAAAGACGCATATTTTTTGTTAAAAATAAAAAATGGATGTAGAGAAAGCATTAATCATTGGAGTAGTTGTTGCTTTGCAAGAACAAACCCGAAGTTTAATGCAGAACATTGAAATATTAAAGGTCATTCTGGAAGAATATGATGATGAAGAAAAATTTTTGGTAGACATAAGAATGAAATTCTTATACAAGGTGGCGCAAAAGTAATCCTCCAATCAGAAAATGCTATAAATTTTGCGATTGGCCCCTAATGTCAGTTCTGTTTTGACATTTGTGTAGTAAACACATGCGAAATACACGTTAATAAACAATGTTACGCTACACTACTCCAGAACGCGGAATATTGGTGACTATTTATTTGAGCAATAATGAAGATGATTTTTCATCAAAAATAATCATGAGTGATGAGGCCCATTTCCATCTTAGCGGGTACGTAAATAAGCAAAATTTACGCTTGTGGGGCACTGAAAATCCGCGTGTAACCCACGAAGAGCCATTACACCCGCTCAAAGTCACTGTATGGTGTGCTGTTTTCGCTGGAGGAGTCATCGGACCTTTTTTCTTCGAAGACGTCGCGGGCCAAACGGTTACTGTGAATGTGGTGAGCGCTACAGAGCAATGATCAACGAGTTATTTTTGCCGCAACTTGATGAATTGGGATTGGAAAAGATGTGGTTCCAAAAGGACGGTGCAACGCCACACACTGCACGTGCCACAACCGATATGCTGAAGGATGCATTTCCCGGGCGCCTAATCTCCCGTTTTGGCGATTTGCACTGGCCAGCAAGATCGCCTGATTTGACCGCTCCAGACTTCTTTTTGTGGGGCTTTTTGAAGTCGCGGGTTTATGTCAAGAAGCCTCAGACTCTTGCAGTCAAGAATGTGAGGACCTATCGCCGGAAGTTTTGGCCAAAGTGATGGAAAATGCCATAAAAAGGGCTCAAATGACAATCAACTGTGGCGGCGGCCATTTACATGACATCATATTCTCGACTTGATGTAAAAAAAATTAAAAGACCAAATAAAAATAATCCACAAGAAGAATCAAAGTTTTTCATTTTTTTTTAAATTACAGCCAAAAAACATCGGAAGGTTATTTTTGCGCCACCCTGTACAAACACTGTGTTAACGGTTAGCTATTTTTTTTTTAGAAATTGTGAGGTTAATTAATTTAATAAACGTGCGTGGTTTGAGACTTGTTTGATACTTAAGTGAAAGATTTTTCTCAGAAATCTTGTCTTTACTGAAGTCAGCAAGTTCTGATAGAGGGTTGGAGAGAGGAGAAAGAAGAGTGGTAATTGGTAGGGAATTGTTCTGGTAAATTCGTTTTGTTATTGTATTCTTCGTTTTGTTTTTCATTCATTTTAAACCAAGTTAGACGAAAATTGCTGGAAAAATTTCTTTGTGTGAACATAAAGTCAATTTTAACAGAAAATTGACAACAGTGCTGGCATTTTTTTAAGGCCTTATGCCCGATTATCGATTTTTCATCTCCAAATTTCCCCAAATTGTTATTTTCTGGTCCCTAAAAATGCCCAAAATTTAGTTTCTAAAAAAACATATTTTTTAAATGAAATTAAAATCATTTGCAACGGTATATACATTTATATATTAACGGTTATACATTTAAATTTGTTTGATTTGTACTTGTTACATACTTAAGATTAAGAAAACTTATTACTTTAACCCAATACCGGCCAGGACATTTTTTTTTATCAGAAGCTGAATTTTGGTGGAGAAGGTTAATGGAAAGTCCCGACTCCAAATCGATAAAAATTTTTAAATTCAGCCCTGTCTCCACAATATACACTGAACCAAAACCAGCAGTGAAATTAACTAAAATCCATATTAAATTGATGAATGGGGGATCACTATTCGGCTAACAAAACTTTTCCGTTGATTTAACACATTGTTTAGTAAACAAATATTTTGACGTTTAATTACTTAATGTGGTGTTGTTTTGACCAAATATTTGTTATGTAAACAATTCTAAATAATTATTTTGCATGTTTGACCAATGTATATATACATTTTTTTTAATTCAACCCTATTTTTTAATTCATAAATTTCATCAATTTTCTTATTATAAACGTCTTTCATAAGTTTACGTTTACGTAAGGCTATCAACGCCAAATTGTTTTCTACAGCTACAATACTTCTTCAAATTGAAGATAATTTTTATCAAATTAACTTCACCTCCGTTTTTACAACTTTTGTGGAATTGACAAATTAAATTTTATCAGTTTAACAAACAAAAATTTGTCAAATAGACAATTTCTTCGTAAAGTATTTGTGACGACAATAACAAGGTGCATTTTAATAATTAATTCGAACAAAAAAATTATTATTTTAACAATTCGTTTTGTTAACAAAATTCTTATGTTGATTTCAATTATAACTTTTGGTTCATTGTAGACCTACAATTGGATCCGAACATGTTTGCATGTTTTTATTTTGTGGTTATGTATATTCCGTGAATTTTTTAGTTCCACTGAGTGCTATGAACAAACGCAAACATGTTTAGATCCAATTGTAGGTCCATATTGTGGTCCCAGGCTAAATTTTAAAATTTTTTCCCGATTTGGATTCGGGACATCCCATTGACTTTCTCCACAAAAATTCAGCCAGGAGGTATTGGGTTAAGGTAATATGTTATCTTAATCTTAAATATGTCACAAGTACAAATCAAATAAATTAAAATGTATAACCCTAAATGTAAATACCGTTGCAAATGATTTTAATTTGATCTAAAAAATATGATTTGTTTGGAAACTAAATTTTTGGCGATCAGAAAATAACAATTTGGGTATTTTTGGGGATAAGGCCTTAAAAAAAAACTCGCAGCACTGTTGATAGAAGATAGACAGTTCTTACTATAAACAGAAAACAAGAAAATTTTTCCAAATTTGTTGTGTTTTCTTTGTTTGATCGGTTAATTTTGAAACCGCCCTCTTACATTATTAGTAAATACAAAATATTGGTGCGGTTAAGTTTATAATTAACGGACAAAATATAAATTTTTTTCACAACACTATAGTGCATGTTTTTAGCTTGAAAGAGTTTTCGCTTGTTCCTTGAAACAGTTTCTAATATCGTTTTTTCAATCAAATATTGGATGGTAAATTATCGTGTAGCTCAAGTTTCTCAACAAATCTGGCTTGCAACGACATGGCGTACCTACAGAAGGGTAGAGCATCGGCATTTTTATAGACGTAACTATTTAAAAATCGTTTTATGAAATTTTCATAATTTTTTCCGATGCATTTTCTTAGGATTTTCCATTTAAAATATCTCCAATTCTTTGGCTATTATAGGAGATATAGTAAACCTGATTGGGTTTTTCTGTTAAGCTTTGTTGGTTTTTCGTTTCATTCCATAAAATGTATTTTGTTTTTGTAACCAAAGACATTCATATCTAAAGAAAGAGCAAAATACATAATTGCTTTAGTGCCGCTATTTTTGAATAGGTAGCACCTCATGGCGATATAGCCTTGGATTAGGCTTCCAATTTATTTATTTACCAAAAATATTAAATTAACTACAAACGTCAAATTCTAATGCATTAAGATGTTACTAGTAGACTTATTACATAATTTTAAAGTCAAATTTTCAAATGTTTGACGTAATAAAATAGTTTTTTTTTTCCATTTGTATTTTTGAGAATTGAGGGATTGGCAAATGTATATTTATGTTAATGTTTTCTTTCATAAAAAAATACACATGAATAAAGTGCAATATTGTGCTCTCAAACATCTAAATGAATATTGATTTAAAAAATTAAGGTATAATATGCACATAAAGCATATATTTTTCATAGTTTTTGGCAAATATTCATTTATGTTACGAAGAAAATAGAAAATCAATAATACTCTACTGCATATTGTAGCACAATATGGCTAATGGAGACTAGCTCTGCAGCAAAATATGCCTAATGGAGAGAATGCACCTTCTGATGGGCCATCTATTGACAAATAGTTACAACTCATGTTCTTTCTTTAACAAATTAATTTCTTTGCTGTATTCTCTCCATTAAACAAACACACTTTAATTTTTTAAAGAAAGAATATTCGTTGCAATTATTTATCAATGCGTGGCGCATCAAAAAGTACATTCTCTCCATCAGGCATATTCAGGTGCAGAGCTAGTCCCCATCAGCCGGAACAAAATTGAGTATTTGACAAAAACTATGCTTTAAAATGTTTTTTTTTTTTGTGCAGTCCATGGTTAAAAAAACTAGTGAAAATGTAAAGGTATTGATTTTCTATTTTCTTCGTAACATAAATGAATATTTGCCCATACAAATTAAGTACAATTTCATAGTAGCGACTGGTACATAACATATTTTCTCATATTTTTTTCACCAGTCGCTTAGCAGTAAATATTTTGTATTCACCCCAAACATTTTTTCACCACTAAAATTTTTTTTCACCTCAAAAATTTTTTTTCACCTCTAAATTTTTTTTCTTCCAAAAAAGTTCTTTTCACATTTAAAAAGTTTTTCACCTACATAATTTAACTTCAAAAGTTTTCTTATATTATTTGTTCTATCTTTTTAGGATATTGGTGGAGGGTATTCAAAGATTCGGCACAGCCGAATTTAGCCCCTTTTTTACTTGTTTGACATAGAACTGCGAACAATTCTAACTTCGCCCATTGAATTTCTTAAAAGGTTTTAATTCTTTTTGTGTTGTAAAGCTTCTCTTCGCTACAAAATGTCGACGACCTGTCTTGGTACAATATTGTAAAGATTCTTTACCACACTTGAGATTATTTCATCTAAGTATGGAATGAATAAGAATGTATCATCTGTTTTTAAATTTTAACGGTATTTTTGTGGTCTTACCTGACTTGAAACTCTGGCTCTATACCATACAGCTTTACGACTTCAGTTCTTCGCATCGAATTTAACATATTAATTACTAAATTGATATGCTGATTTACTGACTAATTAATAAATAATTAGTAATAAATAAGTACATAATTTTAATTAGAACATTCTTAATTAGGTCATTCTGCTGAGAATTTCTTGTTCCTGACATGGAGCGGTGGAGGGATAAAGGTATATTGGACGATGCCAAGGTTTAGGTTTACTTTGTGGAGATCTGGAAATGGAAATGTGCTTCCGACTTCCGGACCACAACACCGTTTTTCAGGCAGAGGTTGTGGCTATTACGGAGTGCCACGACTAATAATTCTGGGGATGCAGTAATCTTCACCGATTGTCAGGCTGCGGTAAGGACAGCAGGATGATAATCTCGTACTTTGGCAGGGGTAGTCTGAGGTTGATATGGGTTCCCGGACACTGTGGAGTGAAGGGGAATGAGAGGGCTGATGACCTGGCCAGGCATGGATCAAACCTGGTCTCTGTTAATTTTCAAAACGCGAGACCCTTTTGGATGACGAAAACGGTGCTTGGACAATGGGCCGCCAACATGCAAAATGTGAGCTGGAATGGGAATAATGTTGGTGCGAACATGAAAGTCCTGTGGGGTTACCCGGTCGTGAATAGGACAATATTTATTTTAAGGCTAGGGAAACGAGAACTTGCCAACATGGTGGGAATTCTCACAGGCCACTCTTCACTACGATCACACCTTTTGGAAATGGGATGGAGTAACTCTGTGGTGTGTAGGGCCTGTAGGGACGACGATGAGACCCTGAAATACTTCTTTTGTTTGTGCCTGGCTTTCGCGAGGAGTAGGATAAGGCATGGGGACGTTAAACCGTCTTTGGAATGCTTACGGGGGGTTGATTTTTGGAAACTGAAGGGATCCTGAATTCTTCAGGTGGAATAGTATGTTTTTTCATGCGATTTTGAAGAGCGCACAACATACAGATTCTCTGGCATAGGTGTATGTCACCCATTTTTGGCTGATCTGAAAGACGATTGGCCTTTCCTCTTTTCGACCTAACCTAGCTGTTCAATAAGTCCCATACTCCAGTTAACGCAAATTTCAGGTTGCTAGCGTTGAGTTGAGTGTCTACGCCTTTTTGGCCCCTCCGCATTGAATTTCCAAAAATCCCGTCTTGGATGTTGTCTACACTGGAGAAGGAACATACATACCAAATTTCAATTTCCTAAGTCCAGTGGTTTGGGCAGGCCGTTAAGGGGGAGATTTCCCCATTTTGCTCCTCCCAGTAGGAATTCCCAAGAATCCCACTTTGGTGGATGTTTACGCTGGAGTGGAAACCTATGTACCAAGTCTCAACTTTCTATCTGTAGCGGTTTTGGCAAGTCGTCAAGTGACAGAAGTTCCTCTTTTTTTGCCCCTCCTCGTTGAATTTTCCAAAAATCCCGTCTTAGCTGTTCGCTTCACTGGGAAAGGAAGCCGTATACAAAAATTTCAACTTTCTAGGTCCAACGGCTTGTGTAGGCCGTTAAAGGAGTGGCCTTTCGCCCTTTTAAACCCCATTTTTACCACTTTCTTGGCCGAAATTCTAAAACGTAGCTAATCAATGAGTTAGCCCATTCTCCACGTAACATATAAATTTTAAAGTTTCTCACTTGTTAAGTGAGAGATTTTTTCCCTTTTTGCCTCTTCCAACAGAAATTTCCAAAAATCCAAAATGGATGGATCTCTCAAACGGAGGAGTAACTAATATACCAAATTTTAACTTCCCAGCTTCAGCGGTGGATTTTACAAAAATCACGTCTTATTATCTACACTGGAGAAAGAGCCTGCATACCGAATTTTAACTTCCTGTTTGGGTAGGCATTTAAGGGAGAGACTTTTTGATCTATAAACCTCCATTTTACCACGTTACTGGCCAAAATTCTGAAATGTAGCCTACCAATGAGTTAGCACATACTCAAAGGAAAGCATTTATCAAATTTCAGATTTCTACCTAAAGGTGTTGGACAGGCCGTGAAAGGGGAGAATTTCCCCGTTTTTGCCCCTCCCCGTAGGAATTTCCAAAAATCCCACCTGGGTTAGAGAAGGAACCAATATACCAAATGCGGCCCCCCTGACATTCATATCCATTCGTTTAACAACATTAGGAACATCTAACGAAGCCTTTAACCAGCCAACTGACAACTTTTTCTTCTTTCATTCAGGAAGATGGCGGGAATACAATAAACAAAATAGTACCTACATATTTACGCAAATATACATTTATATATTGTTTACAATTCGTTGCTTGCATTGCCAATAATTTACAATCAATTGTGATTTGTTTGGGAAAGATGGAGGTTGAGTGGGAAAAACTAACAGGACGAGCAGAACATTTTTTTTATTATTAATTTTGCAGCCGTTTCTTGTTGAATTGAAATTAAGTGCAG
This sequence comes from Eustalomyia histrio, assembly GCA_949748255.1. Classification (NCBI taxonomy): domain Eukaryota; kingdom Metazoa; phylum Arthropoda; class Insecta; order Diptera; family Anthomyiidae; genus Eustalomyia; species Eustalomyia histrio. The sequence goes on from OX456526.1 coordinate 272,589, forward strand.
CTGGTGCCTTAAGACATCTTTGCATACCCAACAAAATCTTGGTTCATATTACACACATGTAAATAATAAGCAGTAGCGTTAGAGTATACTGCATATAATTCGATTTCAAAGGGATCGATTGATCCAAGGTCATAAAAATGTGATAACTGAATGAGGGTCTGAAAAAGTGGTAATTGCTGTAAAAGCACTAGTGCCTAACTAGAGAGAAATGAACATAACACCACTGTGTACTAAAGAAATTAGAACTGTTATAGTTGAAATAATGACAGAACACGGCACTGCTGCGAAATTTTTTTCCTATGTATAAAAAAATGTCAATGCCGCGACTGTTACAAAGCTGACATAACACTGAACTGATTTAAACAGAACCAACTTTGTGACAGCAGAAATGATGACATAACACTAATCTAGTTCAAATAGAAATAATTACGCAACTGTATAGATAGTGACATATAACTGCATTAATTCAAGTAAAATTTAAGTCAAAAATCCTAATAAGATGTGACCATAATATATAATAATAATAATAAAAAGTCTGTGATTTATTTATAATCAGTTTTAAGCAATAATTGGTATTGAATATTGGTGGGATATGATTTAATTTATATTGAATAAATTTTGTGTCGATAGAATAATTTGTTTTATTACTTAAATAATTTTCAATATGTCACAATATGTATGTAAAATAATAGAGAGTTTTTTTTTAAATATTACATTTCTTTAAATATTCAAATAGCAATTTTTAAAGGGATATTTTATCAAAATGTATTTGCGGTAGGTTAAACTAACATTTTCTGACGAGAAACCCCAACACGCCTTCAATGCGTTTATGGAATGATATTCGAGTCAAATTTAATTCATTTAAAAAAAAATAATTAAAAAACTAATTGTTAATACTCCGTATTCATAATGAAAAGTTAGCAGCCATATATGTTTTTTTGACCGTAGGAACCCTGACTTTAAGATCTTTAAAATCTAAAACTTTTTCTGAATCAAGTGATATTTCTGAGGGAGAAGAACAGCTAAAATTTCATGATTTCTATTGGGCAATGTTGCAGAAATCTCTTCGATTTATCTGTTGAAAAATCCAAAATAAAATATTTTTGGACATAACCAAAAAAGACCGAATTGAATAACATCGTGAATTTAAAAAAAATATATTTTTTGAATTCGCACTAATTGAAGAAAATCTAAAGTTTTTCTTTTTGAATCGCGAAATATTAATATTTAATTTGTTAATAGATCGTAAATTTAATTTGCATTTACAATTTATATAAAAACAATAAAAATAATAATAATTATTAGATGTTGAATTATTGGATTCTTGGAAATTTTCCAATAATTCTCTTTTTGGGAAAATATTTCTTTGGGCGAATGGATGCGATTTTGAGAGTAAAATTTAAGGAAAAGTCGGAAGAACATTGGCAGCCAAAGTGCTAAACTTCGTAATAGACCATTAGCGTGAATAGCACTGTCTGGAGCAGACTTGCCTCCACAGATCTATAACTTTATAATTTTGAATTCGTATTTTGTTTAATTAAAAGCAAAAAAATTGTTTGTGCTTCAGTTTTGTTAAAATTTTAAAAATTTCCACATTTTGTTTCATTTTGCACTATTTCTGATACACATCACCTAGTGTCTAACATGAGAGCAGTTATGTGTAAGATAATTCAAACCTGTTGTGTTGCACTTTCATCTACACCAATGCAGTCAGCGATATGTCGCAAGAAGCTTAAAAGGTAGAAATTGCCACCTCCTATGACAAGCCCATGTTAAAGTTACCGGTTACTTTCATATAAGAGAACAGACTGGAGTACCGGTTTCTGCCACAAAGTTCCGGTCACGTGAACAACTCTGTGACTGGTTCATTTGCCGTAGGGTAGTTATATACATATACACGCTACAAAAGAAATGTGTGGCCAAAATTTTTGAAAGCTGTAGGTATGACATAAGAACTAGGTTATTTAAGCCACCCGCACGCAGCGTAAACATCTTTCAAGGGCCATTTTTGTAAATACAAATAATTTTTTTTAACCAAAAATGGAATTTTAAAATACAAAAAATGTTTGTTATTTTCTTGTAACTTCTCCTTTATTTTTAATTTTTAATAATTTACGTAAATAATTTTTGCTTAAACAACAACAATTTTCAAACAAAAAAATTGTTTTTGGGTTTTATTAAATATTTTCAATTCTTTTTCAAAATTCGGAAAATGTACAAAAAATTTATTTTTGGTACTTGTAAAAGTTTAAAGGGATAATTTTCGTGATGTTCGGTATTCTAAGAAAATCCCATATATCATCCCTGTTGCTAACCTTCTCGCCAAACGCTGCGATTTTACCTACTTCCTTGTTTACCACATGGTCCTTGATATAACCACTTATTTGATATTGTAAGTTTTTGCTGGGTAGTACCTATTCTCGTGGGAGTTTGATTTATTTTTTTCTATTCAATCGCTTGCTTTGTTTAATGTTCAGTTCCACCAATCGATAAAAATCAACAACAGTGGCAATTGCAGATTGCCGTGTTTACATTAATATTAAGGGTAAACCTTATTTCATAAATTTTATGTTACTCGGTGCAAAACGGACAGTAAAAAATGTTTACTTTATTGAGTAGTATGAAATTTTCTATTAAAAGTGGTTCTGTTGTGAATGTGGTCTGTGCATATTTTCATTCATTTGTAGGAAATAATAAACATACAATTCAAATAACGTTGAAATAAGTAATAACAAAGCATACATTTTGCTTGCAGATTTTCCAAATGGACATATTTTAAGAAACTTACAAAATTATGTGCGAGCATTAGTGGAAGGGCTGAACAAGTTTTTAACACTTGTATGCTACATATGCACATTTTTGTCTTTAATTTTAGGGACATATGTAAGAATAGTACACTGAACAACAGTATTTTTGGCGTCGACGAATCCTATGCTAGATGAATGTTTTATGCTAGTTTAGTAAAACCCCCCAAGGATTTGGGGCTGTGTGGGTACATTTAAAGTTTTAATTTTTTTGGCCACCACTGTACAATATAAGGCTCAAAAACCAGTATAAACATTCTTTTGAGCTTAATTCTGAGTCCAGATGTCTGAAATGAAATTGAATGTGGATTTTTTTGTAGAACATTTTAACCCTATGTTGGCCCGTTTTAGGGTCATTTAATACCTATCTTTGAATATTTACTAAAAAAGTACGCTGTTATTAAATTTGATCGTTTTTGGTTCATGTATATTTATTTATAGACTTCAACCAAATTGTCCAATAGAAGTTCTCAAATTTAAGTTGTTTTTCTCCTGCAGAAAATTCATTTGATTCAGTAAAATTTTTTAGACTTAAAAGATTTTCAAGCATATGTAAGGGCCATAAGTAAACAATTTCGCGAAGTTTTGACTCTTATGCAATTTTTGTGATCGTTACATGTTGTTGTATTGATATTGTTGTTGTATTGGATATATATTTCACGAATTAAAACATAAAACAAATTATTCTATCGAAACAAAATTAATTTAATATAAATTAAATTAAATTAAATCATATCCTACTTTATTTAATACCAAATTATTACTTAAAAATTATTATAAAATAAACACACAGTTGTCAATATTTTAGTTCAAATAATTCGGAAAATGGATTACTATAATTTAAACAAATAAAGTCTATAGTAACAACTTATTAGGACTTTTGACTTAAATTTTACTTAAGAAATTTTCAAACAGATATCCATTTTCAATTACAGTGTCCATAATGAGGTAAAGTGAAAAATTATGTTCATATATTTTAATTTGATGAATTTTGTAATGATATTTTAACAATGTTAAGAGAAAGGAGTCGTCGATCGAAATTTTTAGGGATAACATCCCCCTAAGTGTTTCTTTATAAACTCTTAAGTGTTAAATCAGTTCAGTATTATGTCAGCTTTGCAACAGTCGCGGGATTGGTGTTTTCGCCACCGACTGACATTCTTTTATACACATCAAAATTTGTTGAACCAGTTCCGTGTTCTGTCATTATTTCAACTATAAAAGTTCTAATTTATTTAGTCCACATTGGTGTTATGTTCATTTCCACCATTTGCATAATACGGACACTGGTAATTTTACAGCAATTACCACTTTTTCAGACACTGAATTATATTTTACACCAGCTTTGTGACATGTCCTCATTTATCTATCACAGATTTATTACCTTGGATCAATCGACCCTTCATTTCCCGTAGGGTCCCAAAGGGGTATGGGCTGTGTAGGCACAGTAAAGTTTTATGGCCATTTACAATTTTTTTTGCTATACTGTATAAAATAAGACACGAAAACAGTATAAAGATGAGCTTAGTCAGTAAATTACTTTTTTTTACCATTGAAATCGATGGTGCAGAGTCCCCATAGTATTTTTTAAGCTTTTCCTTGGTTTCATTGATGGTTTTTTTTCGCAAAAAATAATGTTTAATGAGCAATCGAAATTCACTTTTTTCCATTTTTAAAAAAAGCCACGAGGCTGTATGTTTTGAACAGCTGTTAAACGCAAAATAAATGACGGAACTTGCTCAAAATTTGACAGTAGTCCATTAACAGGTGGTACTTGATGGGAGAAGTGTTGCATTTCATATAACTACGAGAGAAAAGTCACGGACTTATTTATCAGCCTTCGTATAAAATAAAATGCTATATGTAATATTTTTATGTTTTAATAAAATAAATTTGACTTCAAAATGTATTGTACATTATCGTTTTTTTTTTTGTTATTCAAAAATAGTTTTATTTAACAGTTTTTCGAAAAAATATATGGCAACACTGCTTATATCATACATTTTCCATATCTAAAATAATTTCGACTTAAATTTTATACAGCAGAAAACAATCACGAAATTTGTCAGAAACAATTAAAATGTGTCCATATATATTTACTTACCATATAATAATTAACTGGACAAATTTTTTGTAAAGCCTCTTTTGATATCGAAAATGTTTCTGCTATTTACAACTTACTATGGCAAATATTATAAAAATTTTGATTTATCGCTTTAAGCGATATAGCACAATAAAGGCTGAGGACAAATCAAGAAATCCAGCAATCAATTATTTTCGATTATTAAAATTAAATTCGCTTACTACAAAGTCTGAGTGTACTAGTTGTGCTTAATTTCAAAAAAAATTGATAACTGGATTTTAAGAAATAGTATCTTATTTTTCAAGAAGAGACTCTTAACTTCCATTGTTATTTTTAATAATATATAAATCTATTTTTGTCGATTTTTTACATATTTTTTTATTTTTTTTTTTTTTTGTTTTAAAAAATAGTAAATTATGATTTCTAATTGATATTGTTGCAGAAATTTCTAAACACTAAAAAGTAATTTTCGAACAAAAAAAGTTTAAAGGCAAAAAAATAGTAAATTATGATTTCTAATTGATATTGTTGCAGAAATTTCTAAACACTAGAAATTTCATCACAAACTCTTTGACAGCTAGAAAAGCCTAGTGAAGTAATAACTGGAAATAACTAGAATACCTGACTACTCATATAAATACTGGTAGTTGGTGACGCAGTAGTTCAATTGATAAGTAAAACGCTGAGTGTGATATTCTATGCACAAAAAGACATTTTGTAAAGAAGGGCAGGCAAAAGCAACATTTTTTGTCAAAAAAGAATATGGCATAAAATAACATTACCCTTAAAATATCTTTACCGAAATAACTAAAATACCGTTATCGCTAAAATAGCGCTACCGAATCAACCGAAATATCGTTAAAATACCGTTACCGAATTAACTAAAATATCGTACCCTTAAAATAACTTTAGCAAAATAATAGAAAATAGCGTAGCCCTTACCGTTAACCGCATTCGTTTTGGTTACCATCAATGTTTTCTAAAATAGAAAAAAATTCAAAAATATATCAAAGGAAAACATTTACTGAAATTTGTTCAAACTAATTTTTTGATTATAAAATTATAATCATAAAATTCAAAATTAAATTTTGATCAATAAAGATCAAACTTGGTAAGATGTAACGATGGATTGATAACATCAATATGGTTTGCAATTTCAATATGGCGACAGTTTTTTTTCCAACATTGTTTAAGTTAGATATTTATTTATTTTGGATATAAATTTAAGTTACTTTATTTACGTAAATTTTTTTCAGTTTCCAGAATATAAATCTTCTCGGTCCAGTGTTGTCTTTAGTCTGAAAATATTTTTAATTCTGCTGTTTTTTTAAATGCGTTATCATTTAGTTACAAAATTTTTAATTTGTTATTAAAGAATGTTACTGCTTGATTAATTTTTCTACACGGGGGTCTAGGATGTTAAATATTAGGATTTGAGAATTTTTTTTTTTCATTTTATTAAAATTTTGCATGTACTGGTAATGTGTCGGGACAGTGTCGAACTGGTATCCCCAATTTATTTTCCGACGTTGGTACAGCGTTGGATGTGTGGAGTATTTCCGCAGTACTTTAAATAAAAACTGTCCAGTATTGTTGCAGTACTTGAAATATGATAAAATAATTCAGTATATAACCAGTACCATAAAACCAATTAAACATTTGGTTAAGCATCTTAAATTTTATTAAAGTAATACAAAATTATATATTGTTGTTTGAAATTCATTTTATTTTGAATAATTTTTAACAAAATATTATTTTGTATTTTAACAATCCAAACTTAATTCAGGTTTCCAAATTTCTTTGAAATTTCAAAATATTTTCAAATATGTTTCAAACCAATTTTTAACTCTTGTCAATTTGTATTTAATTTATAGGGCCCATACACGATACCAGCATGCATGTACAATAGGTTGTCCCGAATTTATTTTTAGATTTCCCTAACGCAAGACCTCCTAAAATTTGCATAATTGATCGTAGATTCTCAAAATGATTTTAAAATTAAAATGAAACTACATATATCTTTAGGGTTCTGCCGATCTTCAAAGTTTTGAAAAGTATGCAGTTACTTTCATGATTATATTTCGCTATCCTTAATTTCGACACATAAACTAAATATGCCACGACTATATATAACAACAACACTTTACTGGCGACTACAAATTTGCTAGACACAGTGGAGTTCGTTTATAACGTACACCGGTTATAACGAATTTTTCATAAAAAAAATTTCCGAAAAAAATTTAAAATTTATATACCAAAATACGTAATTTGGGTTTCCCCAAAAAAGAAAACTAAAAAAACAAAAACTAAACTAATTTATAACACATAAGTCAGTATAAAGAGCGGTATTTGTGATTTTATAAAATGAGTTCGAGGCGTAGTGCGGCAACTTGTGTTATATTAAGACCATATAAGGAACTTGATGATCGGCAGATAACAACTATAAGAGATCTCCATAAATATATTTTATTTATCAAGTATAACATGAAATTAAGTATAATGGAAAAGATCCATCAAATTCAGATATATATGCGATTGTTTTTAAAGAGATTGACAATATTTGAACCAAAACTTCGATTCCAATCGTAACAAAGGAACGAGTTATTCAGCTACTCAAATCCTATTTCGAAATTTACCTCCATTTGAAAAAATATCCCAAAAGCAAACGAAATAATAGTTTCGAAAACAAACTAAAGTGTTTTTTAGAGTCATCTGAGAAGCTTTTCGACGTTGCTGCTTGATAAAGCACTTCATTTGAATTTTGTTCTTGTTTAAAAGCTAAGAAAGTTCCAATCAATGAAAGAAGTTTTTTGTTGGATCAAAGAAATTACAGAAAAATGGTTATATGTGGAGTTGATAAAAAAAAGAAACAGCTCGATTAATAAAACGAAAGCAGAGACAAACTGAACATTCCATAAGGGCAGCAAAAAAGGAGTATTCTACTAAAGAAACCGATTCTACCCCAAAAAATTCTGATGAAGTTTCACTGTGTGAATGTTCCCTAGAAACGTATCCGATAACGGAAGCATCTCCCACTAACACACTTTCGACAGATACACCTTCGACTTCAACGACGAATCGGAATACATTGCCGTTGCCAACAGTTGCTAAGGTCTGTGATATATACGGGTTATCGTTCTACTGCTGCTGCTGTTGCCTCTGCGGTTTTGACTGACTTTGGCTTAATGTCTACCGAAAATTTAACTTTGGTAATCGAGAAAAACAAACTACACAGAGCAGACATTGGAGGTATTGTTATTAAAAGCATTTACTTTGATGGACGAAAAGACAAGACTCTGGTAAGTGAGAAAATAGGGGATTGTTACCATCGCAAAGAAATTTTAGAAGAACACATCTCAATTTTAGCAGAACCTGAATCAATTTATTTGGGTCACACCGGTTGGAAGGGTGGCGTTATTTAATACTCCTCGTATTTGAAGAGACCGCTACAATGATGTGTTTGTATGCTCCATACCAATTAGTTACCCCTTCGTCATTTATTCTTGACTTTAGATGGATGCACTTCGGAACCTAGAGAATATTGTGGACTTAATGAAACAGCGGTGTCTGTTTGTGCGGTGGCTGGTGATTTGCCTGACTGCCGAAAAATATGGTCGATCAACTAAGTACGGATCAAAAATATCTTTATGAGATATGTATAGCTGTACAAACTGGTTATTGTAGTCCTGAGCTGGCAAACCGTAAAACTGGAAAAATTGCACACTCGAGATGGCTTACCTTCGCTAATCGTCTCGTTGTAGATTCTGTTATCGAAAGAAATGCTTTTTTTGCTCACCCGGAAAATCTACTTGTCCGTATGCTGTTTAATGATAGAGACCACATTCGGGAGCTGGCATTGCAAAGAATAATCAAAGCTAGAGAAGCTGAAAGTAGCACTAAATACATAATATTTAAACCACCAAAAATTAACTTCTCTGCTGGAGATTACACCGAAATTATTATATGGCACGAGTGTAGGGTTACAGCACTGCCAGTTCTTATGAGGACCTGCAAATCATGGCAAAAGATAACAGCTTGGAAATCGTTGACTTTTCTTGACACACACGAGCTGTGAAAAGATGTGTTAAACTGGTAACAAAAGCCCCTCAAAGTGTAACCAACGCTGCTTCTACAGATGGTCTTATTAGAGCCTTATTAGTTTTATTTTCTTGTACATTAATTAAAAGTATAAAATATATTAATAAAATAAATTTGTATTCGTTTTTTTCTTATTTTAAGCATACGGTTTAGGTTTGAAAAACGTTTTCAAAAGTTGAGCCCTCAAGATGGCATTTAATTTGATTTTTATTACTTTTACCGTAATCTGTGTAAGTGTAAAAGTGTAGCTCGAAAAAACATTATTCTCATTCAAAGACGGGACAGCCTAATGTACAATCAAGTGATTGTGTAAGCCGATTGAGCGTGTATGTGCTTGTGGTGTGATTATACCAGCTGTTGGGAGGCAATATCAAAATGATTTTGACATTCTTATGATTATTCCAGCAAGCTGGTATAGTTTATTGTGAATTCGAAAGAAAAATGTTTATATTTTTACCAATTAAATGAAATTGATCCAGTTGCCAATAGCATTAAGCTTGATGACATCACTTGATTGCGTCACATACTGGTATCGTGTATGGGCCCTATTAGAAGTTTTTTAGCCGCCTTGCATCTTTTGCGAGCTGGGCCCAAAGTAATTTAGAATGGAATTATTTAGTTTGCATATTTTCTTTTAAAACAGAAAAATTCGTGATTCCAATTGTATTATTTTTTTAATTAAAAATCTGATACCACATTAAGTCTTAACTGGAAATTCTTTGCTTTTCTCTTTTAAATGCAAACAAAAATATTTGTCATACAAATATTTGGAATTTTTCTATTTGATTCAAAAACTTAAACAATTTGAAACAATCTAATTGGTTTTGAAATGGTTGTCTTTGTATTTGAGTAAAAAATTGCTATTTCACGTTCACATGATATCTGTTTTGGTTTTTTTATTTTTAAAAATTCGATGTTGTTCACGGTGGCGTTGTGCCCCAAGAAATTTGACCCCAATCTTAAAATGTAATAAGCCCCATTTTTTGGAGCAAAATTTAATAAACAAAATTAACAATAAAAATATAAGGAAGAATGATCCCAAATAAATGAAAATTAGGGGCATATTTTTATTTATTAGATTTAGGCTTTAATTCATAAAGCAAAATAACCCCAAGTTGAAGAAATGAAAAATGAACCCTAATATGAACGCCTAATATGTTTATGTACAGCATTATACGCATTTATATTGCATATAATCAATAACATCCGAATCTACTCCTTATAAACACTAAAGTTACTTGGGCCAACCTAAATTGAAATATTTTAAAGAATTGCCTGGTACTTCACAACACAGTAAACGTGAAATTGTTTTCATGTTAAGTTACGTTCCACCAGGAAGCAGATACGAATTATATCATCTTCATTTATCAAATATAGAATCTTTGTTATCAAATCTTAATGATGATCAATCTCCCTGTATTTTAGGGGATTTTAATTTGAGCAGCATAAACTGGGAGTTTAGCATAGCTGACCAAATGTTGATGTCCTTTAATATAACAAAAGATTTTGAAAGCCACTTTTGTGATACTTTACATTCCCTTGGACTCACCCAAATGAATTTTATAAGGAATGATATTAACCGCATTCTGGATTTGATTTTTGTTGACGGATATTTTAAATGTGAAGTCAGTAGATATGATATACCCTTTACAGCTGAGTCAGTACATTACAAGGCATTGCAGATTCAATTCAACTTTTATGATTCTACTATAAATGATGATGTTCGCGAGAGATATTATGATTTTAATTTGGCTAATTATGATGCTATTAACGCGTTTTTCAACTCTATTTCCTGGTCTCAAATTTTGAATGGTCGTAATCTAACTGATATGTATGCGGCTTTCAAGCAAATATTAAATGAATGTTTTCACCTGTACGTTCCGGTTAAGAGGAAGAAGCAGAATTTGAAGTTACCTTGGTATAATCGCAGATTGCTTCATCTAAGAAATTTAAGAAATAAAGCTCATAAAAAATATAAATCAACAAACTCATCTGGCGACAAGGCCCATTTTAATCGCCTTAGACGTGAATTTGAATTTTTATCTAAGTTTCTATATAAGAGATACGTTGCTAATATGGAATTTCGTATAATAGACAACCCTTAAAACTTTTGGGTATTTTTTAATAGTAAAATAGATTCCGAAAACAATATAGCCTGTGGTGAACAAGAGGTTGCATCTTTATTCGAGAAATTTTTTTCATCAGTTTATGAGAACATCAATATATCCAATACCTCTTCCGACTATCTAAATAATGTAGAAGATATAGTAAATATTGGACATTTGCATCTGGAAAAAATTGATGTTTTTGAATCTTTAATACATCTGGATACCAATAAGAGTGCTGGATTTGATCTCATGCCTCCAACTTTTTTAAAAAACTGCGCATACTCGCTTTGCATAGCATTAACAACCATCTTTAATCAGTCGCTTGCAGAAGGACATTTTTTAGATGAATGGAAATCTGCTTACGTCACACCGATTTTTAAATCAGGTCGTAGAGATTTGGTGTCTAACTACCGACCTATAGTAAAATTATCAATTATACCAAAAATTTTCGATAAGATGATAAACCAGAAGCTGTTTTGGGAGCTTAAAAACCACATTACGGTTCACCAACATGGATTTTTCAATGAAAGATCAACTTGTACTAATCTAACGTTATTTACTCATTTTTGTATCACTTCAATTGAGAGTGGTTTTCAAGTCGATGCTCTTTATACCGATTTCGGAAAGGCATTCGATAAACTTCAACATCAAATTTTGATAAATAAACTTTTAAAAATGGGTTTTCATTCCAATTTTTTAAATTGGATTTACTCTTACCTAACTGGTAGAGTTCTTTTTGTTAAAATTGGAACTTTTTTGTCCGATCCGATCTATGTAAAGTCCGGAATTCCACAGGGTAGCCATTTGGGCCCTTTACTTTTTTTGTTATTCATAAATGATATCGTTAAAGTTTTCAAAAACTGTCAGTGTCTATTGTACGCTGACGACTTGAAACTTTTCCACAACATTTCATCATTAGCTGATTGTTTAAACTTTCAGAGAGATATTTTTTCCTTAATAAGTTGGTGTCATATTAACCATCTTTTCCTAAACTTTTCTAAATGTAAAGTAATTAGTTATTCTCGTAAACAGTTTCCTATTACTTTTGACTATTTAGGTGAAAATAATAGCAAATTTTTACGCCAAAACTTAATAAAAGATTTAGGTATTTTTTTTGATTCTACTTTATCATTTAAAGATCATATAAATTATATTATCTCTAAATCCAATTCACAATTTGGTTTTTTAAAAAGGAATTCAAAAATGTTCCTTAATTTTAATACTCTTAAAATTCTTTTTGAATCCTTAGTTAGGTCTCATCTCGAATACTTAAGTGTTATTTGGGACCCTTTTTATGATATCGATATAAACCGGATTGAAAGAATCCAAAAACGTTTTTCAAGATTTGCTTTAAAAAGGCAGTATTCATTTGAAAATATGCCTATTTACCGAAGTCGTTTGCAAACGCTCGGTATTCAATCGTTAATGGTTCGTAGGAAGATCCAAAGCATTACCTTTATAAAGGACTTAATGGATAACAAAATTGATTGCTCTCCTTTATTATCCATTTTGCCATTTCACGCTCCGACCAGAGCGTTAAGAGAATATCATTTATTTGTGGTTCCTTTCCATAGAACCAATTATGGAATGTACGAGCCGATATCTAGATGTATTGTCTTGTATGATTCGGTATCAAACCGAATTGATTTCAATATTAGCAGACAACCGTTTAAGAGGATAACTTCCAACATGTTAGATGATTAAGAACCATAATCTTGTACAGATGTTAAAATGTTTCCAATGATTTAATGGAATGGCTGATTTGAAATTGTAAATAAAATTAAAATTTTTTGTAATTATGTATATATTTTAAATGTAATCTGTAAGGGCTAAGCCCGATAGATGAAATAAATAAAAAAAATAAAAAAATCAATTTAAATAAATCAAACATTTTAGTGACTGCCTTTCAAAATAGATCAAAAATTAAGTAAATTTCTACTCTCCGTCCATGAGTTGCGTCGTGTGTCCTTCCAGCCAGTTATTAATAAATTTGTTGGTAATAATGGAAGAGCAATCAATTTCCGATATACGGTTTTTGCAGCATTCGACATTCTTATAAAATTTTAGAGCGAATGGTTTTCCATGACATTGCGTCTTAGAACTTGGCAATTTTGAACAAAATTTTCACTTGCGGCGCCAAAATTCTACAACTATTAATATACGAAAAACAACATGAAAATTTTTTAATAAAACTTGCGCGATTTTTGGTATTTACCCTAGCTTTACATGACTTATGCCCGTAATTTCTATTATCTACCTACCGTGTAACGAACAAAAAAATCGTCGCATTAATTTTTAAGTTCAATATTAAATGTATACATTAGATCTTAGTCAATGTGATAAATAAGATTTAAATTAAAATTGTATATGAATTTCAAGCTGCAAATTTTGTTTTAAATGCTTCAAATAGATAAAAAAAAGTTATGTGTAGAATTACCAGCTTTAAAAAAAAAAATAGAAAATATATTTTATATTTTTTTTACATTAAGGTAAATCATAATGCGCTGAATGCGTCAATAAAATTATCACAACACATCAACTTTTTGAGTTACCCAGCAAAACCACACATTACCAAATAATGGGTAAAGTAATGTATAGCCATAGGGGCTGATTTACTTTACATCTTTCTTTATTGATGAATTTTATAGGCGATGAGCCTCAAAGTAATGTATGTACCCATTACTTTATAGGTGATAATGTAAGGGGTTACTTATATGGTTACGAGAATGGCAAAAGTAATGTGTCTAAAAATAGATTTAAAAAAAAGAGGAATTTTTATTAAAAAAAATTATTACAAATGTTTTATTTAGAATATTTGTAATTAAAAATAATGTGGTCAAGATAGGAGTCGAACCAGGGAAATCTGGTTGCCAGCCAAGAACTGTGCCCACTGAGCTATCGACGCATATAGTACTTGATTGCTTAAAACTTAAATGAATTGTTGCGCTTCGTTTTTTCGCTAGTGTTACCTAAACAAACATACATTACCCTTTTGCTTACAAAAAACACAAAGTAATGTATCTAAAAATAGATTTTCAAAATTATTTCAATTATTAGTTTACATTTTAAATCATATATTACGTAATCAATAATCAGTAACATATTACTTTATGCTTGCAAATAATGAAAAAGGTAACAAGCTATCATTGCAAGGTCACGCATGAGAATATCGCACCCATTAACAAAGTTTTGCTGGGTATGCCATTATTTTCTTGAAAAAGTCCATTTATAAAAACTTTTGACAAGGTGACAAGCTAAAAAAAATGTAAGCATTCTGCGATTAAGTTCAAAAATTTACTAACACAATACAAATAAAATTTTATTTCAGTAAAACCTTCCAATGCGGACACTTCCAAAGAGAAGAAATCTTAATAACGGACAATTTAGTAGGAACCTAATCAAAATTTCAGAAAAAATGGTCTTCCTCTAATGAATTCCCATATAAGGACAAATTATCTGAAGTATTGAAAGGTTTCATTTATTGCATTTATAAAAAAGGTTGATATAAAAGTCTGTTAAACAAGGAAACTGTGGCGGTGTGAAAAGAAAATTGAGTTTTTTCTCTGAAGCATATTCTGCTTTAACTAAATTTGTTTAACTATTTTCTTGTGGATGTTTCAATTTGAAGGTTCAGATTTCTAACTTAAATGCTTGTTTTTACGACGCTTGAAATGGATATTACATAAAACGATAAATAAGCCCATGCTCGCGGGAAACCATATTTAAGATGTCAGATTCCAAGCCTATGGTTTTTGGGCAGGATTTTAATGGGAAGATTTTTTCTTCTTATCTGCAAAAATTTTCAAAAATCTTGTTCTAGTGGAGGTCTACTGGCTAGATGCTTCAGCAGGTGAGCTGTGTGATTAAGGGACACTTTTTCAAAAAATACTTGTATTACCCCATAAACTTCTAGCAGAAGTTCCATTTTATAAATTATTTTATTTATTTATTTATTTATTTATTTATTTATTTATTTATTTATTAATGATAATATTCCATGGATGGGCTTCATTGATTAATGACAATCGTTTTAAATTTAATTGATATTAGCAACGCATCGTATACAAAAATAACATATTTTTCATTGACAAAAAATATTTTTGAAAAACGCAAAAATGGAGAAAAATTACCAAAATAGGAAAAAAATATGTTCAAATTGATGAATATTGCTGAAACCTGGGCTCGCTTCATGTCTTAAGTATCAATTGCGCTTGTTCCCCGTTCCATTATATTTCGTTCCTTATGCATAGTGTTAATTTGTCTAGTTTTTCTCGTCCACTGTTTCCACGTTCCATTCCATGTTGTTTCCCAATTTTAGTGTTTCATTTTCACCTGTTCTTCAAATTCCATGTTTCTACCCGATGCAGTTTGAGCAGAGCGTTAAGGATGGCGGTTTTTCCCTTTATTGGCTCTGACTCAGTTTGTCCATTCTTCAAGGAACACACATTTAAATTTCAGGTTTCTTCCCAAGGGACAGACTTTTTATTTGCATATTTTGTTAAATTTTCGCAAAATTGCGAAAGTTTAAAGTATTCCTCAAACACAACATCAAACACATGTGAATAATTTCACAATCAAGTGTAAAAATTTGGTCTTGCAAAAGAATAAAAGTGTAACTTTTAATGGCATTGCTACCGCTGACCAAATTAAATTAAAGCATAAAAAATATTTATGGAAACATATGCAGAAAGTACTCAAAGTACCAACACTTCATAATAATCTGACTTGGCAGCACTTTTTTTTTGCATGTATTGTGCATTTTTCTTGAAAGTTAATAAATTTATTTAATAAAAAGCAAATTTTCTTTTATAATCAAGAAACGTTATAATTAAAAAACAGAAAAATTTAACTTTATTCATTAAGTACAGTGGTTTTTCAACTAAATTATATATGCAACTTTGAAAAACAAGCAAGAGTAAAATTTCTGATAATTGAATTTTAATCTAAGATATTGTTACGATTTTACCCTTTATAAAATCGTTGATTTATTTACCTTTTAAATAAATCGAGTTCTTTCAATATTGCAAATAATAAACACTGTTTGAAATTATTTATAGCTCTATTTATTTATAACAGGCACTAAATACACTTTATTTACACGATTTAGATAGACTAAACGTTAGCCACACTTTTAAATTTCTTGTAACAATATATGTATATCTAATGAAATGGCCAATTTAAGGACAAAAAAAAATATAATTCAAAAACTATCAGCTGTATTTTTCTAGAACAATAGACATTTGCCAAAATGTGATAAATATTCAATAATAGCGATAACAATTCTAAGCCCATAGAAAATTTATTGAAAATTTCTATGGTGTAAAAATAGTACAAAAATATTTTTAACACAAACAACACAAAATATTGACTGAGTTATTACATTAAATTTTTTCCGTTCTTTAATAAATTGGAATAAAGGATCTTAAAAAATGCCGAGTCGTCCCGGAATCCAGTCCAGGACTTTGCTAAATTTAATTATTGGAATTCCTATTAATTCATTCAAATAAATAATTAATTCCTTCAAGCCCTGATATGTATGTATGTATGTGTGTATGTATATGTATGAGAACAAGTATAACACGAAATGTTAAAAAAATGCCTTTTGATCAATTGAATAAAATTGTGCTTTCAATTTAAATCCTAGCGTTACAATATTTAACTTTGTACTTCTGGAAAAACTAATGTTCAAAAACTAACTTCATACCCAATTTGCATACATCTTTAGTACTTCTAAATTCTAAAAACGTTTTGTTGCACATGTAGTATATTATTTAAAACACGCAGTAAAAACAAATATAGATCAATAAAAACATAGTACCATTACTTATTTACATACATTAGGGTGGGTCGAATCAATCAGCTGGAGGAAATGGTAATCAGCCCATACAGTTTACCCAAAATGGAGTACGTCCACAATGAAATGCCAGACAATCTTTAAACTTAATACAAGATTTTTCTACATTTAAGGGACAAGTTGAATATTATTTACTGCAAAATATAAAAATTAGTTCAAGTACAACTATAATTTGTGCTGATTTAAGCGAAAACAACAGAAAATTAGTTCAACTGAACTAGAACATGTTTAACAGACTTTTAATCATTTTTTTTATGAGTGCAATATGTAAAACCTTTCAATACTGCAGATAATTTGTCCTTATATTGAAATTCATTAGTGGAAAACCATTTTTTCTGAAATTTTGATTAGGTTCCTGTAAAATTGTTTCTCTTTGGAAGTGTCCGCATTGGAAGGTTTAACTGAAATAAAATTTTATTTGTATTGTGTTAGTAAATTTGTGAACTGTTGAAATTTACCCAATTTACTCTGTGTGAGTAAACGAAAAAAAGTACACACATTATGCGTAAGTTGGTGCACACGTAATGGGTAATTTTATATTGAAGTGCGTAAAAATTAAATGAAATTTTAAAAGTAATTCGAAAATTTACTAAAATCGTGCGTTAAAAGCCTATTTGAAGTGTAAATATACGCATTAAATGCCTAGAAATGCATTTCTATATACGTAATTATATTAATAAACGCGTATATTTACCAACGCATGGTTCAAATTAAACTGCAGAAAAATATTTTTTTTTTGAAAGGATTAATTTATTTCATGTATGTATGTTTTAATAATAATGAATTATAAATATTATA
This sequence comes from Eustalomyia histrio, assembly GCA_949748255.1. NCBI lineage: Eukaryota > Metazoa > Arthropoda > Insecta > Diptera > Anthomyiidae > Eustalomyia > Eustalomyia histrio. The sequence goes on from OX456526.1 coordinate 290,334, forward strand.
CATAATATATTCTGAATGGGTATGTGCTGCCATGATGGTCATCTTGAATTTAAATTTACAATATTCACAAATATTATATTTATAAATTTTTTAATAATTAATTTTCATTTTTAGCTTTTTTATTTTTTTAATATTTTCCAATTTCCAAATGACAAAATATTTATTACCATTCGCAGTTAGTATATTTACAAAATGTGTGTGTAAAATTTTAATTTAACAAAATAATACTAATTTTAGGTACAATGTGTTTAATTTTAAGCACATTATGTGTACAAATACTTCTTGTGTGTATTATTGTATATAAAAGTGTGTACAAAACATTTTTAGGCATTTTTTGTTTATATTTACCGAATTTTCGTAATATTACATAAAACTTGACCCATTTTATTGTATAGGGTCCGCCAATTACCTTTTTTTATTTTTGAAAATGCTATAAAAAAAACTACTGAATATTTTCTCAAATTTCTTTTTTTATTTGAAAGTACAATCCTTCCGGTTAATAATGGAAAAATTTCATTCAAATGACTGCCTCGGCTGGCCATGCAGTAGCCTACACGATCAGTTAAAATTTTAAGCACATTATCGATTGTGTGCAGCTGTATTTCACCAATGGCTTCACCAATATTGTCCTTTAAAGCGTCAATTGTCTCTGGCTTGTCGGTAATTTCTTTTTATTATGATAATATGTATGGTTTAATTATGTATGTAACAAAATATCGGCCTAATGGTCGCCGCGACCTCGGCGGCACACCCCCATCCGATGGTCCAAATTTTCAATGGCACTAATAATTAAGATTCTATGCCATAATTGAGATTCTATACCGTTAATGTGCCGAATTATCTAATCCTTTAGCTCTTGAATTGTTGCTGGCTTATCGACGTACACCTTTTCTTTCAAATAAACCCAAAAAAAGAAGACCAACGGTGTCAAATCACATGATCTTGGTGGCCAATTGACATCGCCACCACGTGAGATAACACGGCCATTGAATTTGTCGCGCAAAAGATCAATTGTTTCGTTAGCTGTGTGGCAAGTGACACCGTCCTGTTGAAAACACAAATCGTCCAGGCTCATATCCACAATTCCCGGCCACAATAAGTTCGTTTTCATCTTGCGATAGTGAACACCATTCACGGTAAATGCTTGGCCGACCTCATGACACACTAACGCGAACAACAGCAATGTTTTCCGCAGAACGAACTGGGCGAGCATGCACAGGTGTTTTCACAGACCCGGTTTGCTGAAATTTGCCAACAATTCTCCCGATTGTGTGACAAAAAAAAAATCTCGAAGTGTACGAAATGCATTTTGATTTGAACGCCTATTTTTATAATAAGCCTGAATAACTTTAACGCGTTGCTCGATTGTGTATCTTTCCATGGTTCAAATTGAGTTAGTCTGAAATTGAGAAATTTCAAATAAATGTTGAATGGTTGACATTCAACATCGGCCCTTAAAATTTAACCACCCTTTTCTATCGATGGCTACGAATGTGTTAACATACCTTTGTATAAAAGTAATGTAATTTTACCCAATAAATTCGGAGAACTTTTGTTTCATACTATTTTAAACTTTTTGTCTTCTCTTTTCACATCAAACTTTGCATTGACGTCAAACAGGATTTATATATATATATATATATTTTTTTTTTTTCATTAAAAAAAAAATATAATAAAAAATATATGTGTAATCAGCTCATTTACGGTACACATTCATAAAGAAAAATTCCAAAATTATCATTCAATTTGCATTCTTAAATTTTATTAAAAATAATATTAAATAAGTGCTTAGAAAAATAATGGTAAAAACGTTTTTATAATATTTTGATTATAATCACCTCGGTTATTCTTAAAACATATAAAAGGTGTGTTCGACGTACGTTACCCGATCTCACCAGAAAGCGTTTCTTGTAACAAAAATTGGGTAAATAAGAGCATTCATGAGAAGGTAATTGTGATTCTCTTTTTACCAGACCTTACCCGCACTTCCTGGTTAATTTATTCTTGTTTTGTCTGTGTTTCAAGTTATAACTTTTCTCCAAAAAACATCATTAAAACTGAGAAGAAAATCACTAGTAAAAGTTCAGCTAAAAATCGCCATTTTTGTTACCTTTCAAATTAATTATTTTATCTCACGAAAAAGATATTTATTTGAAACCCAACCAATTTCTCTACTACAAAGAATCGGTTTTAAACAATTTTTAACACCGATGATTTTGTTTAAAATTATCTCTAAAAAAAAGTTCTACTCTCTGATAGTAAACAATGCAACAACGTATTAAAAACGATGGAATGCAATTAACTTCTGGCAGTTTATGTCAAATTCATGACAAAACAATACCTGCTAGACACATTAGAAATATGTTCTCTCGATTACAGCAACAAAATGTAAAAAATTCGTTCAAAAAGTAAACAAAGAATGTTAAATTAAAAACCTCAAATTCTACTTAATGACTGGTACACTCATCAAAAAAAGTCTGTAATGGCAACTGAAAATTTTGCTGTTTTTATTACGGGAAATTTTGCTAATTTGAGCCCAGCGGTATTTTTTGCTAATCTTAGCAACACATGTCTGCTGACGTGTAGTACAATGAAATTTGTAGAAAAAATTAGCTGCCGCTACCAAATTTTAGTAACCTTTTTGTAAAGTGGACTTAAAAATCTTTTTGCTAAAATCAGCAAAAAAAAAATTGGCTAAATATTATTAATATTAGTACAAAATTTAAAATTTATTTTATTAATTTATGTCTATATTTAGACATGAGTCGGTATATTCACTTTCGATCCCCTTTTTCAATCTTTGTAACATTTTAAGGCAACTTAAGTTTTAAATTCCTTTAATATCCACTTTTTTAAAATTAGTAGATTTTTTAGCTAATTTGGTTTTCAAAAATTTATATAATTATTTGGGAAATTAGCAACAAAAATTTGTGAATATTCTGTAATTTGTAAAATGTAAAAAGCAGAAAGATTTGCTAAACAATAATTTTAAAGTGGGGTTGAAAACCGTTTACAAATCTTTCTACTAACTTTTTTTCTGAGTGCATTATTATGCCATGGGCAAATTAAAATTTTTGAAATTTTTTAGATTGAAAATTCCATTTTCCTTCTTTATCGATAAATAAATTTAAATATTTGAAGTTTCTAATTTTTTAATATGTTTGTACTCAATCAAATTTCCCATTAGCATCATATACTCCCGCTATTCTCCAAAAAAAAAAGAAAAGGCCTTAAAAATAAATTTCCAGAAATGTGTATCATTATTTAATGGTCGAAAGTAATGTAAATTATTATGGTTGAGTAATTTTTTTATGTTTATGAGTAATGCATTATGTACCTATTTACACATTATTTTATAAATTAAGATAGTGCTAATTGTAAAGAGTCATTATTACAAGTTAATTTATACAGTTATGTTCCAATGTGCATTGGGTCTATTTGACAAAAAGTGTGTGTGCCCCTTGCAAGTAAACTTTAGATGTTTTTATTAAATATATATTTAATTACAATTAAAGTTTAAAATCAAATGATATTTTGCCATCAGCTTGGAATTTTTCTAAATTTTCTTTAATAGCTTGTTCCACATCGATAGTATTGAATCTTTCCTGTATACGTATTTTAATTGGGTTCTCCAAGGCATCCATAATTTGATAACGTAATAAATTGGGCAATACGTTGACAACAAACTCCATAATATAATCCAAGGTACCAGCACCATCACATCGAACTTGGATATTTCCCAAATCAATTTGCAAATCATTTATTTGTGGTCTCTTACGAGTATCTAAAGATTGACTCACACTTACTGTAAGACGAATGTGCTGAACGGTAAATTGGACATGACCTACGCGAGATACTAAACCGCAACCTACCTCCCACTGACCAGCTCCTGCTATTTGTTGTGTGCCAACTTTTACCTTTAGGGATGCGGTATTATTTTCCATGGCAACCACAACATCGCCAACTCGATAAAATGAAGAAATGCCATTAATCCAGGTGTTGGACAATTGCATGCTGAAAACACCCACCGTGCGATTATAGTCGGGTAGCCGATAGGGATCATAACCCATTTCTCTGACCTTTTTACGGCCTTCAGCAATGGCCATATCTAGGGGAGTAATAGAGTTCGGCAGCAATTTATCACCCATTAATTTGGCAATGTTATTATTGATTTCTTCTCTTAACTTTTTGTCAGCCTCTTGCAGCATAAATGGCTTCATAGCATCGAAAACCAGATTAGGAGCCGAATTAACTATACCCTGAAAAACGGTGCCCAAAAACCCCAAATTTTGAAAGTCCATAGACATGTCTTTGAAAGTTATATCCATTTTTATGCGCTCCGTTGTTAAATGCCCGTCACGTTGGACTTGCAATGAAGCTGACGCTTTAACGAACACCTTCTTCAAAATCACCGTGAACGGCCCATTGGCTTTAGAGAAGAATGAACTTAGTGTATACATACCCTTTGTATGCATTGTATCAAGCTCGATCCCAGCATCAACCTAGTAACAAAGATAAAGATGGGAGAGATAGGAAATGAATACATCATACATGTATAAAAAATTAATAAAAGAGAAATTAAAAACCTCTACAAAATAAATTTATGAAATTTGACTTACTAATTCCAAATCTGATTTTCACCCTTTGTGAAAATCGTGGTTATAAAAGTTCTCTATTGGAAAGACGACAAAATTAGTTTTGATTTTTTTCGGGATTTTTTTTTTTTTTTTGCCTCCAGCCAACAAGGGTTAACATTTTTTAATGCTAACGATTAATTAATGAAATGTATTTTGTTATTGTATATTTATTTAATAATTTATACAAAATTAAGTTACAATTGTCAACTTCATTTTTTACTTCCGGTTAACATCGTATAAAATAAATAATTTAGTTACTTTTATCTAAAATATATTTTTTAAAAATTTAAAATTATATTGGTCCATAAGTCAACTGGAAGTAAGAGATATCTACACTGAATCTTCGTCTGTTCTATTGATAAATCTATTTCATTAAATTACATTAATTGATTAAATGAACACTTTTAACTAACATGTCGTTAGTTAAAAGTGTTCATTGGTTATTAAAAAAGCGAAAATATGCGCTTAAAATATGTACTAAAAATGCAATTAAAAGAAATTAAATAAATCCAAAAATATACGCCAAGGTAGGTATGCATAAAAATTACTTAATTAAGTGGAAATGTATATATTTGTTAAAATACACATTTTCCCTAATAAGGATGTATGATTTTGTAACGTTTTCAACAGAGGATTTGATAGGTTTTATTTTTCACATATATTTCCCAGAACACATACATATATTTCTCAAACAGAAAAAATTTCCCGGAACTGAATAACAACATTTATTACTTATTATTTATTTATTTTAATTTTATCAGAAATTCTAGAGTAATTAATTTGATTTGTTCCACAGACAAAATTTACTAAAATTTTATTTGTATTATTAAACACTTTTACACGCCGGTTTTATAAATACAACCAAACAAATATCAAATGAGCATCAACAATGGAATTTGAAAATTCAAACAACTTCTTTGTAACTTGGTTTTGGTCTTTTGGTTTAAAAATCACCAAAAAGTGTTAGAAATCTAATTTTAATTTAAAACAAGTAAAAAAGGGCTTAATTCGGCTGAGCCGAATCTTTTAATATCCTCCACCAATATCCTAAAAAGATGTTCTCTTCTCTTTTTGATACAAATTTTTGAAGTAAAATTATGTATGTAAACAAATTTTTTGAGGTGAAAAACTTTTTTAGATGTCAAAAGAACTTTTTTGGTGAAAAAAAATAGAGGGGAAAAAAATTTTTAAGGTGAAAAAAATTTTTGTGGTGAAAAAAAATTTTAGTGGTGAAAAATGTTTGAGGTGAATACAAAACATTTACTGCTAAGCGACTGGTGAAAAAATATGTTATGTACCAGTCGTTACTATGAAATTGTTCTAAATTTGTATGGGCAATTTAGAGGCACCTTTACATTTTCACTAGTTTTTTTAAACATGGACTGCACAAAAAACACGTTTTAAAGCATAGTTTTTGTCAAATACTCAATTTTGTTCCGGCTAATGGGAACAAGCTCTGCAGCTGAATATGCCTAATGGAGAGAATGCACTTTCTGGTGCGCCACGTATTGATAAATAGTTGCAACGAATGTTCTTTCTTTAAAAAATTGAAGTGTGTTTGTCTTATAGAGAGAATATAGCAAAGAAATTAATTTATTAAAGAAAGAACATGAGTTGTAACTATTTGTCAATTTTATAAAAGAGAAAATTAACATAAATATACATTTGCTAATCCCTCAATCCTCAAAAATACAAATGGAATAAAAAAATACTATTTTCTCTATGAAAATTTCTTTTTTGACATAAGAATGTGAAACAAATGCTTTTATTACGTCAAACATTTGAAAAATTTACCTAAAAATTATGTAATAAGTCTACTAGCAACATCTGAATGCATTATAATTTAAAGTATGTTGTTAATTTAATATTTTTGGTAAATTTATTAATTAAAGCCTAATCCAAGGCTATATCGCCATGCGGCAGGGTATAGTTTTAATGTGATTCTGCGCCACCTATTCAAAAGTAGCGGCGCTAAAGTAATTATGCATTTTGCTTTTTCTTTATATATAAATTTCTTTGGACCTAGCCATGGGGCAGGGTATTGTTTTAGTTAATTCAGCGCCACCTATTCAAAAGTAGCGGCACTAAAGCAATTATGTATTTTGCTCTTTCTTTAGATATAAATGTCTTTGGTTACAAAAACAAAAAATACATTTTATGGAATGAAACGAAAAACCGACAAAGCTTAACAGGAAAACCCAATCTGGTTTACTATATCTCCTATAGTAGCCAAAGAATTGGAGATATTTGAACGGAAAATCCTAAGAAAATACATCGGAAAAAATTATGAAAATTTCATAAAACGATTTTCAACTAGTTACGTATATGAAAATGCCGATGTTCTACATATCTTTTATAGATATAACAATCTAAATCAACAAAGCTTGATCCAAACAAAGCTTGTTCTACATATCTTTTATAAATATAACAATCTAAATCAACAGAGCTTGATCCTGGTTTTAACCGAGCAAATTGTGATTTCCAATTAACTGAAATTTAACCCAAATATAAGGTTCAAACCGATACATTTTTAATACCGATACCGATACAAATACCGAAAGACTTGTTTTCAATAATACCGGTATTCCAAAAAAAATTGTTCTTATGTCTGTTATCGTACCGTTATTGAATTGGTTTTTAATAATATTGATCCTTTTTTTAAAAACAGTTATAAAGACAAATCTAAACGAAATTGCCGAAAAAAATCATTTTAGCAAATACCGGGATGATAATTTTATATGAAAAATAGGTTCAAAATGGTTCGATTTTCTTTATATTTGGAAGCAATGGTCGTCCTCCTTCCCATAGCAATTAACCCCACCGAAATAAAATAACGAAACAGGGCTATGAAGAAAAGCTTTATCAATTTCGCCAACTCTTCATCAGATGGCGAGCATCAACTGTTCTAAGAATTATCATATCACGCAATTACAGGGTTGCCATATTTAAAGCCCTTCATTTTTCACCACCTTTCATCTCTTCTCTATCCCCTTTTCAAAAGAAAGTAGCACATTATCTAGTAGGAAGAATTTCCTAATTGTTGCTACCCCGCACAAAAAAAATTTAACATTTAAGTACACTTCAGATATGACATTTATATGGGAGATAGGTCTGAATATGGACCGATTCAATATGTAGCAAATTTTATCCAAATATCTTTATACTCGGAACCTCTAGTTTAATTACAAGGCTTACATGGATACTCGATCAAGCGAACCAACGGGCTCAGAAAGTGATTCTGAGTTGATTGAAATACTACAAGGTGTGTCTAGGTCTGGCAAAATACGAGTTTAAAAAAAAATTGGTTTAAGGAGTAAAACGATATATACTCCTGGGAATGCGTCTTCAAAAAAACATTCATTTGATATCCAATACGATAATAAGTCTACAGGCCTTTGGAAATAAAAACAAAAAATGTGGTAATTATTAAGCTCAACATATATGTAGGTTTGTTTTCTCGAATTTTATATAAATTCTATTTCGCGTTCCCGCGAAGTCCATATACGAAAACAGTTTCGTACAAAGGCCGCCCCAAATGTTTAAATTGTATTTGTTTACAAAAAACAAAGAAAAGTCACGAAAGTATGGATAGTCGTTTTTTACAAGTAATTATATAAAAGATATAAAATTGGAAAAAACGAACCTTATATATGGGATTGGAACGTAAAAATATGTGTCTCTTATTTGTTCTATTCTATAACATATCCAAATTTTTTTGCAAATCAGCGGTGCTTTCTTGTTAGTCATTCTGAAATTCTAAACAGTTTTCTAACTGAAACTCCTTTTCCGATTTAAGCAAATAATTTTTGATATGACACTTTTAAGTGGATACATACCTTCATAGCTTTTAAATCTGCATTAATATTTGCTATGCGAAATTTAGAAAGACCATATGCCTTAACACTCATCATAGTTAAAGTGGCCATACCCAAACTTTTTTTCATATCCGGAACATCCATAGGATCAGGAATTGGAGCGCCAGGAAAACCAACAGGATCCTCTTGCTTATAGTGTTCCAGAACTGCGTATAACTGAGCAGCTAACCGATTTTCCGTCACCTGAACATTATGATCATCAATAGAATTTGTGTTTTCATAATTAATGTCTCCTGGAAAAAAATACCACTTTACAATTAAGCCAAAGACATCTTTTCCCCAAGAACTTTAAAATTCTCACCATTTTCTTGGCTTTTAACATGAACTCCAGCACTAATAACTATTACTCCAAATATTAACCAAGATTTTTGTAATTTCATTACACTAGTCATGTTTTCTTCTTTTTTTTTTGTCAGTTTCGTTTAATCATTTATTTAGTTATCAGTGAAATTCCCAAATACAAGTGTGTGTGTGTGTGTGTGCATATACGCGTTGACTACTTTAAATGTTCTTCAAGATAATCTTAAGCCAGCAATGAGGGTATACTTGTTATTGTATTTCGTATACTATTATTTTGATTAAGTGACAAAGCAAACGCCTCCCTCGACTATCTACAGGCAAATGACGAATTTGTGCTTGGCTTCCTTAGTACGAGCAACTTGCGGCGAATTGTAGTATCAAGCAATGTGAGAGTTTTAATGAACATACAAATAACGAAAGACTAGATTAATCAGATAATAGGAAATAGTTTAACAAAAGTTTACGGCAAATTATTTGCTCACTATTTTGTATTTTATGTTATATATTAAAAAGTTAAAAAAAAAAAATAAATGGGCTGAAAAAGTTTTTGTTTTGTTTTTGAGCCAGATACATTAAGATTTCTTCTGAAATATAAAATAAATCTAATACGAGTAATTACGTAAATTTTTAAAATTACATTTCAGCTTGTAAATTTTACAAAAAAAAACAAAATTATATTTATCGTATACGTTGTTATTTTGAAACAATATTAAATGCAATTGGCGCTTGCAAAATGAATTTATTTCAAATACATAGTTTCTTTCTGATGAATTTTAAACAAAATACTAAAACAAAAAATTGAATTATATCGAGAAATGTTGCCGTCGGGTGATTGGCTTGAGGCAACAGGAGTGCTATAAACAACTTTGTTTTGCTTTAGCAGTTAATTTCCCATCTCTCAGAAATGTTAATTACAGGTTTAATATTCGCTAATTTCGTCCTGTTATTCCAGAAAACATTGATGCTCTGCGGTCTGACTGAAAGAGGATTTTCCCTCCTTTTTGCCCCTCCTTGAATGAATTTCCAAAACCTCCGTCTAATACCCCATTTATACCGAGCACCAAAATGCATATTTTCGTTATTTTCAAGTTTTCGATCTAAAATTTGTATGGAATTTGAAAGTTGAGAATTTGAAAAAAAAAACGAAAATGTGTATTTTGGTGTTCAGTATGAATGGGGTATTAGCGAATGTCTACCCCGTTGAGGGAACCTACATAACAAATTTCAGCTTTCTATCTACAGCGGTTTGGGCTGGGCGATGTTGAATGAGTGAGTCTGTAACGTAATTCCTTTATATGTTAAGATTAATATATATATATTGGTATTATCTTATCAAAACAAATAAAAAATATAAATTAACTTAACCAATAAAGAAATATTAACAAAATTTTTTGAAATTCAAGTGTTGAAAACCTTTGTAAATCTCAAAGAAATTAATAAAAAATCAAAAATAATTTTAATTATTAGAAAAGTACAATTCGACGTAAAGTTCATCACCATTTGGGAATAATTTATTGCCTATACAGATAAAACAGATTCATTGTCACAACCGAATATCATGCAAACCGAATGGTTTGTTTGGAGCCACTGACATATTTGCTTGTGGCGACCGAAATTCGGTGTATGCAATAGAATTCTTGTTGAAACCGACAACCAAATATTTCGGTTGCTGTTTATCTGTGTATATTACGTTTTGCAATCATCTACATGTTCTCAAACGGGTTGAGATCGAGAGATTGGTGCGTCCAGGATATGACATTAATATTATTTTCCTCTAACCACACTCAATGTTGGAATGTGCATGATAGTGCATGATAGATTGTGGCTGTGATCGTATCAGTTATGCGTTAAATTGAACCATAATACATCCGGAGGTAAAATTTTGATTCATCTAACCATAAAATGTTTTTATTACTGTTGTCTAATTTAAGTAGGCCCGGGCATAGTCAAGCCGAGATTTTTTCCCGACACAGGGATTTGTTTTTTTTTTGTTTGTACTTTTATAGCTTGTGAGATCATACTCTCGGGCTTCTTTTTCAAAGGTGGGCTAGGGTGGCCCAAAAATTTTAAATTTACCCTACACCCACTTTTTTTTACTTCAGTTTATAGCAGTACAGTGCCAAAATTTCAAGGCCCAAAGTTTTAAAAATTTTGGTATTTTCTTACTTTTTCTGTACCTCACTGACCACTTTCCTACAAGATTTGTGTATTATTCATCAGTTTAACACAATAATATAACCTAATTAATTCCTTTTACCCAGTAGTACTTTATTTAAAACAACCCCGAAATTCCCGATTTTTTAAATCTATTATTAATACTAATGTCTTTGAGCACTAATTTTCCAAAAAAAATTAGGGGGTGCCTAGATCTGTAAACTAGTTCTGAAATTTTGAGTGTATAATATGGGCCACATTAGGGTAGTCTGACATCCATTGAAATTTCAGTTTTATCTTCTCTGGGAACTGCTTTTGGATATTTTTTAAACAATTCTTTATTTTTCGTTATTCTCTTATAGTTGTTACAGGGGATCTTCCTTCCTCCTTTCTGAATTATATGGATGATGCCACTATTTACTATTCGACAAGTCCACTTTGAAAATCATTTAACAATTTTGGACTTAAAAACAAATTAACAATAACAAACAAACAAAAAACCTCGATGTACATAAAAATTAAAAAAGAAAAAACTGTAGGAATTATACTTGTTGCCAGTCATTTTAGTTTATAAAATTAAATGAACTCACAATTTTCATTTTTGTTTCACTAGAAATTTATTTTAAATATTTTATTTATTTTATACTTCAACTTAATGGTAATGTTTATTAAACTATTCCTTTTTTAATATAATAAATATTTGTATATGGTTTTAAATAAAAAAAAGCTTAAAACTATTTAAAAACAATCGGCAACACTTATGCAGTGTTTAAAAAACTGTGGGACGTTAAGAAGTTTTTCTTTTAACTTTCAATAAATAAAAAAGTTCCAGCACTAGTCATTAAATAACTTTCAGTTGTTCAAAAACAGACAGTCATTGTTTTAAGAAGTTTTTGTTTTCTTTATATGCTTTAACTTGTACCACAAAAATAAACATGATGTTGCCTAAACAGTTTAAACATCGAGTAAATTTTTCTGCTTTGGCAATAAAATGAAAAGCTACATTTATCTGCTGGTAGCTTAAAAACAATAAATTGCAGCCTAAAAATCAATAACTGTCAGCCAAAAACAAAAAACGATTAGCTGGGCAATAGAATAGCCTTTAAATTGATGTGCTGACAGGTTAGAAAACAATAACTGCCAGCTAAAAACAAAAACCGAGATCATTTGCTGTGTTTTTTTGTCGACTGCATAAAAAAGCAATATTTTTATACCCTCCACCATATATGGTGAGCAGTTTTGTATTGAAAATTAACAAAATTTTTTGTAACCAAAATTTAAAAAAAAAAGTTACCAAATGAGAAAAAATATAACCAAAACTTAAAGTTTTATGTTTTTATTCACTATTTGCATTGACTGCACTCAATGCAACGTAAAAACCCAAAACAACCAAACAAAAAAAAGTTCCGCTTACGTACCGTTTTCAGTACGTTAAAAACGGAATCCAACTCCGGTTACGTACCGTTTTCTGCATCCGTAAACGTAACAGAAAACGGATTTTAAGGAAGATCGAAACTTATTCGAATTTGTGCCTTTGTGTGGCGTAAAAACCGGAGTTGAGTCCGTTGAAAGCCAGTCATTGAAAAAACGGTCTTCAGTACTTGGTCCTATCATTATTAATTCTTAGATTTCTTAAAGGAAAAAAATAAACAACACAAAGAAAACATTCGAAAAAAGGAATTACCATCCATTACCACGTTTTAATTTTGGCCATATATAAAGTTTAATACCTGATAGAAATAAAAAAAAAAACAAATAAGTTTATGTTCAGCTGATAATATTTACAATGTAAAAAGTACTTTTCGATTAGCTGCATAAAAGTACTTCAAGTCACTAGTTCCGCACCTTGGTTTGCATTCATACAATTTTAAATTTAACAGAAGGGTTGCGCGATTTTAGATATATATTCTATTCTGTTTGGCTGCATATTTATATTTTTATAAAAGCAATAAACAACACCGTTTGTTACGAAATCAAGACTGATGAAAAACGGTGTGAAGTCCGTTTAAACGGCACGAAAACGGTTACAGCAATCGGAGTAAAAACGTAGTGTTTTCGAAAACCCGATTATGCGGTCCGTTAATATTCCGTTTTCGTACAAGCTTTGACGGATGCGTGTTTTACGGATGTAAACGTCTCGCAAAATCCAGATTCCTGAATCCGTATGTGTTGGAGAGTTCGTAAAAATGTTTCTTGTGAAGTTAAAATTTTTTTAATTTACATTCAAACATGTAAAATTCAAATACTTATCCATTGTGCATTTATTCAATGTTTTTTGCTTTTTTTACCACCAACACCTAAGTGTACTTAGCAATTGTTCAATTCAGAATCCTTGTTCTCATCGTTAGAGTGTGGTCAATTAAAACAGACATACATATTTTGGTAATCCAGAGCTGATTAACATATTTTGTACAACGAACTACATACTTTTATAAAAAATTAACAGTGTTTTAAAAAATCAACGTATATAAAAATCTTTACTGTTAAATAAAATTTAAAAACACAGAAAAAACAATTTATATTTTCGATTGCCAAAAAAGTTACCAAAATTAAAAAAAGTTCACATCTCCACATTGGAAAAAAAAATAACCAATTTTGGTTAAAAATAAACAAAAACGGCAACACTGTCCAGCATTTAAAAAGTTATGAGTGAAAATGTGAAGGTACCTCTAAATTTTCCATACAAATTGATGTATTTTAGCACAATTTCACAGCAGTTTTATGACATTTTTTCACCAGTCACTTAGAAGTGAATAATGTTTTGTATTCACCTCAAAAAATTTATATTTGTTTTTGTAAAATTTAGATTTGATGTTGATTTTAAAAATGAAAATATATTAATTATTATAATTTTTACTCTCTTAAATAAAAGAACAAATTATATCGTATGTACAGGGTTGGCCTTAATAGGTATGCTAAGAAATCATTACACTCGGAATAAAATTATATACTAAAATTTAGTTTACACCTTACTAAAATTAAATCTAAATCTTATATTACGAAAAATATGTTATAGTGAGGCATGTTTTCCTTGATTTAGGTTAATGCTAACAACTTTACTTTTCTGGTAAAAATCTTAGATATTAAAAAAATTATAACTTTGCCTTTTATTGATGGTTAAATGAACAATTTGGTTACCTCAACATTTTGAGAGAAAATATAAAGCAAAGTGCAGAGAAATTGGGTATTGCGAACAATTTTGCTTGTCAACAAGACAATGATCTCAATCACACTTCAGGTGTGGCAAAGCTGTGGTTGATCCGTAACTACTTCAGACTTATAGAAACACCGGGACAGAGCCCAGACCTTAATTTAATTGAACATTATCTGAAGGAAGTAACTAGAAGAGTGTACCAACAAAATTTACACTTAAAATAAGCTAAAGGAGGCTTTACTAGGAGCATAAAATTCCATAGAATTTTAAGTATGCCAAGACTTGGTAAAATCAATTCCAAACGTTCTTGAAAACAAAGGTTATGAAAGGCATTTTAGCAATTCGGCATCTTATTCTATAAGAATAAGTAAACATTGGCAAGAATTTAATACAATTTTATCATTTATCATACCAAAATTGGAAATTTTTGGGTATCTCATTGTCTCCGTTACAGTATAACAATTTTAAAATTTTTCGGTTATAGCGAATTTATTATGGGCTCAATTCAGTGCGTTGTAGCTTTTATTCAAAATAAAAATTCAAGGTTTAGTTGAGGTATACACACTTAAAAACATAAATTTTTTTTGAAAAAAAATTTTTTTTCCTAATTTTGAAAATTTGTGAAAACCGGATGATTTTGCACCGTTTCTCAAAAAAAACCAATATTGAACGTAACAAATTCTAAATTAAAAAAAAACTTATTTCCAGTGCTGCAGATTAGAAGATTTTTCTTTTGATTTTTTTTAAATCTCGCGTTTAGCGATCTGGGAATGACATACAATTTTTAGAGATAAAAGCATCGTTTTCAAAATAATATTATAAAATTGTTGATAATTCTTTTATAATTGATTATAACCTAATAATTTTGAGCTATAAAAACGTGTGTATGGCAAGTCTATGTGGTAAAAATGTAAATATAATTTGGTCCAAATTACTTGTTCTAAAATCCCCCTGGTTTCTTTTTCTATAATTTATTTTTAATGCTAATCAAATAAATTTGATGAACGATACAAATGAACATAAGTGGCAGTATTTACACGGATTCTAGCGAGTAAACCGTTAACGGCACATTAAGGCATTGTTGGTCTCCTTTCTCTATACTCGATTTTTTATATAGAGTTAGGTATTGTTTTACTATTAGCGCCATTATGTGCAAAAACCCTTGTTAAGGTGATTTATTTTGTTATAAATAAACAGAGATATTTTCTCTAATAAAAAGTTAAATATTCTTGTTTTTTTTTACGAATTGGAACCTGCATTTACGGCATTCAAATGACGTTGTCTTATATGCAATGTGAGCTTTCTACAAAAATTTTGGAAAAAACAGAAAATTCTATTATTTTAAAACTATTTATCAATCGACCTTTTATAAAATTATTTAGAAATTACAACATAAGGTATTTTTTTTAATAAATAGTAACATTCGCACTAAAACAATAATTAGCTCATAGTTTTTTTTTTAAATGAATCAATATATATTTTTTAAAAATTAAAGTTGTTAATAGCTTAATTTAATTTTGCAAAAAAAAAAAAGAAAAATAAAAAAATTATTCATCGAAAAAAATAGTAGACAGCTAAAATTGAATATAAGGTAACGAATTTGTTTAGAATGACTTTTATAACAGATTTTAAAATCAAATTATTATGTAAAACAACAAAAAATTTGATTTATAAGACTATTATAAGAATCAACAAAATGTCTGTGCATACGGCTATTAATATGTACATTTTTATAATATGCATTTTTTTGCACAAAATACAAATTCCGAATTTTGCAAAAAAAATGTTTTTTTTTTTGTTTGTGAATGTCAAGTCGATAATTGTTTTTGATTTGGAAAATGCAAGACATTAAATATTTAG
Source organism: Eustalomyia histrio (assembly GCA_949748255.1). NCBI lineage: Eukaryota > Metazoa > Arthropoda > Insecta > Diptera > Anthomyiidae > Eustalomyia > Eustalomyia histrio. The sequence goes on from OX456526.1 coordinate 306,314, forward strand.
CACACCTTTGTGAATTACACAATTCTGTTTTATGGAAAATTGTAAAAAACGACTGTTAAACTTTATTTATATTCATCCTTACTATACAAATATTTAAAGTAGACTTATTTTAAGTTTAAGACTTTGCGTGGTAGTATGCTTTAACTTGACTTATTTTATTTGCATTCTGACTGATTGATTTTTGTACCAATAAAAATGTTTAAAGTTAAAGTCGACTTTAAATTTAAAATGTTATTTTATAGTAAGGGTCATTGATTGCTTTTCGAATAACCCAATAACCCAATAAACCTAGAAACTATACTGTATCATTAATGATACCCGTACTTTTAAAAATATATGATACCAATTATAATATTCAAAATATATTCCCAATAAACCAAGAAACGATACAGTATCGTTAACGATATCATGTTTCAAAACTTAGTGATATCGTTTACGATATTCACAAATGATATCACATTTTTCAAAATAACGATATAAAAACGAAAATGTATTTTGAAATTTCTTCTGTTTGAAAAAAAAAACCTTCGAACAAACACTTTTAAAATAAAATATATGGATGGACTCAAGTTAATAAAAAACAAAATTGGCCCAGCTAATTAATTTATGGAAAGAAGACAAATTTAATTTGCAAAATGCGCAATATATGGAGATAATTTATTTGTTTCATACCAATTTCGTGATTGGTTTTTCCTGTATCAAATGTAAGTGAAAATAACTTTTGAAGATGGAAAACTATTGAACAAAACAACTGAGAAAAACTGGTAAGTAATCTCTATTGTCATAATAGGGTGGAACTTCAAATAAATCAATTCAAATAAATGAATTTTTTATCACTTTCAGATCAGCAATAATGACGCCCTTCCAGCAGCAGTTTATCATATTTTGTCCCCAAATATATTTTATCAAAAAAGTAGTTGGTAAGATACGTTTGCAATTTTTAAATATGAATAATATGTAATTAATTATTATGTGAATAATAAATTGTTATTATTTAAAAATTTATACATTTTCATTAAAAGAAAATTATTTTAGATGTCGTTAAAGATATTATATGTTTTGGTTTATTTCGATATCGTTAATGATATCTTATTTTAATGGAATATCGATAATATCACCACACATTTCATGGAATATATTTTGAATATTATCGCGCTGCTTGATATATTCAATATCATTTTGCCATCGTTATTTTATGGAAAAACGATATCATACACGAGGGTGCATTTGTATCTACTGTCCCTATTATCATTCTCGTGCAAACTTGACGTCGTTATGGTATCGAAACAATATCGTTTGGTTTGTTGGGAAATTTGTTTTGTATATACTTAATTTATTTTTTATAACAACGGATACTTTGAATTTTATTCAATGTTCTAAATTTAAAAGTATATTAATCAGTAATTATATATTTTATTTTTTTAATTCCATTTGTGGAAATACTTTATATCGAATTAATTTTAAATATTAGCTAATATTTACTACAAAATTGCACATGTTATTTATAAGAAGAGCCAAACGAATTATAGCTTTAAATGAAAATTTAGGGCGTTTGTTTATATTTTGTTGACATGTATTGGAGTTTATGCTTGTGCTGTTTCACTGCCGTATGCATAGACATTTTGTTGATTTTATAACACACTTATATATGTATAACAATATAACATGTAGAACTACAATAAATTTTCTCTATAAGACTGTCATCAGATTCAACAAAATGTCTATGCATGCTGTTGGTCTTTTATGGTGTTACTCTGTAACTATAAGAAAAGCTGTCACATCGAAATATACAACTCTACCATATTTAGGGTAGGAAGAGTCAATAATGTAAAACTTTTCTAAAGGTATATACAAAAATTTACCTAAATAAAATTTTGATATTAGTGACTCACCCTGTGCTAAATATATATAACAGAGTTTAATACATATTTAAACATGAAAAAATTTTCACTTAGTTACAGAATAATTGCGAAGTTATAAGTAAAAAAATATTAAATGTATAAGTCCGTGACTTTTTGAACTTCCCTCGTTGTTCTATGAAATGCAACACTGCTCCAATCAAGTTCCACATTTTTATAGACTAGTGTCAAATTTTGAGCAAGTTCCGTCATTTAATTTGCGTTTAACAGCAGGATTTTTCGAATAGGCATTTTTTTGAGCTAAATCTCTGCCCACCGAGCAATTTCTTTAGGTTTGAAAAAGGAAATAGTCACTGGGGGCTAAATCCGGAGAATAAGGCGAACGAGGGGTCTATTCGTAGTCTACTTCATGGATTTTTGCAATGGAAACTAAGCTTCCACACGATTCCGTTGGTGGTCGATTGTTAGCAAATGCGGCAGCCATCTTGCGGAAAGCTTTCTCATACCCAAGTGATCGTTTAAAATTGAAACCACTGAGCCATGTGAGATGCCTATGTCTTCCAGAATCTATCGCACATTTATTATCCAATCGGCCAACACCACATCAACTGGGCCCAGAACGTTCGGCATCTTCCGTGCTTGTAAGGCCACAACAAAAGTTAGTGAACCACTTTTTTACCATTGAAATCGATGGTGCAGTCTCCATAGTATTTATCAAGCTTTTCCTTGGTTTTATTGACGGGTTTTTAAGCAAAAAATAATGCTCATTAAAGCACTCGAAGAAATTCACTTTTTTCCATATTTAAAAAAATGCACGAGGTTGTATGTTTTGAACAGCTGTTAAACACAAAGTAAATGACAAAACTTGCTTAAAATTTGACAATAGTCTATTAAAAGGTGGTACTTGATGGGAGCAGTGTTGCATTTCATATAACTACGAGGGAAGTTTGGAAAGTCACGGACTTATTGGTGCACCCTTGTAACACCCAAAGGGCAACTGAAACAACACAATAATTAACAAAAACAATACTTAAAGTACATGATCAATTTCTTAGGATATGTAGGTAATTAATATATGATAAGGACTCTATTCATAAGTAAAAATTTACTATAAAACGTATGCACAACTTTTCCTTAGGGGAATTTGTGTGCAAGGAAAGTTGTGCACTCGATATTCGTCGTTCGTTTAAACTTGTGAATTGGGCCATGTGTTTTTTTAAATATTTGGTGAATTCAATGTTTTTCTATTATGTACACTTGCACCTGATAATGATAACGACAAGGGCATGGATGATGAAGTTGTAGTATTTACAGACAAAGGAGAAGAAGAAGAAGAAGTTACAATTATATTGCTAAAGGTATTTTGACTTATGGCAGAAGAATCGGTGAATTCAACCGCGGATGTTGTTCCATGATGAGGATTATTTGCCATTACTTGAGGCAAAGAAAGTGTTGCAGTTGTGGGTGCTGGTGAGGATGAGGGTGTTAATACGGGAGCTGTGGCTGGTGAGGTATTTGCCGAAGAATTTGTATTTATTGTGTGCACAGTGATTATATTCTGTTTTAATTGTTGCTGTAATTGCAGAGGTAAAGGTGTTGCGGTGACATTGTTTGGCATTCTTTGGGTAGTAAGTGATTGATGGTGGTGATGTTGCTGATGATGGTGATGTTGGAGTATTTGTTGCTGTTGTTGTTGCTGCTGCTGCTGCTGCTGAGATTGTAAAATTATTTGAGGCAATGATGTAGTTGTTGTGGTACCCGATATCGACGTGGTACTGGAAGAAGGCAGGATAAAACTGTTATGCGCAGAAACAATAGTTTGAGGTAATGTCTGAATCCTTTGTAAAGTGGGCACTTGGTTAGATGATTGGCTGCCAGGAGTGGTGAAAACGTTTACAACTACAATAAGTGTGAATACAAGAAAAGATTAAATTTTAAACTTAACAATTAATTGCCAACCAACCTTGAAATTTTCCTTCGGAATTTTGTATTAATAGAGATTCCCTTTGAATTTGATCTAAATGAACAATATTGCCGGTGGTTGTTGCTACAGATGAACATGACGATGATGATGCCGACAGTGGCCCCAAATAGGCTTGCGTCATACTTGTCGTTTGTCTTGGCATCGTAGTGGATGTCAGTGGGGGCATGACAGAAGTTGTACTACAGCCACTGCTGCTAGATGACACCGTTAAATGGTGCATATTCCTGATGGGTATTAAAGTAGCGTTTGGTGTAGATGTCCCTATCGACGCGGCTGAAATTGGTTGGGAAACGGCCGCAGCATTAAGATTTAGAGTAGAGATATTTGTTGCTGTTGCAATACTTCTATCAGTGAATGAGGCATTTAATGCATTCGATGTTGTTGCTATGGGCAACTCATTCATATTCGCATGATCATCAGCCATTTGTATTTCATAGCAGGCCAATTCTGGAATAACTGGCCGCACTTTATTACCATCGGGTCGATGAGGATTACGACAACCACGACATTTACAGCCAATACAAGATTTGGAATCAACATAGCAGGGACATCGTTGGCCACAACACGTCAATTTTCCCGGGGTAGCTGTTGTGTTGCCACAACGGCATCCTCGTTTTTTGTTCTGCGTTTTTGCCAATGGTCGTAACTGCGCTGCAGTTGGTGCAGACGTGGAGACATTTTTCTAAAAAAAATAAACAAAAAGAATAAACCGAAGGCATCAAAAAAATATCAGTTCGATTAATAGCATCTAGTACAAAAACCAAATTGCACAGGGTTTGTTCTTTAATCAATGGAAACGTATGTACCAAATCTCATCTTCATTGTAGTTTGATTAAAGTTCATTTAAGCGAATACCAGGAAGGTGTTTTTGGACTAGGTCCAAATAAGGTGAGATATTCTCCAAATTTGCATCGTACCGCATGCAATTAATAGTCAAGATTTTTCTTATGTGTTGATCTGTATAAGTCAGGGGTGCCCAAAAGTTCCTTATGGAAGAGCAAACACTAATACATTTAAAGAATAACTAATTTTTATTTAATATTTTTTATTGTAAAAACGAATACATACAAAAAAAAAAATATTTCATATTATACGTTAAACAAAAACAAAATCTAAATTGATGATCGCTGTCGTCAATGTTTACCAGCAAAGCATACGAAAACGTTGTTGCTTTGCACTTGCGTGTATCCATTGAAGAACGACAAAAAACTAATAAGCCAATGTTGTTTGTGTATTTCGTATTGCTATTGCTGAGTGCTCTATGTGTATTAAAACACACAGCCTATAGCTAAGTGCTTTTACAAAAACAAATGAGCACCAAGAGCATAGGGGTTGGACACCCCTGGTATAAGTGTTATGTGAAATATTTTTTTTTTTTCACCAATACAGAAATAACCTTACTATTAATTGCATGTGCTGCAATGAGGAATCCCAATATACCATATAGCAACCAAACTGCAATATAACTTGAGAATAAGCTTAAATAAATAGTGTGTTTTAAGCTTTTCTCAATTTCGTTTATTATAATGTTTATAAAATGTGAATTCACAAGCAGTATTTAACAATGCTTGAGAAAAGATTAATATACATAACTTTTTCTAAAGTATGCTTATAAACAACGCATCAGTGTGACAATTGAAATAGAAATATTTTTCAATACATTCTAGTCTTATTGTCTTTGTTCTACGCTTATAATGCATACAACAAGTGCCGTTACTTTTTTTTTAATTTGTCAAACGTGTTTTGCGTGTAAATTTTATATAGTGAACGTGCAATTGCATATTAAATTTAATTATTTTTATAATAATTTTTATTTATGGTTAAAATTAATTGTTATTATTTATATTTAATATGAATTATTATTTTTTTTTTTATATTTAAAATTAATTAATATTATTTATAATTAAAATTAATTAATATTATTTATATTTAAAATTAAAATAAATAATAAATTATATGTAAAGCTTAATCTACAATTATGTAAAAAAGCTTATATTGAGTCAGATCATAATAATCATCGGAGGAGCTGAGAAAATTCCATTTAAAAATTTTTTCTCAAAGAAAATAAATAATAATATTTGGATATGTTTACTAATTCTTGTCTTATGGTAAAATTAAAAATAAATGTAGTAAACCATAATTCACGTGATTGTTTAGTAATTTTAAATCATTTTATTAACAAAAAATCTGATTTTCTAATATATTTTTTAAACAAATTTATGTTCCACTTAAGTTCCACACGTCAAAAATCTATGATAACTTCACACACATGCATTTTTAACATTTTGTTGCTGTATTGTTCTGCAAAGTTTTATGTTTTATATCGATTTTAGATTATGGTTAAAATCAACTTTAAAGGGATTTCGTAATAAAAATTTGAGATTTCAAACAGATTTCTCCATACAAAATAAAATCCAATTTAAGGTTAGATTTCGCTCTTTAAAATATCAGTGTAGCATTAACTTTTTCGAGTACAACTCTGAATTTGCGGGAAAGTCGTAATTGTGTGTTGACAACGCTAGAATTTTGACAATTGTTTGACGCTAAGAGTCACGTTCATAATACAATTGTTTGCGTACATAATTTAGCAATTCACAACCGGTATTGTATTTTGTATGTGGTATTGAAATACAATATTTAAATACTTTGTTGTGAACGTCAAAAAGTTCAAAAGAAGAATGCAAATATTTATTGAATTTTAGAATCGACAAGAAAGAATTAAAGGCATTCACTTGAGAATGATATGTTATGATACACAATACAACATTTAATAAACACATCAAATGCAGTAGTATCAGATTTTTAAGTGTACATTACTAACAACAATGGTCGATTAATACGCGATACAACAGATACAATACCCGTCGTAAATAAAAATAAATTTCTATTTATGCTCTGAGAGTTTTTAGAACTAATAATAAGTTCTTTTATATAGATTTGCATAGAATCCAAATCCATGAGGTTATTTAATAATAATTGTAATCAGTTGGATATAAGTCTTCCATCTTTGAATTTTAAAACTCTCTTAAATAATTTATTTTAATTAATGTAATAGATAATGCTGTAAAATAACATATGTTAGTTTTAAATGGATTTCGTTGCAAAATATTATTATTGAAAGAAATATGTATAATAGTTTGAATAGTTCTGGTAAAATAAAAAAAGTGTTCTCCGAGTACTGTTTTTTTCGTATCGCAGCAATTTCTGCCTGGCTAGCTTCAATTAAAAATTGGGTAATAATAACAAAAATAATATTTTATATTTCTTCATTTAAACATAAATCAATGGCATTAAATTATAAAGGTAATGAATTTACATAAAACCGTACTTTCTCATTATAAGTATATAGTTATATAAAACAATACCAATAACTCATTATTTGTATCTTTCTCAATAAGTTGTTATCTATGTATATCAATATCGGTAAGTCATTATTTCTTTAATTTCTAAAAAGTAGTGATGTATCACAATATTTGGAATTTAAAACCATAATTTAACTGAAGATATTCGATTATAGTAAGATAATATTAGAAACAATCTACCAAGGCTGTTTCAAACTGGACATCTCTCTACTAATGCAAACATGTTAAAATCATGTGTGAGTAATGCTGAGATTGCTGTTTTGCGCATCATTGACAATCTGCTTGAACGAATGATTTCCAAAGGATGTGGAGAAGAGGAAGCAGTTGTTAATTTTATATGCAAAGGATTGGATGAAGGCCATAGTGGAGTAGCAGGTATATTTTTTGATACAAAAGTTGTGATATTATGGAATTTGTGGAAAAGAATTTTTTTTCTTTTGAAAAGTTACCTTGCAAACCGTAAGCAGTTTGTTTAGATTAACACACAAAATAGTAATTATGGTGTGGTTGAACATGGTATTCCACAAGGCAGTGTACTGGGGCCATTGTTGTTTACCATATATATAAATGCCATTAAAAATCTTGATCTTTCTGGAAAACTTTATATGCCGATGATATTTGTCTATTATACCCATACAAGCATGAAACTGTTGTCAAAGCTTACATGGATTGTGATGCAGCATTAATATCTGAGTTTTTGAGAATATACAAACTGTTTTAAATGCACGTAAAACTTGTATATTGAGATTCAAACCCTATTGTCGTAGATATAACTACTTTAATAAAATTGTAGATGGTAAAGAATGACATTCAGGAAGAAACATCTATTAAGTATTTAAGTTTACATTTGCAAAGCAATCTTTCTTGATTCAATGCCTAATTCGAAAGCAGCCAAAGCAGTTGGTTTGTTATACTTCGTTAATTCAAAGCCATTTTAATTACTTGGCTCTTTTGTACGGATATAAAAATAGTTCTGAGTTAAAGTCTTTACAACATATACAAAACAAAACATGAAAAGTTGTATCTAACGTTCCCGTAACACATCCAACAATATAAATTTAAAGACTATATTTTAAACAGTATTACCAATTTATGGCACTTTCAAAATGCAACTATTAATGTATGTTTTTAAGTGCTTGTACAATATTGGACATCACACTTTAATTATTTCGAGAAATCAGCATTCTTTCAATACAAGGAATAACGAAAACTTAGCGACCAAACAAAGGATAGAATACATAAGAAGTCGTGAATTTAATAATTTGCCTGAACATTTAAAAAACTTAAACAGAATTTCAACATTTATAACAAACTTGTAGTGGGACATGTTCTTTTAGCTCAGTTCTGTGATATGTCACATAGGCCAATTGGCCCCATCCTAGGACAAGCCAATGTTAAAGTGGCCGGACCTTTTCATATATTAATAAAGTAAATAAAAACCCATCTGAAAACAAAAGCGCGAAAAAATAAGTAATAAAAGATGGACCGATAGTGAAATTTAGCAGCTATTGGTTTTTACTATTACAAGTTATACCGTATCTTCAAACCCAGAATCTCTGCAAATTCCATTTGGTTAATTGCATTTTGTTCAAACAAATTTATAAATTACATCTTTTTCCGTAATTATGAGCATTTTTGTTAACTTCAAATTCTTTTTGATATTTTAAGTTTTCAAATATTTGAAAAACGAAACAAAACAAAAATCAGCTGATTCATTAATTAACAATAGCAGGAAGTAAATACACGACAAAGTCGTTCACGCTTTGTAGTATAAAATCGTTGTAAATATACCACGAAGAGTGAAAATGCTACTTGTCTTTAATATTAGCAATACAACATACAGTTATAAAGGAGGATGTTAAAAAGTTAAATAGTAAATAAATTTCATCTTAACTCAATAAAACATCAACTGGATGTTAGCATAAATAGCTATTTGCGTTGATTTGTGAGTTAAGTAGAGGTATTTACAATTAGCACTTTTAAGGGCACGAAGAATGTTGATGAAGGACGTAGGTGACCAGAAAATACATTCCATTCGGTAAGTGTCCAAATAACTTTTTCTGTGTTTTTTTCATGATTGCTAAATATAAAATAAGAAATTTTTTCATTTGAAAAAAAAAAATTTATGATCTCGAACCAGACTAAAAATACATTTTCATACTTATAAATATTAAAAAGATCAACTATAAAATAAAAAATTTACTATAATTTTTTTTTATAAACTTTCAGAATTTTGATGTTTTGGTTGGGATGCATATATGCGTACCAATAAGGACGTCAATAATAAACAACACGCTCGGACTTAAGAGATTATGCGATAATGACATAATAATAATGGGAGTTTGAAACAATAAAGAAAGCGGACATAAGTGCAACAATTAATTCAATTTCACCATAAAAATGTACCAATTACCTTTTGTGTTGCATCTTCATCGCTGCCTGTCTTTCTTTTAATGGTTATTTTATTTCCAATACCAGTATAAAGTACCGAATACATGGCCGAGCCATTGGAAACCGTTTTAATTGGAGGGGGATTGCGTACATGTGTTGTAGTAGTTTTAATTGCACTTGTTGATGTAGGCGATGAACATGTTAATGTGGGAACTGCTTTTAGAGGCTGCGTTGAACCCGAGCAAACTTTAAATGCCGCCAGTGGTTGCCTGTGCTCCGCGGAAGTTGTTGTAATATTTAACGATGTCGACGTCGATGTTGTCGAAGAGGCTGATGAAACAGCCAAAGCTCTAGCCTGGGCCAGTTGCCGATTTAGAGTTTGTAAACGAGCAGAGGCTATAGATAGGGGTACGGTTGTGGTGCCTGAAGATGAGACAATTGGCAGCACAATACCCCTGGTGTTTGGTCCAATATAGGTGATGTTACCAGCATTTTTCAATTGATTTAATTGTATTAATTGAGGATGTATCGTTGGGTGCGCTGATTGAAGTGTGGTGGCAGGCGTCGACGTTGTAGGATGTGCATTTGTTATTGAGGTATGATGTTGTTTGAATTGTGCGTGGGTCGATGTGTCCAGCTTCAATTTAGGAGCATACGTCGACACTGGTTTGGAAATTGGCATCGCAACAGTTGTCGGTGGCGTAGAAGCTTTCGGCATTGCCGTATGATATAAAGCTCCAGTGTTTTTTATAGTCTGCTGCAGTGGAGCTAATGGTGTTACCGCTGCAGTAGACGTGATTGGTGTAACTAAAGCGTGCATTAGGGGATTTTTTACTGATATTATTGAATGTTTTGGTAGATCATTCGAAAAGATACTCAAAATATCATCATAACTCGCCCCCTCAACGATTAGGTCCTGCAGCGACATTTGAGGGACGATGATTGTCGGTGTCGCCGAACTATACTGTACTAGCTTAAGCCCAGCGAAATGGGCAAACACTTGGCTACACCGCACATGTTCGCAGAGACTTTTATAGCACATTAATAAGCAACGCATTTGTTTATTTTCTTCGTACGACTTAAAGTCGTTGTTGTCCTTACAGTTCCCGCAGGTTGGGTGAAGATTCTTTTGACCCCGGACACACAGACGACAAACATTGTGTGAGCAGTGGCCATGCTGCGGAACATATGGATCGTTAAGTAAGCGACTGCACACAACACAAGACAACAACTGCCTCAGACTGAGCAAAAGACGTGGCAAATCGCTATTGGAACATATAGCAGCGACAGAGCTGGACTCCGTTGACTGGAGCACCAATTTAGCAGTGTTGACATATACACTAACAGCATTCATATCAGCAGTTAGGAATTGACAATAAATTCCAATATTGTTTGCAATGTTATTAGCAAAACATACTCCAAAAATATTATCACCCTGAAATCCCAATTAAAGAAAATCCAATTAGTTTTGCGAAAGTTCCAAGATTTTTTAATGTTTGTGTATTAACAATCACTGTATGCAATTATCTTTTTTATTATAGGGTTTATATTTTTTCTTCTTACAATTTTGTATTTATTGAATTTTCCTTTTTTTGTGGGCAATTTCTTTTCTTCGTTTCTTAAAATATGCTTATTGAAATGTTTAATATTAGAAATTAAAAATGGTTCTGTTCACGTTCGTAAAATATTAAAAAAAATATATATGTGTATATATTTTTATTTTCTCTACCAAATAATATACTTTTTTGTAATTCTTGGCAAAAAAAATTGTGATAATTTATTTTTCTTTCCGATTTTTATTTTTATTGTTTTTTGGCATTTCGTTTTGATATTATTCGTTAGAGCTGCTTCTTCTTATTCACACTGTAATAGTAGCTAGCATTCACAATAGGAAAAAATAGTATGACCAGGGATGGAAATTTGGAATTTTGAAATGGTACTGAGACTTTTTACTACAATTGTTCGTCAACATATAGAACTAATTTATACGGTGACTTTGTTGCATGCAATTAATTTGTACATTTATTGTTTTTTGGCAAAAAGGGTAACGAAAAAAGCACGGTTTTCGTTTTTCGTGCATGTTTTCGTTATTTCTCTTGCGCTCTCATATGTATTCTTCTTTTGTTACTTCATTCACCTTCGATGCTTCAAAGTTATGTCTATTTATACGGTGATTTCTTTGCTCTAAAACCGAATGTGAATGAGGCAGCAAAAGAGAATACTTACCGTGCTGTTCGCCGCCAAACAAGCAGACAAAATTAGAGTACATATGAGTGTGAAAGAGAGATAACAGAAACATGCACGAGAAACGAAAATTGCCTTTTTTGTTACACCGCTTGCTTCTCTATCCCGTTCGATAACAATCAAAAATCGCAGGCAATAATTATATGCAACAAAGTCGCCGCCTAAATTGGCTCTTATATAAAAGATATTCACTAAGATGTCATAGCAAAAATGAGTTGCCAAGAACAAAATATAAGGATAAACTGGGAAAATTTGGAAATTGTACCAAATAAAACTTTTAAGACCCAAATCGTACCAAAAATGGTACAATTGTACCAACTTTCGCATCCCTGTTGTGGTTGTTTTCTCAGGCGGCAAAAGTTAAACCTTTTTCTACCATGTTTGCACTGCGGCGCCAATCTAGCATTAAAAAATCTAAGCTGGCAACAGTGTCTATTGTTTTTGTGTGATCTGACAATTTTTTTTAATTAAAATAGCATACAAACCGCCACAATGAGCTTTTTTCGCAAGTAAATTGTGCAAGTGATTGTTATTTCTATATATTTATTTCAGTATACTTGATGAAAACATTGTTTTGAAACTGCTGGCGAACTTATGCAAATTTGTATTGTACCTAATATTAGAAATTAAAGGAAAAAAGAATAATTTCGCAACACAAGTGTAATATCTGCAACTGAATATTATACGTAGAAGCCAGTGAATTTTTTGAAAATTGGATTACCAAGATGATATACTAGTACACCTTTATTGTTTGGTAAGTCATTTCTGATTCAATTTATTTTAAATATTGAATTTTCTTGTCGGGCGGAAGTTTTACACATATCGATCTCGCAGAGATGAATTTGCTATTGAAAATATAGTTTTTCAAATATGTTATCCCACAATAATATAAAAAATATACTCCCTGCAGGTGTGGATGATGGTAAGGGCGTATTACATTTGATAAATAATTGTTTAAACCGGGATGTCATTTTAATATATTTCTAAAGATTTTGATTAGTCAATCATATGAATAAGTAAAACACTTGTAGTTGATCAGTTTTTGTGTTGTTTCCACTCATACTTTTTAAAAAAAGCGAGTTTTAAGTCTATGTCTACCTCCTTAACTACATACATACGTGGTTATCAGTAATACTTGTGTGTGTCCATTTTATTTATTCAGTGCTGTTCTAAGTTTAGAAACTTTTAATTTTTTGTTAAAAAACATGGAATTAAATATTCGGAAATTGGCTGTTTTGAGATTTACATATTTTTTTGTATTCCAAGTTTGTATTCCAAGAAATGTCAAATGCAGCTCTTTTGAATTATTTAAGTTGTTAAATGTAATAAACAATTCAAAAATGCTTGGATAATTCGTTTTAAGTTATCTTCTAAAAGGGTGCCTGAGGGAGGCGTCATATCTTATGAGAATGTCTAAATCTTAAAAACAAGATTTGCAGGACACAGATTTGATCAAAATTAAAGGAACACTACTTCTACACAGAAAACAGCATTATCATTACATTGCACGAATTTTAATCATTATCCTGATTTTGATAGGACGTCAATTTTCAACACGGAAAATAATTACAGACGCAGATATATGTTAGAAATGTTACAAATTATGAAAGTAACATCTACACAACGAATTAATTATAAAACAGATATAGCAAATATTGCACAAAATTACAGACATTTAGTTAATAAAAACTAGGATAAATATTATAATGTTAAATAACATGTATATAAAATATTTTTGTTCATGTAATATTTAAATTTTTCAAATATTGTTATTTTTGTTTTCTCTGATATTTTTATTTTTTAATATTGACAAAAAATAATTTTTGATTTACCGCCTTTTTTAAAAAAATTGTTGTATATAAGTTTTCAGTTTATAATTTTAATTTATTAATTATAAGAAAGGACAATTTCCCCTGAAGAAGTTACCCAATGTGGTGACGAAATATTGGGATAAATAAATATTTATAATTAAATTTTTTATAAATAAAGGATCTTTAGCTCGATAAGGAATATTGTATGTATTTAATGTTTTACAAATTTCAACATTTACATCAAAATGATAAGAAAACATCTTAAAAATCTTTTATAATTTTCATCGATCTTCTTGATTTATATATGAGCTTAAGATCTTTTTTATATTAAGAATTAATTATTAATATTTATTTATCCCAATAAATCGTCATCACATTGGGTGGCTTCTTCAGGGGACATTTTTTTATAATAAATGAAAATTATTAATATGCATATAAAAAAGATCTTAAGCTCATTTCAAACTAATATATAAAACATTTTAAGTTTTGATTCATAAATGTGTTTTTTTATAATCTAATCTAATCTAATTACATTCCAAATTAGATTTAAGCAGATCTGATCAAATCTAATCTGTTTTAGAAGGGTTTTTAAATTTATTAAAAGTTGAGAGAAATTAAATGCAATTATAAAGATCACGACACATGAAATCAAAAAAACTTTTGTATGTACATTTTTTGTATGTACATTTCGAATATGGAATTGAAATTAAATTCGGAGTTGCTAATTTCGCGAAATTCAAAAATTTTCATACAGGAAAATGTTTGATCAAGACATTTTCTTATATTTACTCCTGTGTAAAATGCTGTTTTGCATGATAAAATGTCTTCGGAATGTCTTCTTGTGTGATTGAGGTTTTTTGTTAATAATTAAATTTTAATGAGATCGTTTTTAGATAGGAAAGTATTGAAAAAATGCGAACTGCTTAAAAGTTACTTTCTTCAAATTTTGATTTCAATACCTTTTATCTACATTAATTAAGACTATATTTAAAAATTTTGTTAACGTTTGGCGTAGAGTTTAAAAAATTAAACATTGTAAAGAATGCGAATTCAAACTGATGTTTTTGGATCATTCTAGTGGGTATTTATTTGTTATCAAGGGCCATATTGTTTTTCATAAATTATTAAAAAAGTAAAAATACCATGGATGGTAACCGAAGCGAATGCGGTTATCGGTAATTATTTCGGTAACGAATTTTTCAGTTATTTCGGTATCGATATTTTAGCGATAACAGTATTTTTTATTATTTCAGTAACGGTATTTTAGCGATAACGTTTTTTAAGTTATTTTTGTAACGATATTTTAAGAGTAACGTTATTTTTGTTATTGCGGTATCGGTATTTTAATGATAAAACTGGTTTCAATGCACACCGATACATTTAACCCAATTATGATCAGACTTTTGGAAGATTATATATATATATATATATATATATATATATATAAATATGTGTGCATAGCGCATGTTGCGGGGACGGGATTTCGCTCCACAAGTTACTATGAAGACATTTTGTTACTTTGGGGACTGTCCACAAACTTTTCATTATTCTACTGTTTACACTGAAGACATTTTACTGGATACAGCTCATATTACGGGGTCTTTTTTGGCTGTATATACATATATATATATATATATATATATATAATATATATATATATATATATATATATATATTATATATTTATATATATATATATATATATATATATATATTTATATATATATATATATATATATATTTATATATATATATATATATATATATATATATATTTATATATATATTTATATATATATATATATTTATATATATATATATATATATATACATATATATATATATATATATATATATATATATATATATATATATATATATTATATATATATATATATGTCTTATTTCTGGGCGTGTAGACAATATTTTTTTTCATATAAGACCTGAATATTTGTATGGGAAAAAACTGCAAATTTCCAGGATAAAAAGCGACCAAAATATTTTTTTTTTTTGTAAAGAAAATAAACTTTATTTATGTTGAAAATCGTTACAAATATAACAAAAAATAATACTAAAAATAAAACTTATAATAATTTTATTATATCTTATATAATATAGTTAAATCATACCGACAATCAAATAGATAGAAAAGAATAAAAATGGCATGAATCGTATGTGATGCATAGAACGCTTCAATAATAAATAGTTGAAATATTGGTCCGTGCATCATATGTGATGCACGTCATTTTTATTAGATTATATACGTGGAAGTACGGCATAAAAAAGTTGTTTGTTTGGGGACATTTTTTTTTTTAATTTTTTTTTTTAAATTGGGTTAAAAATTAAGAAGGCATGGAATTTAATTTTGTTTTGAAAGCGCGAAACTTTAAAGTTCTACAAAGATTTTTTTAAATAGTTACGAAATGTGGGGGTTTAAAGTTAAAAATAAGGGGAACCCTTAAATTGTTTCTAAAATTTTGTTAAATATGCCCAAAGTTTGAAAACCCCCGGCATTCAAAGCCTCACCTACACTTCACTTTCTAACGCCAACGCTAGTGTAGGAAAATCGTCATTGCGTTGGACTTTTACGTTCTCACTTTAATTGTCAAATTAAAATAATTTCAGTGTTACCTGCATATATGGAATTTATGTTTGTTACATTTATCCCTACTTTTATGCTATTGGTAGCACCAATGTTAAGAGATGCTTGAAAATTAAATAAATAAAAATATTAACAATTTAATTATTTTTGTAATTTGTGTATAAATTATACATAGTCTTTTATAAATAATTGTGCAAAAAAAAATAATTAAATCAATCAAAATAAAAAAATGTACTCGTTAATTTTTAATACCACGTCTTCCTCGGATGATGAAGAATACAACCAAGGTATTGGTGTTACAAAACGTCAAATAATTCAAGTGATGATTTTGACATCTTTAGTGAATAATTTTTCAGCGCAGTGATTTATGAAATTCTAATTTGTATGTATAAAATTTCAAATAACATAACGAACAGCTGTTTATTTAAGTGATTTACAAAATCTATTTTTAAAAAAATTATGTGAAGTGAGGCGTTGCGTTTTTGCGAAATGAGGGCAATAGCTTTATTTAAAAGTGGGAATAAGGTAGAATTGTACAAATATAGAGTATTTAAAACTCCGTACTTTTGTGGAGTATTTTGTTCTCAATTCTTTATTTCATGCAAACTTGTTAAGATTTTTCTAAAATTTAAATTTAGTTTTTTCGTCTCAATACTATACATACGATTATATTTTTTTTTATTTATCGCACAAATTAAAAAAAAAAATTTTTTTTTGATCTTTTTCTATTGGAAATAAATTTTTTTTTTAATATTTTTATAAGTATCCCAATTGTGATACTCTTTGGTGATAGGAATTTAGAAAGTTTATTAGACTTTTCTAGGAAATTTTTTAAAAAAAGCTTGAGAATGCTGAAATCCTAGTTAGGTAATTTTTTCAGCAGTTAGAGAAAACATACTAAAATTTTTATTAAGAGCAAAAAATATTCCCATTTCTGTATGTTTTAGAACTGATCGGTGAGATTTTATATAACATATAATTTTGTGAGAAAATTTTGGAATTTCTAAATAAAACAATTTCAAAAAACTAAAAACTTCTTTTATTTTCAAATTATCAAAATATTTAAACTAAATTCAAATACTTGCTTATATGTTTTTTCTTTAGTTTTACTTGTCTTCACATTCAATATAATTTGCCATGTTTTTTTGTGTAATTTTCAAATATATGGCAAATTTTATTGCATTTGAAGACACCTGGTAAACAAGATCATAACTTGTGTAGACATTACTTTAAAAAATAACTAACTAACTAACTAACTAACTAACTAACTAACTAACTAACTAACTAACTAACTAACTAACTAACTAACTAACTAACTAACTAACTAACTAACTAACTAACTAACTAACTAACTAACTAACTAACTAACTAACTAACTAACTAACTAACTAACTAACTAACTAACTAACTAACTAACTAACTAACTAACTAACTAACTAACTAACGAACTAACTAACTAACTAACTAAACTAAACTAACTAACTAACTAACTAACTAACTAACTAACTAACTAACTAAACTAACTAAACTAACTAAACTAACTAAACTAACTAACTAACTAACTAACTAACTAACTAAACTAACTAAACTAACTAAACTAACTAAACTAACTAACTAACTAATTATTTTGTATGGGAAATAAGAAATGTTATTATTGAATTTTAAAAGTTTCCAGATAAATTTATTAAAATGGGTTCCAGAACTGGCTCCACAAGAATTAATTCAATTGAACAAGTCAGGAATCTTCTTCCGCCAAGGTAAAGAAGAACTAGTTATATAAACGGTTGCTTACAAGGCCATTTCAAAAACCGTCGATGTTATACTGAATTTACATTATACTGAAATCTCGTTTAAAATCGAGTTAAATTCAGTTTCAAATTACCTCCGTTTACACTATAAAATTTGACAGCTAAGCAACAAGGACATTTTGTAAACAAAACAAAAAAAAAACAACCTTAAATTGACATATTAAAAAAAAAACATTAATTTATTAGCGGAGTGCAAAATGTATTTAGATGATGAAAGAAACAATGTTAATAAAGCATGAAAGCATGAAACTGGGTATTGCAATTTGACTTCACTTTCAATTAAGAACGCATTTTTTTGAATCTACAACTCATATTGTGAAGTTTTCTTAAATAATTAAAATTTATTATTTGTTTATATTTTTTTGTACAAGGTAATGCCAAATTTTCACAATATTTTTTTTTTATTTTAGGCATTATTGAGGCAAAGTTGGCAAAAATTAATTTAATTTGTTAATTCACGATTTGTTCTAGTTCAAAAAAAATTATAATCTTAAAGTTGTTTAAAAAAGAACCCTTAAACCTGTTTTATAAGGTTTAAATAAAGTTTATATCAGCGTTTTTAAACATTGATATTCTACTTATAGATTTTAAATCTGTTGACAAATTATTATATTTATTACTACCATTGTAATCAATACGTTGTTTGGTTCTTTCCAATCTACATCTCGGAAATCTTAGATTCGATATATTTCCCGTATTAAATTGGAATTGATTTTGCACATAGATTTTCCGGTAATCTGATTTTAAAATTGGATTTCTTTGTATGTGAAATCTGGTTTTGAATGCATTTATGAACTAGATTTTCGGCAAAAACCGTTTAAAATGATATTTCGGGCATAGTGCAAATTCATTTTTATTGTTTGTTTAAAATCCGATTTTTTGGAACAAAAATTAAGTGTGTTTTAAATAAGTCAATTTGGGCTCATTTTCACAATGTCCGGTTAGCTGCTAACTGAAACATTTGTTGTAGCTTCGGACATAAAATTTAAATAAATTAATAAATTTGAACGGAGGACTTTTTTGGTCTTGCTGCGATTTTAATAATTTGTTTTCAATT
Organism: Eustalomyia histrio; assembly: GCA_949748255.1. Lineage (NCBI taxonomy): Eukaryota > Metazoa > Arthropoda > Insecta > Diptera > Anthomyiidae > Eustalomyia > Eustalomyia histrio. The sequence continues at coordinate 325,432 of OX456526.1, forward strand.
GTTAGTATTTTTGTAAAATTTAGCGAATTTCCGATAAATTTTTAAGAAAAATATTGCCCTTTTTTCGTAATTTTACAACAGGGATTTTCGCAAAATTTTTTTTGATTTAAATATTTCCTAGCGATTTTAAATTAAAATTGTTCCATACGTGCTTTCAAAAATAAATTGATCTGTTCTGATCTGATCTGACCTGATCTGACATTTTTCCATTTTTAGCTTATTTTTAAGTTTAAATATTTGCATTTCTATTTACAAAGGAATCTCCCCTACCACTCAACTTTTTTGCTTATATTTTTGTAACGGCTTGTTAAGTTGTTGTGAAAAAGTAGCAAAAAAGGCTTCTGTAAAATTGTATAAAATTCCGACAAATCACGAATATCAGAAGAAGAAAAAATAAGTGTTCGATGAAATTTATTAATAAGGTTCTGCGTGCTTTCTAAAAATAAAAATTCTAGGCTGTTTTTTTCGAAGTACACTATAAATGCTTTAAATTTTTTTCTGCTATAGAAAAACTCTTAAAATTTTGTTCGGCTTAAGATCATATTGCCACAAGTTCCAAATAGGAACAGAATTACTTTTTTAAGTTAAAAAAGTAACAGGTAAATGTATCGTATTATTATTTACTATTAATATCTTTGTGATAGTGTTGTAATATCAATGCCAAATATATAATAGGAGTTCATAAGGTTTACTAAGTATTGTACTGTTGTATCATCGTATTAAAAAAAAAAACAACAGAAGATTTTCTGTTGGGTTTCTTTTTGGTAGTTCACGTAAACATTGCCACACTAAACATAGGTACAAATGTTTTATCGTACTATCATCTGTTGTTGCATTCTTTTTTAAATGAAATTTTAAAAACTCTGTTTCCAATAGTAAAATACAACACTTAGCAAACGCCTTGTGAACAACCTAATTTTATTAATATTATCGCTTTCATAAGAAAGATTAACCCTGTAATGCTCTTATTCTGAGAAGTTGTTTAAATACCATACAAAAACCTAAAGCTAAAGTAAAAGCCTAGAGGGAACCCGATAAAAGTAATCTTGGTACTACTTGAAAAAATGCATTAATTGTCAATGATTGGTTTTAGGTCAATTAAAAACTTCCAAATCAAATTATATTTTAATTATTTTAACTGCATTGTATTATATTTTGATTTCTCAAATCCTTACAAATAAATTTTCACCTGTAGCGCTATATACCACAAATAATAAAAAAACTACCACCCGAGCGGACTCAGTTTGTACTATAACATTCACGGAGTAATCCCAGGGTAACGCAATTGATAGCAACTACAAAACACTAGTATTTTTTAACACCTATAATTTTATTTGAGTCGTCTCCATTTGGCCGTGTTTCTGTTTCTGTTTTTGTTTTTGGAACTATCGGGTGCCAGGGGCCCTGACCCTCAAAATATAAACCCAAATATAAAAAAATGTTCGTTCTTAATTGCAGATAATAATAATTTAAATTTGTGATAGAATATAAATGTGTATTTCAATTCAAGTGTTGTTAAAGCGAGGTTTAGACTATACCACAATTCGTTGGATCTGTCAAAAAAGTAAGTCAGATAGCCAAAATGCGATAGTGTAAACCCATTTTGACTCATACAAACACAAAATACGATTACAAAATTTGACAGTCCGATTGACTTTTTAATTTTAGTAAATTTTTCAGGGTTGAGTTTTTACACCAACAAACAAAAACAGCTGTAAAAACACAACTAAAAAAACTTAAAGAAATAAATAAAAACAATAAAAAATGAAAATGGAATCTTCAGAACAAATTTCCCCCTTAATTTTTTTCTATATGTTGTTATAATAGCACTAAACATAACATATTGCTGTCATTGGTCTTCGTCCATCTTTTAAACTTACTTTAGATTTAAAAAACGTCTTTCCAGAACACAATTTTTTTCTTTTTTATATTTTATTTTTCTTAGATTTTTTGTTTGCTTTAAAAAAGTTGTTTTTATCTGATTGCATTTGATTTGCATTCAATGGTGTAAAAGGTTTTTTTGAATTTTTTTTGACAAGCGTTGCATTTAATCGGATTTTCGTTGTTGATTTGTTCGATGTTAAATCCGATGAAAAATCCTAAAGTCTAAACCCCGCTTAATCATTATGCTTTCGACGAAGAAATTCTATGGTCTTAATCTCACCAAAAAATTATAAATTTTATCTTTAAACTGCTCATCCCTATTAAAAGAGCGACATTGTATCTTTTCCAAAGTTACTAAGTATTGTATTTTGTCGAGGAAGAATATGTTTTTCTGAAATATTTTGTTACGCTTTTATTTAGATCACATCAACTTTTCAGTTCGGTTGCCAATTTATTTTTCTGTGTGTACTAATTAAAATTTTAACTGACATATTTGTTGTTGTTTCGCAAATAAATTTTTTATATATATCTTGATATTTATCGCAAAATTGAAAATAATCGGGGAAGTTCTGGAAAGCTAATTCACATAAAATTATTCGTTTTCATATTAATTCCATGTTGTTATCCCACAAAAACACATGATTTTATGCGGATTTGTTTTCCAGAACACGCCGAATATTTGAATTTTATCAAAACCTTTATTTTTTTTTTATAAAAACCAAACTAAACTTTTTCCGGGCCTTTGTAATAAACATATCGGCGCAAGTTGATAATTATGGGATAAAATAAGTCTCTAAGTTGTTATTTTTTTTTGGTATTTTTTGTATTCCATTGGATTGATCTTTAAAATATATTTGGTGTCAAATTTGTATATATTTTTATGAACAATCATGGAAATAAATGAAAGATGGAGCAATTCTTTACCTCACTCTTTTACAATTAAACGTGAGATTGGGCCGCTAAAAAGGAAAACATGTTGATGTCCGCTCCATCATAACTTACATATATCCTAATTAGTGTAAAAACTAAAAATTATCCCCCCGTAAAAGCAAAGGCTGGATCCGCCACTGTATATTGCAGATGATACTATAATACATTTTGTGCCACAATTTAGAACTTCAAATGTATTTTTGTGCCAAAAAAAAGTCAAATATATAAATATGATATTTCTAAAACCATATTAAAGTTTTCGATTTCTTTAACATGGAAGAAGTTCCACATACTACTGGGGAAGCAATAGGAATATGCACCTTGGATTAATTTTTATTTGTATAGAATTGCTCTCTAAGTATATAAGACTAGCGGGCAAAGCCCGCTACATTGTTGGCGTAGAAAATGGTTGCCCGGGCTAAAGACCGGGAATATACGGAGTATCTGGGAACTCCGTATATTCCCGAAACCCCCAATTTTTACTATGCCCCATACCAAAATTTTAAGATGTACCTCAATAATGTGCTAGCCCATACTTCAGGTAACGCATATTTAAAATTTCAGGGTTTTCCCTTCGAACTCTCATTTTTGCTATGTACCTGGCTAAAATTCTAAATTGTAGTTGATCAGTGGGTTAAAAAAAAATCCGACCTAGCATAATGTCTACATTGCAGGAGGAACCTTTCAAGGGTGACAATTTTTCACTTTTCTGCCCCTCCCCGTTGACTTTTCCAAAAATTACGCATTAACTGTTATCTACACTGGAGATGGAGCCTGCATTCTAAATTTTAACTTCCTAGGTCCAACGGTTTGTGCAGGCTGTTAAGGGGAAGACTTCATCGATAAGTAAGCACATACTCCAAGAATAGCATATTTCAAATTTAAGGTTTCTAGCTACAGAGGCAGGGGCTGAAACCGAACCCGATCCCAAACGGGTTCAGGTTCGCTGTTTGTAAAAACTTTGAACCCGAACCCGCTGAATCGAAAAATTTAATCAGGTTCGGGTTCAAAAATATAAAAAAATATTCTTGCTGTTCATGGCTTGAGAAATGTTTGATAGAAAAATCATAATAAACATTACATTTCATGCATTCCAGTTTGCAGTGCTTTACAATATATCTAGTCTTTCTTTTAAGCAAATACTTGATCAATGCAGAGCTATTTGCAAAAAATTGCGAACTCCAAAAATTTCTTCTTTAGCTAAAATGATAAATTTGAAAAAAAGCCGTACTAGACTGTCAAACTAGATGGAATTCCATTTATGACATGGAATACAGAAGTTTTTGTTCGAAATTACTGGATGCTGCATTAACTATTAATGATAATATTTGGAATATTTGTGAAGAATTCATAGAAGTTGTTGCACCTGTTAAAAAACTAACGCCGAAACTACAGGAAGATCAGATGACTTTAAGAGATTTTTATAGAATCTGGCTTTGTTTTAAATTAGAGCTAACAAAATCATTTTCATAAGAATTATATTTAAATATTATAAAAAGAGAAAACTAATTTAAATATTAATAATCCACTTTTGATTGGAGCATTATATCTAAAAAGCAGATTTAAATAAATCTACCTCCCGAATATGTTAAAAATGCTAAAAAACATATTTTTAAAACAATTGAAATGGAATTTGCAAATGGAAAGAGAAAAAGAGAATTTTATGAGAGAATCAAATTTTATTCTTCAGAAGAAGGGACGATTTTGTAAATCAAAGAATAATTTTAAGAGAAGAAAACTTAAAAAATATATTAATTATAAACTTAAATGCAAATTTCTTTGAAAAATATATCATGTTCCCATTAATAAAACATTTATACTTTTAAATTTTAAAGGGTTTCAGTCCCTGTACAGAGGTTTGGGCAGGTCGTGAAAAGGGTTTTTATCCGTTTTGTTCTTCCCCGTTTTAGCGAATGTCTACGCCTGTGTAAATAAATATTTACACATTTACACATTTTCTCATTTTCTCATTTACACATTTGCACATGTGCATATTTACACATTTGAGCATTTACATTACCATCAAACCATCGATCCATCAAATCGTCAAATATTCACTTTTTTACATTTACACTTGCAAATTTGCATATTTTCACATTTTAACTTTTCGACTTTTGCAAATTTGCACTTTTTTACATTTGCACTTTTGAAAATTTGCACATTTGCAAATTTACACATATTCACTTTTGCACATATGCACATTTTCATTTACATTCTTGGAATCTATGTACCAAATTTTAACTTCCCAGCTCAAGCGGTTTTGGCAGGCCGTCTAGAGGGAGAATATTCGCTTTTTTGCCCCTCCGCGATAGATTTTTCAAAAGTCAAGTCTTATCTGTTATCTACACTGAAGAAGGAACATGCATACCAAATTTTAACTTTCTAGTTTCAGCGGTTTGGGCAGGTCGTTCGGGGGGAGACTTTCCCTTATTGCACCTCCCAGTAGGAATTTCAGAAAATTGAACGTGGTTGCACGTCTACGCTGGAGTGTGAACCAATGTACCAAATTTTAACTGCCCAGCTCTAGCGGTTTTGGCAAGTCGTCAAGGGGAAGAATTTTCTCCTTTTTTTGCTCTCCCCGTTATATTTTCCAAAATTTACCAAATTTCAACTTCCTAGGTCTAGCGGTTTCACCAACCTGTTAAAGGGAAGACATTTCATCCTTTTAAACACCAAGGTGTGCTCCAAATATTAAAATGACTTTTCTTCCGATTTACGTTTTCTGAAGAAGCATTAAACGTTTTTACTGTCACTCTGAAGCCAGCAGAATTATAAATACAAATCTTAACTACAAATGCAGAAGGAAAAAGAAAACTGACAGTGTCATGCCTGTATATCCTCTTGTTTTTTAGAATTGCTCGCATAGTATTTAACTCTTTCGACCCGGCATTAGAGACGTTTGAACTATAAGTGGCACACATATGTACCATCCGGGTCGAAAGGGTTAAGGTAAATAAGTGTGGAGATAGCAAACATATTCAAAACCTTCCATGATTAAATAAAAATGGACAAAAAGTAAATATTTTATAGTTAATTTTAACGAAAATATCGATTTAATTTTAAAATTTTTTGCTGTCATGTATAATGCATTACCAGTGATTTCGTAAATAATTGTTTTTTGGTGGAGGGTATTCAAAGATTCGGCACAGCTGAATTTAAGCCTTTTTTACTTGTTTAATATGCGTTCGTTTATTTTTATTTGACAACATTTGTTTAAAGATCACTAGACAACAAAGTAAAATCATCTTCGTGCGGGAAACGATGAAAATTCTCTTCGTATGAGAATAGGCTCAATATCGATTGTATGTGTGTGTACGTTTGCATTTTTTGCCTGTGAAAATCTGCGTGGGGATTCAAATTAAAATTTTCTTATTAGAAAATCGAATTCAGTTAGTGTTTCGTTCTCGTCGAGTGTTGTTCTCGGTTTTCTTCTCGAGAGGATCGTTGTTTCACGTAGAAAATCTTCCTCATTTCTTTCATAGATAATATACGCTCACAACATACACTGAAAACAAACACACGCATACAAATTCATACTTCCCCCCTAAATCATTGCATACAGAATCGGAGGAATTATATACATATATATCGTATATATATCAAAAAACGAAAGTAAAAGTCTTTTACAAAACTGAAATAATCAGGGAAAATTATCCCATTTTGTAAAACGCGTATTTGACGAGTTAATTTTTATGGTTAGTAAATTTAAATATATCGGACAAAGTGAATAATTAAAAAAAAAACATAAATAAACTACATACGTTACATAATCATTGCGATAAGATTTTAAAAATTTTGCAAAATGGCTGTCATTTTAAAATAAATTAACAAAAAAAACATATCAAATATTGAAACAGAAAATTATAGAAATTTTATTGGTTAAATTACAAACAAATTGTAAAAAACAACATTTTCAAAATATAGTAAAAGTTAATAGTGAAAACTGCAAATAAAATGTAATGGTGAAATACAAGAGGTTGGATTAAGTATGTATATTAGGGTGGCACTTTTATTTACGTATCGTTAGCTAAAATGCAAAACCACATAACTAACGATAAGCTAATATTGACATTTACAGTGTCCGACCAAACAGCAGTTCGATAATAGGGTTGTATTCGATACTTTGAAGCGTAATGGACAAATTTTGTTAATGGGGTAATTGTATTAGATTTTGTGAGCCAAATTAAGGAAAACATTCAAAGATTAGCTATTGAAGTTAACTGATCAACCGCCAATCAGTGAAGAACTTGCTTATCTTTGCCTGTTTTTCTTAGTTTGACACTTAAATTTGCATTCAATCGCCTCAAAATACCGAATAAGAATCAATTACCTATTTTGGCCGTTCATTACATATTTTGAATGATCATTTGGTCTGAGAATCTTCTTAGAACACATATAAATAAGTTTCGCCAGTATGATGAGGTTTTCAATTTTGCAATCGAAATACAAAATTAAGTTTTTTTTATTAAATCTTTTTTAGCAATTTTTTTTGTAAAATGGTGAAGATTTATAAAAGGTTTGTCATAAATTTGTATGAAAATATAAATGTAATGAAGATTTGATGACAAACAATTTTTGAATTTTTGGTAGATTCAACTAAAGGATGTATATGTTGGAAGACAACTCTTCTCAAAACCACTTTCAGTGAAGTAAATTTTTTAATATTATTTATTTTGGTTAATGTCGAAACAAATAATTTAAAACTTAAATAGTTATTCGACGCTGTTTATCGGTTGAAATATGTCCATTAACCGGTTACAATTTTAATATGGATTTTTTCCATTCATTTTTATAACTTTTGGTAAAAAATTGACAAGAAATGCTTAGAAAAAATAAACACCAGCTAAAAAACCAGAACTTGTTCTTTAAACTTGAGTGAAGGAGATCCTTAACTTTTTGCAGCAACTCAAACCAAGTGCTATATAGACTTTTGGAAATAAGATGGACAATTTTTAATTTTTGTTGTACTAATTCGTTTAAAAATTCTAATTAAGCAAAATTACATTATTAAATTTCTACGACCTTTAAGACTAGGTTGCATTTGCTTTAAATCGATGTCTTAGAACATGTTAATTCTGTAGTAATCTGCCCTCTTTACATCTTTCAGAAATTTATTTTCCAATGAGCTTCCAAACACATCACATCACACCGTTTACCTAAACTTAACTGTAAGATATAACTAACTGTAACTAGTTTCAGAAGCTATTCTAGGAATACCTCTTTGGAGCAATAAAACCAGCAGAAGAACAGGTTATAAATGAAAAGAAGTTGTTCCACAAATCGTTGTTTGGAACAAAAAAATTTTGGTGTTAAATTTTTACTCCAGCTGCTAAGAAATTAGTCCAACTTCTCAGATTCTGGGAACTTTTTGTCAATAGATATAGTTTATGTTGATAGCTTCAACTAAAAGCACTTGATAGATTCAACTAGAAACCGTGTTTTTTACAAATTTTTGGATTCGAAAAGTCGACTTATAGTGTCTTTGTCTAAAGTCTTCAGATATATAAATAAATATTATTTTTAGAAGCACTCGAAAATTCTTGTATCTCTTCCAATAGAAAACCTCTCTAATTCTAAAGTCCAAACAAAATAGTGAAACTTCCTGTAAACAGTGGCAGTTTTGTAAATTTTATTCATGAATTTCGCAAAAATTGTAAAATATTTAAAAAAATTTCTTATTATTGAAAGCAGCTCCTATTTATTTAAGTAAAATAAAAAAACAGCTCTTAACACCGTTTACACTTCGTTGATCTGGTTTGGACTTAAGGTTAACCCACAACTCACCACCAAATGTCCGAAAACCTTGTCTTTTTAAAGGGTCCTTGAATTGATTTTTAAAAAGTCTCAAGATGCTTTAAATTAGTCTGAACATTTGCATTGCATTTAACCCCAATTTTGCTTACGGTTAAAATTGGTGTCGTTTATCTCGGTTAATGGTTAATCGTACACACATACAAAAGGGTTAGCATTCGTACCGACTTGATCAGTAATTGTACTGATTTTTGGTCGAGTGTACCTACTGATGAAAAAAATTTTACAGACTTCTAATATTTCAAAAAATAAAAATATTATTTAAAACTTTTTGGTATTGAAATAACAAAAGTTTTCAAGTTGGATCCAACGAATTTGTTTTGATTATTGTAGTTTCATATCTGTTGCGAATTTTAGTCAGCTTATTAAATTTTTTTAATGTACTTACAATCTTACAAGCATTGTTTTCCATATTAAACTTTTTTAAAAACAAAATAAACTTTAACTTTTATTTAATATATTCTAACGTAAAATAAATGATTAGAAAACCAAAGTGACCTACCCGTCTGTTGGTTAGATAAGCAGTAACAATTTATAGCAAGAAATGGCAACAGAAACGAATATCAGTATAATTTTGTTCTTTATTGCCGTTACGATTATGCTTTATGAAAAATAACAGTTATGTGGCTTGCAATATAAATCGGTATATTAGCGGTTACCATAAAAAGAAAAGTTCCTGTGATATCGGTTTTGTAGTTCCTTTTTTTATGATTCCAAATTTACTAGCTTTTGGCTTAGCCGAAATGTTGGATAAATGCATCAATGCAAATAAATTTAGTCTACGTATCGCAATATTCTGCATGGTATTGCTGGGAAAATAGAAGCCACCCTAATGTATATACATAGAAGATACAAGTATTTTCAGAAAAGTATGCAGGGAGAAAATAGAAAAACATGTCTCGGAAATTTTGTGCCGCAGCCGTTCGATGTTGCACACAGTTTAACGAACTGAGTTCATTTCTATTTTTGAATTTCAAAATCATCATTGGCAGCACGTAGAATACAGCAGCACAGTAGCCGTTTGGTTCATGATCATTTGTTTGTTTAAGTATTGAGCATTATGTTTTTCTTTTGTTTTGTGCTTCTTGATGTGGTAGAGGGTAATGTGTTGGGCCATTTAAGTACATAATCGGACGTCTCTGCCTCCCTTGTGTTTGTTGTTGTTTTAAGCATGTATTTTAGCGCCGCCACAGATTGAGTGGATAATTTAAAAAAATGATAATGTTCATTTATATTTAAGCAAATTTTTAAAATGTTTAGTCGATCAAAATCATACACAAATAACGTGTTAACAAGAGTTGTAAATTTTATATTCCTGTTTTTACTGTTGAAAATAACACTTTCTTTCAACAATCAAACGGAATTTTTTCATTGAAATCGTTTTAAATTTTAGAAATATTTAAATTTGGGAAATTTCTATTCCTAGTTATTTACACACACATATCTTATCGAAACATGTTTTTTTATACCATCCACCACATATGGTCAGTTTGTCATTCCGTTTTTAACATGTCGAAACATAGGTCTAAGACCCCATGAAGTATATATATTCGCGGTCCGTTTGCAATTTTAAGTCAATTTAGCGATGTCCATCTGTCTGTTGAAATGGCGATCAAGACGCGAAGACCCGAGCGGGTGTGCCCAGATTATTGGACATCCTCCCGAGTAGTTTGGTATTGAAAATGAGCAAAATCGGTCCAGCGGTTAAAAAGTTATGAGTGAAAATGTGAAAATACCTCTAAGTTTTCCAGACAAATTAGTATATTTTAGTACATTTTCATAGTATCGACTGGTACATAATATATTTTTTCACTACTTGCTTAGAAATGAATAATGTTTTGTATTCAGCACAAATATTTTTCACCTCACATTTTTTTTCACCACTTAAATTTTTTTCACCTCGAAATTTTTTTTTTCATTTTAGAGGTTGTTTTTTTTTAATATAACTGGCTTGTTAGTAAAACTACGTTTGTTAATAGAATCGCTTGCGTTTCGGCTAATAGCTAACCGACAATTATTCCCGCTAGATACAAATTAAAACAGAGACAAATACTGAAGTGGGGTGCAGAGATCCTAAAACATCACAGAAATGTGATTAAATTCAGCGAATACAATTTACATTTTACAACATTTTTGCTATGCCGTTTTAATGTGAAATAAAAAAGTGTTAATCGAATTTTTTGTAAAAAACGAAACCGGATTTTTCGAATAAACCGAAAACCGGTTTTTTTAATACTTAAACTCTTTTAAAGTATTTTAGTCTCCTAAACCGGGTTTTTATTTTTTTAGCCCCTCACCCAAGAAAAATATTGCGATAAGTACTTAGTTTCGGCTTATAATTTCCTAGTAAATTTTTAGTGGTTTGTCGCTCCAAAAATGTTTAAAATATAAACATACATACTCATGCAGAAAAAGCAAAGTAAATTCGCAAAAATGTGAAATTCTGTCATTCTAGCCCATTGTGGGCTTAAAGTAAATATTGTCCATATCCAGCTTCCTTTATATGTGTAAAAAATTTACAAAATATATGAAGAAACCAGTAATTTTAAAATGTTTTAATACATAATTTTTATGAAGTAATAAAATTTACGAAAACTCAGTTAATAAAATGCTTCCATAAACAAATAATAGATTCCTTTTGAAGCAAGTGCATGATTTTGACTCCCATTGTTATAGACATCTCTGATCAAAACAGGATTGTATAATTTATTTAAATTGCCGAAAAACTTCATAATAAGCTTTAAAGTACAAATCTGTTAAGCCCCTGTTAAGCGCGAGTACACACATTATATTCCCATAAGAAAATTCATCAATACGAAATCAATACAGGTTTAGGCACCCATCAACATTTTTTTTCGTTATCAGCTAATCAATACTTGTCGTTTGATTGCTATTCCCTTACGAAATTCGTAAATTTGGGAAAGAACAGGACGACCTAATGGACATGGCCTTGTTATAATAATGGGTTTTGTAATACACGCAATGCTTATAATAAATTTGACAATTTTAAATTTATATTCGATATATAAAAAAAAAAGTTAAAAAAATCATTTAAGTCTTGTAAAAATAATGGGGGTTTTAATTGAAAAGTGGCATGCAACTCATTACCGGGTAATAAAATAGAAAGTTTTGCTGGGGCAATTGATTTCATATAAATTTGGACGAAAGTTTGAACACAGAAAAAATAAAATAGGTTTTCAATAAAAGAATCGTTTAATAAACTTTTGATCTTTGTTTACAATAACTTTTTCTTCTCTCACTTTGTTATACCAAAAATATTTTCTGATTTTATCATTTCAATTATATTTTTAGATATTTTATTTGCTCTCAATAATTAGAAACTAATTTAATTACAAATTGAATTTGTTGTTTTCGAGTGGGGGACTTTGTTTGTTAGCTTTTTATAGATGCATTATATACATATATGAAAAAAAAAAATAATTTTATATATGTACATAGTATATATTATAAACACTGCTACACTTCAAACAAAAAATGTGTAATATATTTACTGGACTGACTTCTTATAAAATAAATGCAGTGGGATAAATCGGTTGCTCAGTGCGTACACTTAAGGTAATAGGTAACAAATTGTTTTAACACAGTTAACACAATTAGTTGGCTTCATCGCCAGCGGTGCACATGCACTAAGCTCATTTTTATCTGATGTCGGGGGGTTGATTACTAAAATGTTTTTCATCGTACCATGACCAACAAGGTCGCCTGGTATCTTTTCTATTTACATTATTTATGATTATAAAAAAAAATAGTTGTCGAATTGTATTTTAGCCCACTTAAAAAAAAGGCAATCGAATACCGTTTATTTGGAATACATAAACGTTCAGTTCAAGATCATAGTATCACAAATTCTAAATAGAATTTACAGTCATGAAAATAAAATTTTAGGTGAATATGAAATATTATTCACCTCTATTATATTATTATTTTTTATTTATTCACCTCTAGGCGTCTGGTGAAAACATATGAGAAAATGTTGTACCTTCACAATTTTATTCAAAACTTTTTTTTCACACATGTGGAGGATATAATTGTACCTTGACTATGGTACAAAGTTTGCGATATGGAAAATCGAATAATATAAGGAATTTCGCCCCACCCTAATGTGACTTTATTATTTTGCTCTTCGATTTACCCTTTCGATGGCGTTAATTCCATCATAAATAAAACAATCTACGGAGATAATCATTATTTATTATTCTCTTTTGTTTTTCACAGTTATTTGAATTTGACAGTTTGACAGGCCAACAAAAAAAAAAACAATGTATCCTTAAGCTCCTAAACAAGTCTCAAAATAGTAAAATTAGCAGTTAAATTGGGAAAACAAACCGTTTTTTCCTTGTTTTAATAACTTTATTCAAAAAAGTATTCAATTTGAAGCTAAAGTGATGCACAGCTTATTTCGTGTCCCAACAAAACCACGCATTACCAAATAATTTGTAAAGTAATGTATAGCCATATCGGCCGATGCATTACTTTTGACCTTACTTCATTCATGAACTTTGCTCCTCCCCAAAGTAATGTATGGACCCATTACTTAAGAGGTGATAAAGTAAGTGGTTACTTAAAGGGTTACAAGAATGGAAAAAGTGATGTGTCTAAAAATAGATTTTCATTAAAATTCAAATATTTCAAACGTTATTAAATATAACGTGGTCATGGTGGGAATCGAACCTGAGAACTCTGGTTGCCAACCAAACTAAGTAATGTGTCCAAAAATAAATTTTTAAAAATATTTTACGTTTATAAACCATGCAATACATTATCAATGATCGGTAACTCATTACTTTATGCTTGCAATTAATGCTGGAGTGAGAAACATTTTTTTGAAAAGTGTTATATTTTATTCTGAACTCTAGAAATAAATGATGCAGTTTTGTAGATAATTTAATCTTCAATATAAAACACCAAAAAATTTACAAAAACATTAACATTGAACTATACATAATTCTTATTTCGTGTGTTGATTTTGGTTTTTATCGTTCTTGAAATGATGGATTCTGAAAACTAATGGTAGATCCAGACATAAACAATAATGATATCAGACTTCAATAAATTGTTGATTTAAGTCCATCTACGGTTCATTGTATTATTCAGCGTTTAGTTCAAGAAAATCATGTGCACAACAATGTAAGAATGGTCCCAACAAATATTTGTGAAAATGATGAGAGGTGGATTTTGCAAAAGATTATAGAAGATCCCATCTTAAGTGCTCTAGCTGTGGCCGAGAATGTTAAAATGTTTCTTGGCAAAAAATGTCATTCAGAATCTGCACGCAGAGCACTTAGCAATGCTAGTTTTCATGGGCGAACAGCAAGAAACAAGCCGTTTATTAATAAGCAAAATCAAAAATCCGCATACATTTCGCAAAAGACCATCTAAACAAAGACTTTTCTTTTTGGAACACGGTAATTTTTGCTGATGAGGACAAATTAAATATTTCATCGTCAGATGTTAAGGCACATGTGTGGTGTCAACCAAATACTGAGCTCGAAACAAAAAATTTTCGTGGCACAGTAAAACATGGATGCGGACATGCAATGACTTGGGTTGCATATCGTCAGCATGTGTTGGTAAATTGGTATTCATAAAATCCACTATTACTAAAGAGGTATATCTAGACTTGCTGAAGCGAAATTTACCACAAAGTGCTGAAGACTTGGGCATACATGACACATTCCGCTTTTACCAAGACAACGATCCCAAGCACAAATCCGATATAGTGCAAACTTGGGTAATTTGGAATTTCCCACACGTCATCCAAAGACCCCCCACTTACTATATTTCTAATGTCGAAAGTTTGAAAGCAGCTCTAAAGGAAAAGTGGACAAGAATATTGCCACAATACAGACAATAAATCATTAAATGTTAATATTTGTGTACATTTTTTTTTTTGGTGTTTTATATTGAAGACTATATTATCTACAAAACTGTTTCATTTATTTGTAGATTTCAGAATAAAATACACCACTGTTTTTCAAAAATGTTCTTCACACAAAATAAGCTGTGTACATTCCTTGTAACTTTAACAGTCAAATAAGGTTGTGACACATTTGTACTATCGCAATTTAAGGTGAAAAATTAAGTATTGGGTATACAAGTTAATAATGTCGATTTTTTCCTTGAGAAATGCATTTATTTTAATAACAAAATGAAATGATACATTATTCAAAGTATTGTCCATCATTAGCCACTACTTTTTCACATCTTTCTGGTAGCATTTGGATTTCGCGCCAAAAGAACTGCTTAGCTTTTGAGGTTTCTGAAGTAAAGCGTATTACAGTAAGGACGTTCTGCATCTATCGAAACAAATGGTAGTCAGAAGGGGCAAGGTCTGGGTCTGGATATTCGGCTTCAGCATTGATTTGGCTCGTTGGCCATGCTTTACATATGACTTTTTGTTGCCGTCGTTCGTATAAGGAGCATAGGGCCTCTGCTTGGGGTTATCGTAATGCAAAAATTACTTCTTTTTGTACAGTTCAAGCATTCATATGGCACCCAATTTCCTTGCTTTTGGAAATGGCATGTTTTTTTATTTTTATTTTGAGTGCATATTTATGGATTTATAGTGCAGTGCGTACCCTGAAGGAAATGTTGATAGTGAAACTGTACTGATTCACTATTGACTTTGTCACCAGTACTACTGAATAATTATGGCCCAGACAACGGTCTCTGCTGTAGAAATTTAACATGTACTTGTCATCGCCAATCTACACAACTATTGACTAGGTGTAGACATTGGAACCAGAGATTCACCAGTACATTTTAGTAACTATAGTATAAACTTTTCGAACTTTTTACTACATTTCCACACTAGAAAGGAAAATAAGTTTTAACAGGTGCAGTTATTTCGCAAAATTAGATATTTTATTAATACAAATTTGTATAAATTATAAATTGATTATTTTTTCACAAGTCTTTTGTAATTGCTTTTGTTCATTATATATTTTATTCAAATTATATGTAAATATAACTTTGGAATTCACTTTTCTTTATATTTTTATTAAAAACTAATTTTGCACATGTATTTCCAGCAAAATGAAACAATAAAAAAATCAAAAAGAAGCACAGCTTTGCAGTTGCAAAGAAAGGAATGTAAAAAGTGCAGTAGACACTTTGTTGACAATGTCACCAAAAAAGGGAATGTAAAAAGTGTAGAGGCTTTGTTGACTATGTCACCAAAAAGTCACCCAAAACAGTCGACGAAAGTGGTGACTTGGAGACACTTGACCCTAGGCTTCCTACCGGGTATTTTCAAATTTGTCTATATTGATACATATTGGTATGAGATAATACAAAATACCTACTAAAAGTATTTTTTTTCCAAATAAAAATATTAAAACATGTTGTTAGGAAGGCGAATTTCGTCAGCGACATTTTTAAATATTTGTATTTTAGTCAAAGTGAAAAAAAGAAAAAATATATACGTACATACATACATTTATTCATAAATAAATGACCCAATATTGTGACATACACACATATGTATATATTTTTTAAATAAAAATGACTTAATGATAATTATCACCTGATTGTTTTGCAGGAATATATTATTTTAAAATTTTTAAGATTTTGGCGAAAAGTATTCATAATTTTGATTGACATATGTATGTGTTTTTTCCACAGTTTGTTTGTAATTTTAATAAATTTAACAAAGATTTTATCTTTGCAAATATTTGAAATTAATTTTTTAAATAATTAAAAATAGAGCATAATAAAAATAGTAAAGAACAGTGTTTAAATTGCATTACAAATAACAAAAAAGGATATTCAAATTTTTTGAAAAGTATTAATCTAAGACGAAGCACCGTTTTGCGTAATTACTAAACGAAAATGTCGGGGCAGCAACCGCCGCCAAATGGACCACGTGGCTGGAATCCGCGTGCTCACAATCCAGCATCACCATCGCCATCATCGTTTATGTACCGTCCACCCTCACCCTGGACGCCAGTGGCACCTAGTCCGCCTCCGTTAATCTCAGGACCTCGCCGGCCGTCAATGCCATCGCCAGCTCCTATGAGTCCTACATCATTTGGTCATGCAATGTCGCCAGGTCCTAGTAATATACGTGGCACTCGGGGTTCAAATAATATCCCTCATCCTCGCCCTCAGTGGCCACAACAATCGCCTTTAGCTGGGAATCTTTCACCCGCTCCATATCAACCACCAATGTTTCAGCCGACTTTCTTCCCCAATCAATCGGGAGCCCTTTCGCAGCCCACAACGCCACAACTGCCACCAAAGTTCTGTCAGTCGCCTACAGTGTATGCGGGTCCGAATGGTCCAAGACCTTTTCGCCCCCTGCATCATGCACAAATACAACACCAAAATTCGTATGGCGGCGGTCCTGCCAGTTCATTTCAACTTTCTCCTACTCCGTCGCCGATTGTCTGTCAGACACCAAGTTCTGAATTTATGTATGGCAGTAACCGTCAAACTCCAATGTCTCATGCTTTCGAAACACAACAGTATCAACAACAACAACAACAACAGTATCCGAGGCAACAACAACTATCATCATCGATGCAACAACGTCCTCAATCACAGCAAAATCAATACGACTATGTTGGTGTACCCCTTGAACCTCCACAACCTAAATCGTATGTGATTTATGATGACGAAGAGGAATATGGTCCATCAACAGCTGAAATCATTGCAAATCAATCCCAAGATTATGTCGATGAAAAATTAGCTGAATATCAAATGACTATTTTGCAATTGCAAGGTAAGTAAAAAAAAATAAACCTATTGACATAAATAACTGGAAATGATCTAATTCAAAACGGCTAAATATAAATTTCGACCGTGTGTTTCACATCGAATAACTTTTATAATCCATATAAAAAATGCATATACATACGTATATTTTTTCACGATAATGAACTTCACGTAAACATTGTGTAGAATTTATTTTTATTGCGATTGTGTCATTCTTATAAATTTACAAAACAAAAAAAAAATCATTTTATCAATTTAATTTACGATTTGAGGCATTTAAAATTAGATTGAAATTTTTTTTTCATGGCAATTACAAATTAAAAAACTAAAGTTTCCAAAGGGTTTCAATTTTGTTTTAATATAAAGAAGTAATTTTTAGTTTAAGTGCTAAAGCATAGTAACTTGTTTGGGTTTCACGTGAATAAAACTGTTATCCCGATTTCCCGATAATGTATTTCTAGTAAAAAATTGAAATTTTGTGATTGTGTATTTTTGTTTTAAAATAATTTTAAAAAAATCTACAATTTAAGTTGCGATTTGAGGCTACAAGAGTTGGAGTAAAATTTTTTCACGGGAAAGCAATTTACTGTGCTACACGTGCTATCGTTTTAAAATAGCATTATTTTTTAAGTATAAACAAGAGATGAAGGCTTTAGACGAAATGTTCGCGATTTACCTGATTGACGTATGAATGTGAGTACAACTTACTCGTAAGTACGAATAAATAACCCGAGTTTAATATGTACGTGAGTTTAGTTCGCTATAATTTCGCGATAGTGAGTTATATTTACCATTCTCACGTGAGTGTGAGTATAATAAACTACTGGTGGGTGAGTCGTGTGGGAATAATTTGTTTGTTCGTGAGCGTGCGTGCGTGCGTGGCCAGAAAAATTAGTTCATTATAAGCGAGGTTCGTATTAACCAAATTTGGATTAAAGTTTCTAAAAGCCCTTAAAAAATTGTGCAAATTCTTTTATTGAATTTCTGAAATAAACTCTGCCATACATGTAAGGATAAAATTCAGAGTGTTCTGTTCAAAATTTGTCAAAATACATAAAAAATAAAAAAACTTTAAAATTTTTGGGAAGTTTCTCTTAAAAAAAGGTCCGATAATAACTTATGTATCATTATTATTAGAGCCCGGCCGAAGTCTTCTCCTTTTGTGTAGATGGGACAACATATTTTTTCCTGTTTCTGTTAATTTTGTTTTCATAAATAAACTTTATCTTATTTCAATCTTATTTGCTTATTTTTTTCTCAAATTCTATGTAAGGAAAAATATAAACAACTTAAACTTAAAAAAGTTTCGGTTCGGACGAATAGAGCATTCTGAACCGGTTTCGATATTCGATATTTACATAAAAACATCTTTGGGTCACTTAATAAAACAAATCCCTTTAGAAGTTTTTCTTATTTTGCTTGTTAGCAGGTCTAAATTATTTATTTTCTATAAATGTTCAAACAAAAGCAATAAGAAAAAACCTGCAAGTGAACGATAAAAACTTATTTTTAGTCAGTCAACGGTAAAAAAAATGATTTTAAATCACTGAACGGATTATTTTTTAATAAGTGAACTGTAATTTTATCAATCACTGAACGGAGATAAAAATTAAAAAATTATTTCCGCATCAGTAACAAGGGTTTTCAATTTATGTAGCAAAATAACAACTAAAGCGATCCATATAGAAAAAGGTCCTGTTGATGAAGGTTTTGCAGCTAGAGGTATTATTCCTTGCGAACATACCAAGGCCCACCCACCATCCTGACAAAATTTCACTATTCGTGGTTGTCAGCCGAAAAACAAACAAAGAAAAAAAAATAATAATAAGTTAAAGCTCACCTACCTAACCCATACCTTAGTTTCGGCGATTTCTTCTTCATCGGCGCTAAATTTCTTTCCAGCGAGCATTCTCTTTAGGTCTGAGAACAGGAAAAAGTTGCTGGGGACCAGATCTGGAGAATACGGTGGATGCAGAAACATCTCGTTCATATAATTTTGCCATCGCTCTCATAGACTTGTGACACGGTGCATTGTCTTGATGAAACAACACTTTCTTTTCTTCAAATGGGGCCGTTTTTCCGCAAATTCGTCCCTCAAACGCTCCAATAACGCTATGTAATAGTCGCTGTTGATGGTTTTTCCCTTTTCAAGATAGTCGATGAATATTATACCATGCGTATCCCAAAATACTCATGCCATAACCTTGCTAGCCCACTGTTGCGTCTTTCCATGCTTTGGAGTTGGTTCAAGTGCAGTCCATTCGGCTGACTGTGGTTGTTAACTTCACTTAACGGTAATTAAAAATTATTTTGTGGACTTTTTTGATGTTTTTGTCGGTCCGACAGCTGTCAAATTTGTACATGTGTCTTTCCAAGACTAGGGCTAACTAAAAATCATATGGATTTGATACAAGTAGCGCCATCTTTGTGTCACCCTACAAACTTTTCAGCCAAACTGTTTTGTATGTAGTGCATTTCATTGGCAATTCAAATGTTATCATCTCGTAAAATTATGTGATCACCATCATTATAAAAGATCATTCATTCATAATGTTGGAAAATTTATAACACAAAAATTGTTTAAAAAACCGACAAAAAGAAAATTATTTTTTTGTTCGCTGCTTGTGCCATTAATCATCGATCTGAATGAAAACTGTTCTATATTGTAGATGAAAATGATTTATAATTATGTTACAATATAATAGAATAATTAAATTTCAATTTGAAAACAACTCTTTAATTGATTTCATTGAAAATAAAAACAAGGTGTTTACAAGTTCAAAATGTGATCATAACACCATTTAACAAAAGTCGACTTCTACTAAAACTTTTTTAAAGTATTTTGGTCCCTAAACCCAACTCAAAGTCTGACCCCAAGGAAAAATACATTTTGTGTAAATATTGCGAAAAAGTACTTCAAAGTCGTTCATATGTTTTTATTAATTATATTTGAAAAATTTCATTTTAAAAAAGCAACAAAAATTAAAAACAAATTAAAATTCTAAGAACAAAAAATTCAAAAAATATTTAAAAATTAAATATTAATTGAACTTTTAAAAATATCAAATAATTAATACTTTTAAAAATTAAAATTCATATTTTTGATTTTCTTTTATTTTTTAATTTTCATCTGATATTTTTTTGTTTTATTAATAATTTCTATTATTCAAAATACAAATGCAATTTTTTATTTACAAATGCTATTTTTTTTAATTTCAAATGAAGTTTTTGAATTGAAACTGGTATATTTTTCAATTACAAAAAAATTTTTTAGAATTCCAATTGATAAAAGTGTAAAATTCTACATAATTATAAAGATAAATATTAACACAAAATGTGAATAAATCTTTCCGAATCGAATATGTATTCGGTCTCGATCGGGCATCAGGAAAATTATTCTTTTTCCTGAACTAAAATTTTTTTAGTGCGGTACACATGAGTCCAAAGTTGTTTTTAATTACGTTACGTAATTAACTCACTCACCACATAATCGCCTTTTTAAATTTTTCGCTCTATACTACATATACATACTACAAAAATTTTGGAAAATTTTATCAAGTCGACTTAAGTGACTTTGACTAAAGTCCACATATATCATCTTAAGTGTATGATCGCCAATGGTATGCTATTCATTCCACATATCATTTTGAGTGTATGATCTCAAACTAAAAGTATTCATTCCATTTTATTTCTATTTTTTTGTCAGTTTGATGTTGCATGTTTGAGGTCAACCCCTTTTTAAAAATTAAATGTGTGTGAATGCACCTAATCAAGTTTAGATTTTTTTCAAGTTTGTAGCAACTCAAAGTGACATCATGCCATAGATAATAAATACTTAAAAAATTGTATTTAATGAAATATTTTATAAAAAAAAACGTTTTTTGTTTGGGTTTGAAATCAATTTTATTCTTCAACGTAATATCCGTAAAGTGCAAATGCACGTCTTTCAACGATCCTCTAACATCTCGCTACCCTTGAAAAAATACCATCTTTCGTCGTTTTTTCTAAATTTCTTCATTCAATCTGTATAATAACTCAACATAGTACTTGGCAGTTATTGTTATTCCTTTCTCCAAGTAATCAATAAATATAACACCACGTGCATTCTAAAAAGCACTGATCACCATTACCTTTTCAGCCGTTTGTTTAGTTTTTGGCCGCTTTGGTCGACTTTCGCATGCCCACTCCGCAGAATGTATATTGGACTCCGGTATATAATAATAAATCCTCGTCTCATCCATTGTTAAAAATCGACCTATGAATTTAGTTGAATTTACTTCAAACTTCTCCAAAGCATACTTTGAATCATGAACACGTTTCAATTTTAAATACTTAAATCTTTCGATCATCCAATAGAACCTGATGCACGTTTTCTTCGGTAACTGCCGAACTGCAAAGATTCACCATAATGTTTATCAATTCATTCTTTCGCTTCGACAGTATATTTTCACACCAAAAAAACAATGTTTTATCAAAACACGAAACTCTGCAATTCATTTTTTTCCCCTCAAACTTCAAAAGTAGCATCATTTTTGTAACGGTAACTTTTCTTCTAATTAATGAAATGTCATGAAATTTTGCCAAAAAATTTCAGTTGGCTCTACTGAACAAGCAAAAAATATTGCCACTTGTCACACCATTTCTATGTTCTTTCCAAATCTGTACACGCAGTTTTACTTTTATACCCTCCACCGTATATGGTGAGGGTATATCGCAACATACGAGTATATCAGTTTGTCATTCCGTTTGTAACATGTCCAAATACACTAGGTCACAAATAACAAACTTTTGTCTGTTATTTGTTTCTAGCATACTTTTTCTCATGGATTTGGACCTACTGAACACGAAAATGAATTTTAAAAATTTTTCTGTCGATTGGTTTGCGAGATACAAATTTTTTAATTTTTTTTTTTTAATTTTTGGAGGTACACTTACTATTTTGAGCATATCTTTAGTCTTCTTTGACCTATTTTATCCTACTACTACTCAAATTAAAGACAATTGAGCCGTCTACAACTTATTCTCAGAAAATTTTCAAATCGGGTTAGTAGTTTTGATGTTGGCGGCTTAAAAAGGTTAAAAAACTGCGTTTTTTTAGTAAAAATGTGGCTGAAAAATTCATATAAAAATTCATATAAAATGTAAAACGCGATGTTAACAGCGATTTTAATTTTTTTACGTATAGCTGACACTTTTCCAAAGAAAATAAGCCCTTACTTAACAAAATCTGATGACAAATGGCCGACTTATTATTTTTTTGGTAAACGACCGAAATTCCGCTATTTCACTACTACATGCTCATACATATTTAAACATAAGGAGACACGGTTATCAATTGCATTTCAAAACTGTCTGTGAAAGTGTAAAGAAGTTAATATTTAGAAAACGCAAGGAAGACAATGAGTAAAAGACTACGTGTGTTCGAGTGTTTGAACGATCCAGACAATTTCTGCAATGTTTGTGGCCAGTTTATAAAAAAAAATCACGCACACAAGTTTACTCCAGCAGTACAATTGCACCATTTGAATTATTTTGGTATTTCACCAAATATCACAGAACCATGGACACCTAAGTCGCTGTGTGATCTTTGCTATATAATCTTAACCAACTGGGCAGCTGGCGGAAGGTAAGAATTTTTATTTAAACACATTATACATAGCGAATATAGTAATTTATTTTAATTTTAGCCGCCATATGAAATTCGATACACCAATGATGTGGAAAAAGCCGCTATGCCATTCCACAGACTGTTATTTTTGCCTCACCACAAACAGTGGGGTAGGAAGATTTTTTAAATGGAACTACGCTCAAGTGGGATCGTTTGCGCTTCCAGTACCACATTCGCATGATGTGCCATATCCAGTGTGCCCTGGTGCATCTCTTCAAAAAGCAGAATCGTCAGAAGAAGAGTCTGAGTCAAATGCAAGCGAATTTGAGCCGGGTGCAAAGCGAAAATTACTGTCACAGGCCGAACTAAACGATTGGGTGCGCGATTTTGGTCTCACTAAGGAGAAATCCGAACTTTTTGCGTCTCGGATGATACAGTGTGGATTTGCGGCTTCAGAAGTGAAAGTATCAGCGTACAGAAACCGTCACAAGGAGTATGCAAAATTTTATACAAAGAAAGACCAAATATGTTTTTGCAGCGACATTTCAGGCTTGTTCCAAGAGCTTCACCAAATTCACAACCCCAACGAATGGAGGTTGTTTATTGACAGCAACAAAGAGAGCTTGAAGGCAGTTCTCTTACATAATGGGAATGAAAAGCCATCTGTTCCTATTGCTCATGCGGTTCATTCAAAGGAGAACTATGAAACTATGGACATTTTGCTGAAATGCATAGAGTATAGGAAATACAATTGGAAAATATGCGCCGACCTTAAAGTTGTGGCCATTCTGTGTGGACTCCAAGGAGGCTATACGCGACATTGCTGTTTTCTGTGCCTTTGGAATAGCCGCGCTGATGATCAGCATTATATAAAAAAAAAATGGCCGGTACGAACGAAACCTGTAGTTGGAGAAGCGAATGTTCAGCGCAAACCACTAATAGAGAACCGTGAAAATATAATACTTCCGCCGCTGCACATAAAATTGGGTTTGATTAAAAATTTTGCCAAAAAATTAGACAAAGAAGGTGAAGCTTTTGCCTATTTACGGTCAATTTTCCCTTACCTTTCGCTGGCAAAAATTAAAGAAGGAGTCTTCGCAGGACCCGAGATAAAAAAAATGTTGAAAGATGAAAAATTCCCAAAGCTGTTATCACCCATCGAAGCCGCAGCATGGAATTCCTTCAGGCTTGTTGTGGAAAACTTTTTAGGAAACAACAAAAGCCCGAATTATAAGGACATAGTTGAGGATCTGGTAAAGAACTATGAAGCCATGGGAGTGCACATGTCACTTAAAATACACTTTCTGGATTCTCATTTGGATTTTTTCCCTGAGAATTTAGGAGACGTGAGCGACGAACACGGCGAGCGCTTTCATCAGGAATTGAAGGCTATGGAACGACGCTATCAGGGCAACTATGACACGGCTATGATGGGTGACTATATTTGGACCCTAATACGTGAGACCGATTGCAGCGAATACAAAAAACAAAGAAGAAGTCAGCAGTTTTTCCACATGGCATAAAATGTACACTTATATCTTTGTTTTTACTCATTTTTTTGTGCGTTGATTTGCTTAATTTAATAAGTTAGTTTAATTTCGTTAGTTTA
This sequence comes from Eustalomyia histrio, assembly GCA_949748255.1. Lineage (NCBI taxonomy): Eukaryota > Metazoa > Arthropoda > Insecta > Diptera > Anthomyiidae > Eustalomyia > Eustalomyia histrio. Next base: position 350,010 of record OX456526.1, read on the forward strand.
GCTAATTGTGCGATACATTGAGCATGTAGTGCTGTAAATAAATTAAAAAATAATATACGAAGACTAATTTGTTTATTTTAAATTAAGTTCAAATGTATTTATTCGTTTGCGTTGGGTAGGTAAGCTGTGCAAATAATGAAAATCAAAAAATCGTGAAATAGCGGAATTTCGGTCGTTTACCAAAAAAATAATAAGTCGGCCATTTGTCATCAGATTTTGTTAAGTAAGGGCTTATTTTCTTTGGAAAAGTGTCAGCTATACGTAAAAAAATTAAAATCGCTGTTAACATCGCGTTTTACATTTTATATGAATTTTTATATGAATTTTTCAGCCACATTTTTACTAAAAAAACGCAGTTTTTTAACCTTTTTAAGCCGCCAACATCAAAACTACTAACCCGATTTGAAAATTTTCTGAGAATAAGTTGTAGACGGCTCAATTGTCTTTAATTTGAGTAGTAGTAGGATAAAATAGGTCAAAGAAGACTAAAGATATGCTCAAAATAGTAAGTGTACCTCCAAAAATTAAAAAAAAAAAATTAAAAAATTTGTATCTCGCAAACCAATCGACAGAAAAATTTTTAAAATTCATTTTCGTGTTCAGTAGGTCCAAATCCATGAGAAAAAGTATGCTAGAGCCAAATAACAAAATGGCTGTTGCCTAGTGATATAGGTTTAAGACCCCATAAGGTGTATATATTCGTGATCCTTATGAAATTTTAAGCCGATTTAGCGATGTCCATTTGTCTGTTTGTTTGTTGAAATGGCGATCACACCCTTTAGAGCAGTTTGGTATTGAAAAAGAGCAAAATCGTACAGCGGTTAAAAAGTTATGAGTGAAAAATAAATTTCGCAAACAAATTGGTGCATTTAAATACAATTTCATAGTAGCGACTGAATTGAATAATATTATGTATATATTCAGCTCAAATATGTTTATCTCAAAAAATTTTTTTCATCACTATAATTTTTTTCAACACAAAAAATTTTTCTCCAATCACAAAATTTGTTTTCACATCCAAACAAATTTTTCACCTTCATAATTTCACTTCTTAAGTTTTTTACAATATTTGTATCAAAAAAAAACTAATATTGCAAACTACTTCCTTTTTCCAAATTTCCAACAGCAGCTTAAAATTTTTGTGTCATGTGGTCGATTTTAACTTTGAAAGTGAAATTTAAACAATAATCGTCTTATAGAATCTTAGCACGGGTTTTCATTGCTTTATATTGATAAAAGATTTTTTTTAATTTATTGTTTTAAAACCCAAGCAAATATTCAGAATTATTTTTTTTTAGGTTAAACTAAGTCCAGATTTTTTGGAATAAATATTTTATTGAAAGCAGAAGTGTAAATTGGTCGTAAAGCTTCTCTTCTGAACATCTCTCTGCCAACAGACATTTTATCAGCATGACAATAGTAAGACAGATAATCAAAACAAGTAAATATTTCGGCATTGCTCTCTTCTGAAAATCAATTTTCTTAGAACATCCCAGGAAAAAAATGGCTTACCAAATAATGAGTTTTAGAACGAGCAGTAACTGGTTGAAGTTTGCTCATTATTTTAACACAGGTATGTCAATGGAGGTAGCTAGTAGCCTCCAAGATTACGCGTAGGGAGTAAAATAACTAGTTAGTGGAAAGGTTAAAATAACTAGTTATAGTGAAGTCAAAACTTACTCGTTAAAATTAATATAATAAATAAAAAATAGCTTAAATTTGGCTGTGCCGAATCTTTGAATACCCTCCACCAATTTCCTCAAAAAAATGTTCTCTTTAGAAGTGAAATTACGGAGGTGAAAAACTTTTTTGTATGTGAAAACAAAGTTTGTGGTGGAGAATAACTTTTGTGGTGAAAAAAAAATTTTGGGGTGAAAAATATTATTCAATTCTAAGCGACTGGTGAAAAACAAGAGAAAATATTTTACTTGACAGTTGCTAATATGAAATTGTACTAAAATACGAGTACACCAATTGTGTGGAAAATTTAGAGGTACCTTCACTCACAACTTTTTAACCGCTAGACCGATTTTGCTCATTTACAGTACAAACTGCTCGGGAGGAGCACCCCCACTTTTTGCGCCGTAATAGCCATTTCTACATACAAACGGACATCGCTAAATTGACTTAAAATTGTATAAGTATCACGAATATGGGGTCTTAGACCTATATTTTGACATGTTACAAACGGAATGATAAACGGATATATACCCCCACCATATATGGTGGAGGGTATAAAAAATTAAACAACAAAACCACAAATAGATTTTACATTACTAGTAACTCATTATTTTCACTTTGATAGTAATGTAGTATGCACGAAGCTGTATAACAAATTATTTTCACTTTAGAAGTATTTTCACTTTAGAAAAAATTTTGGGGTGAAAAATATTATTCAATTCTAAGCGACTGGTGAAAAACAAGAGAAAATATTTTACTTGACAGTTGCTAATATGAAATTGTACTAAAATACGAGTACACCACTTTAGAAAAAATTTTGGGGTGAAAAATATTATTCAATTCTAAGCGACTGGTGAAAAACAAGAGAAAATATTTTACTTGACAGTTGCTAATATGAAATTGTACTAAAATACGAGTACACCAATTGTGTGGAAAATTTAGAGGTACCTTCACTCACAACTTTTTAACCGCTAGACCGATTTTGCTCATTTACAGTACAAACTGCTCGGGAGGAGCACCCCCACTTTTTGCGCCGTAATAGCCATTTCTACATACAAACGGACATCGCTAAATTGACTTAAAATTGTATAAGTATCACGAATATGGGGTCTTAGACCTATATTTTGACATGTTACAAACGGAATGATAAACGGATATATACCCCCACCATATATGGTGGAGGGTATAAAAAATTAAACAACAAAACCACAAATAGATTTTACATTACTAGTAACTCATTATTTTCACTTTAATAGTAATGTAGTATGCACGAAGCTGTATAACAAATTATTTTCACTTTAGAAGTAATGCAGTGGGCAGGGGTGGGTCATTATTAGTAATGCAAAAATCAATGGCCTGCTATTACTAAATTTTTCCTGGGATCAGTGCACATTTCATGACGATATTTTTTAATAGCTGCTTCATTTTTTTCTCTTTTCTCTACGCTTTCTATTGCTACGCCCAGAAAACTTCAGATGTGGCCAACGTATTTGTTGTCAATCTAATTCTGGCGGTTACGAAAACTATCTTTATAGAAAAGTATATTTTGTTATTTAGTTGTCTAACTTAAAATTTATATTCTAAATAAATATTATTACTTTTCACAAAATTTTATTTGAAGACAAAAGTTATTTTTCGATTATTTCGGTATCGATCTGGAACATTTAAATTCATAGTTCACACTATTGCTCATTGTACAACAACTATTTTTAGTTTTATATGCCATGTTTGCTGTTTGAATATTTGAGTATTTTATTTTAATTATTTTCATTTTCCATGATTTGAACCCGGAAATTTTTTGTAATTTTTAGCTGGACTTGACTTGAAGTTTGTCATTCCGTTTGTAATTTCTACAATATTGATCTTAGACCCTATAAAGTATATATATTCTGGGTCCTTATGAAGAGCAAAGTTGATTTAACGATGTTCGTCTGTCCGTCTGTGTGTTGAAATGGGTTTTCCGAAGAACCCAGACATGATGAGGACTTGATTGTTTTTTATTTCTGTTACATGTGATCCATTTCTGTTTGCTATTAAAAATCAGACGGATCGGTTAATAAATGGCTGAGATATTAACAAAAAACCAGGACTACCTCTAATTTTTCCGGTAAAATCCCTTTGTTTAATATGTATGTAGAACTTTACGCATAACTAACACATCCATGTGTTAAAATTCTTTTCTTTCATCTCCGCCTTTTATACACAAACAACACACATACAAAGATTTGTCATTTAAATAAAAACTAAACAAATCTCTAATGAACGAAGACTTTTATATATGTACCTCTATTGACGATGATTTTGTGTGAGCTTCAATAGCTCAGTTGTCTAGACGCTATGTCACAAATACTTTTTTTCTCTAAGGCCGCGGGTTCGAGGTTAGAATCCCTGTCAATTCACTTTTTTTGTACATTTTTTTTATTATTTTCTTAAGACTTTTTTTTTGTTTATTTTTGGTTTTTTTTTTAACATTTAATAATTAATTTATATAAAATTTTATATTAATAAATAAATAATCCATAAATAGGCTAAAAACATCAAAATTTTTATAAAAACCCTCTGATACAAACAAAATACAAACGGTTTTATTTCTATTTTTTTCTCCGATTTAAAAGAATTTATAAAAAGATTTTTAAACCATTTTATTTCTCACATATTAAGAAAATTTTATACATAATTTACCTTTGAGTGCAACTATTTTAGGTCATAACTTATAATAATTTATAAAAAAAATTATAAACTATTTTCCTTCAAATTTTTAAAATTAAGCTAAAGAAATTACAAATATTTTTAATAAAAAAGCGAAAAAACCCCTAATGCAAATTTGCCAGCTAAATCAAACGTTTTTGTAGAAATAAAACACATGCAGTTCTAGTGATTTCTTTTAACGATTTGTTGAAATTCTTTTCTTTCACCTCTTCACCTTTTATACACAAACAACAAACACTATTCTAGAGCTATAATATGACCTATGGATACGTCTTATATAGCAAAAGATCGAAAATCTTTAGTATAACATATTTGCTGAAAAACTCGGAAATATCGGTTCAGATACAAAAAAGTTATTTTCTGGAACCATAAATCTTCCCGAGTCCAAGTTTTATCACCAAACTAAATGGTTAATTTCCTCTTAAAGGCGTCCGTATATAAATCTGTCCATTCCATATATAAACTTCAGTTTTTTTCTAACCATGGTGAAGGGTATATAAGATTCGGCATAGCTCTTACTTGTTTTTTCTTATTTATCATCAATTGAATTTTTAACCAAAAATCTTCAACATTTTTAATTAAAGTTTTAATCAAATTTTTAATTGAATGCTGAAAGCATTAAACACGTCTACTTTTAAAAACTTTCAACTAATTATTGCAATGTGAATTGAATTGATGCACTTTAAAATTTGTAAATTATTTCCGATTTTCTATAGGAAATCAGCTTTCTAAGGACTTAATAGGGATCAGGTCTTCTTTTGTTTGGCTTAGAATTGATAAACAATAACAACGAAGTAGTCTGGCACAAACAAAATTTTAAAATTCCATGCTTATGGCAATCTGTTCCGATTTTCTATATCCCATACCTTTTTCACCCTTGGCTCCATAATTGGTACACTTATTTACATAAATATGATACAGAAATGGGTACATCTATTAGATACAATGACCACTATTATATTTCCATAAAAAAATATAAAATACTAATAATATTTCAAACAATTTTCTTACTGTCCCTATTTTTATTTACATTTGACTATAAAAAACTATAATACTTTTTAATGTTGTTTTTTTAATTGATACAACAAAGTTTGAATTGTTGCATGAAATAAAGAATTATTGTTGTACAACAATCTAAAAATAGTATTGTTAGTTCTTCCCAAAATATATGTGGTTTTTTTACCTTAAATTTGTTGCATTCAAGTGTCCCTATTTTTGTGTGTAATTCATCAACGCATGAAAATTTCTAAATATTTTGTACCAAATAGTTCATAGGAGTACTATAGTATATTTGAGGTTCTAATAGCACCACAAAAAATACCATGGGACCAACTTTATCATAACTGGTGCATTCGTATCCCAGTTTTGCTAAAAAAGTTTGTTCTCATGTTCCCATTTTCAAAGTTGAAATATCTAAAAATCCTTTATGAATTGTTAAATAGTCAAATTTTAATTTTTTCAAAAACTATTTTTTGCAGATTTTGTTTGCTAAAAATTCAAAATTTACATTCTAGAAAAAGGGTGGCCTCATGAAGAATTAAAATTTTAACAAATTAAATTTTTAACAAGTTTTTGAATTATAAACTAAATCTTCAAAAACATGATCCCTTGATTTAATTTTTAAATCTGATTCAATTTTCAACGAATCTATTTGCGAAATTCTTTTGCAAATTCTATCCAAATTTAACTTTTTTCTATCAATAAATTTTCAAATCTGAAGCCAAATCCCGTTATCTGGCAACACTGATGTGTATACACCCTGATGCATACAAACAAGGGATGGAAAACATGGTACAATTGTACTCTTTTGATACATTTTTACCTTGTTTGTTACCGTGGTACTACCGCGGTTCATTTAGTACAATTTGAAATTTTTTCAAATTTTCAATTAACAACTTGATAAAACAACATCTCATAAAGTCGACTTTAAATTAAAAACCTGTTTTAATTTATTCAGCTATAATAAAAAATAAAGTCAGTTTTAAGTTGAACCGGCTCCAAATTGGTGTCACATCAAATGTTTCCATACACTTTGTTTCAAAATATTCGGAAGTGGCAACATTGAACAGCTGATTTTAAATTACCTCTCAAAACAAAAAAAAAAAAAAATAAGAAAAAAAGTGTATTATTGTTAAAAAGCTATTAAATGCCTTTAAATTTTTTAATAGCAAATCCTGAAAAGGTTAAATTGCCCTCCAAGGAAGGCAAAAAGGTGTGACAAAAATTAGAGAAAAATTTTACAAAGTTTTGTGGGAATTATACGACTACTTAAAATTAACGATAAATTTTGTTTCACCTGGTCAATTTAAATTTTTTTTAAGTATTTTTAGTGTCTAAGCAAATCTGATTCAATACGATAAAATTGTTAAAAAGCGGAAAAAATTTTGGCACCGTGAGGATCGAAAAAGTACAATTTGTTTGTCTGGTTGGTACAATCAGAGAAAACATATTTTCCATCCCTGATACAAACACTACATAGACTGTTGTTTTTGTAAATTTAAACAATGAGTGCGGTTCTCTTTAATTAAATTATGACGCTTTTATTAAGTCCATTCATTTACTTTTCTTAGTCAGTTCCAGTAAGAATTACTCAAGACGAATTTACACCAGGTGGTGTTATTAACACATCTGAGCTATTTATTTTTTATAATTGGGGAGAGAAATGTCAAAAGTTGTTTATGTTTACGTTTGTGTTTAAAGGTGTATGTATATTTACATACATTCGTACATACTTTTATACATACATACATACATTTTCCACAAACAATTTGCTTTGGTTCACTCAACTGTTTTTGACATATCGACCAACTAAAGCAACAATAAAAAACCATGTTGTTTCTGAAATGTTGTACTTGTTGTAGAATCAACATAAGCTGTAAAGTGATTTCGCCTTGAAATTACTCAGTAACAAACTTACAAATTTACTTTCAAAATGAAAATTTTCTAAAAAAGTACGCGAATGGAAAATTTACAATAATTTACAAGTTTGTTAAACAGCTGATTGTAAAACCAAATCCAAAAATATCGCTATGAAAAAAGGGGATTCTTATTGTACAATAATAATAAGAAACCTTTTAGAAGGTTTTATTATCTTTTCTATAAATATTTTAACAATATTTGTGGCTTTCATTTGCATAAAACAATGTAGTTGAAAAACATTTTTATTTGTATTTACAAAAATTTATCACATGTTTTTCAATTATATGTTTTTTCTGCTTGTAAATTCTTGCTGGCAGTAATTTGCCCAGTTAAAATTTGCAGAAAGAAGAAGAACTCTCAACATCAAACCGTCACTTTATTCTCTCTTGTTTCTTTATGTTTACTGAGTATTTGTGTTGACGAAAGACATTCAGTAAAAATTTGTACAAATTATTTAGTAAACGAACGGAACTATTAATACGAGTAATATTAAACATATTTTTAATAAACATTTTTTTGTTTAGGGATTTATTTATTTTATTTATTTATTTATTTATTTATTTATTTATTTATTTATTTTGATTTCCTATACAGCAAGACTTATAATCTTATAATTAGAGTATAGGAGGAGTAATGGGAAATGAGCAATAATGTTTAAATATTTTAGAATATAATTAACTTTAAAAAATATATAAAAAAAACAATTTAATTAAAATATAAATTGAAATATGGTTATTTAACAATTAAAATGTAAAAAAGAAAAAAAAAAAGAAAGAAATTACACAAAAATTAAATTAACTTTAATTTAATAACATTATTTTTAAAATATTTATGAAAAACTAAAAAAGTCAAAAAGGTATCTTTTAAAATGCATGGCATTGCTTATAAATTGTATATTTGGAGGCAGAGAGTTCCAAAGACATATTGAATGGATGTAAAAATGACATTCAGATTTTGCGGTTCGATGTCTAATTGGAGTCAAATTATAATTTCTAAGTGATTGGGAAAACATAAGCCTGTTATAAAGATATGAAGGTTCATGCGTGTATATAACTTTGTGAAGTAGAATTAGAGTTCGAATCTGTAACAAATCAGCAAATATAACACGGTACAGGTTTTTCGCGACTAATGACACACGGTCGTATTTCCCCAATCCATAAACATATTTTACGACAGCATTGTAGGCAACATTTAGCTTACTATAGCTTGTAGTATCGGTTTTAGCAAAAATTTCGCATCCGTATAAGAGAGTTGGCATTAAATAAGTTTTTGCTAAAAGTAGGCGAATTTTAAGTGGCGTGAAATATTGTGTTTTCCATAAGGTTCGCAACATAGAGTAGATTTTTCCAGCAGTAGCATTTATATGGTCTGACCAGGTAAGAGTATTATTAAATATTATACCAAGATTTTTTGCTGTATTTACGATTTCAATTCTTTGATTGTTGAGAATAATTTCTGGTTTTACAATTATTTTCATAGATTTCTTGGTTATAATCAAGCATTTTGATTTAGATGGATTTAGGCAGAGACCATTTGCATTTGCCCATATGTGAATTCGTGTAAGATCCTCATTAATTTTATAAACACAATCTTCAAATTCCATTTTATCACAACTTATGTAGACTTGAACGTCATCAGCATAGATATGAATATTACAGTATGATAATTGGGTAGTTAAATCATTTACATAGATGGTAAATAGAAGAGGGCCAAGAATAGAGCCTTGTGGTACTCCTTTTGTAACCGATAACGGACGCGATTTCTTATTATTAGCACATACTGATTGTATACGATCCGATAAGTATGATGAAATTAAGCGTATTGATGACGATGAAAAATTAAACATTTTTCTCAATTTCATGGTAAGAACATTGTGGTTAACCGTATCAAATGCCTTAGAGTGATCCAAGAGTAATAGAAACGAAATGTTGCCTTTATCCAAATTTTCACGTAATTCTTCAGACACATCAATAAGAGCAGTTATGCAGCTATGTATTGGACGAAAGCCTGATTGCCTGCTAGTTAGAAGACCATTATCATTAATATAGCCATATATTTGGTGATGTAATATCTTCTCAAAAACTTTTGACAAGTATGGCAATATAGCGATTGGCCGATATTCATTATTTGCTTTCGGCGTAGGTATTATTTTTGCATATTTCCAGTTTCCAGGGAATATACTCTTTGTTAAAATTGTGTTAAATATGAATGTTATATAAGGTAGCATTACAGGAAGGACTGCTTTTAAAAATTTTGGGTGAATATTGTCAAAGCCTACAGCATTTGATTTAACAGCGATACAGCTAGATCGTACATCTGATTGATTTACAAGTTCAAAATTGAACTCATTTTCATTCACCATATGAGTTTGATTATAGAAATTTTCATTTAAAGGAATACTAGGAAGTTTAGTAAATGTTTGATTAAGTTTTTCTACATCTATTTCCGTTGAATCTACTAGATTGGACTTTCCAATACCAATTTCACGTATGGCTTTCCAAGTTTTCTTTGAACCGACAGCTGATTTATAAATATTGGAATAGTATATAGATTTTGCACTTTTAATCTTCCTATTTACCACTCGTCTTGCATTGCAATATTCTTCGTGTAACTCCTCAGTTTTAAAACGTTTCCAGCGATTGAATATCAAGTCTCTCTCTTCAATTGCAGTTTTTATATTAGTGTTGAACCATGGTTTTTTCTTGTAGTTATTTATTGATGTTTTCACAGGTACAGATTTGATGAAGACTTCACCAAGATTTTGTTCCAAAAAATTAAGTTGGCTATCCACTGAAGGCATATAATAAATCGAATCCCAGTCTATATTGGAAAGCTCAAGTGATACAGTGTTAAGATCCATGTGTTTAAAGTCATGATATGTGATGGCATTAGTTGATCGTTTTAGTTTAAAATCGAACGTGAGAAATATTAGATCATGTTTCGAAAAACAAGATGCTGTAAGTTGGTCATAGAGAAGGACTTTATCTTTATTACTAACAAAAATAACATCAAGTAATGTATTTCTAGTGGAGGGATAATGAGTGGGTACTGTTGTATTGGTAGGATAAAGGCCAAAAGATTGCATATCGTTTACTAGGTGACTTTCAACTAAAATATTTGAATTAAAATCCCCACATATGACAACTTCATCATGTTTCAGTGTAAGATTTTCAAGAGTCTTCATAAAGTTTCCAGTATCAGTTCTCTTATTAGGTCGATACACACATCCAATTAAAATTTTGCTACTATTAAATGAGATTTCCACAAAAATATGTTCAATTTTTTCTTCCTTCAGTGAGTTGCAGCACGATTTACTAACAATTCCATTTCTTACATATATGGCTACTCCACCTGCATAACTTTCTCTATCACAACGAAATATATTAAAAGAATCCAATTTAAAGACAGTATCGGGTACAAGTTTGTCATACCACGTTTCCGATACACAAACAACATCAACACCGGAATTTTCAAAAATATAGCGGAATTCATCCATCTTGTTATTCAAACTCTGCGCGTTGATGTGGCAAATATTTAAACCAGATCTCTGCTTGCACAAAATACGAAGCATATCAAAAGTATTGTCTTTGGAACCTAAATTTCTACTATCCAAATGATGTGTCATATAAAAAGTGTTTTAAATAAGCAATGCATGCATAATAAAAGGAATCAGAAAAAAACGTTAAAAATATATAATTGGTTAAATAAAATATAAAAAATAGTACTAAAAATTTAATATAAAATGAAATATCAGTGTAAAATGTCATATATATTTTAGCGAAACAAAGATTTGAGATGCAATTTTGCAATTTTAATAACTGTAATAAAAGTTATGATAATAATATGACTTTAATATGTATGTTGTCAATAGTGTTTATTGTAAACTAGAATATTTTTACACCAAGTTTATTATCAATTAAAAATTTAATTGAAATGATTAAACTTATAATTGAAAATTAACAAAAAATCAAAAAAAGAAATATATAAGTAAAAATTTTTTTGGCAATAATTTTTTCTGCTTATATTGGAATCTATAAATTAGATTAAAATGTTTTCAAAAGTAAACATTTTGAAAACATTTGAATTGATTTCTTAAAGCAATGCATTAAAAAGTATAAAATTTGGACATTTTTGAAAAGCATTTATGAAGTAATTTTTGTAAATAGTTAAAAATATTTGGAAAATTATTTAATCAATGCTTTTATAGCATTTGTCGGACTTACGGACGTTTGCTCCTCCTCCGGTGTAGAAATCCTACGGAAAGGGGCGAAAAACGGTTGGACAAAAAATGGGTGTTCAATTGGCGAACGATCTTCTCCCTTAGCAGCTTGCGCAAACCGTTAAAACTAGGAAGTTAAAAATTTGGTAAGAAGGTTCCCCGGGCAATATCTTAGCTAACAACGTAGCGGTCTTAATATTTTTTGTGCATAATGGCTTTAGTCTATGCATTAACACATATACATATGTAATTTGCTCCCAAAAATAACGGATTACAAAAAACACTATTTTTTATTAATCTTCCGAACAATTTTAAATATCCAATTATCCATCCCTGACAAACATGTGCGTAACTTTATTTATATTCTCATCCATTAAATGTTAAAGCTCTCTCTTTGATTAGTTCATTTACTTTTTCTCTTACCCTCATTCTACAACAGTGATGGTATTTGGAAGTTTGTGTTTTGTTCCAAAATGATGGCAGAAGAATGCCAAAACTTATTTTATAACCTTCGTATAGTAGATTTAGTGTCGGTTTTATCAGATACGAAAAGTTCTAAACTTGTTCCTTTTTAAACCCACTCCAAATCTTAGTGTAGAAAAGTACTTTATTAGGGGTGAGGGGTTTTCCTACTGAAAATTACACCGAATATGTATAATAACATTTTACAACAAAAATTGTGAATTTTCTTGTAGAACAATTCCTTGATTTTAATGCATTATTCCTAATCTTTAATCTGATAGCAAGACTTTCTGAACCGTTTTATGTAAAACTCAAATGCAAAAGAACTTTATTCAGTTATCCTTAAAAAATGTAATGTACTATTTTATTGCAAACTCATACTTAAACTTACTTTTTTTCTTCTTTTAAAAGTCCAACAATTACTGTCCATGTTAATTGGAAACACAATTGTTAATTGTTAATACAATATAACAAAATTATAAAAAGTGCCAAAATTTCATTGAAAGTGCCAGCGTGCCGAAAATGGCACTTTTGTTCCAGTATATCAACAGTATTCTACACTATCTAATTCAAAATTGTTTCTGTTACTACAAAAAATAACTGCGCACTCAAGGTATGCACAATAAGTTGGACTCGAAATTTTATCAGTAACGAAACGGCTTTCAGCCACAACGGATTGAAAAAATATTTCTTAAAGTAAAGCGGTATAATTCGCGTTAAAATGTTGTTTGGAGAAAAATTGTGTGTAAATGATTTGGTTTTTTTAAGAGAAGAAGAACAAGAATAGAGTTATAAAACAACAAAATCATAACGCCCTAATAAAGCTTTAAAAAAAGTGTTTAAATATACAAATGTAGACTGATAGGAAAAAAACCAGTTAACAAATTTGGTTATAAGATACATAATACACCTTTGCATTTAATGGATGCGTAAAAAAGAAAATGCGAAAAAATAAAGTTAAAATATTTTGCTAAATGAATGAGTGAAACAAAAACATATTACTAAAAAAAAATCTTTCGTAAAAGATAAAAACCAAATTTGAAAGTGTTTAAAACAAATTGTTATTTAATTTTTTAAGTGCATATTAATTGAAGTTTTGTCAATTCACAAAAAAAAAAACTAAAAAAATAAAAAATATCCAATAAAAAAGTGCGAGTGTTCGATTGTATATATTTACCGGCATTACAATACATACATGTAGTCCTATTTATCCTTGACGAAAAATCAATTTCTGTTTCGTGTGAAATTCTTTCGTTAGAAAGGAGAATATTTTTAGAGAGCGAAATACGTTAAGTGTTAAATTATAGTTGATTTGAATTAAACGCATTATAAATGCTCGACGACCATGGATAGTACAACCGACAAGAAACATGAAGAAGACCCACCACCGACAGGGGTGGATGCGGAGCTTCAAGCAATACCATCTGCGCCCATAGCTGCAGTGCGCAAACGTCGTTTAGTGCAAACAGCTGTTGAATCGTCATCGCCGTTTGATATCATTACTCATCAACCACATGTTAGTCAAAGCCAGCGGCAGGATGATGCGGTGACCGTTGAAAATACTTACGATGACAGCATAATATATGGCACACATGACATGGAGTCTTCTAGAGTCACCCGAACTATAAAAAAAACTATTACGAAAACTTCAGAAATTGTTAAGAGTTCCACCAGCTCCTGTGAATATTTAGTGGAAGAGGGGTTCGACTCCTTGGACAGGCCAAGAACACCCTCGACCCCTTTACGTTTAAAACAAAAAGTAGCCTTATATGAGAAGGTTTTTTCCTCTGGAGGTGGAGGAGAAGGAGGAGGCGGAATAAAACGTTCGGCGGACGATACTCGTCATATAAACCTGGAATCCCCTATCAGGGATGATGGTGTAAATATGGACGAAGAAAATCCTTTTGATATTGATGTTTATGAAATTGAAAAAAGGCTGAGAGAAGAACGAAAACGTGGCTTGGCCGAAGCTGAAGCTGCTAAGCTGGCCTTCCAGCAGGTTCAATTGAGAGCCACACCGCAATCATCAGCCCGTAAGGTAGAGATTCACGAAGAACACACGGCTAGCCCTTTTAATGTTACTCTAAAGACTACCAGTAAAATATCATCCGGAGCGGTAACTGGACGTATAGAACTAGAGGAACATTCACCCACAAGTCCTTTTAATGTAACGTTGCGCACAACTCAAAGATATCGCAGAAATCCTGCATCGATTGCCGAAACACCAACAACTCCATTTAATGTTACTTTAAGAACAACTAAGGGGAATTCATCTAGCCACAGTCCAATTAGCCCAAATGCAGATGGCAAATTATCCTCTGCCATATTCCTAGATGGGGAGAAAACCGTTAGAGAAGTTGAGGCAGCTGATGGAGTGAAAACAATAGTAACATCCTCCATGACGAGTGATGGACGTAAACATGAAGAAAAGATTTTTCGCCATGGCGAAGGGTACTTTTCACCGTGTTCCTCTCCTCAGCGGGAAATGAGGTCATGTACGCCATCGCGTTCTGTGGACATGACTGCAGGTGGACGTCGAATCCTTATCAAATTGGAAAACGAAGACCAAAAAATGGATATGTATAGCACAGAGGAATCCTACGATGTTACTGATTATAAAGGTGCTAGTGAGCGTCATATTCAACCAACAATTAGTGGTGAAACGGTTACTTTGGAAACACCCGCTAACATTGACATTATTGTAGGTACAACGATTAGCAACCCCAAATGTCGTACTGTAAGCGTAGAAACCAAACACCAACAATATGAACAAATACCATGGCAAACGCAACAACACTCGAACTCCTCCTCTACCTACACTACCAAGACTACCACAAAAATAACAACTACATCCAATAAGCAACGTGGTAGTGACAGTGAATCATTAGAAAGGCTAGAAAATCCTTTAAAAAATACCAGTCTTTCGAAAACGATACAATCGCGAGGTTCTTTGTCTCCAGAAGAATCACAAAGATTTGTTACAAAGAATACATCCTCCTCTTCCTCTTCTTCCTCTAGGATTGGAAAGTCGGTAATAAAATCAGCAGCTACGCACAAGCTTATTAAATTAGAATCAGGAGCTGTGGACGCCGAACGGGATGTCGGTGAAACGGCTCTGAAAAAACGTCTCGATTTGGTTGGTTATGGTCGCGACGGTCTAGGTCATGGTAGTGGCGATCTCGGCTATAAAACGGATAAAATTACACCAGCAAGTGACGCAATAATAAGTGACGATTCGGATACAGAAGGTGCTGCTGCTGGCAGTATTGTTATAGTACCCACAATATCCACCGCTTTGCAATCCAGTGTTCAAGGTGCGAGTGTACCAACGCCAACGTCTAGTGTCAACACTAGCACCAGTACTTTGAGTAAGTGTCTGACATCGACTCAGACGCAACAACAGCAAAGTGCTTCTTCATCGAACGAATACCAAGAATATCAGTCTACAATGGCCGCATTACAATTCGGCCGCAGCAACTCTCAATACGATACACATATTAAGGAGAAAAGAGGTACATTTTTAATTTTACCAAATCCGAAATTTAGTTTGAAATTTTAACTTATGTTACACCAAGAAAACAGTATCAGTTGTGGCTTCCGAATTTATTGCTAATCGAATTATGGCTGTAACGACAACTTTAATTTTTATATTCGACATAAATATTATTACGTCCCACAAAATTTTATTTAAAGAAAAATTTTTTTTTCTTAATTTTTTTCCGTTATCGAACCTGGACATTCAGATTCATAGTTCACACTCTTGCTTACTGCACCACAACTACTTTTAATTTGCTATTCAAATTAAAAATTAAAATTAATTTTAATTAAAAAGAAATTTTGAATTTTTCCGGGCTTTGAACTCGTAAATTCGGAGTAGTAGGCTACCTCTCTTACCCACTACACCACAAACACTTATATATTTTGATCGTTAATTTTGAATTCAACTAATTTGTTAGGAAAATAATTTATATTTTAAAATTTGTTATCAATAACAATCATTAGTAGCGTCTATAATCAATACAATTCACAATTCGGTTGCTTCCATTGAAAACCTAATTTGATAAGGCATATTTGATAAGGATTTCCGTATTGGTAGTTACCACTTTTAAATAACCACAATTTTTTAATAAATTTGATGGACTGTACTAATTTTCTACAACATTCACTAAATCAATGGTTGCCTCTTCCGTATGCAGTTACTGACCGAATTTTATTTTTGAAGTTGGTTGGAAATGGTTGTTTTTTTTAGTTCCTTTTCCCTATTTTTAGTTCCAAATAAAATATTTTTGCACTATTAATGAAGTATATGTAAGTCCAAATAAAAAAAACGTCATAACAAATAAACTTTAATGGGTTTAATCGAATTGCAACCATTATTTTCTTTGGGTGTAGGTATGTTAATGAGAAAATTGGGTGCAATAGCTGTATCCACCGTTTTGTTTTTTTGGATAAATTTTTCAATCAACAGATTATAACAGTTCGCCAAGGTGTTGCCTGAAAAATATAAAAATTTATATAATTAATACAAAAATATTTACATTGAGAAACCAACTTATTTTATTGTGGCGACGGTTAATTAATACAACCGAATTTCGGTTAAACCGTAAATTTCATTGTATTAGAAATAGATTTGGTTAAGGTAACCAAATAATTCGGTTGCTGCAACCAAAATATTCAGTTGGCAATCTGTTTTTTCTGTGTAATATTTTTATAAAACAGTTTTATCAAAAGTTTTTATAAAACACATTCGACTCAAAAAATGCTTCTGAGACGAAATGGTGGATATATGTAGGTCTAATATTTTTTCTTCTACAAACACCAGCATAAACTCATTATGCCCTGCCCAAACAGTAAGTGGTGTAGTGTACAAATGCATACATTATTGTTAGGAACTAAAGGCCCAACTACAATTGGCTTAAGCGACTTAAGATTTGTTTCGAATTATACGACACCCCTATTAAACTTGAAGGAATTAGTTGAGATTCGCGCAATTGCAAATTTTTTTTATTTAAATTTCTTGAATTATAATTTGTTTTAATTTTTAATATTTATTTTAAATTCTACATAATTTTTTGACATGATTCGAGCCTTGGATATCTGATTGCCAGCCGACAACTCTACCCCCTGAGCTATTGATGCATATAATATTCAGTTGATTTGACCAAAAATGAATTGTTGCACTTCGTGTTTTCGTTCATGGTGTCGAAATATACCTAAATGAACGGTAACCCATAAAGTTATGTTTTAAAACAACATGGAAGGTAGCCAGTTATCATTACAAGGTAATGCATGAGTATGTCGCATGAGTATGCTTATAAAAGCAAATAAGATGAAAATAATACATTGTATTATTATTTTTATAATGTCAAAAGGAATAATACGAACTTTGGCGGAAGAGCATGTAATTTTTCATGCCATTTTCCCAAAAATAATACAATTTTTTTGACAAAATATGAGTTATAGGTCGTGTCGAAATCTCTTCGGGGGACTGCATTTTCGAAATTTGAATCATATTGGCTGTACACCACACCACACCACCCACCTTCATTTTAAGTTGACCTCCAAAAATAAGGATAATCAATATACGAGTATTACGCAGTAAATTGTTGTTTAAAAACTAACACCCAAAAATGACATCATATTTCTTCGCTCTCTTAACACAAATATGCTGAATAATTTTTTAGTTATTTTTTATTATTATTTTCTTCTAACTGGATGTCGGCGTGAGATAACAACTATTGTTTTTTTTTTATATTTTTAGTTAACTTTTTTGTAGGAAAAATAGAATTTGGTTTGTTAATTACTCCACAGGGAAGTCAAGTCAGTCCACTTGTTGTCGTGATTTCTATAAATTTTAAGTGCATTTCGTATATGTATGTATAACTATTGTATATACTTAAGTACTACTGTTGTGTAGTTGATGGTCATCGTTTAGAGGTCTCACATGTATTATTTGTTAAATATTTTGTTGTTTAAATATCTATAAAAATATTTCTGCTGGCAATGATGATATCACCTTTTCTTATGAAATTGCATGGCGAAATAATATTAATTACTTGAATATATTTAACTGTTAGTTTAATTTTTTTTTCAAATTTTCTTACGAATATTTAAAATTTGGTTTTGAGGTATTAACACTTTTTGTTATCTATTTGGATTAAAAAAATAAATGCTGACCAACAAATAATTTTGCTGGAAATCAAGTGTATTTCCAGTCATGTTTTCCAATTTGAAGTCATGATTTATACTTGAATTACAGTGTAATAGCAGCAAAAGGGACACTGAAATTCAAGTCGAGCATAACAGTGTGAATATGCTGCAATTCAAGCCCTTAGCTATATTTCAATTCAAGTTCAAAGAATATAATAACACTTGTTTTTAAGCCCTAACTTCAAGCTTCAAACAAACCATGAGTACACAGTAAAATTTATAAAAGATGGTTTATAAAGATGGGTGACTCTATGCTATCCAGATTAAAAGCTGTAATAAAGCAAAAAGGCTACCCTACACAATTTGTTTTAATGTTCTATTGCCATACACGAAATAAGCTGCGACATCAAAATTAGGTATTTGTTTAGATTTACTTTTAAAAAATCGTTTAATGTTGATATTTGTGTATTTTTTTATTTTTTTGGTGTTTTATATTGAAGACTAAATTATCTACAAAACTGCATTATTTTCACAATAAAATATGTAGGTTACTTTTCCGACGTAGACATCCGCTAAGGTGGGGTTTTTGGAAATTCCATCGGGGGTGGGCAAAAAGGGGAAAATTCCCCTTTCACGGCCGGCCCCAACTCCTTTAACTAGAAACCTAAAATTTGAAATATGCTTCCCTTGGAGTATGTGCTAACTCGTTGATAAGGTACATTTTAGAATTTGTTTACCGTGACGTGGTAAACATGGGGGCTTAAGGGGCGAAAAGTCTCCCCCTTAACGGCCTTCCCAAACCGTTGGACCTAGGTAGTTGAAATTCGGTATTCAGGCTCCTTATCCTGTGTAGATAACAGCTAGGATGTGTTTTTTTTTTGGAAAATCCAACGGGGAGGGGCTGAAAAGGGGAAATTGACACCCCTTGCATCCTGCCAAAACCGCTGGAGCTGGGAAGTTGAAATGCGGTACATAGGTTCTCCTCCGGCGTAGACATTCATTCTGGGTCGGATTTTTGGAAATGTTCACGGGGAGGGACAAAAAGCTGAAAAGTCTTCCTCTTAACGGGCTGCCCACACCGGTTTAGATAGAAACCTCAAATTTATAATATGTGTTAACTCGAGTATGGGCTAAACCATTGAATTTTAGCCAGGTAAAGGGAAAAAATCTGAAATTTGAAATATGTGTTATCTGGAGTATGGGCTAAATTGGGGACTCCGGGTAATTATCTGGTGACTCCGTGAACTCCCTTTTTCTACGCTAATAACGTAGAGTGCTTCGCCCGCTAGTCATCAAGGGCCCATGTATAAAACATCAAATTGGGCTCCTTAGAAAAAAAACACTGACAATTTTGAAAAATTTTATTTAAATTTTTTTTACGTGCTTTTGCATTTGCAAAATTTTCTATTAATTTTGATACATCTAATTTTGATGTCATTTCGTTTTCTATGGCAATCTTTGCCAGATTGGAAAATCTGGATTAGCCTATCTTGTTTCTTAAATAATTTATTTTTAATTATTTTTAATTTAATAAATGATCTTTGAGCACTTGCTAAATAACAGCATTGCTGTGTAGACTTCCGTCATGTCGCTAAAATTTGTAATAATTTTTTGAAAAAATTGTTGGTCTACTGTTTTTTTGCAACATTTTGGCCTCAGTAGGTTCATCCTTGTTTGTACTTTTTAACGGTTTTTCAAACAGTGCTTTTATGTCACAAACGAATTTTAATGTCAGAGATCGTGGAAATTCTACTTGACCAAGCGGTCAATATACTATCAAGCATGCTGTACAGCATGGCTTCATGACTCCGTGTATTTGATTTTGTATAATTTGAAATTATATTTTGCCAGCTCGTCTCACGAAGCCATTTTGGCGCGAGGCAACATATAAACTGAATTGTATTATTTGGAAATTATTTAATAAAATAATAAAAAAAAAATAAAAAATGGCAATCAAACAAGGCGATACATTATTAAATGCTGCACATGTTTTACAGCATGATTGATCGTCTAAGGTCCCTTTAACATTTTATTTGATTATTATTATTATATTGAAATCCTTAAAAAAAATTGTATACAAATAATTTTCTTATTTTAACGTACAATTTTTTATACATTTAAACGTACACAAATACATTAAACAAAGAAAAATATTTACTACTCTCAACAAAGGGCCCCTGCCGGTCATGGGCCCTTGTGCAGTGCACCACCCAGCGACCATGAACTTACGTCACTGCTTTAGTTATTTTTCTTTATTAAAAATAAGTATAAATATCGTAGTAATCATTGATATTGATTTCTTTTATATACAGATTTAATATCCTTTTTTGTTTCTTTGAATTTTGTTCATGGTGATTTTAATTTTTCATCAATACGTCGTCAGTAGTCATTTGGCTATTTTAGTAAATCTATCTGTCAGTCAATAATTCATTCATATTATTAGGGTTTGCATGTGTTGGAATCATTAACAAATTAAACATTATTGTTGTTGTAGTTATAGTTATTTGATTTCTGAATGAAAAGGTATAGACTTAACTTCTCATCGTATATAAAATTCACAAAACTATTAAGAATTCGCGTGCGAATTTTAATTTTCTTTAACGTTTTTGTTTTAACAAATTAATTCAATGAAATAGTTTGTCGTCAATTTGTTATCTCTATAATATTATTTATTTTCAATATTGAGTAAATTTTCATTCCAGTCATTATTACACGCTGAAAAACGCCGTGCTGGAAATATAATATTGCTGCCTGCAAATATAAAATGTTCGCTTGTAAACATATAAACATACATAGAAGAACATGTAATAAAAATAATAGTGTTTTGAATCATAAAAATCCGTTTTTTTTTATTGTGGTCGTCAGTGTCGTGCCCAGGGTGGCCCGGCCCCCTGTGCCCCCCTGAAAAATCGGCAAAACAACAAAATAATAAAAACGTTAGAAAAGTACTAAACTAAATTCAGGTTTCTAAATTTGTATGAAATTTGAAAAATTGTTGAAATATTTTTCAGACATTTAAAAACATTTTTTAAATTTGAATTTTGCTTAAAATTTATTTAAATACCTCGCACAGGTCCTTGAGGGAATTATTTAAATTGTATATTTTTTTAAATTTGTGATTCCAATTGTATTAACTATTTTTTATATTAAAAATCTGAGATTTCAATATCACATAAGTCTTAACTGGAATCCACAAATTTCAGAATTTTGAGTTTATTTTTATATGAAAACATAAGTACGAGTATTTAAAATTGAAAATATTTAATTATCAACTTAAAGTATTGTTGTATGTATTACCTATTAATACGCATTCACATCTGTATTTTTGAGTGTACTTAATTTTTTTTTTAATAAAATATGCCTTTAGTTTTTTGTATTTCATTTGCCATTTTTAAAATTATTTTCAACTGCTCATTCTCCAAATCTATCTGTCCTTTTATCTACGCGACTCGTGCTACACTCATATCATGTTCACACGAACTGAAAAATTCGAGGTTCACTCTCTTATTCATGGTTCGCGCCCCAATCACTATTGAACCAACATGTTCCGCCATACAAAATTTTGGGAGCGAACCATCTAGGTTCATTTTGGATCTTGCTGTGAACCAATTTTAATAACAAATTATCGCTGATTTATCTGAACTTGCTGTCAAACAAATATCTCAGAAAAATAATAAATTAATGTTTTAAACGAGTTTTTTTATTAAATATTCGCGAATAAACGTTTTACATTTTTGCAATATTTCTGTAAGCAGCTATTTTCCCCAATAATCATCTAAAAGTAGAAGATCAACGCTTTCATATAAGATTCGATTTGTAAAAATAAAGCCACTTAAAGTATTTTACTTTTAGCATCGTGTAAACACCGTGAATTTTTAAAACCCAAAACAGCACTGATATCACAGCAACGTGGAATATCCATCTCCAAATTTTCAGTGATATCCATAAAATGGCTCTTTGGTTTTTTTAATAGCATTTCATATTTTTTAATTTCAATTAATATTTTTTGAATTTTATATGGAGAGTACAGAGTTACCAAGACGGTCAGGAACACAAAACTACCGTTCAAATTTACACACAAATGATCCAACGGAATATTACAGATCAGTGTTATTCGTTCCATATTTAGATAAAATAATCTTAAGTATGACAAATAGATTTGCCGGTCATGAAAATGTTTTGAAATGACCAACTTTAAAAAAAAATTGGAACGTCTTTTTCAAATCAGGCTTAATTATGTTTTTATGTATGTTAATGAAAATGCACTGACCTAAAATAAAATTAAAACAAAGCACCAAGTTTTTTTTAGTTTTAAATTTGGTCTTATATGAGAGATTTTTTTCAATTGGGCCATTTTCACTGTGAGATTAAAAATTTATATTTTCTCTTTAAACTAACTATATTTTGTTATTGTTGTATATAAGTTGAGCAATTGTGACTTTTTTATAGTTCATTTATTAAGATCATATTAAAAAAATACTTAAAGTATTATTATAAGAGGTGGACCATTTTCAGTGTGATTCACTGTACATATACCACGATTTTAAATGATTTTTAAAATAATCTTAAGCTATTCTAAGTTGCTGTCGCTCGCAGCTTATTTGTTGCAGTTAAGTATTTTTCAAAAAGTTTTATATATTTAAAAGTTTTGTTCTAAAAATTAAAAAAAAAACTAAGTATTTAGTTTTGTTTAAAAAAGGGTTTTTTTTTATATTAAAAAAAAATAAACCAAAAAATGTGCTTTGAGTTCTCAAGAAACTAACAAAACAAAATATGGTACAAAATTCAGCTTAAATTATGCAGTTATAAAAAAAACATCAAATAAAAACAATATACTGTAATTGGTAATATTTTTTATTTGATTAGTATGTATTGGGTGGGACTTCCTTTGATGTCTATAACCGCTTAAAGGCTTTTTGGCATGGAGTCTACTAGCCTTTTTGTCTATTTTGTGCCACTCCTCTTGCAACGACTTTTTTAAGTCGGATTTGTTATGAATATCATATTTTCGTATATTTGTCTTCAGTACTGACCACAAACTTTCAATTACACTTAAGTTAGGTAAATGTGCCGGAGTTTAAACTATGTGCGAACATTTCCATTCCAATCAAGTTTGTACTAATGCTGACTTGTGCTTAGGGTCGTTGTCTTGATAAAAGCAAAAGTTGTCCTCAAGTTGCACTTTTGACGCACTTTGTATTAGATTTGCATGTCTTTTCCAAATATTTTTCGGGCATAACAATCAGCTTGGGAGCGCTGTAGCTGGATTTTTGCGAATTTGTTGCATTATCCACTTAGAATCACTTTCTGTACAAATTTTATTTGGAGCTTGTCAACCTTTGTTTTCAACACGATTTTCACGTAAATAGCGTTCAATATATGCTGGTCTGTTGAAGAGCAAATTTCCGTTCGTCCATTTTTATAGTGTTGCTAGCGGATCCCGGCGTGCTTCGCTACGCATGAATAATAACATTGAATCAAATTCATTGGTTCATTGGTTTCTCGATCCACGAGTTCGATGAAAAAGAACCTTAAAATGATCACTCACTGACAGCTGTCAAGATTATGCGTGTATGCGCTACAACGTGTATTTACCGTGTGTATGAAGTCAGCACATAGTATACATACCGCACACGCTCATGGGCGCCTACTTATTTGTTGTTGTTTTTTTATATGGACAAAATTACGTGTTGACATGAAAAGTCATAACACTCGACCGATTTCGTGCAAACTTTAGCTAAACCAAGGATGGAAAATATGTTTTCTGTTATTGTACCAACCAGACAAACAAATTGTACTTTTTCGATCCTCACGGTACCAAAATTTTGTCCTTTTTTTTTTAACAATTTTATCGTATTGAGTCAGATTTGCTTAGACACTAAAAAGACTTAAAAAAATTAAATTGACGGGGTAAAACAAAATTTATCGTTAATTTTATGTAGTCGTATAATTACCACAAAAAATTTAAAGGCATTTAATAGCTTTTTAACAATAATACACTTTTTTGTTTTGAGAGGTAATTTAAAAATTTAAAATCAGCTGTTCAATGTTGCCACTTCCGAAAATTTTAGTACAATGTGTATGCAAACATTTGATACATTTGATGTGACACCAATTTAGAGCCGGCTCAACTTAAAAGTCACAACACCCTTGCAACAATTTTTTATATATATAGAGAAAATACAAACTCACACATTTCAATTAATGTCCGCGGTCGGTGCCTTGCTTAAACAAAATTCACTAATTTTATTTTTTTTAATACGTATCAGTGAAAAACACAATTAGGAATGATTACAGACAGTAATTTTCAAATTTTAAGCTGAAGTCAGTAAGTAACAAATGTAACGCTAAAATTAACTGTATCATTTAAGCTGTCGAGGGAAATTATGTACATAATTTTGTTTTTTATATTCCAGAGAGTTCAATGTGCATTTTTGTTGTTTTTTTTTATTTTTATTGAATATAAATAAAACACTATTATTAACATACCTTTGTTTTTGTATCTTTAGAACAAAAATTTTAAATATATATAATAGTTTTTAAAAAATATTTAACTGCATCAAATAAGCTGTGAGCCTCTGTGTATAAAAATATCATTGAATACACCGCCTTTTCTTAGGCCAAGATTTTTAGGGTGCTTACTTTTCAATATGACAAACAAATGAAGAGAAAATATTTTGTTTGAATTAAAAGATGAAAATGTATATTTTTTTTATTATTTGTTCTATTCAGTTTTGGATCACCGAGAAATGCGCGGAATTCCTCGACCCTAATTTTAAAAAAATATTCCAAACAATTTATTTTTTTTATTGAAATTGTTTATAAATATACAAAATTATTATTACAAATCAATAAACATGAATTATCATTTGTTTTTACTTATGGGACTTCTCAGTTGTTTAAACAAAATTTTGAAATAAATAAAAAAAAAATAATTTGATTTAAAGTAAAAACTAGTAGACCGGTTTTTAAATAAAATATAATTTCTTTTAAATTGTATTTTCGTTGTTTAAACTTACAAACTGTTTAACTGTATGAACTAAAAAAAAGGTTGACTAGATTTTTTTAATATTTGAAAAGTAATTGTGAATAAATGAAACAAAAATTTTTCAGAGAATTATCTTAATATTTTGGTTTATGATAGAAGGATCTATGACAATTATGTGTGAAACAAAATATCGGCCAAATGCTCGCCGCGGCTTCGGTGGCATACCTCTATCCGATGGTCCATATTTTCAATGACTCTGAGGTTCAATGTCATTATTGTGCCGAATTATCTCATCCTTTAGCTCTTTAATTGTTCTTGGCTTATTGACGTGCACTTTATCATTTAAATATCCCCAAAGAAAGAAGTCCAACGGCGTCAATTCACATGATCGTGGCGGCCAATTAACATCACCACGACGTGAGATAACACGGTCATTGAATTTCTCCTGCAAAAGAGCCATTGTTTCGTTGGCTGTGTGGCAAGTGCCACCATCCTGTTGGAACCACATATCGTCCAGGTCCATATCCTGAATTTCTGGCCACAAGAAGTCCGTTATCCTACAGACACGGTTTGCCGAAACTTGCGCACAATTCTCCCGATTGAAAAATCAAAAATCTTATCGCGCTGGTCAATTGTGAACCTCTCCATTGTTGAATTTGTCAAACACTGATACAAAGAAATGTCAAATTAAGTTGGGCAAAAAACTTGATGTTAAAGTGTGACTCGCAGAAAAAATTCTTAATGCTTGGCCAATAAAGAAAACACATTTGTAACGAAATATTCGGATAGTCGCGGTTCTACTGTATGTATGTGCAAAATTTAATTTATATTTAGATAAATAAGTGGCTGTATTAAAAAAACCTTACTATTGTTGTTTAACCACTAATAAAACTTGTCTCCAGATAATTGAAAACACTTTGCATCTGTATTTGTATTGCCAATAAATTGATTTCAGATCACATTACTTGTGTTACCTTCTATTAAATATAGTATGTACATTAGAGTGGGTCGAAATTGCGCAATTCTGCAGTTGTACCACTGCAGAAAAGTTGTGAAAAAATTCATTTCGGGAAAATTTAATTTTGGAAATAGTTTAATGTTTTCCAATTGCCGACTCAATGCCTTTTCGATAAAAATGGTGTGAATTAAAAAAATCTTAAATATTTTTTTGCACTGGCAGAATCGGCATAAAATAATTGCCCGGAATTTATCCTAACGAACTTTATTCCAACATTCTGTTGTAGGATTATGTCCAAAACATCGTTGGTCTCATTCCCAATGATTCTTGTAATCGACTCCAACTTGAAAACAATATGTTTTGCAAAAGATATTGCCAGCCAGTACTTATTTTAATAATACAAAAAGTTTTAAAAATATCGTTATACAAAAGAGTACATTTTTATGTGCAAAATGTACTACTCACGGTTCCATCGATAATTAGTGAACTCGCTCCAAAGAGACAAAAGCATAAGAAAGCTTTTTTAATTATTTATTTTTTATTTATAAAAAAGCGTACGTACTGAGTACGGTAAATAACCATAGAAGCGCACATACATACTTTAAGTCACTCGTTATTTTTCACTGTATGCATCTGTGTAACTTGTAAGATCAATACAAAAAGTGGTAATTTTACATTTACATCTGTTTATGCGGTTTTAGTTTTGACTTCTTATACATTTGGAAGCTAAAAATAGTTTGCGTTTTAATTTTTCTATATTTAACAGGAAGTGTTCATGCTTAAAACAGGGTGGCGCAAAAGTCTTGTACCATCGTGTACCATGAAACGAATGTACCTAGAAATTTTGCATTATTTGCATATTTAATAGATGGTGAAAGTATTTTATTTAGCGCATGTTTGCCATAGATTTGGGTCCATGAAGTAAATGGATGCAAAGCATAAAGGCGTGGTGCATTTGAAACGCTTAAAGTAAATTTTGAGTAAAATTTAAAAGTCAAATAAAATAGTGTTTCGTTTTAAATCCCAGTAATACTGATACACTTAATTAATGAATGACAGTAGCAGTTACAATTTTTCAAAATAGTATCATATGCGTACAGTGAGACGATATTCTAGTGTACTTGAAAAATAAGTAGAATTCAAGGTTAGTTACCGAAACGGATACCGGCAAATTTTAAAATAAATTTTGCTATTTGTAGAACATAAAAGCCATCAGTTGGCAGAATTAAAAAAAATCAAAACTTTGAAACAAATGTCGGTATTACGTGCAACAGGTTTAAAAATTAATAAAATTTATTGCATGTACCTGGAACTATTGTATACAAGTACAACTACAGATCTGTTTTCTGTGTGGTTTTATTAGAGTATTCAAAAAACCGGCCTTTTGAAAAAACCGGTTTCGGTTTTCTTCGAAAACTCGAATTTAAAAAAACCCGGTTTCGGTTTTTTCAGAAAAAACCGGTCAGCCGGTTTTTTCGGTTTTTTTTAATTTGAATAAAAGGCTTATATAATTTGTTAGTTGTTTTAATTACAAACAAAAAAGAAATTTAATATATAAAGTAATAAAAATAATAATAATATATAAAGTAATAAAATAAAAACATTCATTGAAAAAAAAAAAAAAAATATATATATATATATACAGCTGTGGTATATATAATAGCAGCATAACCACTCAAATGATTTAACTGCATAAAAAAATTTTGTCAGCACTTTTTTAAAACAATTTTTATTTATTACTTCATTGAGTGTACTTTCCAATTACAAGTTAAAGCCTAAAAAATAACTTATGGTTAAAAGTTCAAAAATTAAAATTTTTTATTTTGTAAATATGATCAGTAACAAAAAAAGCAGCGCTGAGTCAAACTGCTTTTTTTCATATATTATGCCTAATTTTATAACTTCTCTGTAACATTGAGTTTTTTGAAGACTTGTGGTGAATTAATATTTTGTTGAGCTACCTTTGTTTTTTAGTACTGCTTTACATCGCCTTTTTATTGAGTCAACAAGCTTTCGGCATCTTTCAAACGGTATGTTTCGCTAAGGGTCTTCAATAACATTCCAAAGCTCGTTATTATTTTTCGGTTTGGCGTCTGAAACAGCCTTCTTAACATCACACCACAAATTCTCTATGGGGTTAAGGTCTGATGACTGCGCAAGCCACCCCATAACACTGATGCGATTTTCTTCAAAAAACGTTTTTGCGAGGCGACTGGTGTGTTTTAGATCATTATCCTACTGGAAGATCCATTTCAGAGGCATTTCGTATTCCGCGTACGGTAGCATAACATGTTGCAAAATATCTACATATTGCTGAGCATCCATAGTATTTTTTATCCAGTGTATTGGACCAACACCATAATATGAAAAACAGGCCCACACCGTGGTACCCCCGTGTGTACTGTCTTTAGAGTAAATCGTGGATCGTATTCTTTATTAGGAGGTCTTCTCACATACTGTCGCGATCCTCTTCCTCCATATAAAACAATTTTGGATTCGTCCGACCACAATATATTCCGCCATTTTAAAATATGTTTTTTTTTAAAGTGGAACAGGGCTCTAATCGCCGCATTCGTGATCGAATTTGATATCGTACAAAAAATAAATTCGATAGGTATCGAATTGCCTAATTACGGCATTCGATTGGTAACGAATCGAAAATTTTGCGAATTGTAAAAGATTTTATTTTAATTGTAATAGAGTCTTGACATAAGTTTCACACAAATGTAAACAAAAAAAGAAAAACAAAAACAGCAAATTTAAAACAAAGTAACAATTATGCTTTTTAGTTTATTTATTTAAATAAAACATTTTGTATAGACAATGAGTCAACAATTACTATTAATAATGCACATGTCCTCATCGGAATCTGAAGATGAACATGTCGTAATGCGCATAAGAAGACAAATGCGGGATAAAAGCGACCCTCTTTCCTTGCCTGCTAAAGCGTAATTAATTTATTTATAAAACCAAAAAATACTTCACTAAGGATTTATTTGCAGATTTAAACAGCGAATTAGACTGTCGAAGGAGGCGTTTAATTATGTTCTTGCCCAGATTGATTTTGTTGAGCACATGTCAACTGCGGTGCCGCCAACGCTTCAGTTGGCAGCAACACTGTCTCTGTTTGCTACCGGTAGCTTCCAACATGCGGTTGGAAACGATTATTTAGTTGGTATGTGTCAAAGCACTGTTAGCAAAACTGTGAATAATGTGGCAAAGGACATAGAAGAGACAGTGTGTCCGAATTACATAAATTTGCACTTGTCCTAAAAACTTAACAATTAATACTTTTTTTAATTAAAATTAAATAAAACTTAAATTTTGTTCACTTTTTTATATGAAAACACTTTAAAACAATTTTTTTTTTAATTTCGACACCTATTGCTGTATCGAACAATATTGTAAAAGATTGCACTCGATTGCTCGTTATCGAATCTTATCATCTCAAAATACGTTAATTTTTGTTCGATAACGAATGCCATAATCTCAAAATAAAAATATTCGATCAAAGTTGTTCGATCACGAAAGCGGCGATTAGACCCCAGCTCTTGGACTTCTTGCGTACAAATTTTGGTCTCGTAATATTTTACGTACAGTTTTAAGGCTTAATAGTGGACACACGTTGTCCCTGATCTCCCGGGCTGGCGCTAAAGGATTATTGCAGCTGTAGCGTTTTACGTGTCTCATGGTAGCAGGTTTTACCAGTGGTTTTCTTCCACGTGTTTCTGGTTTCGCTTTAAACAAAATGGCACTTCTTATCATTTTTGCCAAACATTCCAGAATACTTTGTATTTCTCCATACTTTTTTTCCATCAGAAATCATGTTTTTAGTAATATTTCGCTTCTCCTCTGTACAATGCTTAGCTCGGCCCACTAGATTAAATTGAATACACTCATCATAGTATATTATATAATCTTACTTTTCCATCAACGTATAGTCAAAAACTTTCTTTAAAAATATTAAATTTTTATTTATTAAAAAAAACTGCTATTATTTGTAATGATGCCGAAAGCGTACTAAGTAGAAAAAGCAATAATTTCTACAATAAAACTTAATTACTAAAAAGTTTACTGTTATATTTTGGATTTTGCTTTCATTAAGCATATAAACGAAAAACGATTGAATTTATAATAGGTGTACATAAAAAGAAATTCAAGGTCAAACTTTATAAGGCAACGTGATGCTATTATTTATACCGCAACTGTATATTTATATATATATTTATTTAAATTTTTTTTAATATAATATCCTTAAAATTAATATTATACAACTATATTCATATCAAATGAATAGAGATCATTAAGTATGTAAATTGGGTAAAATAAGGTACGTTAGTAATTTGAATGTTTAAAACGTTTGGCATTAAATAAGTTTTTTTAATATTACATTTTAAATATGTAAAAAGAAAAGATATTTTTCACTTCTAAAATAATATTTTAGAAATAATATGCAATTTAAATGTTTCGTTTTATGACGATTTTTTTGTTTGCTTTTGATAAAGCTAGAAGTGGAAAATACTCTTTCCCTAATAGTAGGTGTTGGACGAATAGTCAAAAGACAATTATATAAATTGTCCAACTTTTCAGTTCTTTTGTTGCATTTATTAAGATATATGAAATCATCATATGCGACCTTCTCCTAGAAAAGGGACCTAGTGTGTCAAAAAACGGGTTTGGACATAAGAGTGGATTCTGGTACCTAAAAGGTTGTAGAATAAGATGAAATGAGTTAGATTTCTGATAGAAACGTACAAAATGAACTTGGGAAAATCGATAAAAATTAGAAAAACATTAAAATTTTACTTCTTTTGATTTTTTGGTTTTAAATTGTCACTCTAAAAGCGAAAAAAAATAGGCATAACGTCACCAAAGTCGGCACCCAATCATAACTAACCATACCAAATCGCATCTCCCAACTGAAGGTGTGTTCACAGTGATAATGCGTTTTGAAACTTTAAATGCGTTTTTCTTAAAACTTCATTTTCACACACTAGGTACCTTTTCTCGGAGAAGGTCACATATACTGATGAATGATTTTGTACAGTCTCTTTTTTAGGATTTTGAATACTGCTTATTGTGCTATTTAGATCAGAAATTAAACTATTTGAATTTGGAATATCCAAAGTTAAGTCTTCATCGGAATCTATCACACTTACATCTAAATCTTCATAACCAAACAAACGATTATAAAAGTGTTCGGAAAAAATAAAAGAGATCAAGTAACCCAGTTGGTGATGTAATTAAAAAAACCGGTTAACCGAACAAAAAAGACCGGTTTTCGGTTTTCTTCGAATTTACAAAATATTCGAAAACGATCGGTTTAAAAAAAAAAGAAACCGGTTGACCGGTTTTCGGTTTCGGTTTCGGTTTTTGAGTACTCTAGTTTTTATTGCATTTCAAGTTCCCTTGCTGCTCTTGATAATCAAATTAAATTTTTTAAACTCTACAAAAAATTCAGCCAAAATCTTCAAATCGACTGTTAAAACTTTGTAAATAAAGTCAACATAAAACAGTAGTCAAAGATTTAGTATTTGTCAAGTCAGAATAGTAAAATTTTAATTTGTACTAATAATTTGTTAAAAACTTGCACAGTTAGATTGCTAACCGTTTGGCTAATTTTTTAATAACTTCCTTCTATGAGCGTAAATATGTTCTGAATTTTTATTTATTTCCATCTTCTGTTTCGAAACAACCAATATCTGATTTTTAGATTGTTTTAACCAAATTATATTGTGAGTGTGATTCCCTATTTTTTAGTCGTTTTACTTTTTTTTTTTTGGAATAGGTTTTCTCTTCTAAAAAAACATTCTTTTTGGTTACATTTACCTTTGTACAAAAAAATCGTGTGCATGCTTTATTTCTCTTTATTGTTGCCAAGTTTATTAAATCAATTCTTTAAACATTAAATACTGGAGATGTTTTAATTACCGTTCACTTAAATATAAAAAAAATATACCATTTGCAATTGGAGTGATAACGTATGCATACAAATACAAGTTATTCTCTTTTCATTTAATTTTGTACTTCATTGAAATAAAAAGCCGCACCATCTATTTAATCACCAAAATATATTTCAAATTGTTCTACTTGAACGCTTTTAATAGATATGGATTTGCATGTATACTGTCGTCTAACACATAATATGTATTATCTATGTACATATATTGAAAACAGGTGTAGTTTAATTCATAACCATTCGTTATTCATATATAATGCATTCCACGCCAACTTGCCAACTGATCAGTTGCCTTTTTTTTGTTAATTTCGAACAAAACATTAAATATGCAATATATCGAGAAATAAGCCGAATGGTATTCTGTAACTTTCTGTATCGATATACTTTTAAATATTTCGAAAAAATATAATAATAAATACCAATTTTAAGATAAATTCAGTTTGCGTAAAACAAACAAACAAATAACTCAATACACCGATCCCCCGCTAATCAGTTACCCACTTGACGGGATTTCTCTATTGCGGCCTTTGGTGAATTGTGGAAGAAAAAAGTTACCACCAGAATTTGCTTTTCGGCATTTTTATTTTTTGAAGTAAGCAGTCCTTCGCCACTTTTCCTCAAATCTCTGTCTTTTTTTAACAATTGATTGTTTTTCACAATTATTTTTTAATTTAACTCTTTGGATCGGGGAGTTTATGCTGAAAACCGTCAATATAATTCGGTGGTAGAACTGAATGTGGCAATTTTGAATGCTTGACAGGATGTAAGGGTAGACACACTAGAAAATTTGATAAATTCTATTCGTAAGCGCATTTATAAAACAATTAATAAAAATTGTATAATTAACAAAAAATTAGTTGTAGAGCTTTATTTGAATAATATGCACTGACCGTATTATATATATATGTGACCGTATTATATATATATGTATATATATGTGTGTGCAGAGCGCGCATGTTGCGGGGACGGTTTTTCGTTCCACGAGTTATTATGAAGACATTTTGTGTCTTAGGCTACTGTCCTCAAACTTTTTCATTAATCATTAATCTACTGTATACACTGCAGACATTTTAGTGGATAAAGCGCATATTTTAGGGACTTTTTTTGGCTGTATATACAGATGTCTTCAAAGTATGCGTAATAATAAAATATAACAAAGTTATACGACCAATCCCTGCAAACATTTTCAATCGCTCGCGAATCGCCGTTGAGTTGTGTATATTCGCGGCGATTGATCGCGTGCGATCATTAAACTATGGTCAGGCGATTCGCCAAAACGATCGCCTGTGTGCCTCTCGCGATTCGCCAATCGCGATTCTCCAGCGAATCACCATTCGCGAATCCCTGGCGAATCGCGACAGTCACACAGGCGATCGTTTTGGCAAATCGCCTGACCACACTTTAATGATCGCACGCGATCAATCGCCGCGAATATACACAACTCAACGGCGATTCGCGGGCGATCATTAGGCGAATCGCGTGTCATCATTAAACTATGGTCAGGCGATTCACGAATGGTGGGGCGACTCTGTAAAGGGATGAAAATAAGAAAGACAAGAAATTCATTGATTTTATTAATATTTATTGTTTAATAATTTCAAAGGCAACCACTTTCTGAATTTTCCGCACTTTTCAACACATTTTCCTGAATAATATTCACGTCTGAATCAACCACATTTTCTAAATCATTAACATTTACCAACCGATCCGCATTTTGGGGAGAATTATTATTCAAAATATTTAAATTTTCGATTAAGTCTGGACTAGTATTTTGAATTTTATTTAAATTAGAATTTTTAGCTATTATTTCTCTCTTACTTTTTAACCGTAAAGCTTTGTTGGACAACATTTTTATTAATTAATTACTTTCAAAAACCAACCACTTCAAAGATCACGTTCTGTAACAAACTGACAATTTTGCTAATTGTTCTTGAAACCAAATATTTATTTTACCGTTACCTGAACAAAACAACAAGAAAAAAAATGCACCGTGAAAACATTAATGACTCATCTCTAAACGATAAAGAATACAAAAATATTTTGATTGTTGTGAGGATATTTCCCGTTACTTGTGTGCGATCGCATATTCATCGCTTAGGTGTAAGGCGTAGGCGATGGCGCGCGATTCACACCGTAAAAGTCATCAAAATTGTTGTCAGCATAAAGTGTTTTTAGAAAAAAAATTGACTTACTTGTTACGCTCGCGTATTCATCGCTTAGTTGTAAGGCGTAGGCGATAGTTAGCGATTCGTAAGGATCGCGTAAACATCGCCAAAAAAACCATCGCCAGAAAATCTCAAAAATGTTTGCAGGGATGTAATCAGTACAGCTTTGGCACACCGAGTTTAAATCTTGCCGAAGGTATTGTTTTTTAGAATTTAATATATATATACATATATATTTTTTTTTCATTTAAAATAACTAATAATAACAAATAATAAACCAGATTCGGTATATAACATATTGTATTGTTGGATCTACTCTAATACAATTCAATCTGAAATTTTTTGGATAAATTTTTTTCCCTCTAAATCCCCAAATATATTGCTGGATCTAATTTGATCTGTCATTTGTCGAATCAAACAAGATCAGCTAGATATTATATCAGAAATTAAAGACCATCAAATTGGATATGATCAAATATTGCGCCACAAATTTTTTTTACTCGGGTTGTTATTGTTAAAAATTTAATGTAATTTTTCGCTAGCCGATAAGCTAATAAACGGAACGTCCGGAAAAGGTTCTTACGCTGGTATTTTTAATTCTTTTGCCAATTTCGGAGCCGGTTTAAAAGGAAACTTTTTTACCTCTCTCATTATTAACGCGTCTATCGTTTGGTCAGTTTAGTTTTTTGAAAGCGTGATAAAATTCGAGAATTTTATGATTCATGCACTTTGTATCTGGTGACATTATTTTCGATATTTCAGAATACTAGTTAAACTTGCAGGTAAAATGTGATTGGCCACCAAGAATCTGCGAAAGCATTCAAACAACAAGAACTTTACGAGTGGCAATTGTTTTGTCGCATCAAAATATTAACCAATTTTACATAACACACTATAAAAATTCAAATTCCGGTTAACTAACCCCAAAATATCTCTAAAATTATCTCTTAAGTATCAAATACTATAAACTAGCAGAAATAAACCTTAAAAAGGAGTAGCATGCTAATTTTACTGACTAAAAATTGAATTTTTAATGTTAGTTGTAATTGTTTTGCCCGACACTGTATATATTAAAATATATTTACTTAAAAATATGTAAAACTAAATAAAGCCGCATGCTTCAATGAACGCATTTGTGGCTAGGCAAATTGGCGGGCGGGTATAAATTCACCACACACAAACATAAAAACATAAAATTAAACTGGAATAAATTCGAATGAAAAAAAAACCTAAGAAACATTTGTTTGATCAAGTAATTTAACAGGGCTTTCGTCATTAGTACAATAGTAACAGTCAGCATTTGAAAAAAAAAGCAATTTAGGTGGTGTTTTGCTTCAGACGAACGAAAATACAATAAAACAAGTAAAAAAGACTTAAATAATTAAACAAGTAAAAAGGCTGAAATCTTTACCA
Source organism: Eustalomyia histrio (assembly GCA_949748255.1). Taxonomy (NCBI): domain Eukaryota; kingdom Metazoa; phylum Arthropoda; class Insecta; order Diptera; family Anthomyiidae; genus Eustalomyia; species Eustalomyia histrio. Next base: position 385,632 of record OX456526.1, read on the forward strand.
ACAATATCCTAAAACAATGTTCTCTACTGTTTTTGATACAAATAATGTAAAAAACTTTAGAAGTAAAATAATGAAGGTGAAAAAATTTTTTGAGGTAAATATAAAATATTATTTAATTCTAAGCGACTGGTGAAAAAACAAAAGAAAATATTTTACTTGCCAGTCACTACTATGCAATTGTATTAAAATACACCAATTTGTATGGAAAATTTAGAGGAACCTTTACTTTTCACTCATAACTTTTCAACCAATGGACAGATTTTGCTCATTTTCAATACCAAACTTCTCCGGAGGATGTCCAATAATCTAGGTAAAAATTAAGACCCCCGCGTGCGTCTTCGCTTTGTGATCACGAAGACGCAAGCGAAGGAGCTCATTTCATCCAAAAAAAAAAAAACTATTTTTTTTTCTATATAAGCAACTAATACAGTACTATTGCAATTAAGTAAACACGCCATTTATTACCTCTAAAGTCATGACTCCATACATTACCTTGAGGCTCATCGCCTGTAAAACTCATCTAAGAAATAAATTATAAAGTGATGCTTTGGGGCCCCTAAGTAATGTGTGGTTTTACTGGGATATTGGATATTAATGAATGTACATGCGACACCTTCTGGTCACAAACAATATAAACAAACTATGGTTTGTCATATATGAATTAGCGGTTACGTCATTTTTGTTTTTGCTCAAATTCGTAACGGTAACTCCTAGAAATACAAAAAATATGTATTAAAAATCGACAAATATGCATTCAAATTTTTAAAAATATTCATTTATATTTACGGACAATATCAACTCGTACAGAAAGGAGTACGTATTTGTTTGTAGTTTATTTTTTAATGTTGGGTTTCACACTAAGTTAACTATTAGTTAACTTTTGTTCAATAGTTAAGTTAAAGTTAATCTTGGGGTACTTTTATAATTAACTTCAATCGGTTAAAGATATTGTAGGTTTGTGCTTGCTATTTTTTAAGTAGGTATGTATTTTCTAGAACATTGACTTTTATTTGGCCATCATCGAAAGAATAGTGGCACAAGCATTTTATTTTTTTTTTATTATAAGATCATAAATTTGCTATGAATTTTGAGTGGGTTGAATGAAGTACATATTCATTCAGTTTTACGAATAAGCGCCATTTTCACAAAGCTCAGTTAGCTATTTACTGGAAATTTAACTGACACATTTGTTGTTTCCCATAAAAAAATTTAATTTAATTGTTGGTTAAATTTTGACTGGACATTCAATAATCGGCCCTAAGACTTTTTTTTGTTTTATTTATTTATTTTTTTTTAACATCTACGTAATTTTAGTGGGCGAATTTCTAGTTATTTATCTTAACAAACATCAGCATTTCTTTTTTCGGTAGATCAACGAAAACAATTTTGGTATATTTTATGATTATTAAAGAGAACATATGTTAAACATTAAAACTTGTATATTATAGGAGCCCGATTAATAGATAAATATATGTACACTCAAAGAATACATCTGTATTGTACAATATAAAAACTTTGCCAAAAAGACAGACATATGTAAGTGTTCTGCAAAAGATAAAATATTTGAGCTTAACTCTACTGTACACAAAAAAAAGGTAACACACAATTTTATTTAATTAAAAATATTTGTTTAAATTCAAACTCGATTTTCTAATGGTTTAATCGATGAATTTAACATTAGCGTGTCATAGGATGGAAGTATTCAAATCTTTACTTCCATTCCTCTTACTTTACTCTAAGAAAGCAATGACAATGCAATGATTAGATATTTTGATGCATGAGTGGAGAATTTTCATATACATTGTAGTATTTAAGCTTTGATGAAAATATAATTCATAAGAAAGCAGAAAAATAAGTTTAAAAAAGCGAAATTTATGCATATTATTTTTAAAACATTTATCAAAAATTTTAAAGAATTTCTAGACAAATTTTAAAATACTTTTGGATAATTTAAAAACTGGTTGTACAATTTGGAAACATTTTTAGACAATTTTTAAATATTTTTGAACAATTTTAAATAATTTTTGCACAATTTTAAAACATTTTTGGGCAATTTGAAATAATTTTTACACAATTTTAAAATTATTTTGGTAAATTCTGAATTAAAACAGGAAATGAAGTAGTGTTAAATAAATAATAAACATAATGCAAAAATTCACAGATTGCGTCGTCAAAAAAATATTTAAGGTTGAAAAAATGCAAATGACAGGATTCAATTAAAGTTTAAAAAAATCAGTTTTTCTTGACATTTCAAAACTATTTTTAAAAAAATTGCAAAACTGCATAAATTCTAATCCTCTTGAAATTTTAAACTAAAATATAAAAAGTTATTTAATAAAAAAATTAAAAAATTTCATCGGACCTAATTTTTCAATTTGAATAAACGCTTTAGATTCAAAAAATATACGATATACTATAACTTATGCTTTAGAAGTAATGAAGACTGATTTTTTAAGATATGCATCGAGTTTATATCCAGATCACTGCTTTGAAATATGAACATATGAATTATTTTGGGAGTTCCTTATAATAACACCAAAAAATCATAAAATAATGTCAACTGAAATTTAGAAAGTAATGAAAGAAGTTATTTTATTTATCTATTTATTTATTTATTTATTTATTTTATTAAACATATAATTACAAATTATATTTTAATACCCAAACCGAGCACTAGCAACGAAGGCTTTCAGCTCGTTATAGCGAAAACAGACCAGAGCCTCTGGTGGGAATCGAACCCACGACCCCCGCACTGATAAGCTAGCACGCTACCAACTAGCCTACCGGGGCGCTCGATGAAGGAAGTTATAGTCACAGAATGACTACCATTTTTTTTGCTGGGAAAGAATGCAGAAAAATAAGTTTAAAGAAGCGAACTGTATGCACTGATATAGAAATACTCTTTATTAGAACTAATAACATACATAATTCTGCATTAATGAAAAAGCTTTTTTGGGCAACTTTGAAATATTTTTCAAAAATTTTATAAATTTTTGGACAAATTTTAAAATATTTTTGGATAATTTAAAAACTGGTTGGACAATTTTGAAACAATTTTAGACAATTTTTATTTAAAATTTAATTTAAAACTGGTTGGACAATTTAAAAACTGGTTGGACAATTTTGAAACAATTTTAGACAATTTTTAAATATTTTTGAACCATTTGTCATAATTTTTGGACAATTTTAAAACCATTTTGAACAATTTGAAATAATTTTTACACAATTTTAAAATTATTTTGGAAAATTCTGAATTTAAGCTGGAAATGATGTAGTGTTAAATAAAATACTAAGTGATTTAATAAAAACAAATTATAAAAGGTCTTCAGAATTATTTTCACATTGAAATTTTTGACTTGAATAATCAGAAAACAATATTTTCAATAAATGCTTTAGATTTAGAAAATATACGATATACTATCACGTATGCTTTAGAAGCAATGAAGAGTGATTATTTAAGATATGCATCGGCTTTATATCCAAATCACTACATTTGAAATATGAACATATGAATTCACTTGGGTGTTCCTCAGAATAACACCAAAAAATCCTAAAAGAATGTTAACTGAAGATTAGGAAGCAATGAAAGAAGTTATAGCATGACTACCATTTTTTTTTTTTTTTTGCTGGGTACATATATTTATAAAGTGTGCAAGAAGAAGAAACTTCAAAATAAAATCGTCGTTATAGTGAAATACAAATTTTAACAATTTCGTTTTTTTTTTTGATAGCACGATATAACAGTTTAAACACTAAATTCATCTTTAATATGTTTTTTGTTCCTAAAATATGTTTTTTGTTCCTAAAAATTTCTACATATTTATATCTGAAATTTTTAAATCCCACAAAACAAAATATATATTTTTTTTAAATCTGAATAATTGCACAATTGTTAATTTTTAAATTTCAAGTTCTAATCGTCGAATGTTTATAATAGCATTGAATAATAATATGTAAAAATACATGTTTGATAATGATATGCGAGGGTGGGCCAATAAGTCCGTGACTTTCTGAATGAAACACAGGTTTTTGGATCAAAAAATCATTTTATTTTTCAACATAGTCTCCTTTGAGCTCTACTCCATTTGTCCAACGTTTCTCCAATTTTATTTTATCCCTTCCAAAAAATACGATTTGTCGATGTCATCGAAATAGGTTTGTTTGTTTTTCATCGTTGGAGTTAAATCTCTTTCCGCCGAGCCATTTTTTTAGGTTTGGAAACAAGAAATAGTTACTCGGGGCTAAATCCGTAGAATAGAGCGGATGAGATAGCAATTCATGGATTTTGGCGTGGAAACTGCCATTTTCCATTTTCATCTCAATCCTCAAATCAAATCACGCGGTAATCTGATATCAATGACTGTCAAATTTTGACAGCAGTTAACTGACAGATGCCTGTTGACAGAAGCATTGTTGCCCTTTCAGTTAAAAGAGGCGGGAAATTGAAAAAGTCACAGACTTATTGATCCGCCCTCGTATTTATGATCTAAAACTGTCACATGTTTTTTTGACGTCGAATGCATACAAAACCTTGAAATAAAAATTATTTTTAATGAAAAGGAAAGTTATATAGCAAACATTTATTCAGTTATTAATTATAGGTATGATTTAATAATATAAATGTATGTGTTTTTGTTTAAAACTGAAAATACTTATTTTTGGAAATGTATATAAAGGTGCCCCTTAAATTATGAATTATCGACTAGCATCCCCCAGGGATGTTCCATTCAAATTTATGAATTTAAAAAAAAAAAAAATTAAAACGTTCCGAGTCGCATCCAAAGTTCAACTAAAAATCAAAAATTGTACTTAAAGTTTGACAATTTATACAAATCATATTTTTTAATCGAGAGCGTTTGTTTAAAAATGAAATTCAATATTATTGTGTACATTAGGGATATAACTTTTGGCATTTTTTGCATATATCAAAATTTACCTGACAAGGCTTTTATTAAAAAAGGTTCCGCATCGAATGCGATGAAGTTTGAAATTAGGATTTTTTTTATTTAAAATAATTTTTCAAGTTTTAGTTACTCTTTGTTTCAATACAGGGAAATATAATAGAATAACCTGAATGAAATTTTTACTTTAATATCTAGGGAGGTATTGAAACGTATATCGTTTTTATATTTTTTATACTTTTTCGCTTGTGATTTATTGAAATATTATTTTTATTGATCATTTTCATATGTGCAGAACGAGCTGGGCAAATAAATACTCGTAGTGCAAGAGTTGTTTCCGCTTTAAATTTATTTCTTGTAACACCTAGTTGGTACTTTTCTTTTATTAATATTGGAATGTTTTAAAAATTGCATTCGGTTTTTATCATCAGTGCAATATTGCCCATAGCGTAGTGCCTGGGAAATTGTTAGCCAAAAAAAAGTTATATTCCTAGCGTACATGTGACAAAAGGATGCACATACCAAAAGAAGGTATGTGCTATATTAAGGTTAACAAATTCTTCCCCTAATTTATTTTTAATTAAAACATTTAAAGAAAACGTGCATTAAAATGCAAAAATATGCATTAAAAATTGTTTAATATGCAAAAAATGTGCACTTAAAAGCCAAATATGTAAAAATATGCAACAACAAATCAATTCAGTTCGTATTACATATTTTCATTTACACATTTTTTTTTAAATCGGTCAAAGGATTTTTAAATTGTTCTCGCTTGTAGATTTTACTGATTTTGATAATATTTTCTGCAGCATTTTCGAGGCATCTTTCAAATATTGCACCCGTAACTATACTCCAGAAAAAGATTTGTTTATATCTACTAGGAAAATAAGTAAGACAAAAATGTATCCGTTCTCTCATTCTATTTTAATTGCCATAACAAGGTGTACGTGCTGCTTTTATTCTTAGCAAAAATGGGCACGTATTTTTCTTCGAGGATCATATTGTTGGTTCAAAGATTTTAAAGAACAGCAGGATACATTTAATGTTTATCGAATATTTGTATAAATTTGTATCGCAGAAGTAAAAAATAGAAATAGGAATTTTCTTTGAAAATTTTTTACTATCGGTTCCCAAACTGTTCTATTTCTGATTCTACAATATCCGACTAAATGTAAGATATCTGACAGAGCAATAAAATTATTGCTAGCAAAACTGTGTCCAGTAAATATTTGCAAACTCTCAACATCGAGCTGTCACTGTATTCTCTCTTTTTTCTTTCTTTCTGCTTATTGAGTATTTGTGTAAACGAACGCCATCCAGTGAAAATTTGTACAAATATGTACAAAATATCCACTTTGCGAACGAAACTATTGTTTGGTCAAATTCTACACGGAAAATTACAACAAATGTGTCAGTCCCAGTTAGTACTCGTAGCTAAAGAAGGGACATTTTGAAAATTGTGAGGCGTAATCTATGTAATAGGTGTGCACAATTAATTAATAATTGTTTTTTTTTTTTACAGAGGAACAAGAACGTGTGCAGAAGAAAACATTCACAAATTGGATTAATTCATACCTCACGAAGGTAAGTAAGATACATTTGCATTAATTTTTATAAATTAAAAAAAAAAAAATAATCTAAAAAACAAGTACTCTGGGAAAAAATTGTTTCATAAATCCTTTGTATTCAAATTCTTCATCAAAAGGCCAACCAAAAAAGCTCTAAAGTCAATATTTTATAACCTTAAAAAAGCTTGAAAAACCTTGATATCCATGCAGAATAATTTAGAGAGCAGTTATTTTTTGTTTCCGTGAAAATCGATTATAAAGTTGGATACGACGTCAACTTTCATATTAATAACCATACGTAGTTCGTGGAAACAAACTCTAACCTAAAAGTTCGAACACCATAAATGTTTTTCTTAATTATGTATTTGTTATTTCTCAGATAAAGTTTCCGATAAAAATCGCATTCTTCGTTCGAGCACTTTTTGCAGAAATCTGTTTTCAAGTTGACTTCATAAACTATTTCCCACATTGCTTTTCAGTTTCAAAGTTTTAATTAAACAATTAAATTTGGAACATTTTTATTGAATAAATTAAACTTATATTCTTAAACTTGAAATCTGCATCACTTAAAGTTAAATTGAGAGAATTTTTTTAAACTTTAGTGATAATGTCAGGTATTAGGCTACGTTTCCACTGAAATAACTTGAACTAATCCTTATTAAAAACATGACGGAAAAATATGTCGCGTGCTCATTCATACACGCAGAAAACATTATCAGTTGTGGCCACCGAATTTTTTACCAATCGAATTCTGGCTGTTACGACAACTGTTTTTACATTAAATTTTATTTTTAATTGTGAAAGCCAATATTCAGTTGTCTAATTTAATACAATCACAACAATATTACTTCGCTAACAACAATCTAAAATATATATTAAATTAATCGAAAATACAATCAAAAATCATTATAATTTTTCAATTTTGTTGTTTGTTTTCAATCATTGTTTAACAATCGATAAAAGTATTAAAACAATCGAAAGTCGTTTAAAATAATCTTCAATTTTTAACTGACAAATCTTTCGAAAAAAGATTTTTGAAGTTTGTTTTTTTTTTTTTAATTTGAAAGTTTTTTTATTTGTATGTATAATTGTAAAACACAACACACACATAGGTTCATATTTTTATTTTTCATGTTTGTATCTATGTATATTTGAAGAATTTATTGTTATTTACAAGGACCCGATATTAATATTTTTAAAACGTTTTATTTTGTTTTTTTCATCAATAAAAAACAGACACTGGTATTCAAAATAATTTATTTTTCAATATGGATTTTTTATTTTCATAAATATTCAAAATTTTTTTTTTGTTTTCGAAAAGAAAAATTTAAAAATCTTTACTGATATTTATCAACAAAGTTGAAAATTATATTTATCATTGATGAAAAAAGTACAAAAAATAAAACAAATAAAACAAACAAAATTTATTATTATATTAAACAAAAAAATGATAACAAAAAAGTTAATTTAATACGAATAAAGAACAAAATCAATTTTTTGATTAAAATAAAAACGTTTTTTTGTCAACTTTTTTTTAAACTTTGATATTTATCATAGTGGATTTTTTAAAATATTTTTTTTTTTTGAAAACATATTTTTTATTTTGTTTTTGGAATTGTTTTAAAAAAACTTTTGAAATTAAAAGATATTTATTTTTGATGAAAACAAAAAATAAAACGTTTTCGTGTGCCTGGTTATTTGTATTGAAATTATTTTGTTTTAAATTTATTTTCTTTTATTTGATCTTGAATATTATATTATTCTTTTAAATTGAGCTTGAGATCTTTGTATAAAAATTAAAATAATAATTATGATTATTTTTATAAAAGAATCTCAAGCTCAATTTAAAAGAATAATATAATGAAATAATTTTGTAATTAAACAAACTGTTTTGATAAAAAACGAAAAGGAATTATTTGAATTTCTATTTTTAAAAACAGAAAACATAAAAATTTACATTTATGTTTACTGAAAATGTCAACTTCTACTGAAAAATCGTTTTTTTATAGTTTATTTTTTGAATGACTGATCCAAATAGTTCTAAATATATTTAAATGTATTTCAACTGATTCTTCATTTACGTATTACTTTTTAAATAACCTACAGTCGATAATGGAAAATATTTCACATAAACTTTACATTCCACAAAATTTTATTTTAAGAAAAGTTTTAGTTTTAGCATTTCCCGGCATTCAGAATCATAGTTCATACTCTTGATTTTTGCATCACAACAAATTTTAAATTTCTTTGATATACATACATATTTGCTATTTAAGCATTCGAATATTTAATTTTAATTTAAAAAATGATTTTGTTATATGTTTCACTTTTCTGGGATTTGAATTTAGAAATTCGAAGTACCAGGCTGCACCATAAACACTTATAAATTTTGATAACTAAATTTAAATTTATATAAATTGTTAGAAAAACAAATAGTGTATAAAATTCTTTTACCAATACCAATCATTAGTGGCGTCTAGTATCAATAACATACAATCCACATTTTGGTTGGTTCTACTGTAACTCTAATATAATGGTACATTTGATTAGGAGAAATCTAATTTAATACCATATTTTTAATTCCCAATATAAATAAGATCCTTACAAATAAATTTCAATAGTTTTGATCGAATTGCAACCAATATTTTCTCTGGGTGTATTTAAGGTTGTAAAAATCGAGTGACAACTATTAGTAAAATGCCACAATATATTGTACCATTTTAGTTAAAAAAATACTTTTTTCACGGTGGTTGCTGCAGAGAGTTTTGCATACAATAATGTTTCCATACAAAATTCAGCTTGTCCAAGTACTTTATTTTATTTTAAGAAAAGTTTTAGTTTTAGCATTTCCCGGCATTCAGAATCATAGTTCATACTCTTGATTTTTGCATCACAACAAATTTTAAATTTCTTTGATATACATACATATTTGCTATTTAAGCATTCGAATATTTAATTTTAATTTAAAAAATGATTTTGTTATATGTTTCACTTTTCTGGGATTTGAATTTAGAAATTCGAAGTACCAGGCTGCACCATAAACACTTATAAATTTTGATAACTAAATTTAAATTTATATAAATTGTTAGAAAAACAAATAGTGTATAAAATTCTTTTACCAATACCAATCATTAGTGGCGTCTAGTATCAATAACATACAATCCACATTTTGGTTGGTTCTACTGTAACTCTAATATAATGGTACATTTGATTAGGAGAAATCAAATTGCAACCAATATTTTCTCTGGGTGTATTTAAGGTTGTAAAAATCGAGTGACAACTATTAGTAAAAAGCCACAATATATTGTACCATTTTAGTTAAAAAAATACTTTTTTCACGGTGGTCGCTGCAGAGAGTTTTGCATACAATAATGTTTCCATACAAAATTCAGCTTGTCCAAGTACTGAAATCGACAGATTACCAGCAACGACTTGATTATGCAATTTATTTCCGGCAAAAAACAGAAGAAAATCATGATTTTATTCATAATCAAATTATGAGTGACGAAACCCATTTCCGATTAAATGGGTTCGTTAATAGGCAAAACTGCAGGATACAGCGACAATTACACCCACTTAAGTGTATGTACTGTTGGGTGCGGTCTTTCGTCGGAAAGGATAATTGGCCCATATTTTTAGAAAATGAACACGGTGTTGCATTTCCATCATTGGAAATCGATATCAGACAAAGTTGGAAAATTTTCTAAGGCCAGCCGTGGAAAACCATCCACAAGTATGGTTCCAACGGGATGGAACCACGGCGGACACTGCGAGACACACAATGGCTCTTTTACGCGACATCTTTGGTGAACAAATTATTTGGGGTACAAGCAGTTTTAATAGGCCTCAGTTTACCTGATTTAACCGCTCCAGACTGTTTCCTTTGGGGCTATTTGAAAGAAAAAGTCTTTATTAAAAAGCCTAGAACCATCCACCAATTAAAACAATATACGCGACGAAATCAACAACATAAGGTTATGGAAAATTTTTTGGAAAAAGCACGAATATGCGAAGCAGAAAATGGCCACCAGTTCCGAGATTTAATTTTTCGTAATAAATGTAAAAATATTCTCCAGTAATATAATCTTTTATTTATAAAAAAATAATTATAAATATTTATTTTCACCCAATATTTCGTCACCACATTGGGTGACTTCTTCAGGGGAAAGTGTCATTAATTATAAGAAACAATTTCCCCTGAAGAAGTCACCCAATGTGGTGACGAAATATTGGAACAAATAAATATTTATAATTAATTTTAATTAAATAAAAGATCTTAAGCTCAATTTAAAATAATACATAAATCAAGAAGATCGAAGAAAACTAAAAGAATTTTCTTATACTGTATTTAAAACAAAAAAATATTATTTCTAGTTTATAGTGAGCTTTCAACCTCCGTATATTTACAAAAACAAAGCAATTTTAAGCTAGGTTGATACATGTATTTCGACGTGGCAAAAGATTTCTTCAGAACCCAAAGTTTTAGACAAGCTAGAGCCTCTAAAAGAAGGCAGAGCCTGAATAGAGGTTCTAGCTTGTGTAAAACTTTGGGTTCTGAAGAGATCTTTTGCCACATCGAAATACATGTATCAACCTAGCTAAAAATCGTTAATATGCTTTGTTTTTGTAAATAATAAACTCAAACCCCTTCGGTAATTTTGGGCCATCTTGTACAAATAGAATTTTTTTAAAAGGCACCCACAATGGAATTTGTAAATACAAATTTTTTTTGTAACTTCCTTTTTTACTTTTAAAGAGTTTTTATATGAAAAACAACAATTTACAAAGAATTTAAATAAAAACTGCTAGAAATAGAATTTGAATTTGTCAGAGATCTTGGTTTAAATAGACTAAATTTGGGGCCACGGGAAAGAGGTATTTTTAAAAATTTATCTGCTTTATATTACCACAGAGCAGGGATGGAAAATGAAATTTTTTTCTGTATCAACAAAAAAATTTTAAATAGTTCTTTTTTGACCCTCAGAGTACTATTTTTTTTTATTTTAATAAAAAATTACATAAAATTATTAAACATGAAAATAAAAATGAACACAAATATAAATTTGTTTTTATATTAAACAAAAAAGTTTAAGGTCTGTTTTTTATAAAAAAATATTGAAAATAAATAAAATTTTTATAAAAAACAGACCTCAAAAGACAGGAAGATGCTACACAATGGAGTAGCGAAATATTAAAAATAAATAATATTTTTTATAAAACACAGACCTTAAGTTCAAAAAATAAATTCGTTACTAAAAGAAAAAGGTTGAATAAAAGATAACAATTAAACAAAAAAAAAATGTTAACACATAAATTAGAGAACAAGTTAATATAAACTTTAGTTACCCAAGCAAAAAACATTTAATCTAATCACATTTTGTTGAATGTAATTGTATATAGTGTTGTAGAGAAATTTACGCAGTAAGATTTTATTTTGAACTAACTTGAAAATATTTTTTCATTGAAGACTAAAACATAAAAGCTAACTATGTTTTACAATTTTTTGTTTCACGCACAGTAGGTATTTGAATTATTTCACAAAAGAGTTACCAACATATAGTTATATTGTTTTGTATTATTAAAGATGTATACATGTGTTGTAAATAGTGTGCTACATATAAATATGATATTACATACAAATTTATTTAGTTACACATCCTTATATGTAAATTGTTTATACAACTTCGTACAGTTTACGAAAAAATATAGGAGTCACCATACCACATAAACCTTAAGTATTAAGGGGAAATGTTGAAAAAGGTGAATATCAGAGATTTATTTGGGAACAGTGTGTGAGAGTATGTGTCTCGGGAGTATCACGGTATTTTCTTAAATCAAATAGTATCAAAAAAAGTACAATTGTATCAACTTTTTCATCACTGCCAGAGAGTATTTATATTAGAGAGAAATTCTGCTTCACACAGTTCTCTCGATATATTAGAGAAAACCCATAGAAAAAACTATTCATAAAAACGCGACTAAAAATAAAGAAATCGGGTTGATTACCTAAGAGAAGCATACAAGGAGCCTGATGTTACATTTCAGAAGAGTTATAATTTTTTTAAACATTTTTACTAATTATAAGCTTTTTAAAAATATCAGTTTTTTCTTTTTCTTTGATTTTCCTAACGAGGTCTCCTAAAAACCCTAAAATTCTAATATGTCATGTCTTACAATAAATTCGGACGTTGCATTTGTTACTTTGAAAATTGTTTTAAAAAATCTTCAATTTATCTTACAATAACTTCGCATGCAACAATCCTTAATTTAAAATTGCTTTAAAGAATCTTCAAAAAAAGACCCTTAAATTATGGAACTTTCAAAAATGTTAGTTAAAGTGCCAGCGAGCCATTTTACATTCAACTGTTCCACCTTTGCCGACAAAGTTTTGGACCAATTCAAGAAATAAAGATAATAAAAAAAAGTGTGACAATTTTTTTTTTTTTTTGCAAAAATCCAGTATCTTATTATTTAATTATCAATTAAATTTGAAGTATCGAAGTTCAAATTAATGAAGCGTGTTACGTAGTCGGTTATTTAGACATTGCAAGTTTTTGAGTGAATTTGATTTTATTTTAATTTTGTAGTTTAATCAAGAATTTTTCTGGTTTTATTCCGTTCAAGTTAGGTTTTTATGAACGAGTTGTTGGTTCAAGGTGAATACGTCGAATAAAGTGTTCGATGTTAGAGAGGAGCAAATTTTGTTTTTAATTGCTTATTTGTTTGATATGATCATAATTGTTCAAGTGAGATCAAAGAGAACTCAACTCTCAGTTGAAATGGTGAATGTCACCTATGAGTTAATGGAAAATTATCACTCAATAATTGTTTAGTTTAAGTTTTTTTTTTTTTTTTAATCAAAACCTTTAATTATGATACCGTTTGGGGATTATAAGAACTAAAAATCTTATTTTGCTTGAATTTTATAAAGTGAACATAAGATTTTTTTCTCACATAAATTAATTAATCAATTGCTTTTATTTTCAGCGTGTTCCACCGCTTCGTGTTGATGATTTAATTAATGATTTACGAGATGGTACTAAATTAATAGCACTGTTAGAAGTACTGTCTGGTGAAAAGTTACCTGTTGAAAAGGGGCGAGTTTTGAGACGTCCACATTTCTTAAGTAATGCCAATACAGCCTTGCAATTCTTGGCTAGCAAACGTATAAAATTGGTTAATATAAATCCGGCCGATTTGGTGGATGGGAGACCACCAGTCGTTTTGGGTTTGATATGGACAATTATATTGTACTTCCAGGTAAGCATACAGTTAACATTTTCATTCGTATGTATATTGGAAAACGCACCGAAGTCCAGCACTAATTTAATGTTGAAAGTACAAACACTATTTTAATGGCAACAACTTTAAAATAATACAAATCATAAACGTATTTAGTGCGTCCAATCGTATTGAAATGGCTTTTACTATGTAAAGTTGTTGTTTTTTTTTTAATTGTTCTTATCTCATCTATGTTCTATTTTCTACATTTATTTGATTTGTATGTGTTTTTCTTTTATACTTTATTCGAATAATAATGCTAAGATTCGCAAAAAGAGGCGGAAAAAGCTAGTAGTAGTTATTAATTATAAGCCACAGGTAATTTAACAAATTTCGTTGTAGTCTGTAGTTAAATTAAATTTATTATATAAGTTTATTTTTTTTGTGCACTTAATTTCTTTTGTATTTTATGTTTTAAGAAAAACAGGCGAGCTTTGCAACTTTATTTAAGAATTTTGACGTTAGTGTATCATCCAGAGGTTGCAAAATGATGAGGTTGCAAAGTGATGTACCTGAGTAAAACTACGATTGAGTTTGAAACGAATTGAAAATGACGGTTTAAAAAATTTATTATTACAATATGAGAATGACTTGTCGCCCTGCAATCAAACATTTATTAGAATCAGTTATGAGGACCATTTTCTATTATTATTTTTCTAATTTGGTTCAATGAAATGAAAAATCATTCTTAAACAACTAGATAATAATTTTTCTATTATTTGGTTGGTAAAAATAGAGAGCGCGAATTTTACAAACATCATGTTTGTAATACAATCTTATCACATTTACAACATCTACATTCAGTCTTTCCAAATGTGTTATATTTTCCAAATTTTAGTTCCAGTATCCGCAAAAATCCCAGACTTTAGTGCATACACAGAATTATTATCTCTCACAAATTCAAAGATAATATGGGGTGTATATATGTATATATGCCTCACTGGCGAAAACTTTCCCTTCTACCTTGAGTATTTTTGATGAAATAGTGAATATTTATTAATATATGAGTACACAAATTCTCATTCCAATTTAAGAACATCAGTTCTGGCCAAAGAGATCAAATTTGAGATATAATCAGATTTTGATATATATAAGCCTGTTTAAACCATGAGTTGTTGTGGATTGGGTGGTTCATAAGAAGGCTGACGATGAGTAGGTCGCTCAGGTCGAAAATGTGCACGCTAGCGCTGATCCTCACAATTTTTTAAATATTCTTCAAAAATTAGTGTTTACTATTCCTTAGTAACATTTAATTCTGATCTCGAATCTGATAAATTCTAAAATATAGACTTAATTTAATCTAGACTTATAATATAGTATCGATTAAATGAAAACTTTACACTAAAATTAAAAATAATATATATATAAATAGCCTTATTTGTGCTAATGTTCAATTAAATACTAACTGGGACTTTAACTGACACATTTGTTGTTGTATCCCATGTAAAATTTTAACTAAACTGTAGGTTAAATTTTAACTAGACATTACTTTATTGGCAATTAAAATTATTTTTGCCGGAAAATTCTTTAAGCACAATTTTTTATAGGGTAGAGAGGGATCCTTCGTCAGTGGGGCACATATACTAATGCCATTTTTCTCTAAGTAAAGAAATACAAATATCGGATAAATTACCATAACTCTACAAATATGCCATTACGCAAAAAATTTGTCTGTTAAAATAATCTCAAAAAGGTCTCTGTTTGAGGCAGCAGATAACCATTCAAAATTGTACTTGTTCTATTATTTTAAATTAATTAATGAAAATAGAAAATTTACATATAATTATTTTGATTTCGGAGTTCGCTAAATACGACAATTTAATACAGAATATGGTTAGAGAATTATTTTTGCATGAATTTATATCTAAAGAATGTCCTTTGATGTGAGACAAGACTTCTCTTAACAAATAAATTATATCAGCGAAAATTAAAATTTTAACTTCAGCTGAAATGATAACTGTTTACCACTCCTTTATTGGTTGTATCGTCCTGTCATTTTAATATTAAATTTAAGCAACTCTATTTTCAATTGGACAATACACCACAAACATACAAACATCGCTTAGCTCCTTGTGAAATACCTAATTGTATTCAATTATATTTTTATCTTTTTAATGCATTTTTGGTTGTAAGGCGTTGCTCAATACAAAATTTTTAGTTAGAAATAGTTAGTACGAAGTTTAATTTACATCCGATTTTTTATAACTATATCCTCACATGTAAAACAGCTGATACGCGATAATTAAGATCTATAAGAGAAATCTAATAAATAAGAGAAAAATTGAAAACATATAAAGCTTCACAAGAAAAATTAAGTTTTGTCACCTACTAATATCTAATTTAAATCGCTTTTTTTTAAATCTGCTAGTGAACTATAGCCGCACTTGCATGAAAATTAATTTTAAAGCTAAAAATATTTGCAAAAAGAATTAAGTAAAATAATAGTTCCGTTTGTTTGTTGGATAATTTGTTAAAATTTTTACACAAATACTCAGCAAACGAAAAAAAGAGGGAATAAATTGACATTTCGATGTTGAGAGTTTACAAATTTTTACTGTAAAAATTCTTGCCTGCAAGAATTTATGAGACATTTTTGTAAATACAAATAAAAATCGTTTACCACCACGTTGTTGTATGCAAATGCAAAGCATAAGGAAACCTTCTAAAATGTTTCTGCTTAATATTTTACATTAAGTGTCCTCTTTTTCCATATCGACCAGTTATAATTTATGTTTGCGTTTGCAAAGCTTATTGCAAATTTTCCGTCATTCCATAGCTTAAGTATTTTGAGTTTGAAAGCATACCCTCGTAAGTCGCTTTTGTTTTTTCATAAAAAATGCAGTATTTTCTCGACGAGGATTTAAGTAAACTCCAACGATCTTATTTGCATACCAGGTAGCACTAATTCAGCCGTACCGTCGCAATAGAATCTTCCCAAATCACACTGAAATTATAATTTTTTAATGAAAAACCATTCATTTGGGGTTATTCAAAATTAAAGAGACTTTAGCTAACAGTACATTATTTTACTTGATTTCTTTCGCCAATGCTTTTGACAAATTAATTTTGGTTTGAATCGCGAATCTAAAAAACAATTATTTTGATAATCGAATATGATTTGTTTAGTGAGTTAAAATAATTTTTTTTTTAATCTCTATTAATTTAATTTTAAACCCGAAAGGTTTTCTGGAATTTTTATAAAACAGCCACAGGGTGACTATTTTTTTTATCAATAAATAACACACTCAGATAATACAAATTTCGTTTCCCGTTCCATTTCGTTGGTATAAAAATGAGTCGGTATGTTTTCCGGACCTTGCCTATTTTTATTATCGCAGTATATTAATACGCTGGTAGAGCAAAAATTTTATCCGTTTTGCGCTATTTCACTTTGTAGCCGAGATATTCGCCATTTTATAACATGTCCATTTCTTAAAAATGACCGGTATCTTAAAAACTAAGTGAGATAGGGCAAAACAGACAAAATTTCTGCAAAGCTCGACTAAGGATACCCTTCGATAGAATAGATTCGGTAGGTCCCCAAATGATTTCATGGAGTTTTTATAAAACAGCAACAGGTGGTTATTTTTTTATCAGTTTATATGACAATATAAATTAACACACTTCGATAATACAAATTTTGTTTCCTGCTCCTGCTTTTTTATAAAAATAGATACCTCGGGATGTCTTCCGAACCTGGCCTATTTATCATTAAATGGTATCATTTTAAACAATTACCATTTTACAAAATTGCGAATATCTAGAAAACTAAGCGAGATTTGTAAGTCAATTTTAATGTTTTTTTATTTTGTTTTATTTCGCAAACCAAATCAATATTTTTTTTTAATTCGCGAATTAAAAAGAGAATTATGTTTTAAATGATTTAATTCAATTGATTAAAAAAAGATTCAAATGAAATTAATTAATCAATTATAATTTTAAATATGATTTAATAAATTGATTAATAAAATATTGAATCAACTCGCTGCTTTACAAAAATAATTGTTTTTTCGCGAACTAATTCTATAAAGATTCACTTTTTCAATGTCTGGTTATGAAACACTAGCAGGTTTTAAAATGATATTTTAAATTAGATATAGGTTACAGAAATTATTTATTTTTTTTTTTGTAGAATTATATGTGTTTTAAGTTTTTCTCTTATTTATGAGATCTAAATTATTTAGAACCCTACGTATCAGCTATATCAAATTTTGTTACCGCCTTCATATATATAAATATGATGATTTTCATATGTATATATTTCTTGTAGATTGAAGAGAATAGTCGCAACCTTGAATATTTGGGTCATGGTATTGGTGGTTCGATTAGTTCTCTTGACAGTGTTGGTAAAAATGCTAGTGATACAAAGGCTGAAAAATGGAAGCAAGGTGCCAGAAAGACTCTACTCAACTGGGTAACAAATGCCTTGCCAAAGTAAGTATTGAAGAAAGGGCAGATTTGTAGTGAGATGATTATTATTTATAATTTAATTTTTTTGCAGGGAAAGTGGTGTAGAGGTTAAGGACTTCGGCGCCAGTTGGAGAGATGGTGTCGCTTTCTTGGCTCTTATTGATTCTATTAAAGCTAATTTAGTTAATTTGGCTGAATTAAAGAAAACAAACAATCGTCATCGTCTTGAGACTGCTTTCGATGTGGCCGAAAGTAAACTTGGCATTGCTAAATTGTTGGATGCTGAAGATGTGGATGTCCCTAAACCAGACGAAAAGAGTATAATGACATATGTGGCTCAATTCTTGCACAAGTATCCCGAACCAAAGGTTAGAAATTACAAAAACTTATTTAAATTATTAGATCATTCATTTTCTATCCCATTTTTCTATTTGCACAGGGTGCAAGCAAAGATCTGTCTCATATTCAGCAAGAAATCGATGAGTTGAGGCGTTTTCTGTTGGAGAAATCTGCCGAATATGAGCCCATGGTTATGTCCAATTCTTTCCCCCGAGACTTTGCCGAGTACTTAATCGCTCAATCAGAAATCGATGCTCATTTACCCACCTATAATCGTTTGAAGCAACTGGTTGAAACACAAAGTGGCTTTTTGCAAATTCCTCGTGGAGCCTGGGAAGATATAAATGCCTTGTGGCAACGTGTCCAATATCAAATGATGTATTGGCTTTGGCTATTGGATTCTGAATTGCCCGGCGAATTCGGAGAGGTTGGTAAATGGTTGGCAGAAGCCGAAAAGATCCTTTTGGACAATGATATACCGATGGCCATGAATGAAGAAACAGCTGCTGTCATTTCTCGTAAGTTGGAGGAACATAAATTATTCTTTGCCGACTTACCGCGCATTATAGCAATGTTTGACAATGCCAAACGGTCATCGTTGGCTCAGAAATTACCATTGGAACAACTGCGCAATATGGAACGTCGCCTGCAAGAGATTGGTCACAAGGCTGCCGAACGTAGAATCAAATTGAAATTCCTAGAGCACAAGTGTTGTTTAGTCGCATTTTTGAATTTAGTCGAAAACAAAATGAAAGGCTGGACTGGAAAATATGGTACCGAAGAAAGGGTTGCCCAACAGCTGGAGCAATACAAGAATTTCGTATCTCGCAATAAGATATTCCAAGAATTCCAAAAGGCCTTTGTTGACATGCAACAAGTTGTTGATGAATATAAACGCGATGGTAATATTTCACGTAAAGAAACCAACGATATTGATCGTTTTATGTACGATACCGAAGAGAGGTGGAAACGTGTTTCGATGGAATTAAAGTGTTGCCAAAATTCATTGGAAGAGGTGGTCAATTGTTGGAAAACTTGGCATCAACTGGCGCCTGATTGTGAGGAATGGCTACGATTGGCTGAACAGAAGGCCATGGAATCGGAGGATGAAAAATTGGAATTCTTCCAAGATATTAGTGTTTGGAAAGATAAATTTGATGCCCTTGCTAATGCTGCCAACTACTTAATTGCCTCTTGTGAAGAACCCATAGCCCAAAACTTAAGACAACACCATGGTAGGCTTTCTGAGCGTTTTGAACGTTTATTTGCTAACACTAAGAAATACATGCATGCCGGTGACATTATTCGCTCTAGGCAAGAATATAAATCGGGAATTGAAAAACTCTCTCAATGGCTGCGATATGCCGAGAGGGTTCTTAATCAAAAACAACAACTCGGCGATAGTGAGCAAATACGCAGATATGGCGAGGAATTGCAAAAGTTAGCTTCAGAAATTGATGAAAATGAGGAACTTTTTAAAACTATCAGCCGTAATATTCAGGGCATGATCCAGGATCTGTCTCGCGAAGAAGTTGACGGTATGATGAAGACACTTAAGCTGGAAAAGGAAGCTTTAGTGCGTATAAGAGCTCAAATACCCAACAAGCTACATTTAATTCATCAACTTTTGATACAACAAGAATCCCTGGAAGCTGGTCAGAAGGAAATTCATCAGTGGCTAAACGAAGCTGAAACTCTACTCAGTACCCATAGTTTAGGCGGTGGTCGTGATATGGTCAACGAAGAATTAAATAAACATAAGACATTCTTTTCACGAACCGTATATTACCGTTCAATGGTGGAAAGTAAAAATAAAGTATTTCAAAATCTCTTGAGAAATGTTGTAGCCGACGAAAATATTGATACAAGCCAGGCACAACACAATATGCAGCAACTAAATGATCGCTTCAATTATGTCATACAAAATGCCCAACACTGGGAACAACGTCTAAGTGACTCCCTAAATAACTGGAACCAATACAAGGACAATGAGCGTTTCGTAACCGAATGGCTAACACAAGCAGAAACAATTTTAATTGAAAAGCACGTTGAAACGAAGACCACCATAGAAACACAAAAGTACTTCTTTGAAAATGTCAATCAGAGCTGGATGCCAAATTTGGTTGATTCAGCTCAAAATCTATTGAAGACTCTTCCACCACAGGAACAAAAACCTGTAGTAGATTCCGTAGAAGCTCTGCAATCTAAATGGCAAAATGTTTTGTCCCAAGCTCCTTTGCATCTAATGAAACTGGAATTCCGTTCCGATGAGTCGTCTTTTTACCAGACAATGCAAGAAGTAGAAAAAGAATTAAATTTGGAAGAGCAGGCCCTCAATCGGAACGAAGATGTCGACTCTATTTTAAAACGCAATCAACAGTTCTTTTTGCAACAAGGTTCAATACCGCGCTTGGAAAAGAGTCTGCAGAATATGTATCGTTTGGGTCAAGCGTATAAACAACAACAGCCCACTGATAATGTTCTAGAGGATGCTTACAAAAATGCCCAAGCTCAATATACACAAATTTCCAATAAAATTGCCACAATGCGCGAGACTTTACAACAAATTCCTGCCCAGTGGGAATCATATCATGAAAAGTTCAATGATATGATTGGATGGATGAATTCTGTCGATAAGAGCTTAAAGAATATTGTCAATGAGGTCAATAGTATGGAAGAGTTCGAAAAGGAAAAAGTGGTATTCCAGGTAAGTTGTTTCACATGTCCAATTTTGCAAAGTAAACCTCAAAATTCATTACTAACACTCATATTTTGTATTCGAACACAAGCAGCTACGGGAGCTAGTGGTAAATTTCATACTACATATTTCCATAATATCTTAAGTATTTGATAAATTAAAAAAAAAAAAACATATTTTTTTTTTTTAATTTTACAAACAGCTCTGATTAAAAATTTAAATCATTTGATTTTATTAATTTTTTTTTTCGATAGAAAATCTGTCAAGAAGCCGACAACAAACGTGAAGACATGAAATGGCTCGTCAAAACTTTGGACCATCTGCTTAGCTATGCTAGTGAAGATGAAGCTAATGCCGAACAGAAAAAGCTGGAGGACCTTATTGCCCGCTACAAAAATCTCATCCCTACTATTGAAATTACTATGGTCAAAACAGAAGTGTTCTCCAAATGCTACACCTATCGCCGTGAGGTCCATGAAGTTGTTTGCCTGTTGAGCAAGGTCAAAGAACAAGCAGCTAATATTCCACCACCCGATAGTTTGGATCGCGTCAATAAACTCATAGAAGAACAGCAATATGCCATCAATCAGTTGGACCATCAACGTCCCCATATTATGTCGATGCTACAAAGAGGCCGTGATTTAAGTAAGGATGTTCATGCTCCAGCTTTTGTTCAAGTGGAGGTAAAGAATTTGGAAACTGGTTGGAATCAAGCTTACACGCAAACTTCTGATAAGTTACAAGCCTTAAAGGGTACTCAATCAGTATGGAATGATTTTGCCGATCAAAAGGCAGAAATTTTTTCCATGTTGCAGGTGGCGGAAACTGAGTTGAGAGCTTTGACTCCACTGCAAACTGATCCCAAGAATGTAAGCCAAGACTTAAAAGCTAAACGTGAATTGAACGCCCAATTACAACAAGCCTCCCATCAATTACTGCCGAAATTGCACGCCTTAAGGGCGGAATTGGCACCCTTGGCTGCTGCCGAAAAGAGGCCTATTTTGGAAAAAGAAGTTACCGAGGTTGAAAAAATGTTCTTCAATACAATGGAACATGTAAAGGATCGCGTTGGCTACTTGGAAGACTACAGTGCTAAATGGAATAATTACAAATCTCGTTTAGCTGAACTCCAAGAATGGGCTAACAAAGTTGCACCTAAATCCATAGAATCTCTGCACTCAGAAGACCTTACACCAGAGGAACGAGTTATGAAGGTCAACACTTTTAAGGCTACGTTGGGCGAACGCATGAAACAATTGGATATGCTAGCTTCTGATGCTTCTGAATTGGCCCCCAAAGAGGGCAATGTGGCTGAAGCTAAGAGGTTAAAGGGCGAGATAACCAAACTGCAAGAAGTCCTTAGTGCCATCAATCGCAATGTTGATCATCAGGCTCAAGCTGTTCAAGAAGACCTTGTCAACTGGCAGCAATTCCAAACGGGCTTGCAGCACTTGAAACCCATCGTGGAGGAATGTGAAATTAAGGTAAATACTATAGCCCCTAAACCTTTTACCCTTGAAGAAGCTGTTGCCTTGCAACAAAATGCCAAACAATTCGAAACACATTGCTTGGAGCATTTAGACAGACTCCAAGGTATCTCGACCATTACACACAAAATGTTATGCAAAACCAATGCCCCCGACGAAGTAGATGCCATGCACTCCCGTTGGACCACTGTTCACGAAAATGCCAAACAGGCCAATGGTAAATTGGAAAAACTTGTTGGTAACTGGAAATCATTTGAAAGTGAAGCCTGCAAACTCGAAGATTGGATTGACAAGGGAGAACGATGTGTAGGCAAAAAGACGGCCGTATTAAATACTCCCCACGTGGATAAATTAGAAAACGAGTTAGTGCGATTGAAATCATTTAACAATGAAATATCTGAGCAGCAAGCAAAGTTGGTAGCTCTAGGTCAAGCCGCTGATCAAATTAGCTTACATCTGGCACCCGAGGGCGCTGCGGCTCTGAAGGACCGTGTTAATGGCATGAAAGCTAAACTGCAGAAGTTGTCTGAAGCCACTCGGGGCAATATAAATGAAATTTCTGACGCAATTATAGCACGTCAAGACTTTAATGCCAAAATGGTGAACTTCTCTAATTGGATGGATGCTTTACGATCACAAGTAGCGCAAGTAGAAGAAATTAATCCCGAAAGAGTCGAAACTAGTTTACATGTCATTCATGCTCTCATGCAAGAGCACAATGATAAAAAACCCTCCTTTAATGCCATATATGATGAAGTCAAACAACTGTCTTTGGCTGCTTCCCCAGATGAAACGAAGGCTTTGAATGAAGCTTACTCCACTTTGGTCGTTAATTATCAGAATTTGGAAACGAATATGCATCAAAAGAAGGCATGTCTAGAAAAATGGACTGAACTTTTGAATTGGAAACATGAAACTGAAAATCACTTGAATTACTTGAAACATCAAATCGAGAAGCCCGAAGCTCCACAACACCAAGAATTAAAGAAGATAATGACGGAAATTTCTACGATTGCTCAGGCTATGCCATATTGGAAAACTCAAGCCAAGGAAATCGACGAAAATCCTGTCATTCATCTCAAAGATGCCGTGACTCGTAAGCCTTTTATTGCCACTCAAATTGTAAATGATGTTGAAAACAAATTAGAAAATCTGCAGTTGCGCACTCAAAACCAAAAAGAACAGATTGAGCAAATGCAAGTGCGTAAGAACAAATTCCACACGTTGCAACACAATTTAGGAGAGGCCTTGCAAGCCAACCGCACCAAATTAGCCGACATTTTGAAGCGTAAACCGAATCTTGAGAATATTGATCAAATCATTGAAGATCTAGTAGCTCTCAATGATGCTTTAAAAGTTCAGTCGGATCTCAAACATAAAATACATGATGAGGGGACTCAACTGATGCGTGAGGATATCGCAAGTATGCCAACTATCCAAGACACTCTGCTTCATTTGGAGAAAGATTTTGATTCATTGCAAAGTGAAATAGCTGATCGCATCCAAAAATATCAGTTAATTTCACAGGCTTTGCGAGAATATGCCGATACTAAAAACAAATTCTCTCAAGAACTGAAGAAAGCTAATGATCTCTTTCATTCCATACCCCAACAACCAAGAAACGAAGTGGAACTTCAGCAAGCATCTGAAAAAACCCGCAAAACCATGGATCAAATTCGTAAGACCAAAGTTGTTCTTGATGAATTTGAACGCAAGGTTGCTAATGTAGGCAAGCTCTTCGATAATATTGGTGAGGTAATGCCGCAAGATATACCCAAAGATTTTGCAGGTGCTAAACAAAGCTGGCATGATCTTCATGACAAGACAACTAAAAATGCTCATATGTATGAGACAGAAGCTGTTATCTGGTCTCAAATTGAAGACGCCAAAAAGGATCTCATACCGTGGCTCTCCGAAACCAATCAAGGATTGTGCGATGCTGCCGACAACAGTATGGAAATAGAGTTTGCTCCTATGCGTTTGACCAAATATCGTTCCGAATTACCTTCTTATCAAGCCTTGAAGGACACCATTGCCGAAAAGTCAGCCGAGTTATTAAAAATCAATAACAACATGGAGATTCCAGCTTTAACAGCCATCAATAAATTACTGAACGACCAATTCTCGGAAGTCGAAAATAATGCAGAACGTTTAAATGCTATCACTGCCCAGTTTAATGACCAAGAACAGGATCTACGTAAGAAAATCAAGCAATGCGGAGAACAAGTTAGCAAATTGAGAGAAAAATTGATAAAATGTGACGACATGTCTGGCGACAATGCTAAGATTACCGAACGATTACAACAATGTAGGGTGCTTCAGGGCGAACTTTCTCAAACAGGCAACGCCATTGACAACATTAAACAAAAGGTGGATGAGCTGAAAAGTTTTTATCCTACCTTCAGTGAATCTATTATACCTAAAGAACTCAATAACGTTCAAAAGAGGTACGATGGTGTTGATGTTTATTCCAAGAAAATTGAAAACTCTTTGCTCCAATTCCTCAATAAATTTCACGCTGATAAGGTTGGCATGTTGAAGCGAATCATAAGTACCCAAAAAGAAAAAGTGATCTGGTGTCAACCTGAAAGTTCTAGTGACAAATATAATCTGGATGTTAAAAAGTCCTCATTACAAGAAGTTAATAAAGCTTTGGATGACTGTCAGAAGAGACAAGCTGAAATCACAAATTCACTGGAAATGCTTAAAGCTATTGAATCTCCTCAAAATATTGCCGAATTGGTAAAAGATGCTGATTTACTAAATTCTGAAATGAGAGATTTGGAAAACTCATTTGACCAAATTAAAAATATCTTGGATGAAAACGTGGATCTTTGGTCTCAGTATGAAAAATCGAACGAAGAACTTAACTTATGGATGAGAGATATTGAAGGGCGAATTAAAGCCGAGACAAGTAATCAAATCAATCTTAATGAAATTCCGAAGAAGCTACATGAACTTTCAGCATTGAAACAAGACATAGACGATCATGAGCCCATTTTAAATAACTTGGAAAAGACCTCACAACAATTAATAGCTAAGAATCCAGAGGCTCGTATTGGTCAATTCGTTGCCCACTTAGTGCAGCGTTATCAAACCGTGGCAAAGGGCTTACAACAATATATGGACAAACTAAAGGATGCTGCTAAGTCCAATGATGACTACAATATAGCTTTAAACGATGCAACGGATTGGTTGTCAGAAGCTAAAGTTGAATTCCAGGAGTTGGCTCGTATGGGTTCGCCTGGATCTTCTTCGGCTACAGCTCAACAATTGCAGACCATTAAAAAATATTTGAATACGTTTGGCAATGGACAAATCCTGTTGAACAATGCTGTAGATATAGGTGAAGCCTTGTATCCATCAGTAACGCCTGAAAATCGGGAAAAGATTCGTGCTCAGTTGAGAAATTTGAGGGAAAACTTTGATTACTTGAGAGACGAAGCAAATGCTCTGATGCAACAAGTAGAAGGTGTGCTCATCCAAAAGACAACAATTGAGGAGAGCTACTCCCAGGTATCGCACTATCTGAGTGAATCCAAGGCTAGAGCACAAGCAGCTGATGAACTTTATCCTACATTGGCTGCCAAGAAGGCAGCATTACAAAACTACAAAGTCCAATTACAGGAGGCGACATTGCACAAGAATGCCTTGAAGCAATTGCAAGAGAAGGCAGTTGCCTTATGTGACGATGAGTCTGAACGTAAAACTGAAGATTCCATACAAGAGTACAATGATCTATCTAAGAGAGTCACAGATAGAATTGGTGTTGTCACTAACCAAGTTGCCAAACATGAAGCTTATGATCAAGTTTTGGAAAAAGCACAAGATTGGTTGAATACTATTAAATCTGAAGCTATTGATATTTTGAATGAAACTACATTTGAAAAAGAAGGCGCTGAAGAGAAATTGATTGTTGTAGAAAATCTTTTACAACATAAGTTAGAAGGCGACACCATCTTCGAAACATGCCAGCAGCTCTTGAATACCGTACTGTCCCAAACCCATCCCTCTGGTCACCCAGCCTTATTAAAGAGCTTCCAAGAACCAAGGCATGCTTGGGATGAGTTTATGGTGCTATGTCAAGATTCCTTAGTGAAACTAAAACAATTGTGTTCTCAATGGGATGAATTCGAAACTATCATTGATGAAATCGACAACTGGTTGAAAAATGTTGAGGCTGTGGTTAAAAATCAATCACTTAAAAATACCGCTGAAGCGAAAAAAGCCCATTACCAGAATCTACATGCTATTGCTAATGATATTGATAAGAAATCAAGATCAATTAATAATCTCATGGATCAGGGACGTGAAATAGAGGGTGAAACTGATTTAAATCTTAAATTGTCAAGATTAAATACTAGATATCAAACATTGAGGAATCTCTGCAAAGAATCTATTGCCAAATACCAAATCTATGTTAAAGATCACGAAGCTTTTGACCAAGACTATGAACAATTCAAGAAAGATCTGGAAGCATGTATTGCCGAATTGGAAAGGAACAAAGATGTCGTAGGAGATCAAAATCTCTTGCAAGAAAGACAAAATAAGCTGAGAGATATGTCAGATAAGAGAATAAACGACGGCACTTCATTTGAAAATCTTATCGACCGTGGTGAGAAATTGTATGGTCATACTAGTCCTGATGGTCGAGAAATCATCCGTCAACAATTAAGAACTCTTCGAACTATGTGGGACAATTACACTGATGATCTTAATCAAGCTTGCCAAAGGATCGATCATTGTCTTTTACAATTCAATGAGTTTTCAATAGCCCAAGACCAGTTAACCAAATGGTTGAAGGATGTTGATAAGGCCATGCAAAGTCACACTGAACCTAAGACGACTTTGCAGGAAAAGAGAGCTCAATTACAGAACCACAAGCTGTTGCATCAAGAGATTACTACGCACAACGTATTGGTCGACAATGTTTGCGACAAAGCACAGATATTGGTTGATCAAATCAAGGATAACTCTCTTAATGTATATTTGCAATCAATTAAACAATTATTTAATAATATTGTTCAAAAATCGGAAGAAATCCTGAACAATTTAGATGACTGCGTTCAAAAACATAACGATTTAAACAATCAAATCGCTGCTGCCAAATCATGGATTTCTGGAGAGAAAGCCAAGCTACTTGAGTGCGACGATGCTTATGGTGAAAAGTCTGATATAAAGCGTAAAATCGAAACTTTACAAAATTTAGCTCAGAATAAACCACAGGCTTTGAAGTTGGTGTCCGATATTAAAGAGCAACTTGAAACGGTTAAACCTTCAACCTCCGAAAAGGGTAATGATGGTTTAGATAAGGAAGTAAACGAATTGGAGACTACGATTAAGTCTCATTTCGATGACATTGAGGGAATTGAAGGAAAACAAAGAGATGTTTTGATACAATGGAATAACTACGAACAAAAACTGGAAGAACTGACCAAATGGTGTAGGTCTGCCGAAGCTGTATTCCGCGAACAACAATTGCAATCTACTCTACACGAAAAGGTTGAACAATTGGATAAATATAAAATCCAACGAGATTTGATCTTACAAAAAGAAAAGGAAATTGATGCATTTGCAGATGCTGCCCATGCTTTGTTAAACAATTGTGGCGCTGATCGATTAAAGACCTTAACTACACAAATCACTAACCGGTATCAACTCTTGCAAGTGTTAAGCAAAGAGGTAGTCAACAGATGGTCAAATCTGGTCGACGACCATCAATATTATCAAGACAAATACAACGAAGTTGACTTATGGTTACAACCTATTGAGAAACAATTGCAACATGCCAAACAAGAGGATACATCCCAAGTCTCTAACATCCTACAAGTTTTACTGTCTGAAAAGGAGCAAGCAGAAACTCTTTTTGCTGCTCTTAATGCTGCTGGTGAAAAGGCACTGCCTGAAACTTCTACGCTAGGAAGGGAAAAGTTACGCAAAGATATGCGTGACATTAGAGATAGATGGGATAAATTGGACGAAGGAATTCGCAATCTTCAGAAGAAACAAGAAGCTCAAACTGTTCAACTTTCGAGCTATCAAGATACTTTGGGTCAAGTTGTCAATTGGTTAGACCAAGTTGAGAAGGCTATACAAAATGAAAATCCTTCGACGTGGACCAGCGCTCAGGAGATACGTTCGAAATTGTACAAATTTAAAACCACACAACAAGACATCAATTCACACAAACGTATCGTAGAAGCTGTAAATGAAAAAGCTGCAGTTTTGCAAGATTCAGCTTTACCTGCGAGCGCTGCTGAGATCAAACAAGCCATTGGCGACATTAATAATCGCTACGAGAAGGTTTCCAATGATTGCAATAATCTCATGCGGCAATTGGAGCAAGCCTTTGATGTATACCAACAATTCAGTGAATTGCAAAAGGCCCAACAAGACTATCAAAAGAGTTTGTGGGACCGTTTAACTGGCTACTCCGATTATTCGGGAAATAAACCTGCTCTGCAGGCGCGTTTAAACAAAGTCACTGAAATTCAAGATTCGTTGCCTGAAGGTATGCAAAAGCTGCAATCCTTGTCTGATCATATTGATAACAACGCCAAGGTTTTGCCAGCTCGTTCAAAGGAAGCTATGACTCGTGATTTAAGCAATTTGCATGCTGATTTTGAGAAATTCTCAGCCGCATTAACGGACGTTAAGAGTGGCCTCGAAAATCGTTTACAGCAATGGGGAGACTATGAAGTTAATCTCGATCAGTTAATTACATGGTTGGGTGAATCTGAAAACGCCCTCAAGAATTACAATCCCAAATCAACAATGGAAGAGAAGGATGATCAACTCAATAAGTTCCAATCTTTGGCTCATACTTTAAGACAAAAAGAAGTAGAATTTGAAAAAGTCAAAGATGATTCCTCTGAACTTATACAAAGTTCTGGTGAAACACGCATAGCGGTTAATGTGCAACAGGTCACATCGAGATTCCAATCCATACAAGCAACCACCAAAGAAATTCTAAAGAAATGCGAGCAAGCTGTACAAGATCACAATGCGTACAATGACAGATATAAACAATGTTCTGATTGGCTGGCTAGTGGTCAAGCCAGATATGATGATAGCAGTGATTTGGCTCAGGTGGGATCTCGAGAAGAGCTACTTAAAAAACAAATTGCAGTTCAAGAGTTATTGTCCCAACAGCCATCTGCCACATTGTTACTTAACAGTACTATCGAATGTGGTGAGAGATGTTATCCTTCCACTGCTTCAGAGGGACGTGAAGCCATCCGCTCCCAATTGGAGGAATTACAACAAACATTTGACCAGCTTTTTGATAATATTACTAGCAATGCCAGGAAAGTACAAGATAAAATGTCAAGATGGTCTGGATTTGACGAAACTGCCGAGAAGCTGCAAA
This sequence comes from Eustalomyia histrio, assembly GCA_949748255.1. NCBI lineage: Eukaryota > Metazoa > Arthropoda > Insecta > Diptera > Anthomyiidae > Eustalomyia > Eustalomyia histrio. The sequence goes on from OX456526.1 coordinate 415,685, forward strand.
ATTGGTTGGTTGAAATTGAAAAATCAATACCAGTGGAAATGGAGCTCAGGACCACTTTGGATGAAAAGAAAGCTAAATTGCAAAACTATCGAGATACTTTGAACGATATCAATAATCACCAGGCAGAAATTGGCAAACTTCAAGAAATTTCCGCCAATCTTCCAGAAAAAACCGAACATGTTAATGAAACTACTACAGATATTGTAAATCGTTACAACAAGGTGCAAAAGAGAGCACAAAGCTTTGTGGAAAACTACGAAAGATTTGTTAGTGCTCATCAACAGTATTGTAAGGCAGTTATGGATGCTCAGGAGTTCATTGAATCTACTCATAGCACCGTTGATTATTGGGGTGATTTAGATTTGGAGCAAGTTTCTCTACATACCAATTTAGATCGATTGAAAAATCTTAAGACAAGTTTGGGCGATGAGTTCCCTCGTGTTGATCAAGTTAGAATTTTGGGTGAGAAGGTTATACCTGGAACCGTCAAAGCTGGTCAAGTTAATATTAAATCGCAGATCGATAACACTCAACAAGAATGGGAAGGTTTAATCGCGGAACTTGATTCGACCATCGAGGCCATTGAGTTGCGTTTGCAACAATGGTCTGACTATGAACAAATGCGTGATCAATGCTTGGCTTGGATTAGGGATGCTGACAACAAATTGCATTCTATTGATTTAAAATCTAATTTTCCAGAAAAGAAATCACAATTGGAAGAGCTCAAAGCATTGCAAGGCGAAGTTAGAGCCAAAGAGTTGGAAATTGATAATGTATCCGAAAAGGCCCAATTACTTATGAAGGGACCATCAGCCTCCCGTTCTTCTGGACCCGAATTGGTAACAAAATATCAGCAGCTTTTCCATAAAGTCAAAGAACTCAACAATCGTTGGCAACAATATGTTACCTCTCACCAGGAATTTGAAAATTCCATTTCAGAATGTACTGCTTGGATAAATGGCATTAAGGAAAAATTAGATTATTGCTCCGACATGTCATCCATGAATCAAAAAGATTTGGACAAAAAATTGGCTACCATTCAGGATGTTATCCTAATGAAAGACGAAGGATCAGTTAAAGTTTTGAGTATCGTAGAATTGGCTCAAAATGTTTTAGCCAATACTGCACCTAACGGTCACGACTATATTAACAAAGAATTGGCCGACTTACAAGACCTTTGGTCTGCGATTGCTTTACGTATCGTAAATGTAAAGGGTCAATTGGATGATTCTATTACACAATGGTCTGGATTCTTAGAACAAGTGCAAAATGTTAACAAATTCAATGATTTGTTGGAGGTAACCCTAAAGGAACTTTCCGAATACCAGGCAACAATGCCCGAAAAGAGAGCTCAACTCGATCGCGTAAAGACAACTGAAGAAAAAGTGCGCATGGAAAAGATTGATGTTGATTCGTTGAAGTCACAAGCCAAGGATATGATAGCAAGTGGGCAACAAAGTCAAGCTGCATTCCAAGCCCAAAAGGTTTTGGATAGATTTGACGAATTGGCTGCAAAATCACAAAAGTTGCTGCCCGAAAGGCAAGATCAGTATCGAGATCATAGACTATATAAAGAAGCCTACGACGATTTAGTCAGTTGGATTAGTAGAGCAAGAGAGAAGTTCCCTTCACTGAAACAAGGCAGCCTCAGCGACAAGTTGGCAATTGAAAATGCTGTGCAAGCCACCGAGAACATGTTGAACAAACAGGCACAAGGCGAATTATTGGTAGAGCATTTGACGCACACCGGTGAAGTCGTCCTAGCTAGTACCTCCCTTCAAGGTCAAGAAATTATACGCAACGATATTCGCTCCTTAAGAGACAGTTTCGAAAGCTTATTCCGTGATATTAACTCACAAAAAGAAAATCTGGAAGAGACTATGACACAATGGCGATCATACAAAGAAGAATATGAACGTTTAATTGAATGGCTACAGCAAATAGATATACTTGTAAAGAATCATAAATTGAATTTGTTGCCCAACTTGGCCGAGAAAGAAAAACAAGTGGCGGATATGCGGGACATCATGAAACGTCTCGAGAAGGGCAAGGATGACATTGATAAATTCAATAATTCTGCTGCTGGTCTCTTGAAATCCCATTTGGATACTTATGTCAACAATCAGTTGAGACACTTAAATTCAATGTACCAAGTTCAAGTCAACTTGGGTAAGGATGTTCTAAAAAAGGTTGAAACTAACCGCGATCAACATTGCAAATTCAATGGAAACTTGAATTGCGCTAAGGATTGGATCGGTAATGCAAAGGAGGTCATTCGAGAAGCTAGCGAATCATCGAGCGCAGGCTCCAAAGAAGTTCTTGAAAAACGTTTGGAAAAGATACAGGAACTTATACGTAACCGAGAAGTTGGTCAAAATCTCGTTCACACCGCCATCAACAACGGCGAAAAGGTTGTACGCAACACACGCTCCGATGGCCGAGATGCCATTAACAACGAAATGAAAGAATTACAAAATGATTGGGATCGTCTGGTTAAAAAGATGTCTACTGCGAAGGTTCAGCTAGAGACAAATCTCTTGCAATGGGCTGATTACAGTTCCAGCTATTCCCAATTGCAGCAATGGATAGCCGATAGAGAAACCAAATTGCAACAGGCCTGCGAACAAAAAATCATTAAATCCAAGGGCGCACCTAAACTTAGCAGTGGTTTAAGTGAACGCAAGGCTAACTTAAGGCAAACTAATAATATTGTTCAGGATATTGTTTCCTTTGAGCCCATGATACAATCAGTTACTTCAAAGGCTTCGGATCTACAGCAAGGAGCTCCTGCATCAGAGATTTCCAACAAGTACGAGACCCTGACAAAGCAAGCCAAGGAGTTGTATGAAAAACAAAAGAACACTATTGCTCAATATCAAGCTTTCATTGATTCTGGCAATGACTTTGCCTCATGGTTGCGTAATGCAAAAGAACGGCTGAGTAAATGCTCTGAACCGACCGGTGACAAACAAGCTTTGGCTGAAAAGACTCATCAACTAAAGATACTTCAAAGTGAAGTACCCGAGGGACAAAAAAAACTCGAAACCGCTTTGGCTCAGGGTGAAACTGCCTGCAACGAAGCCGAACCAGAAGATCGGGAGATAATCGAACAGGAAGTAGCCTTACTGCAGGAAGAATTCGACACTTATGTTGACAATTTGAAGAAGACCAAAGACTATTTGGAAATGGGTATTGTCAAATGGTCTGATTACCAAGATCAATATACCGAAGCTTTGGACTGGTTGACAAAGACTGAGGCCTTAGTGCAATCCTACAACAAGCTGCAAGAGGGTCTTACTCAGAAAAAGGTGGTACTGGAAGAATTCCAAGGCCATTTACAAACTCTCTTCGATTGGCAAAAGACATTGGATCATCTGAATATGAAGGCCCAATTGCTGTTGGAGACATGCTCCGATACTAGAATTAGTAATGCCATCATGCAGTTGACCACCAAATACAATGCTCTGTTAACATTAGCCAAGGAGGTGATGCGTCGTTTGGAAATGCACTACCAAGAGCATCAACAACATCATACACTTTATGAGGAATGTCAATCGTGGATAGAACAAACCAGAGAAAAATTGCAGCAATGTGAGGTCATTCCAGGCACTCTAGACGAGGTTCAGATTAAATTGAATACTGTTAAAAACTTACGACAAGGATTCGAATCCGGCCAAAATAAATTGCGTTATTTGTTGGAACTCAAAGAGAAGGTAATTATGAATACTGAACAGAGTGGAGCTGCCAAGATACAAGAAGATACGGATACTTTGAAACAAGATTACGAGGATTTGCTTGCTCAAATGAATGACGTTAAGCAGAAGTTGATGAATCGCTTGGCTCAGTTGGAAGAAATCTTTAAACTGTACAAACTTTTGCAAGAGTGGTTAGAAGATGTTGAACCCTCGTTGAAAACGTCTGGTGACTTCCTTAACGATTTGAGCGAAAAGCGAGCGGCTTTAGAGAAATTCCGTGCTATACAACGAGATTTCAATGGCCACAATGACATGGTCGAGAAAATGAATCAACATTTAAATGAAGACAATTCCCTCGACCGCAACGATTTCAAGGACGGTTTAACGAAATTTGATGATCTTCAACAAAAGGTCAATGCCATAATAGAATCTCTTGAAAATCAAGTTAATAATCATGAAAAATATAAACAATCCCTTAATGAAATCCAAGAATGGCTTCGCAATACCAGAATAGACATTGAACAATGTTCTGATTGCCATGGTGAAAAACAACAGCTCGAAGATCGTCTAAATAAGTTGGGTGATATTGACTCGACCATGATGGAGGGCAAATCTTACCTCGAAGCTTGTCAAGAACTTTCACAAGGTGTTGTAAGCACCAGCGGCAGCGAAGGCCAAGATGCTGTGACCCAAGAAATTAAAAATTTGTCTTGCGATTGGGAAGCTGTTCAAACTATGTCCCGCGATGCCCGATCCAATTTGGAATCCACCCTTAATGCGTGGTCTAGCTTCTTGCAGAAATTCAATAAGATAAATAAATGGATTGAAGATCTCACGAAAAGAGTAAATCAAGCTGGTGAAACTGAAAATAAAACGCCTGAAGATTTAATTAATGCCAAGGTAAGTTTTGATGGGGAATCAACTGTAAATCTATCCAAACTATGCTTAATGACAAGAGGCACAATTAACAAAATCGTAAAAACTCCAAAACACGCTCATTAAATGCACCTTTTGTAATTAACAATTAGACGTAAGCTTTAAAATATTATTTAACTTTAAATCCCAAAATTTTAAAACCCTTTAAAATTCCACATGGTACCTGTATTTACTAATAGCTAAATGTTTTAACAATGACTAAAGCTTTTTCTCTTAAAAATTGTAAGCTAACAATTTAAAAGATCGTTTCTGTTCTGTTTGGATTTTTGCTCATAATTCCTATTTTTGTTTCTTTGTGCAGAAACTTTTGGATGAAGTTGTAGCTGAAAAAGATAACGTTGAGGATTTGAACGATGCCTGCGAATTGTTAATGGAACATAGTGCCTGTTCCAGAGTTAGAGACCAGACTGTTGATACTCAGGCCAACTACACTAAATTACTGACATCTGCTCAAGGTAAGTGACTTATAAATATCAGAATCTCATCCTGAATCGAAGTACCGATGTCCGTTCGTCGAAATTTGGCTTAGAATAACTTTTTCACTTATTATTGAGCATTGTTTCATACAATATTGCCCAAAGCATTAAATATTTTAAACGGCCATCCAAAACTACTGCACACAGCGTCAAACCCTATGAGAATTTTACTATACCAACCTAATATATTCGGCCACAATAAGAATTATCCGCATCCGAAACCATGACCATTATTTTGTTGAATAACTTTTTGCTGTTTGTTCCATTTGTAATGCATCCATTCCATAGCCAAAAATAATTTTAGAGAAAAACTTACCAAAACTAATAAATTTTTACAATAAATTCTCATAAAAAATATTAAAAGCTTTAAAATAAATAAATACAAAAATGCTGACAATGCGATTTTGAAGTTTTAATCAAACAATTCAAAAGCAAATAAATTTAAATTACAAATAGCAATGAGATAACATATGATCAATAATGGGAAAATATATGACATACTCTTACATGTATGATTAAATACATTCTCAAAAATGGATGTTTTTTTAGCATGAACAGATAAATATATGCGTCCATAAATGTCACATATGTACTTTCATATATGATTCATATACGTACATATATGTACATGCATACATTAAACAATATGTGAGGGAATACATGAGCATATATTTTTATTTTTACCTGGGTAATGCAATTTTTGTTCCTGTTTCTCGGGAAATAAAAGTCTTGGAAAACGAAAAATGAGTTTATTGAATTCTTGTTTTGACTGTTTTAATTTGCTTATAACCTCCACCATGGTAAGTGTACATCTGTCTGTCTGTGGCTGCGACGCACAGTGCTTTGTCCCCATATAGTGAATCGGCAAAATTAGAGGAGTTGTCGCAGAAACTTGAAATTTGGTATGCTGGCTCAGAATATCTAAATTAAGAAAAATTTGAAGTTTCGAAAAAATCGGCCCAAGGACACGCCTACTTCCGATACATCCTTAAATTTAAAAGTTTAATTCCAGCTACTATTATGAGCAGAATGAAGCAAAAATTGGTAAATCTCTGTTAAATTATGTCATTTAGCTTAGTGCTTAATTTTGTTTCATTCGGAGCAAGGACATAACAACCTCCCATATATCCTTTTTCTTAAAATCTACATTTTGGCTACATTAATGATAAGAATACAGTAAGAATTCGGAATAGTTTATGAAATTATACTTTTTTGCTCTGTGACAATTTTCGTTTCGTATCCTTTTCCTCAAAAACTGAATTTTAGCTACATTAATGATCAGAATGCACTAAAAACGGATAATAAGTTTTAAAAAGATACTTTTTAGATCTCTGGAGATTTTTTTTTTATTCGGTACAAGTACTTGACTTTCTCCCACATGTCCTTTTTCTCAAAAACTAAGTTTTTCCCAATTTTGCCATTTATTAATACAGATATATACTTCTGGGATTTTATTTTTTTACACAGATATCAAAAAAGCAACTATATACAATTTTAAATACAATTTACCATTATCGAAAAATATAACTTTACAATTATAAAATAAATTTTACAAAATGGCTTCATTATGTATATACATATGTATAGAGAAAATATGTCAAAAATTGATAATTTTAAAAAGGGCTACACTTATTCCCTCAAATTTTGTAAAATAACTTCAAAATAATGTTAAATTTGTTTAAGAACGATAGCAATCGTTTTCAATGCAATTTTATAATAAAATAGGTTGTATAATTTTATATAATTTTTTTTTATACTCAATCAAAGATAATAAATTTTTTCAAACAAATGCGGTAAAAATCACAAATTTAGCCATTTTTACAAAAGCCAATATTTTGATTTTTTTGTGAAAAACCGGCACTTTTTTTTTAATAATATGTTAGATAATATTATAGACTTACAAAAACCGAAATAAAAAATTATTTAATTTTATATAATTTTTTTTTATACTCAATCAAAGATAATACATTTTTTCAAACAAATGCGGTAAAAATCACAAATTTAGCCATTTTTACAAAAGCCAATTTTTTGATTTTTTGGGAAAAACCGGCACTTTTTTTTTAATAATATGTTAGATAATATTATAGACTTACAAAAACCGAAATAAAAAATTATTTAATTTTATATAATTTTTTATTATACTCAATCGAAGATAATACATTTTTTCAAACAAATGCGGTAAAAATTACAAATTTAGCCATTTTTATAAAAGCCAATATTTTGATTTTTTGTGAAAAACCGGCACTTTTTTTTTAATAATATGTTTGATAATATTATAGACTTACAAAAACCGAAATAAAAAATTATTTAATTTTATATAATTTTTTTTTATACTCAATCAAAGATAATACATTTTTTCAAACAAATGCGGTAAAAATCACAAATTTAGCCATTTTTACAAAAGCCAATATTTTGATTTTTTGTGAAAAACCGGCACTTTTTTTTAATAATATGTTAGTTAATATTATAGACTTACAAAAACCGAAATAAAAAATTATTTAATTTTATATAATTTTTTTTTATACTCAATCAAAGATAATAAATTTTTTCAAACAAATGCGGTAAAAATCACAAATTTAGCCATTTTTACAAAAGCCAATATTTTGATTTTTTTGTGAAAAACCGGCACTTTTTTTTAATAATATGTTAGATAATATTATAGACTTACAAAAACCGAAATAAAAAATTATTTAATTTTATATAATTTTTTTTATACTCAATCAAAGATAATACATTTTTTTAAACAAATGCGGTAAAAATCACAAATTTAGCCATTTTTACAAAAGCCAATATTTTGATTTTTTGTGAAAAACCGGCACTTTTTTTTAATAATATGTTAGATAATATTATAGACTTACAAAAACCGAAATAAAAAATTATTTAATTTTATATAATTTTTTTTTATACTCCATCAAACTTAAGAAATTTTTCCATATTCCTAGTATGTTCTTCTAATTCATTGGGAGCTAAAAGAATAGTTTGTAAGTAGACTATTCAAAATTTTCATCCGATTCGAATGAAATTTGGTACATGATGATTTCGACTAATTCTTTTTACTGATATTTGTACATATATCCAATTTGCTGAAAATTAGTCAATATTCAATCATATAAGTCAAAAAAATGCGGTAAAAATCACAAATTAAGCAATTTTTACAAAAGCCAATATTTTGATTTTTTGTGAAAAACCGGCACTTTTTTTTTATTAATATGTTGGATAATATTATAGACTTACAAAAACCGAAATAAAAAATTATTTAATTTTATATAATTTTTTTTTATACTCCATCAAACTTAAGAAATTTTCGAATTTTCACCAAAAAAAAACCTATTTTTTGGAGTTGTAAAAAATATTTGTTTTCAAATATATATTAAATAGTGTATTAAAGGTTTACTACAAATATATCTAAGTATTCAAAAAATAAAACTTTAAATCAGTATTTAAAAAAATATATTTTTGAGAATTATTTTCGTGAAACAACTGAAAACAATATTTTTTGTTCAGTAATTTTTGCTTAATATTTTCAAACTTTGGCGCCCTCTACTGACGGCGAAAGCAATCAGACTAAATTTTTTTTTGCATATTTATTTCAGTTAACTTCTTGTCTTTCAAAAAATGAACTTTTAAGAACAATTTGAGCCCATGCTTAATTTTTGATTTTTGCCTATGGGACAAAGCACTGTGCGACGGTGCTCATTTTTATCTAGATTAATGTACATGAAATCGGCCAAGCGGGTAAAAAGTTATGAGTGAAAATGAATTTTAGTACATATTCATCGTAGCGACTGGCAAGTAAAATATTTTCTCTTGTTTTTTTACCAGCTGCTTGGAATTGAATAATACTCGAATTTTATATTCACCTCAAATATTTTTCACAAGTCTATACGGTAAATAAAATAGTTCACCATTATTAGTTGCTTTCATTCAATCGTTCAGTTCGTTCCTTAAAAGCCTCCGCAGAAAAACCCATGCCGGGAGATAGAAAATGGACTTGACATTGTTTTGTCATTTATGGTCGGATTGGAACAATACGCACACCACTGGAAAGATAATCAAAGTGTCTTTTATTACCTTTTTCTTTTTTAAAAAGAAAAGACCGTATATAACCATATGAATTCCAAAAAAAAAACTGTTGTCAAGATTTTATGTTTAAGGTGAAGTATACATTTTAAGCTCTTAAATCAAAAAAGTTATTAAGAGAATAGTTGATATTTTAAAAATATCGCGCGATTTTCTTTCTTTACAAATATGGCCAATTTTTTGACAAATGAAAAATATCAATACCGAAGGGTTTTATAAATTTTTTCTGCCAAAAATAAAAATCAAATTGATTGTTCATGGGCTAGTTTTCATTATAATTTTTAGTGTTTTAAGTGATTAAAAATGTATCTATATCTTAAATGAAACCTTAAAATATTGAATATACTAATAACACAGTATAACAAACGATGCACCGTTCATGCGACCCATAAATCCTGATAGATTTTGGGATGTAGATCACGAATGTGAACATCGAATTTTAAAATTAACTTTACAATAAAAATAATGACATATAATTTAGAAAAATTAACTTATCTGGAGGAAGAATTGAAATGAAAACGGTGCCAAAGACACTTTTTACCAATATTTAAAAATTTTCTTTTTATTTGACAACAGTAAAATTTCCTTATAAATAGTTCATTCATCATATAAAATTTTACTGTTGGTTAGGAAATGTATTTTTGGTTTTAAGAAAAATTTTATTTAAGTTCATTAGATATATTTTTAAATAAAAATAATGACTTTACTCTCTAAAATTAAGAAAATATTTTCTAACATCAAGTTAAATAGCACTTATTTTAAGTGAAAATTATCCTTAAATTTTATAAAAACTTTCTAATAAATATGAAATATAGTAAAGGTGATATATTTTCCCACTTTCGGGGGACTTCCGCTTTGTGAGGACACTGCTTTTAGTAAGCTTTTTGCTATACAATTTTGTCTTAAAACTAAATTGATATACACTAAATTCATGTATTTAAAATATAAATTAAATTTCATTAGCAAAAAGTTAAACAAATTAAAAAAATGTACTGCAGGATATCCTGAAACGTAATAAATTGTGACAGTCAGACCTTTTCGTAGTTATTTAACGGTTCTGCTTGAGAAAACTACAAAAAGGGACGCCCTAAGTGACACATGACATCTATGGCTTAGGAACACAGGGGATACTTTGTCTTCTTAAATTAACTAATTTAAGGCAATTATTGCAAAAATACAAAATATCACAGTTACATTTCTTGTTATTAATAGAAAATGGAAAAAAATAGTTTTTGTGCCTTTGTTAAATATAAAGTTTAATGGCGTAACGTCAATTATAGGAAAGCCATTATGACATAATGTATAAAATGTGCTTGCGATATTTTGTATTGTAGTCAGCAAACAAAATTATTACATAAAAGCGCAAATTCGAAATTTTTTACCTTTTTCTAACAAAATTTTAAAATATATTTTAAGCTATCGTATTTTAAGTTCAATATTTAAGGCTGTTAATATTAGAGATGGGCACGTGAGCCATTTTTGACTCACGCTCACGGACGATCACGAACCAAAAATTACAATCATGCACGATAATTTTTTAAATTGCTACTTTAATTTGTTTCCTTTAATAATATTTTTTCTTGAAAATTAGGAAAACTAACTAGTTGGAAAAGAAAATTGAAAATAATTTAAACGTTTTCTAACAAAAAAACAAGTAAGAGCGGCTAAATTCGGCTATGCCGAATCTTATATACCCTTCACCATGGTTGGGAAAAAACTGAAGTTTATATATGGACATATATGAAATGGACAGATTTATATACGGATGCCTTTAAGAGGAAATTAACCATTTAGTTTGGAGATAAAACTTGGACTCGGGAAGATTTATGGTTCCAGAAAATATGTATTTTAAAAAAATGTATGTTTTGGGCATAACTTTTTTGTATCTGAACCAATATTTCCGAGTTTTTCAGCAAATATGTTATACTAAAGATTTTCGATCTTTTGCTATATAAGACGTATCCATAGGTCATAATACAGCTCTAGAATAGTGTTTGTTGTTTGTGTATAAAAGGTTAAGAGGTGAAAGAAAAGAATTTCAACAAATCGTTAAAAGAAATCACTAGAACTGCATGTGTTTTATTTCTACAAAATAGTTTGATTTAGCTGGCAAATTTGCATTTAGGATTTTATTTCGCTTTTTTATTAGAAATATTTGTAATTTTTTTAGCTTAATTTTAAAAATTTGAAGGAAAATAGTTTATAATTTTTTTTATAAATTATTATAAGTTATGACCTAAAATAGTTTCACTCAAAGGTAAATTATGTATAAAATTTTCTTAATATGTGAGAAATAAAATGGTTTAAAAATCTTTTTATAAATTCTTTTAAATCGGAGCAAAAAATAGAAATAAAACCGTTTGTATTTTGTTAGTATCAGAGGGTTTTTATACAAATTTTGATGTTTTTAGCCTATTTATGGATTATTTAATTATTAATATAAAATTTTATTTAAATTAATTATTAAATGTAAAAAAAAAACAAAAAATAAACAAAAAAAAATCTTAACGAACCCGCGACCCTTTCACCTGTGGTGAAAGGTATAAAAACGTTTGTATTTTGTTTGTATCAGAGGGTTTTTATAAAAATGTTGATGTTTTTAGCCTATTTATGGATTATTTAATTATTAATATAAAATTTTATATAAATTAATTATTAAATGTTAAAAAAAACCAAAAATAAGCAAAAAAAAAAAGTCTTAAGAAAATAATAAAAAAAAATGTAAAAAAAAGTGAATTGACCTCATCGAGATTTGAACCTCGAACTCCGCGTGCTTAGAGAAAAAACGTATTTGTGACATGCGTCTAGACAACTGAGCTATTGAAGCTCACACAAAATCATCGTCAATAGATGTACATATATAAAAGTCTTCGTTCATTAGGGATTTGTTTAGTTTTTATTTAAATGACAAATCTTTGTATGTGTGTTGTTTGTGTATAAAAGGTGGAGATGAAAGAAAATAATTTTAATTATTAATATAAAATTTTATATAAATTAATTATTAAATGTTAAAAAAAAAACCAAAAATAAGCAAAAAAAAATATATTAAGAAAATAATAAAAAAAAAATGTACAAAAAAAAGTGAATTGACCTTACCGAGATTTGAACCTAGAACTCCGCGGGCTTAGAGAAAAAAAGTATTTGTGACATGGCGTCTAGACAACTGAGCTATTGAAGCTTACACAAAATCATCGTCAATAGATGTACATATATAAAAGTCTTCGTCATTAGGGATTTGTTTATTTTTATTTAAATGACAAATCTTTGTATGTGTGTTGTTTGTGTATAAATGGTGGAGATGAAAGAAAAAAAACAACAAAGTTAGTAAAAAATGCTCAAAATTCTACATACATATTAAACAAAGGGATTTTACTGGAAAAATTAGAGGTGGTCCTGGTTTTTTGCTAATATCTCAGCCATTTATTAACCGATCTGTCTGATTTTTAATAGCAAACAGAAATGGATCACATGTAACAGAAATAAAAAAGAATCAAGTCCTCATCACGTCTGGGTTCTTCGGAAAACCCATTTCAACACACAGACGGACAGACGGACAGACGGACAGACGGACATCGTTAAATCAACTTCGCTCTTCATAAGGACCCAGAATATATATACTTTATAGGGTCTAAGATCAATATTGTAGAAATTACAAACGGAATGACAAACTTATATATACCCTTCCACCTGTGGTGAAGGGTATAAAAATCTATACCTAAGTTTATTTTTTTTTCAAAAATTAGAAAAGTTTTACTTGAAAAAAATATATATTTTACTAAAATTTTTCTGAACTAAGTTGCATGTAAATTTTCCTTAGAAATAGTTAATCAGTTTCTAAAACCAAAAAAAATTATTATTACATAGGAAAAAAATTGTTACTTTTTGTAATTTTTAGAAAACAATTCTTAAAAATTAGAGGGTGGTATACTTAAAAACTGAATTTTAAAATGGCCTTCTAAAACTTAGTTAATTTTACTACACGCGTAAAAAATGAACGCACATTAAGTTCAAGTACTTTTTCATTTTAAGTTAGACACATTTTTTGAACTAAATGGGAGTACATTATATTCTAAATTTTTTTTGAACTAAACTTAGTTTTATAACATTTAAGTATGCAAATTTCCTAAAACTGGGATGTTTTTTTTTTTAAATTCATAAATTTTTATTTAATAAACTTGTTTTTTTTTTTCCTAAAATCAAGAAATATTACTTAAGAAAGGTATGAACTATTTCTGAGTATATAAACTATTTTGTTTTTACGAAATTTTTATTCGTTTTAAGAAAATTTTTTGAGTTTTAATAAAGTTTTACTTAAATTGAAATATTCACAAAACTAACTTTTACCGAAATCCCAGTTTTTCTTTAAATTTTCTTTATATTTTTTATATACTTGAGGAAATGACGTACAATTTTTAATCTGAAGTTAAGGTATGGGACTCTTAGCTTTTAAAACAATGCAAATTTATTTCGATTAGGATATTCTTTCAATTAATAGGAAAACTTGACTTATTTTGGTTGCAAATTGCAAATCTTATAAAATTCCTTAATCGGATTTGCAAAATTTTAACAAACGATTGTTAGTTTACAGCCTGCTTGCCTGCCTGCCTGTACATCAAAATTTTCTGAAAATTCAATTTTAAATACAAACTTAATTACATTTTTGTTTTAAATTCATTATGTATGAATTTACTATGGTGAAAAGAAATAAAAATATGCTTTTAACATGCATATTTTAAAATCATTATTTTCTTAGATTTTTAACTTTAATTAACAAAATCTTTGCTTGAAAGCATACATTTTACATATCTGAATGCTTCGTTATCAGAATTTTATTAATACATTTTTGTTGCAGGCTCCTCATTTTTGAGATATAAAAAAATCAATTAATTTCAGTTTTAGTTAATTTTTCTTGTAATTAAATCTGTAAGTACAGGATTTTTTTCTTCATAAATTAAGCCACCTGTGGTAAACTCCATGTAAAACTCCATGTAAAACTTGAAATTTTGGACAATATTTTCGTTCAGGATTATTTATTAATGAAATCGTGAATAAACTGAAATTTCAACATTTAATACAAGTACAGGGGATATTAGCGCACCTTTCGAAACGTGCAATTTATCAAATTAAAGGGCAGAGTTCATACCATTTTGATGTTACAAAATATACCTTTATTATTTTAAATTTTTTGCAAAAAGTTTATAAAAAAAATTAACTTTTCCAACTTTAAAATTCTTAGACCACATATGTGATCTATGTCCCAAAGTCGGGCGCAACCCCGATGCATCAAATTTTTCTTAATATGTTGTTGTTGTTATGAAATTTGCACTTTCACCTAAAAATGGAATCCAAAATGAAATTTATTTTCAATTCGCAAGTTTCATGCAAAACCTTTTCGATGGGAAAGTTACAGGAATTGCCTACAGAACTAATATTCGATTTTTATTGCCAATATTTTATTTAAATGACAAAATCTTCAATAAATAGTTAGTTGATGGTATTAAAAGTAATGCAGAAGATAATATTTTTTCAATATTGATCATTTTTTTCTGATGATGAAATTTAAGTATTTTTAAGGCCAAAACGATTTCACAGTGTTTTATGAGTAAAATTTAATCAACTACATTAACATATGTATATGTATGTATGTTACAACCACTGCTCATTACTTATAGCACGAATATGCAAAACAAAAATTATTTATAACAACTTATAATAGAAAATGGGCAGTAGTAACCAGCCTCAATATTAAATATGCTCTACAAAAATATTCCTGAAATCATTAAGTCCGAATGAGAAGTTATGTACACTGTACGGTAAAACCATACTCCAAAGTCTATAAATTCTTGCAACAAACGAACGATGCATAAAAAGTGTATGTATGTTCGTCCGACGTAGAAGTAAAAATTTCCAACAGATAGAGAAATATTGGCATGAAGAAAGATTTCGCGATCAGTTTTGTAATATGTAAAGGAAAATGATCATCTAAATTATTTACCTTTCTAAGGGTAAACGATACTCTGGATATGACCATATTTAAATGATGATTAAATAAAAGTTTATCATCCAAGTAAATGCCCAAAGATTATAATTAAAATTATTGTATACCGGTAAAATGTTAGTGGTTCCGATAGAATTCCAATTAATGTACATATTTCCTGTGTGTGTATACGTGCAACAAACTGTAGGTTTTTTTATTATTTTTTTTTTTACGTTAGACTAACACTCAGGGGATGTCCCCTACTAATGCAGTGTATTGTGTTAGAATTAGGAAAATATGTTATGAGAGGGAGACAAGAGGGAGTAGTGTTGAAGAGTACAGACAATATGCAATATATCTGCAATAGTACAACAACCGGTACACACTTTGTTGCTGAATTGGTTACTCAGTGATCAGTGCTATGCCTTCATCACTAATTGGCCCAACAACAAAAAGAATACAAGGCGGTTGTACCATGCGAAATAGAGAAAAAAATTAAAAAAGGGAGAGGAAAGGGAAGGAAAAAAATCTAGCAACAATAACACAGGCAAATAGAGACATTAAAGCCCTTTGCCCCTTTCAGTTTTTTTTATTTTTTTTATTAATTGATTTATTGTAATTATTATTATATCAACACTGGACAAAAAAACGGCGCGTTTAAATTCGATTTAACACTAAAAACATAAACGATATATGCGGACAAAATGCGTGTTGACAGTTTAAAAGACAGAACACAGACAGACAGAAACCTATTAAAAACTAAAATATAATAAACCTATTAAAAACTAAACCTATTACAAAACTTTTTTATAACTGATGTTGCGAGCGAAGATAAATCACGTCTGTACTCTTCAACTGACTTTACTCTAAAGGTTTGAAATTTATTGATGTTTCCAGTTCTACATACACAATGACAACATCCAATTCATTGCAGGAAACATAAATTTATTGAAATTAATTTTTTCCCGTAGGTTTGGTTGCTAAAATTGAAAAGAACTTATCAGATCATACCGAATTTCTTAACTACAAGAATGAAATGGATGCATGGATTGAGAAGGCTCAACAAATATTGGATGGATGCAATGGCGACGGCGATATTCAAGAAATTAGCCAACAAATTGAAACCGTTAATGTGAGTTATAATAAGCTTAATGTATGCTCTTTGTTAATAACCCTTTCCTTACAGTCATTATCTTCACGTTTGCCGGAAGGACAACACCTGTTGGGTATGGTACAAGATGCAT
Source organism: Eustalomyia histrio (assembly GCA_949748255.1). Classification (NCBI taxonomy): domain Eukaryota; kingdom Metazoa; phylum Arthropoda; class Insecta; order Diptera; family Anthomyiidae; genus Eustalomyia; species Eustalomyia histrio. The sequence continues at coordinate 432,093 of OX456526.1, forward strand.
ACACCAAGGCGTCCAATGTTTTACCCGAAGATAAACAGGAAAAGTTACGTGATTTAATGACAAAAGTACGTGAAGATTGGGATACTTTGGGTCTAGCTGTCAAACAGAAATTGATTGATTTGAAGCAGAAACAATTACGTTGGTCAGATTTCTCAAACAATAAGGACAAGCTGGACAAATGGCTAGCCGTGGTCGAAAATGCCGTAAAGTCAATGCCAGACACCAAAGGAGAATTAAGTGAAATGAAAACGCAGTTGGAACGTTACAAGTCTTTGCAAAATGATATTAAACTGAAAGGATCGGAATTGGGAAACCTCGTGGGCGAAGCTAAAGAACTGGGCACAGATTACGACGATGTTCACCGTCTTCAAGGCCGTTGGGATAAGGTTCAAAATGATTGCAACAACTACATCAAGGAGTTGGAAGGTGAAATTAATGATTACACTTCATATCATCAAGCTTTACAGGATGTAGAAAAATGGCTGTTGCAAATTTCGTTCCAATTAATGGCGCACAACTCATTGTTTATTTCAAATCGTCAACAAACTCAGGAACAAATCAAACAGCATGAAGCTTTGTTGGATGAAATCCAAAAATACCAATCCAATATCGATGAGTTAAACGCCAGGGGACAATCGCAAATAAAGCGTTATGAACCTACGACTGCCGCCATACGTGACACGGTTGAGGCGCAATTGAAGAATATACAAGACAGCTATAATTCCCTCCTCCAAACTTCGGTACAAATTCGTAATCGTTTACATGAATCCTTGGCCAAGTTCCAAGAATATGAAGATACTTTAAATAGCATTATGCGTAATTTAGAAGAATATGAACCGATAATACAAACCGAATTGGATGCTCCTCCTACCACGTTGGAAATGGCCCAAAGCCAACTGAAATGTGCTCAAAATATGCAAAACAAGCTGAACCATGAGAAGACAAGATTGGCCACCGCTGTTCAAGCTTGTGAAGCTGCAACGGCTTCTATCAGTAGACCCAGTTCGCCATTGGAAACGGCTATGCAAGTAATACCTGAACGTGAATTGATTGTGCGCGCCAAGCTTGAAGATTTGCTAGATCAAGTAAGTAAGAAAGTGCAACACATTGGTGTTGCTGTTTTCTTTTTCCAATTATATTTAAAATGTAGTTTGAAAATGTTTAATATTAGCAGTTTAAACCGTTTGTGAAAGAAATCTCCATAACGATCAGGGATTTTAGTGATATTTTAGAATTAACGTCAGCATTAGGTTGGATCTAAAATCAGTTAAATACTCGAAATAACTTTTAACAAACACAAATCTTTTGTTGTAATAAATAAGTCGGTTAAATGTAAATTTAAGCTTAACTTCACCCATATCTGAAGACCCTGTATTAATTAAATCATAAATTCAACAAATGCATTAATTTTCTGGTATTATCAGTGCTGAATTTTCCATTTTTTTAAGTTTAACTTGCTTAATATTTTTTGAAGAGTTTTATTTTGAAAGTGGTGTAAGTCCATTCGCTACTTAAAAAAAAATATTTTCGTAATTTTTTTTTTCAAAACCTTAATAAATTCAATGACCCTTGATGGGAGCGGTATAAAAAAATTTCACAATATTGTTTTAAAAAGACAATAAACCCCTCAAAAAATGTATATATTTGTTTTAATTTTATAAAAAATATGACATTTTCGAGGAAATCCAGCTTTTTCTTTTTTTGCTAATTAATAAACCTATTTATTTCAATACTGTATTTAAAAATATCTCCAATTTCTGAAATCACCAATTAAAATTTGGAATAAAAAAATGTATTTCATAAACTATCTGAAATGCTGATAATATTTTAGGAATTCCGCTTAAAATTCTGAAAGTGATAGAAAATTTTGAAAACGATTTAAATATGTTTTCATTAATATGGTACAAAAATAAAGTACATTTTTCAGTCAAGCTTTGGCTTTTGTTTGATCTGGTCGTGCGAATCTGAGTTGAAGAAAAAATTAAAACAATCAAACGAAAAAAAAATCAATCAAAATTGGTAAACGTGGTCGTCTTGTGTACGATGTGGACGCTATGTCTTCATCAAAAATTCCTAAAACTGGGTCCAGAAGAAATTTCTGGACGCCATTACAAGTTTATGATGATGATGAAGAAGGATCTGAGACTGAAATGGACAGTGATAAAAATTTAAAAAGCCAAATTCATAAAATTTCCCCAATAAAAGTGTTGTCCCAAAACATTGATGAAATTCTCAAGCTGTTTGATAAAAGAGGTGTTACACATTATTTTATTAAAAAGATGTCGATAGGTTTGAAAATAATATGCGAAACTCCTGAAACATATAATTTAATAACAATAATTCTCCGTGAAAATAATTGTCAATTTTTTACGCATGACAACAAAAACCATAAACCCTTTAAAGTCGTTCTTCGTGGACTAGATGGCAAAACCGATGTTCAAGTTAAAAATGAACTCAATTCTCTCGGCTTCAAATGTACTGAGGTTAAAGTCATTAAAAAATCATTTGGAAATTATTTTGATACGTTGTATATTGTTTATTTCGAAAACGGCTCTGTAAAAATTCAAGATCTCCGAAAAAATGTTCGTGCTCTATTTCGTACTATAATCACATGGGATTATCAACGTAAATTAAAGAATAAACCTGTTCAATGTAGAAAATGTCAAATGTTTGGTCATGGAGAAAGGTGTTGCAATGTCAAACCAAGGTGTGCAAACTGTGGAGAAAAACACAAAACAGCAGATTGTAGGAATGAAGACAAAGTTAAATGTGCTAATTGCGGCAATGGCCACAAATCAACTGATATTACATGCCCTAATCGTTTGGCATATATGGAAATGAGAGATAGACTCTCAAACCGATCACGCCTTTCCCAGAGGCAAACTATTAATAAAATAAATAACAACGTAGACAACTTTCCAATACTACATTATAATAATGCATCTCATTCCCAGAAGCAAACAAATGTCAATAATATCTTATCATCTGTGAATAATACTCAATTGTCTCATACTACTGTGGAGACTGTTCGTGATTGGAACAAATCTAGTGCCAATATTAAAATCAACAACAATTCTACCGTTAACAACTCTAATGAAGATCTCTTCTCTGAGCAAGAACTTGTAAATCTCACATTGGAATTAATATCTAAACTCAGCAATTGTAAAAGTAAACAAGATCAATTCAGTGTACTAACCCAATTAACATTTAAGTTTCTATATAACAATGTGTAACTATGGCTGTTGATAATTTAAAAATAGTATTCTGGAACTCACGAAGTATCCGAAACAAAATATATGAATTTAACAATTTTTTAAGTAGAAATGATATTGATATATGTCTTTTGTCTGAGACTTGGCTCAGCGAAGCAAACAATCTATATCATGCTCAATATACATGTATACGTCGAGATCGAGTAGGGCAAAAGGGGGGTGGTGTTGCCATATTTATTAAAAATTCAATTAGTTTTACAACTATTCCTAGTATTGTTACTCAGGTTATTCAAAATGTGGGTATTGAAATCAAATTTATACAAAATTTGAGCTTGAAGATATACAGTGTATATTTTCCTGGTGGCGCAAGTGATAGTCAACTTCGGGAAAAGTTCAAAAGCGATCTAAGAAAAATGTTTAACATGGATTGTAAATTTTTGATATGCGGAGACCTAAACTCTAGACATAGAAATTGGAATTGTTTACGTGCCAATCAATGGGGAAGTATTTTGCATGGCTTAACATCATACTTCCCAGTAACTATTTTATTTCCTAATACACCCACTTACATTCCGGCAGCCTCCAGATTCAATCCATCAACTCTAGATTTAATTTTTTCAAATATTCCTCAATTTATATCAAACCCAAAGACTTTAAATGATCTTAGTTCAGATCATCTTCCTATCTATTTCAATCTTTCCTGCTCTATGCCCCTGATGGAAAATTTACATTACAATTTTAATCGCGCAAATTGGCATAAATATAAAAGAGTCTTGAAAACCATTATACCTAGCGATACCTCAAGCAATCTAAACTGTACCAATTCACGGGACATCGATGATAATGTAACACATTTCACTGGTTATCTGATGGATGCTGTTAGGCAATCGGTTCCCAAATGTCCACCAAAAAACAATTATTTCAAATTACCGAATTACATTTTGCGTTTAATAAAGATTAGAAATCAGTATCGTAGAGAGTGGACAAGATATAGGCAATTGTCTGATTATGAGGTAATGAACAGGTATACAGTACTAATTCGTAGCGAAATATATTTATATCGTAACAGGATATGGAATGATAAGTTAAGTAAAATGGATAAAGGATCCAAACCTTTTTGGAATACAACTAAAATTTTAAAAAAGAAGACTGTCCAATGTCACTCGCTCTCAGTGGGTGACCAAATACTAATTTCTGAAGAGGATAAGGTTAATGCTTTCGCACATACCTTTAGTCTCAATCATAAAGTATCTGAAAACCTGGGTTATGAGGACCACTCAAGGCATGTAAGCCAAGTGGTTGATTATTTTGACTCTTTAAACATAACCACTCCAACTTCTGAGCTGGTTACAGTCAGCGATGTTGCAACACTCATTAAAAATTCTAAGAAAAGAAAGGCTAGTGGCCTAGACGAAATTAATAACCAAATGTTAAAACAGCTTCCTCAAATTGCAATACACTTCTTGACTGAAATTTATAACTCATGTCTTAAACTACAGTATTTTCCAAACACTTGGAAAACCGCAAAGGTTGTTCCAATACCCAAACCTGGCAAACCTGTCAACAAACCTGAAAATTATAGGCCAATCAGTCTTCTGAGCAGCTTGGGAAAAATACTAGAAAAAATTATAAATGTAAAACTTCTTTGTTTTGTTAATAATAATCATATCTTACCTAACGAGCAATTCGGATTCAGGAGATCGCATTCTACTATACATCAAGTTAAAAGGATCTGTAATGACGTTATACATGGTCTCAGAGCAGGAAATTCCACTGCCTTAGTTTTACTTGATGTTGAAAAGGCATTTGACTCTGTATGGCACTATGGCTTAATTTATAAGCTGATTCAGTTTAACCTGCCACTGTTTCTCATACGACTGATTCGAAATTTTTTAAAAGATCGATATTTTTGTATAAATATGTGTAACACGTTTTCCGACCTTAAAGCAATTCCTGCTGGTGTTCCTCAGGGATCTGTTTTAGGTCCACTTCTATATAACATATACTGTTCTGATATGCCCACACTTAGTCCATGCAAATACGCTGCTTATGCGGATGACATTGCTCTGTATTTCACGAATGAATTCAGTCTGAATATACTGACTGAACTTCAACGCTCACTGGACAAGTTAGAGGAGTACTACTTTAAGTGGAAAATTAAAATCAATTCAGGTAAAACACAGGCTATCTTTTTCAGTAGGAAAAGAAAGTTTTGTTATTTACCTAATGATAATCTTACACTCTCGGGCAACAGTATTAGTTGGTCGGATAATGTTAAATATTTAGGCATCAGTCTAGATAAAAAGTTAATTTTTAATTCTCATATCTCATATATTATAGGAAAAATTGATAAATATAAAAAAATATTATACCCTTTAATAAATAAGTATTCCCTTCTTAACAATCATAACAAAATGCTCATAGTCAAAGTTATATTTCAGGCGATCATCCTATATGGTTGTCCAGTATGGGGAAATTGCTCGAAAACTCATATTAAGCGACTACAAATCGCGCAAAATAAGATCTTAAAAATGACTTTAAAATTGCCTTGGCATTTTTCAACGTCCAGGTTACATGATATTAGTAAAACAAAAACTGTTACTCAAGGCATCGAAAAAGCGACTACCCGCTTTAGAACAAACTGTAGTTTTTCTGATAACCCACTAATCTTGAACTTGTAGTTTTTCCTAAATGTTTTTATGTTTTGATGCATTTATTGTTCGATTAAAAATATATTAATAATTAAAATATGTGTATGTATATATTATATAAATATATATATTTCTTTTATATTGAAGGTTTTTGTTAATAGTTTTCCTTCGTAAAAATGTATTTGATATCAACATAAATTATATCTCTTAAAAGTTTATATACAAATACTTTAGATATAAGGCTAAGCCAAATCTGTGCAATAAATGTTAATTTGTAAGTGTATATTGTAATTTTTCTATTAAATAAAGAAATTAATTAATTAATAAAGTATATTTTAAATAAAACAATTTCCGAATCTCGGAATTTTAAAAAGTCAATGCCGATTGCAGGTTATTTGAAGCACAATAAGATTTTTTTTTAAGAGAAGGGGAACTACTGTATATAATACCAAAGATGGAGAATGTTATGGCTCGATAGATTTCTCAAACTCTGCTTTGTTATTTAATTTTACTAATATTTAAATTTTATTTGTTTTTTATATTCTTTTTGTTTTGCCGCTGCACTTTTATATGCACTTCTTTATTTTTTTGTTCCTAATTTGTAAAACAAACCCCGCAACCCAATACTCTAATGTTGTTGTTCATCTAACACGTCTAAAATCAAAATAATATCCATTTAACATGATACCCCAACACCAACCAATCGAGCAGATACCCAGTAAAACAACTCAAGACTCAACTAAAGAAGTAGACGATTTAGTCGATGTTGAGCTTTCTGAAGTTAATGATATTTTACTGGATGCTGTAGCTCATGAGCGTATTCAAAATTTCAAGCATATTATACGATTGAATATAAAGCTTGTTAATAAATTATATACCCTTAACACTAAGGTAAGCTAAGATCTTTCAAAAACAGAAAAACTAAAGGTGTTGGTCATTAAATTGTTGGTTATGTAATTGGTGTTTGTTCATATATTTTTTTTAATTTGATTGCAATGCTATATATTTGATTTTTAATTTTTTGCATTTTTCTTTTTCCCGATTAGGTCCAATCTCATTTAGGAGGATTGGTTGCTTCCGTTAGTGAATTAGAGCAACAGCAAAAACAACGCGCCGAATTAGGTGATTGGATCAAGAAACAACAAAGCTCAGTATCTGATTGGTTAACTCGTCCATGCAAGTTGCGTCCAGAAGCTGCCAAACAAGAATTGGTATCAATGAATGATTTGTTGGGCGCCATTGGTGACAAGCGTTCCCAATTGATGCTTGATATGACAGGATCACGTAAGTATTTCTTAAATAAAACTGTAGAGGTCACCGTTTCTAATTAATTTTTCTTTGCTTAAAGTTTTTTCAAATATATATTTTTTTTTTTTGTAAAAAATTGTATATAATAAAAATACAAAATTTAGTCTTGCATTCTGACTAAAGGCACTTATTCGAATTTTTATTTTAATAGAACGACCAAGCCATAAGCTATTGAAAATTCTTCGATTTATCAAACGAATAAGAACAATTTGATAATATACAGTGAATCCATCGCAAAATCAGACAAGTGTTTGTGCTCTATTTAAGTTCTCTAAACTATTTGCCAATCTTTCCAAATCATAAAAAAAACGTTAAATTTACAAAAAAAAAATTAATTTAATTCTTTTGTGCTCAACGCATAATCGATCAAAGGAAATCAGAATTGCTAAAAATGCCCCAAAAGAACAATTAAAAATTCGGGGCATATTATTTGTTTTCAAGAACGGCCTGTAAATGTTTTGGAATTGATTTTACAAAGTTTTGGCATAACATACTTCAGGTTCTATGGATTTCCGTGCTCCTAGTAAAGCCTCCTTTGGCTGATTTAATGCGTTAAATTTTTGTTGGTACACTTTTCTAGTTAGTTCCTTCAAATAATGTTCAATTACATTAAGGTCTGGGCTCTGTGCCGGTGTTTTTATAAGTAAGGGGCAGTTTTGGATCAGCCAAAGTTTTGCCACACCTGGAGTGTGCATGGTAAAAAGTCTTGGTAAAAAGCAAAATTGTTCGCAATACCCAACTTATTTGCACTTTGCTTTACATTTTCTCTCAAAATGTTGAGGTAGCCAAATTTGTTAACTTTTTCCATCAATGAAATGCAAATTGCCTACCTCGGCATTCGGCATGCAGCCCAAACCATAACAGAGCCTCCTCCATGCTTGACAGTGGATTTTATATTTTAATGATTAAGTTCTGTATTTGGTTTACGCCACAAAACACATCATGCCATCTGAACGATGCAAATTAAACTTGCTTTCGTCAGTGAACAGAACCTTGTAATGAACGAAAGCTATGAATGAAAATATATTTTGAGATATGTTAACATCAAATTACCACTTTCAAAAAATATCTTTAGCATATTTTACTGTCATGTTTTTATTTTTGGGCTTATCAAAAGGTATGTTTTAGCAACTCGACCATGGTAGTTGGATTTGTGCAGTGTATTGGGAGCAGTATTTAAGTAAACACCTTTTCCAATGCAGTCTTTAAATATATTTTCAGTTATTTTCAGCAATTTTGAAAAGATCTTGTTTGATTTCTTTTAATAAAGAACATTCTTCTCACACAGTTAATACTTTGTCTGGACCTTCTCTGCTTTTATTAGCTAACCTTAAAATATTATTTTTAGATTTTTCCGGTATCGAACCTGCACCACAATTTAATTTAATTTTCTTTGATATATTTGTTATTAAAACATTTGAATATTTTATTTTAATTAAAAATATTTTTTTTAATATTTGCCTTTACCGGGGAACTCGGAATTTCGAAGTACTGAGCTACCTCTCTACTCACTACACCACAAACACTTATAAATTTTAATGGCTAATTTTGAATTTAAACAATTTGTTAGGAAATCAAATATTAGAATAAAATTTGTTTATCAACACTAATCATTTGAGACGTCTATTATCAATTCAATCCACAATTCGGTTGCTTCTACTGAAACCTTAATTGAATGATATATTTGATCAGAATAACCGAACTTGTAGTTACCACTTTTGAATATCGACAATTTTTAATACATTTGATAGATTGTACCAATTTTCTTATACAGGGTGTCCGCCGGGAAGGGATACTACTTTGTTTTGCTGCCATTATGGTAAACATTAGTCTTGACAGTTCATATTTGGCTGTCGTGAAGTATACACGTGGCAAATATATTATGGGAAAATATTCGATAAACCAGTGTTTTAATCGTTAAAACATTTTATCAAAATCAATCATCGATTACTGTGACGATGAGAAAGTTACGTGAAATTTTTGGGAGAAACAACGTGCCAACAAAACGCACTATTTATCGTGTAGTGAATGATATCGAAAAAAGGGTCTGCAGGTGATAGACCCAAGCATGAACCACAACGTACTGCAAGATCGGCTGAAAACATTACTGCTGCTCAAGAAAGTGTTCAAAACAATCCATCAGGAGCTTGGTCTTCAAAGAACAACTTTGGCCGCAATTTTGCACAAGGATTTGCGTTTATTTCTATTTAAGATTCAGTTAATACAAGAGCTACTTTCACAAGACCATTTATGCCGCCGTACATATGCCAATAGGATGTTACAGCTCGCCCATAACAACCCCGATTTTTATGAAAAAATCATAATGGGTGACGAGGCACATTTTCATTTGAATGGATATGTGAATAAACAGAATAGTCCGTTCTGGGCAATGGAAAACCCTCAAATTATTCATCAGTCACCTTTGCATTTATTAAAAGTTATAGTCTGGTGTGCAATTTGGTCAGGAGGAATCATTGGACTTTACTTCTTTGAAAATGAAAACGGCGTAACGGAAATTGTGAATGGGGAGCGATATCGTGATATAATTGAAAACTTTTTAACGCCACAACTGCATGCTTTGGGCTTGTTCAACATGTGGTATCAACAAGACGGTGCCACATCGCATACAGCCAGGATTACAATGGAATTACTGCAGGACCTCTTTCCACTACAAGTTATTTCAAGAAATGGTGATGTTGATTGGCCTCCACGGTCGCCTGATTTAACTGAGCAACTCAAACAAAATATTCGTGATAAAATTAATGAAATACCGCGTGAAATGTGTGAGAATGTAATGAAAAATGTGCTCAAAAGGGCTCGGATTTGTGAGGCTAACAGAGGCGGATATTTATCTGATATTGTATTCCATACATAACATAATAAAACATTTATAAATATAAGATCCATTCTCTTTCATTTGATCAAAAATTATAAATTAATGATGAAGCTGAAAGAAACGCTAATGCAACATTAGTTTTAGTGAAGAGTTGCCATTGATGGCAACTGTTTTACATTTCAGGGCTGGCCTATGATAATTTTATTTTATGGAGTACACGGAAATTTATGAATCGAATTTCCGTAATAATGTTGTTTTAAATTGTAAATTGTCCGTTGTTATGAGAAATGTTGCTGTTATTTTTTTATTATTTAGAAAGATTAGAATATAAAGAGTAAGTTATATTGAAAACCTGATAAATAGTATCAGAAGAACACTTGTCCGATTATGCGATATAGTCATTGTATGTAAATGCTATTTACAATGAGTTCAACAACCGTATTATGAACAGACCTTTACATAATTCCTTAAATTTTGACGAATTAATTGACGAATTAATTTTTCTGATTGAATTATTTAATACCATAATTCAATCTTTCCTATTACAAGAATCAAGTTGATTAAAATAATTCTTTTTATAAATCAATCGAAATAATTCAATTTTAATAATAAAATTTTAAATCAAAGAATTAAATCGGTTTTCCAGAATTAATTCGGTCTTCCATTTTTATTATCGCAGTATATTAATACTCTATTATTTATTTTTTATTTTATTTATTTATTTATTTATTTATTTATTTATTTGAAGTGTTCCATACATCAAACTAAAAGTCTTATTTTTAAATCATTTTAATTGTAATATCAACTAGTTACGTTTCGAATTGTTATGCCGAAAACAATTTGGAAATATTTTCACTAAATTTTCTTGTGTTACTTACTGGAAAAGCTTAACAAAAGGTTAACAAAAACATCGGTATATAGATTAGATAGTTTCAGGAGGTCCTCGAAGGATATCCTGGAATTTTTATAAAACAGCCACAAGGTGTTTTCGTGAATTAATTCAATAAAGATTTATCTTTTTTAAGGTCCGATTATGAATGCAACTCGTGTTAGCGCTATATTAATTTCCACAATGAGTACGGACATTAGTTTTTTCGTTCTTAAACACTGGTGCCAGTCTATTGCACTTAAAATTCGGAATAATTTATTAATACAAAATAATATTTTTTTCAAATTCGCTAAATTCTTTTTATTGATTAAATAATTTTATACTTTAATCAATCAATAAAAAATACAAGGAATTTATACTTCGCGAGTTAAATCATAAATAATCATGACTGTCCCACTTTATTTAATATAAAATTATTGATTTAAATAATTATATGTATATAGCCCCATATTAATTTTTTAATCGGGTTGTCAAAAGCACAAAAGATATTTCGTTTTATGCATTTAATTTGGTATTTATTTAGTAATTTATTTATTAATTTATTTATGAGTGCCTTGTGTTTTTCTAGTTGCTGATGATGATACTGACCTTGATGATAACATTGACAAATTGGAGTCGGAACTAATGGATGCCATTGCAAAGAAACAAGCAGGACAAAATATTATCGACAACTACCGTCAGGGAGTTCAGGATATGCAGAATTGGTTTGATGGCCTCATCAAACGAATGGATGTTTTAGACAAAGGTTCCGGCTTAAACTGTGCCCAAAAGATGGCTGCTATATCGGAAATCAAGGATGAATTTGCCCAACAGGGTCCGCAAAAATTACAGGAACTTAAAAGTAGAGCAGCACAAGTAGGGGAAGTTATTAGCAATTTGGATGGCCAACAAGTGGAGGAACAAATTAAGGCATTGGATAGACGTTATGCTGACATAGGTAAGCGTCTAGAACGTAAAGCACAATTATTGGATGTAACCAACAAGGGGGTTGAAGGTGTAAAAGGAGAAATCGATCACTTACAAAATTGGGTCAAGGACAAAATACAAGAGCTACAGGCACCAACTACCTTGAGCTATAAACCCAAAGCTGCGGAAGCGAGACAGCAAGCTATTAAGGCTTTAATGAAAGATGCCGAAAGTAAGCAGTCTTTAGCTGATGCTCTAGAGAAGAGAATCGTCAACATGCAACCCGAATTAGAACCAGCCGAACATGCCCAGCTGGAATCAGCTTTGCGCAATTTACATACTGAGCAAAAAACTTTGTCGGGGGTACTGAAGGGCGAAATGGAAAAAGCTTTAGATGCTACTAAAGCTCGTAAGATCCTAGAGAATGACTTAGAGAAGGCACGAAACTGGCTGAAAAACAAAATTGCGGAGGTCAGGAAACTTCCAGTCTACCATCCATTAACTTCCACTGAAATTGAAAACAAACTGCAAGAGAACAAGAAGTACGACGACGAAGCTAAACAATTCAACGATAGCGTTTTAAGTGATGTCCAAAGGCAGGCTGTGAACATTATGAAAGATTGCTCTGATGCCGACAAAGGAGCGTTGCAAAAGATTCTAGATGAAATTGACGCCGATTACAAGACCCTTAAAGATGAGAGTGGCAAGCGTGCTAAGGCTTTAGGGGATCTGTTACAAGGTCGCAAGGCATTTGAAGAGTCAATGAAGAAAATGGGTGATTGGTTAAACGAAATGGAAACCGCAACAGAAGGCGAATTAAGAACTTCAAGTCTGCCCGTACTGGAAGAGCAACTGGTTCACTACAAGAAACTGATGGAAAAGGCTGATGCCTTGGGTGGACTTATGAACGATATCAATGAACAAGGTAAAAGTGTTTTGCCAACTTTAAGCAACCCCGACAAATTGAAACTCAATGACGACATTAAGAATATGAAAGATCGTTATGGCAAAGTCAAGCAATGTCTTAATGACCGTGTCAACACCCTGGGTGACCATATCAAGAAATACAAGGATGCCAAGAGCAAGTTAACCGAATGTATGGATTTCTTGAATACAGTACAACAGAAACTGAGAGATCTTAATAAACCGGTCGGTTCCAAAATCGAAGATGTCCAGGAGTTGTTGGGAGCCTATGAAGGTATACTTAAGGAGTTAAAGGATAGTAAGCACAAAATGAGTGATATGAAGGTTGATGATTTGCCAGAATTACAAAGCATTTTGGCTCAGCAAGATGATATGATTAAATTGATTGAAGACCAACTGGCTCACTTGAGACAACTACTGATGTTGCGTGAACAATTCATTGCTTTGATCAATGAAATTATTGCCTTTATTATGCGATACACCGATGTCATCATCGATATCGAAAATGCCCCCGATAGCCTGGAAGAAAAAATCAACAAGTATGATAACGTTATCGTTAAGATCCAAGAATGCGAAGGTATTTTAGCTTCAGCCACCGACAAGGGTCAAAAGATTGCCTCGGAAGGAACAGCAGCTGACAAGAATTCGATTACTGAGCAATTGCAGTCTTTGAAAAATCAACTTGGAAATCTGCGCAAGGCTGTCGAACAACAAAGGCAGAAGCATCAAATTCAATTGGAGCACCATAAGAAAATGGCCGCTGAACTCTCAGAGATTCTCGACGGGTTGCACAGCAATGAGGGTACTGTCAAGTCCAGACCTCTTTTGGACAGAGACCCCGATTCCGTAGAACATGAATTGCGAAAACAACAAAAACTTTACACTGAAGTTAAAGAATACTTGGACAAATTCAACAAAATCAATGGTGGTATTAAAACTGAAGTTGGTATGCCTAGTTCCTTGATCGAAATGTTATCCGAGGGTCGTTCTCTTGTATCGTCCTTACCGCGAGAATTGGAAGAACGTGAAGCATACTTGATCGATAACCGCAATTCGCGCCTAGAATTCATGAAACTAGTTTCACAATTCAAAGATTGGCTGCATGAAGCTGAGGATCGTTTGCAGTTGGGCAAACATGGGATTGATTACGACAACCTCGTACGCGATTTAGAAGATCACAGGGTGTTCTTTGGCAACGAACAACCCATACGAAATTTAGTTCATAAACAAATTCAAGATGCTGCTGATAAAATATGGTCCTCTCTTAATAACTATGAACAATCGGAGTTATCGGCCGAATTGTCTCAGATGCAAACTAAGTTGACGAATACATTGGCTCAAGCCAAGACACAACATGGTGAATTAGAGAAGGAACACGAACATTGGCGCGAATATCAACAATCAGTTGAACGAGTTAAGGCTACTATTGATCGCTCTAAATTTATTGATGAACCTGTACAAAATTTGGCTGGGGTTCATTTCAACATACAAAAATTGTCCCATGCTCTTGGCAATGTTCAGGTGAGTAACTTTGTCTTGTTATTTATAAAAAGTAGACAAAACAAAAAAAAAAGGAAATTGCACATTAAAAATGTGAAAGTATCAGTAAATATTTAAAAGAAAATGTTAAAATAAATAAAAACTTTCAGAGATTTCCAATGTGTTAGATTTAAGCGGCAAACACCCAAAAGATTTGAGTTTCGTATTTGAATACCAGGTATTCTAGCAATTGAGGGCGGGTAACTTATCTAATAAATAACCAGAGATAACCGTTAACCACATATAAATTTCACATTCATACCTATGGTTAGGCATAAAGCCTAAAGATCTAAATATGGTAAATGTTAAAACCAATTTTACACTCCAAAATAAACTGTAAATATAAAAAGACAATGCAGCAGAAACCGCCCATCAGTGCGGAACATTTTCTCATTCAACAAGGTTTGTGCACCACGAATTTGTATGAAAATTCCATAGCATTACCAAACATTATGTATCATATTTTAAAGGATTTGTGATGGTTGCAAAAAATAAGTAAGTAAAAATGTGGTATAACCTGTTTTATAATGCCGGCCGGTAAAAGTTGTCCAGAAAGTCGTAGGTATTATTTTCTACCTCCCATAATAACTCTCTTTGATATGAAACAACAAAGCATTTAAAAGCACCATACTTATGCACATTTTTCATGTTACATTTGACAATGACATCATCGCTGGAGTATCAGAAGAAAATTCTCACATTATAAGAGAGATAGATACTTTTAAGATAAGAGCCGAAAAGCTTTTCATTTATCTTTGAGACCTTAATCAGCCATGTGAACGATTTCTTGTTTCTAGCAGGGATGATAAATTGTATTTTACAAATGGTGATACCATGGCACAAAAAATACTACTTTTAATAGATTCAAATAAGTTAGAATTCATACTTCTAATTTCGAAATCATACTTTTAATAAAGAATGACGACCATAGAAACTGTTTAATGGTCATTGTTATTCATGCTAGAAATTAAATTGTTATATTCGAGGAAAATTGACAAAGCTTCCCTCTGGGGGTATGGATCGTGTAATATAGTTCGTTATAGGCGATGTTCGTATTTGTGTATTTACAAAATATCAAACAAATTTCAAAATTTTTTCTCAACCCAAATTCTTCTTAATTAAGTGGTTAGGTGGGTTTGAACTTGCCACAGGCAAGAACAAAAGAATGCCCTAGATATTGCCTTTGCTGAAGGTTCTTTACTTTATGGTGCCGGAATTGATGATTCTATGTAAATTAAAAAATATTTTTTTTTTGTGTTTTAAAACTTCACTCGCGTATTTATCGAAACATTTTGTTTGATCTTGTTAGAATTTTCCCCATTACTTCAAAATAACATTATCTATGTAGTGCTTGAACGAAGGTAAATATTTTACCAAAAAATGGGACTTTTTGTTCCCAACTCCGCCGAAAATCCTTATTTCAATTTATTTTTTGTTTTATTCGCTCAAGCACGAGCTACTAATCTCTTAAGAAATCGTTCGAACTTTTCAACGAAATTCGGTAACGAAAAAAATTTACAGACTTTTACGCAAATAAGATTTTTTTTGTATGATTTGTTATCCTACCACGCCTTCTGGCGGAGATATCGCTAATTTGCGAGAAGACCGGCATAACTTAACTTAATGGTGGATCACACCATAATCTCAAACATATCAAAAATTGGTATTGATATCTCTTTCTCTCATTAAATGGCGACCAAAAGTGTTTTGTTTTTTTCTCAGCAGTTAGGCAACTTTAAATGCAACTGTCTCGGAATCTCAGTTATCTCAGAACCACCAAGGCTTAATGCCTAACCATGGTAATGAGTGTCAAATTTATATGGAAATATACTTAACTTAACCGGTTAAATTTTTCATATTTTCACTTTATGCACATTTTTTTTTAAATTTTTTTATCTGTGCACTTGTTTAAAAATCACATATTTTAAGGAAGAGCTAAAAACACATTTACCGCTGCATAAAATTGTTTGTATATTTTTTCACAAAAAAATAATTAAGTGCATGCATTTCGATTTGGCGAAAAACCTCATCAGAACCTAAAGTTTTCGAAAAGGTCGAGCCTCCCATTAAATTATATATATTTTGCCCAATTATTGTCCTTTAAACAATCGAACACGTAGCTAGGTATTTTGCTAACAAGCACTATGACGTTAATTATGTTATAAAATAATAATAGATTTTACTTAAATTATTTTTTTTTTTATTTTCTTAAAAACAGTTTCGTTTAAAATTACATAAAAATTGATCAATATCTAGAAAAATACCTTGGAATTTTGAACTTATTTGACTTGTTTTATTGTTAGAAAAATTTTAAAAACTTAAGTAGAAACAGTGGCAGTTCTGTCAAACTTTATTTTGTACATTTTGCAAAAACCATTCAATATTTTTAAGAATTTTTATTTAAATTTTTTGGAGCCAGCTCTTGCTCTACACTAAAAACCCGACACCATTAACATGGAACCACATATAATTATATGTTATATCATATCAATAATATGTTACATCATATATTGATATGGAATCATATATCACTATATCTCAAATTTGTTAGCAAACATTGTACCATATCTTATATCAGAATGTTTTTGATATATGACAATATATTAAATCATATATAATTATGTCTTATACCGTATCAAAAATATTTCAACTCTGGGACCATATACTTAATCATAAGGCAACATCTATTATTATATCTTGAATATGTTATAGCATATATAATTATATATATGTTTCTTTTAAAGCCATATAAAGTAATTAATTAATAATTTATCACATAATATTTTATCACATAAAACATCGAATTTTATAAAGATCAATATATAACAAGATGTGTGCGCCATATGCACAATATAAGATAATTTTAAAAAAGTGCATGTAAAATACATATTAGATATAATCATATATAAAGTCATATATAAACTTTTTTACTCGGCAAGTTGGATTATTCAGGTGTTATGAAAATACCACAAAAAAAATCGAGTTTTTTAGAATTTTCAAAACCCGGTTTTTGAATAATAATAATTTTCCTTGAAGAATTGTAAACTTTATAAAAATTAAGATCTAATTTGAGAAATTTGTTTGTATAAGGCGTTATTAAGTTGGTTATTTAGTTACATCTTTCCAGAAAATTTTGATATATTGACTAATATATGTATTTAAATACTCGTATAACAATGCCTATGTGTAATTTAATTGAGGCAGTGCCTTTGTTTTTTTCCATATTTGTAACTGTTTGGCGTTTATCCTCAAAGAGCTTTTTTAACCCATTTCTAAATTTTTTTATGTGACAACCTGGGGCAATATGGGTATCAATTTTTTTGTTTTTTCTTGAAAGCCATTTCGTTGTGTACATAGAAATCTAATTTAAGATTGATTCCACCAAAAACCTCACTTCTTAGGCCCTAACCCTTCGCAAGTAAATACATTTCGTATCAATATTACCATCTTGACATCAACATTTTCAGAAAATAAAAACTTTAAAAACAGTGTTGTTTTGTACGAATTTACTATGGTAAAAAGATTTCTGTTACAGACTCCTTACTTTTGTCGTATAAAAATACCAATTATATTCAGTTCTAGTTAACTTTTTCTATCTTTACTAAAGTTGGATCTTTATCTTTACTAAAGTTGGATTTTCTTTATTTATTAACGAAATCGTGAAAATAAATTTCAATTTTAAATGCAAGTATAGGGAAACACGTAATATATCAAATTTAGGGTCAGAGTTCATCCCATATGTATAAATGATGAAAAATATAACGTTAATATTTTTATATTTGTAATTTTTTTATCATACAGTTTACAAAACATTTAACTTTCCTACAATTTTTTTTCAAATATTTCTTTAGATATAGCTAACCTTGAATTTCTAAGACCACATTCGTGGTCTACGTCCCAAAGTCTAAGAAAATATTTTATAATATTTTGTGTTTTTCGAAGAAAAAATTGTATACAGATTTTTTTAACAATAAAATTGGGAAAACGTTCTCCACTACTGTGCAATTGACATCATTTAGACTTTTTTTGTAATCGATTTAACAATTGCTTGCTATCATTTTATTGCACGTGAAGACACTGGGTAAACGTGATATTTGGCCACGAAAAAATACGTGGCTCTTATCGTATTTTTACCACATATGCGAATTTCATTAAGTTCGGAGAGAATCCATATTTTGTATATGAAAATATTTTATAATATTTTGTGTTTTTCGAAGAAAAAATTGTATACATATTTTTTTAACAATAAAATTGGGAAAACGTTCTCCACTACTGTGCAATTGACATCATTTAGACTTTTTTTGTAATCGATTTAACAATTGCTTGCTATCATTTTATTGCACGTGAAGACACTGGGTAAACGTGATATTTGGCCACGAAAAAATACGTGGCTCTTATCGTATTTTTACCACATATGCGAATTTCATTTAGTTCGGAGAGAATCCATATTTTGTATATGTTCCCTACAACAAAAAAACCCATGCGCTGAAAATATACATATGTTGTCAATCTTGAGGTTATTGTCTACCGAACAGCAATTTCTAAACTATTTTTACAAATTTTATTTGATTGTGAAGCGGCTATTAGACAGTCATACTTGGTATGTTGAAAGAGAGTACTTTGCTATTACACCAAGTATCTCATACATCATTACAAAACAAAACATTGAAAAGTGAAGGTTGCGTATATGATGGAGCGTGAATTAGTTGCTTCTTTGGTTTTTTAGTTTGCCCAAAAGTATTTCATCACCTTTTTGCTTCAAATGTCCATTGTGGTATACATCACTTTTTATATTCCATAATTCTGGCAGACTTTCACATGCCTCAATAAACCCATTTAAAAATGTGCGCTCTAACCAAGACATCATTACCGTTTGCCTTCAAAAATTCAAATAAAATTTGTACTGTGTATGTCAAAAATGCTATTGCACATGATGGCATACGCAAAATATCAAAATTTTTAATTTTCAACATACCAAACTAAAATACACAATTTTTTTGCTATGACACTAGTATGATGGTATTATGATGGCATACCATACTCACATTCCAAGTATGACCGTCTAATAGCCGCTTAAGCTAAATTGCAAAATAACTGTTTATATTTTGTTGTCTGGTTGCGCTTTAAATTTTGACGCACGCATTACAAACAGATATGAACTGAAAGTAGAGAAGTCTGCGGAGAAAGATTTTACCTTCTATCTCACTCTCGACTTTACGACTTTAATGCCACTTGTTTCACATTTGTGCCTTGACACTTAAATTTGTGTTGAACCTTTCATATATCGATTTGTGTATTGGGTTTGTCCCCCAGTCTGCTTTTTTTCATATCAAAAAATTTCAAGATGAATACGGACTCCACCTTAACAATGCAATTTTTAATATATATATGTATATACTTGCAAAATATGTATGTAAATATAAATGATGACGTTTAGTAAACTGAGACGAGCAGAAATCTAAAAATATAAACGTGTTTTTGTAAACAATATATACAAATATACATTTGTGTATGTACAATAAAATTTGTGTAGTATAATGTAAAAGGACCAGTGCTGCCAACTCCTGAAAGTACAAAATCAACGTAAACAAAATTGTAAAAACAATTATATTACTTAACACAAAAATTTCTTTAATATACGCCGAGCTTTCAAAGGTTTATTCTTATTTGAATATATTCCCAATAAATCGAATTCAAATTTAAGAATTAACTCAATTAAAACAGTTTGTTTTATCAAATTAAGGGATTTCAGTTCATTAACTGCTCCATGCGAACGATAAATTCCATTCAATCATTCAGTGATTTAAATATATAAATTTACGTGCAGTGATTTAAAAATGAAAAATATATTTACGTTTAATGATTTAAAAAAACAAATTGGGTTCTGCGATATAAAATAAATTTTCTAACGCTTTTTAAAAAAAATCGATTTTTTCCGTTTAGTGATAGAAAATTTAAATTTTTATCATACAATCAAGGAGTTCACAGTTTTATAAACTGTAAGATTAAATTGAATTGTATCAGATTTAATCCAACAATATAATATGTAGGGAAACTAGTTTATTTAAAAAAAAAGATATACAAAATTAAATTAAAAAAAAGAAATATTAAAATTCTAAAAAAAAACAATGCCTTTAAAAATTGATTTTAAATCACTGCTGCGTTCGCAAAATCGACGAATTTCTTATTAATTTAAATCATTTGATTTGAAAAAATGATCTGTAATAGGCTTTTTCCAATGACCTACATCTTACATCTTTCATCAATTTGCAAAGATGAACATTCTCCCATAAGAATTATACAGGCCAAAAATTATACATCTGCAAAATATGATACTTTCTCATTTAGATCCATCTTATATATTTCATTTATTTAAGTGTCATCACTAAAAAAAATTACAAAAAAATTGTTTTTCTTTGTGCCATCACTAGCAAACTGACATTGCAGAAAAAAAACAAAACAAATGGCTTTCAGCATTAAAATTCTGGTTTGTTCTTGCAAAGCAACAACTACTCCAATGATTAATGCTGTTTCTAAATCCATTTTTTTATATTTTTACTCCAATGATTAATGCTTTTTCTAAATCTTTTTTATTTTTAACAAAAATTATGCGACTTTTTCTTTTATTTTTTTTGACAGCTGAATAAATGACAGATGGAAGATGTTGCCAATGTTAATTCATGTTTAACATTTTAAACATCTTCCATGCGTTTTACAAAGATGTTGTTCAGTGTAAAAAGCCTATTACGATTTATTATTTTTTTTTTTTTTCAAAACAAATAGACCGAGTACAAGTGCGAATTAAATCTATTAAATGATTAGTATTTTTTATTTATTTATGTATTTAATTCGTTAAATTTCAATTCAGAACTCGAAAATTTAATTAATGAATTAAATCTTCGAAGATATGAAAATGCGTCTTTAAATCTGAAAGAAAAAGAGTAATTGAAAAAAAAAAATTACCAGGCACGAATACGAAAAAGACACCAAAAAAAGAAAAAACGAAAAGCACCGAAATGCCAACACTGGTTAGGACAAACTTGTAGTAATGTTTCCCATATTTTAGCCGGTACAATTACATGTTATTAAGTATTAAGCTGTTCTCTTTAAAATATACATACATGCATATATATATTATATATGTTTCGTTTCTCTTCTCACACCTTCTAGAGCAAATTGCGAAACTGCCAATGTAGTGGTTTATGTAGTATCTGTGTGAGGAGGTTCTTCAGCTTCAGACTATAGTTTCAAATTCATTTTAATGTGAGTTTTCGAAGACGTCGCATTTATTTCTGTTTTTAATAAGATTTTTTTTTTAATATTTACACGTTTTGTCATGCGGCATTTTTAATAGCAATAAATTTCAGTTTCAATTTACAACTGAAAAAACAAAAAAAAAAATATACTTAGCTTAACATATTGAAATGTATGGTGTACGTGTAGTGTCGAATAAAACGTGAAGCGCAATAAAAGATACAAAAACGATTCGTCGTCATACTTTGTAAAAGACAGGAATAGTTTTAACTTTAAAAGTATTTAACAAACAAATTATAAAAATTGTTACAAAACATAGTGTTGAACAAAAAAAAAAATACTTTATAAGATAGTACAAAAAGAAAAATAAAAAAAACATTTATTTAGGTGAGTTTTTTTTTTTGGTTGTGAAATTAATTTATATATTATAGAGTTTTCACATTTTTGACCTCTTTCACCCTTGAATTATCCCTACAATAACAACTATACAAAAAAAAACGTGTTAAATGAGAGAACATACCGCATCTAAATTTTGTTTTTCTCGAGAGAAAAACAAAAAAAAAGCTGAAAAGGAAACATATTGTGCAATTTTCTTTTTTTATTACGTCGGGTTTTAAAATTCTCCTGCATTTTCATCAATAAAATAAATTAAAAAAAATTCAATTACAGAGTCAAACAAGTGACATCACTTTAACAAATCAACAAGCTCAAGGACTTCAACGTCAAGCTGACTCGCGTAATCGTCAGCTAATTGAACGGGATAATTTGCATTTGAACGGCTTGTGGAAAGATCTCATAAGTTCATTGGAACAACGTCGCGACAATTTGCAGACAGTTGCCGATAAGTGGGACGATTTTGAAAATAAATTACTTAGCTGGGAAAAGGCTATCGGACGTTTGTCGGATAAATTCCGCAATGTCGACCCAGTAGTAAGATCTCGCCGTCATTTGGAAGATACAAAGCATGCCATCCAGGTAAGTTTAAAAACAATGTTCAACATATTAAACTAGTTCGCGATATCCAGTTCTTTACAAAATGGAAAATATGTGTGTATTATATATACATATATTAGAGTGTCCCCCATAAATTGCTTACTTATAAAAAATTAATCGATTTATATAAAAAATATGATAATAATAGTTCAAGATTTTAGTTTTTTTAAGTAATCTACAACATACGTATGTACTATATAATAATTGAACTCATAGTTTCAAAATTTTCCCAAAAATTTCATAATTTTGTTAAATATAAGTAGACAAAAACAGCAAAAAACTGTTGTATTTTTAAACAAAAATGTTTGTTATATTTAAATTAATTTTAGTTGAATGAAAATAACGTTCTATTTGCTAAAAAATGGTAGCGTGAAGGGTAAATTTTTATTCGCATTAAAAAGAAAATAAAAAAATTTCATTTGGCAGCATTTTTCTAAATATAGCAAGGTTATTTGTCAATTTCAATTATCTAAAATTTAACTCGAATTTAACAAAAAATTTTCATATTGAAAAGTTTTATTTTTGATGTTACATTACTAATATTACTAATTTAGCTAAAGAAAAGTATTGATTTGATTCGAAAATTTTGTGTTAAAAGTTGGGTAAAAAAATTCATTTAGTAACTACAGTCCACTATGACATTACATTTAAGATGCAAAGTATGAACTTTGTAGTAAAATGGACTATAAAATTTGAGCGTTGACCGGCCGATAAACTTTACATATTGCACACAGAAAAACATATCACAAAATTAATTTATGAATAATTCTAACAATTTTGAATAAAAATTATTAGAAATGGTATTTGAATTTGAATTCAAATACAATTCTTTAAAAATAAAAAAATAAATAAAAATATTGTATTTTCAAATTCCATTGTTGGTGCCTATTTAAAAAGTTTTTTATTTGTATTTAGAAAAATGGTGTGTGAAAGATGTTTAATAATACGGAATACTTACTAGTCCTTAAAACCTTATTATCCAATTTACACAAAAAAGTTAATTTACGTGTAGTAAAAGTTGCTTTAACTAGTTCATGGAGCACTTATTAAGTATGTTAATCTGATCGATTTAAAGTAAATCCAACAATTTAATCTGGTTACTAGTTCTAAACTGCTAATAGTGTGCAACTCTGTGTTTTGTTGTAACGACGCTTTCCAACACTAAGAAACAGACACAAAGTAAGATAAAAGCTAACGCTAAAAAGCTGCCGCGAAAATATTTTTTTACACTAATATTACCCCAAAATGAAACGCTGGTAGGGAACCCAAATATTTTTACTTATTGTTTGAGTGCTATTACACCTCTTTTTATCGGGATACCCTAAAGTATATATATACAATTTGTGCGTTGTGCAGAAACAGAAATAGCTTAAGTGGCTTAAGCTAGGTTCCGGTATGAAACAAACACCAAAACAAAGCTTTAGTCAATTGTAGTTGGGCCTTTAGTGTTTCTTTTTCAATTATATTTTATTAATTTCAATCAGGTTTTATTTTAGATTTATTTTTTTTTTGCCAACAGCGTGGGTTTTTTTGTTTTCATTTCCCATTATAAAAAAAGAACTAGTTTTGGTTTATTAACTTGAAAATTTACTAAATGGTAAAATATTTTTGTACAACTATTTTAAATTTTCCTTAATAAAGGATGTTTCTTTAAAGCTGTTGAACTGGAAAAGCATTGTTGGTCAAAGTTTATTTAAAAAGACTAATGGCCTCATGTTGCAAAAGGCAACGCCTCACTTCACATCATTTAAAAAAAAATCGATTTGAAACAGCTGTTCGTTACGTTATTTGATATTTTACACATACAAACTAGAATTTCATAAATCACTGCGCTGAAAAATGAATAACTTAAGATGCCAAAATCGTCACTTAAATTGTTTGGGCGTTGGTTTGATTTTTTTCAAACTATTTTAAAAAACAAACAATTTGTAATTTGACATCAATATTGTACCGTAATTAACGGTTGGTGACACCAATACCCTGGTTGGAATCTTTTTCATCCGAGTAAGACGAGGTATCAAAGAGTAACGAGTACATGTTTTTGTTTTTATCGATTTATTTTTTTGCACAATTCTTAATACAAGACTTTTATAATTTGATACACAAAATACAAAAAAAAAAAACAAATTTTTAATTTATTTAATTTTCAATCAGCTGTTAACATTGGTGTTGCCAATAGGAAACAAGTGGGGATAAATGTAACAAATCACACATAAATTCCATATATGCATAAATGCAGGTAACACAGAAACTTTTTTGATTTGACAATTAAAGTCATAACGTAAAACGCAATGATTTATAAAATTTGATTTTTATTTTACACTCGCGTTGGTGATATTATAATTCGAAAACAAGGGCACATCTTAAATAAAAAAAATCTAGTAGAAGCATTAAATTTGGCTGTACCGAATGTGTTCTTTTTTGTTAGAGATAAAATAAAGTATATTAAAATTGAGAAAACATCGCGAAGTGAGAACAAAATTTTGAGGCGACAAACGCTTTTGGTTGGAAAACCAATATTTGTGGTGAAAAAAATTTAAGGAGAAACACAATTTTTGAGTTGAAAAAATTTGAAGTGAATTCAAAATATTATTCACCACTAGGCGCTTGGTGAAAAGAACAAAGTGTTTTATTCCTAATTCTTAATTGTACTAAAATACACAAAATTTGTATGGAAAATTAAGAGGAACTTTCGCATTATCATTTATAACATTTTACTGCTGGAACGATTTTGCTCATTTTCTACACCAAACTATTGGATTAATTTTAAAGGGGAATTCAGGAATCATGTCTCACTGAGAACCCAAATGACCTAAAATTTGTATATGTTATAAAGGAGACAATCCTTCTTCTTGCTCCTATATCATATTTAAGGGGTATAAATGGCGGGGGGAAAGACTATTTATATTTCTTTAAAACCAATTACAGGAATATTGGGTATCAAATGAATGGTGTACAGACATGCATCACCAGGTTAAAATATTTACGATATATGATAAAACACATCAATTTAAAAATTTCCAATATTTAAATTTAGACAAAATTTGCATACAGCACTTAGCTGACCGATAGTGAACAACACACCAACTGTTAAATCAAGAATAATAAAAGCTTTAAAAAAAATTGTGACTTTATCCAAAGCAGAGTCAAATAAAGCACATTTAAAAGATACAAGTTCATGGTCAAACATTGTATTGTGACAACTACAGAAAGATATTTAACAACTTAATATTAAAAAAAGCAAATAAAACTAAATATGCGTACACAGAGAAAACACTTTCAATGTGACAACCGAATTTCTTGCCAACCGAGTGGTTTGATTACAGCAATGTATTCCTGTGACAATTTGAATCTAATTTCTGTCACCACAAACAAAAATATCAGTGGCTGCAACCGAACCTTACGGTTGCCACAATGAATCTGTTTTCTATGTGTACATTAAATTAAATGTATGTATGTAGATGTATTAAATTCGATTTGAAAATATGTTTTTTAAAATGTGTTATTTTTTAACATTCGTAATAGAAAAGCATTTTAAGATGAGAAAAAAAGTAGTTTACAAATTTTCCCTAAATAGGTATTAAGTAGTAAGACAAGATTTTTGTAAATTTTTAAGGGGAGCAGCCTTAACACCTTGGGCTAAAAACCTGAGGTATGGGCTAAAGATATCTATTCTGGAGTTGTAAAATTGTGATACTTTTGAATACTCAATACTGCTCAATAATTTTCGAGTATTGACTCGATTCTTCACTAAACTTTTAATATTCATTCATAAAGGGTGAGTTGTATTTTACTATAAATAACAGGGTTGTAATTTCACAGCGTTTTCCCTTTTAAAATAATGCTTATTTACTGAAAAAAGCAACTGGAAGTATTGAGTAGATACTTTTTAGTAATAATACTTTTACAACTCTAATCTGTTCTCGATATTTGATAATAAAATAAGGAAATAATTATTATTTCCTGAAGATGCTACACAATGGAGTAGCGAAATATTGAAAAATAAATAATATATTTTTGTAAAAACGAACATTAAGCTCAAAAAGAAATACATTATTTATCAATAAAATAAAAAACGTTAAATAAAAGATAAAACTTAATTAAATAAAATAAAATCTATGAATTTTTTTTTTTAAATAAATGAAAATGTATTTTTAGTTTGGTTCGAGATCATAGAAAATTTTTTTCCAAATGAAAAATTTTTCTTATTTTTATTTAGTAATCATGGAGAACAGACAGAAAATGTTATTAGACGCAAACTGAATCGAATGCATTTTCTGGTCCGCTACGACTTTTATTCTTTGTGCCGAAATGCCAATTATAAATATCTCTATTTAACTTACAAAAAAAAAATACATAAAATTAATATATGTACATAAAAACAAAAATGAACATTAAACGTATATAAATTTCGCGTTTACATAAAGTTAACATACATTAAAAATATATTTTTTAGATTAAACAAAAAAAAAAAAGAAACACATTCAAAAAGCGATCAGGTAAACATAAACTGAGTTTAAAGATCATCTACATCCTAAAATCTCAGCCTAAGTAAAATAAAATTTAATCTAATTACATGTTGATGAATCTAATGTAATAAAGTTATATTGTTTTATATTAAGAAAGATAAGAAATTGATGACTGAAACCAACACATAAACAAAATATCTGTCATTTTACTCTTGCATATATGCAAAAGTGAAACAACTAATATAAATTGCATTTTTTGTTGTTAAAAAAAATAAAGTTTCGGTCAACTTTTTCATATTGTCTTTAAGAACTTGATAGAAACTTTGTTTTACGCATTGACGGGTATTTCTGTCTTATTCTTGTAGGGTACATATAATCATGTACTCTTCCGCAATTACATCATTTACTCCTTTTTTCACAAAATTTCTCAAATTGCTACATAAATTAATTAAAATATTATTTATACAGAAAAGTGATGTTGAATTAATCAAAATCGTCATTCGAATAATCGTCATTCGAATACTTTCATTATTCGTAATAATAAAGTGTCTTTAAAATATTACGTTTCCAACAATACTTCTTAGTTAAAATTTTTTTATTGTGTTTTGACTTATCACAAACTAATTTTATTCATAAAATCTGCAAAAAATCTTATTCTTTTACGATCAACGAGTCAATCGTTTACTAAGTTTTCGAATCACTAACAATTTATTTGAGAGTGAAGAGAAATTAGTTAAGTGTTTGCCAGAATAAAACGAAAAATTAAAAAACTGTTATTTTACAATTATGCATGAGATTTTTTAATTAAGGTTTAATAGGAAAAATATGTATTTTAACAATTCACAATTTAAAAATTTTTATGCATACCACCCTAAATGTTTTACAAATTTCAACATTTAAAAATTCAAAACAAAAACATTTAAAATTTTGATACGTAAATGTGTTTTTATAATTTAATAAATATTTCTTAGAAAAATAGTGTACTCGTTTTACTTTCACCAAGCTTTTTCCATGCGAAATATTCCATAACATTTTTTTTTGAGGATATGGATCACAAAACAGATGTTTTGAACACAACTTAGACAAGCCCGACTACTTAATGTGCCGTTGAAATTCAATTAGCAGTTAAGTTCAAAATTTATATAGCAAAGAGAAACAAATGTGTCAGTTACAGTCCCAGTTAGTATTGTAGCAATGTTCTTTTAGGCCAGTCCTGTGACGTGTCACAGAGGGGCAATTGACTGCCTGGGATAGGTACTTTCCCCGAAAGGTAGCTGGGCATTGTGAAAATGAGGCTTAATATAACTCCCAATAATTAATTCAATATACTTCTATCAGTAGCAATAGTTTACATTTTCAGTTTAGATGGTGTCATACTTAAAAAAAGTCGTACATTTCAACAGCTTTAAAGCGACAACAACAAAACTATATTTAACATTATGACAATAAAAAGTGTTTTGTTGCTATTTTGATGACAACATCATACGTACCTCAAAGCCGGTCTAATAAAAACAAAAAATAAAAACACATGTTGTTAAACAAAATACACACTCAAAATTCTCTACAACATTACTTTACTTTGATTGTACTCTGCATGATATAGAAACGATTTTTCTCAGTAATTTAATAAAGTTTTTAAATAAATAATTTCTTAAATTTGAAATGAAAACAACAAAAAGTGTCACTGGGCGTGGTCCAACGAATTTTTTACTGATTTTATATAAAAATTTATGAATATTGAAATAATTTTCTTAGTGCAGTTATGGGTCGACGAAGTCTTATATTTTAGTTCCGATGAATGAGTTCTAAAGCTCAACTTGGAAGTTTTCTTACGAGCGATAAACAATTCGTTTTTATGTGGGGTTTGGAGGCGGCTAAAATTATCTATATTACACATCATTTTATATTATAATGTGTTTTTTCTTTTTGTTTTTGCCAAACGTTTTTATAAAGCCTTAGGCAAGCTTTTGAACATTTTTTTAGTATGATCGAATACAGGAAAATCAAACACATTTTGCTGTTGACCTTCGAAAGTCTGGCTGAGAATATTGAGTAGTTTTTTCTTTTTTAATTTTATTTTAATTAAAAGAGCTTCATGTTGTTGTTTTTTTTTTGTTGAGTGAGAACCGATTCTAAGGTTCTCATTTATATTTGTTCCAAAACTGGTTATACGAGCAATCTTCATAATTTTCATTAATAATAGATTCTCGACTTTTAATGTAAAAATAATTTAAATTTAAATTGATTATTTCCAAAATGTAGTAGAAAAAAAACAAACAAATTTAAATTCGGTTTCTAACAATTTTTGGTGTGAAAAATTATTTTATTTAAGTACACTCACCTAAAAAAGTCTGTAATGGCAACTGAAAATTTCGCTAATTTGAGCCCATCGGTATTTTTTGCTAATCTGAGCAACACATGTCTGCTGGCGTGTAGTACAATGAAATTTGTAGAAAAAATTAGTAGCCGCTACTAAATTTTAGTTAACTTTTTGTAAAGTCAAATTTAAAATCGGTTTGCTAAAATCAGCAAAAAAAAAAATTACTAAATATTATTAATATGAGTAAAAAATTTCAAATTTATTTTTTTATCGAGCATAAAAATTTTTTATTTTATTTATTTTTTTTTTTTCAAAAAATATTTTAGAAAAAATTAAAAAAAATCAAAGGATTAAAAATTATAAAACGTAAACGATTTTATCATTTTTTTTTTTCCTTTACTTTTAAGGTCAAATTTTAATTGTTTTTAGGGCTGATTTTTAGTGCTATTTTAAGTAGATGTCCAACTGTAGACATGAGTCGGTATCTTCACTTCCGATT
Organism: Eustalomyia histrio; assembly: GCA_949748255.1. Taxonomy (NCBI): domain Eukaryota; kingdom Metazoa; phylum Arthropoda; class Insecta; order Diptera; family Anthomyiidae; genus Eustalomyia; species Eustalomyia histrio. Next base: position 461,893 of record OX456526.1, read on the forward strand.
CCTTTTTTTAATCTATGTAATATTTTAATGCAATTTAAGTTTGTAGGTGTAAGTTTTAATTAGAAATAACATTTCCTTCAATATCCACGTTTTTTAAATTCTTAATTTTTTTCTTTGCTAATTTTAGTAAATCGGGTATCAAAAATTCTGAAATTAGAAACAAAAATTTGTAAATATTCTGTGATAAATGTAAATAGCAAAAAAATTTGCTAAATAATAATTTTTTTATAAAAATCAGAACAAAAATAGTAAAGTGGGATTGAAAACCGTTTACTAATTTTTCTACTAACTTTTTTTTCTGAGTGTAGTCTGTGAAAGATGTTTAATAATACAAACAAGATTTTGCAAATTTCTTCTGTGTAGTTAAACATAGATAATACTAAATCGTCCAACAGCCATCGCATATCAGAAATCCTGATGTGTGGTATACATAGATTTAAAAAAAAAATAATTTAAAATTTTGAAAATAAATTACTATGAAATGCGTAAATATTAGCAAATAATACTTTGTGTAAATATTAGTTTCGTAGCAGTGTATATAAAAATTGATTTTCTAGACCCTCGTATTTTCGTTATTTTCCTATATTTTTCTACATATAAAAAATCACAATTGTTCTTGATATTTACACAACGCGTTATCGTTGTTCCCAAGTCCCAATGAACTAAGACCCCAAAACGAAAATGAACTAAGTCCCTAAAATTTGGGATTTAGTTCATTATCAACGAATAAAAAAAATGAACTAACTGCCCACATTTTGGGGAATTAGTTTATAATGAAATGAATTCCCATTTTTGAAATAAGTTCCCATTTTGTAAATATTTTTTATTCATCTATTTTAACGAAGCAAAAAGCCAAGCATTTTATTACATATTCGTAAGTTATAAATCGTAAAATTAAAATCAGTTCATATTATACAGTATAAATTACATCTTAAAAAAGCAGTTAAATATAAAAAAAATTCTTAAACATAAACTTGCATGCAGTCTTCCACTATTTTACCGCAATATGGGCAACAATTAGTTTGCAATCCTTTTGATTCCAATAAAGCTTTCTGATTACACATATTTCATCTTACAGCCTTGCAGAAATGGAACCTGAAAATACACATAAACAATGAAAATATTTGAATACACTTTTTTACTTTTTTTTAACTTTGTTTAAGGAATTTATTATTTTAAACGGAATAGCAATTTCTGAGATATTTGTGATTTAAATGTCCATTTGACATATTTTAATCTTTAGTCAATTTAAGTAAATACGTGTTTCAGTTTTTTTTTTTTGTAAAATACGCGCCAGTTCGCGCTCTGGAACGTATACGGTCCCGATGCCCATTTTTTTCATTTTACAGTCAGATTAGTTGTGTTTATTTACATGATATTTTTTTACTCAAAAATCCATTTGAGTACAAAATAAATAGTAAAAACTAATAAGCAATTTAAGCGGAATTTTTACACGAAATATTTCTTCCAACTAAAACTGGAATAATAAAATTTTTATCACGATATCTGGAAAACTCTTAAAGCGATTTCACAAATGTTTTTAAATTCCTCTAGGATGCAAAATTTTATAGAAACGCTGTGTCGCAAGAGATAACTAAAATATTTTTTTTTTTTTGGGGGATTTTTTTCCAACAATCCGCTCGGATTTCATAAGAATTCAGAAAAATAAAATTTCCCCCTATACGAGCACATATTTAATTGCCCCCTTAATATATTTTCATACCTACATACATACTTAAATAAAATTATTTTGAAAACCTATAAAAATGGAATTTGAATTTTTGTTATTCTTTCACTAACAAACACAGAAACAAACGTTGTGAAATTATTTGCTTATCTACAAAAATTCAGCTTATTAATTAATTTTTACCTCATTTTTAATTTTAACAGGAAATACTCAGTGAATCTGAAGAACTTAAATCATCACATAAAGATATTGAGACGCTCTCAAAATCAATCGTCACATTCCTTGGGGAAGTACACAAACCCTCGGCGGAGGCCATACAGGCCAAATTGGATAACTTAGTTAAACAACAAAAAGAGTAAGTACCAGAAAAGTTTAACGCTTGATTACAAAAACCGAACAAATAATGACTGCTTTTGTACTGCTGATAATTGTGTAACTTCGTATTATTTATGGTTTCAATGTACGACCATTAGGCTGGATCGCGTGTTGTTGATTTCGACATCTTCGCAAATAGCCTTCAAACGGACGAAATTACTAAATACAATTTTCTACCATATCATTAACCTTTGAGAACGGAGGTCGAATATGACCCACACATTTTGTAAAAGATCCTAAATACAATTTGTAACAGTTAAAAATTAAAAAGTTTTGAGTTTTGTCTTCATATTTTGAAAATATACTGTATTATACACTTTTAAAGTACAACGAACAACTTAAAATCCACGAAATTTTTTAAAACATGTGAAGATGGCTCTTTTTTTAAAAATTTCCAAGAAATTGATTTTTTGCGACAGAACTTCGACGATTATTTCATTTATTAAATTTTTGAACTCAAAATTAAATCATTAATTGTATTTAACTCTATTTATTTGATCAAATTTAATGAATTAATGCAGCTAATAATAAAATAATTTTCCCACTCATCAGTTTTAAAGCTGGATTAGCCAGACGTGAACGTAGAGCTGTATTGCAAAGACATTGAGTAACATGAATTTATAAAATGTTTTACTTCGTTTGTAATTTGTTCTTCTCATTTATTAATTTTTTGTAAAGGACGTTTCGCAGTCCACCCATTCCCCAGTATTTGTGATAAAAATTGACAATTTTGATTATTTTTTTTTTAAATTACATTTCATTTCGCCAACAACGTAAATAAGTAAATGTGAGTGGGCTTAAATGTGTTAAAGAAAAAAATGTACTATTATCAAATTTAAAATAACGATTTTATAAAGTTTTCTTAAAGAACATTTTTCTGTTGAAATAATTATTTGAATCGGCAGCAGCTACGGTTTCGCTGGCAAACTTACATTTTGCGTTACATTGTTGTGTAAATATTTCCCAAAAAATTTAGTTTAGTTTTAAAATTTTTATAGGTTCTATAGTCTTTTTGAATGGCACGTGAAAATTTTGACTAACTGAAATACACAATTTTCTTTCCCATTTTATGACATTTTTCTCAACTCAATGGACATAACATATAATTTTTTTTGTAATCTATATGATCTTAGTTTTATTAATCATATATTTTTTTGCACGTCTGAAAACTCTTCTTTAAATTTTTGGCTACAATTTGATTTAAGAATTTTAATTTTGAGATGAAAAAGTTCTCCAACAATCAGTCAATTTACGTTGAAACCAACCACTTCTGAATATAGTTATTTTTCTTATAATTTTTTTTTTATTCACTGAACGGGAATAATTTTTTAAATCATATTTTTAACTTATGTTTTTAAATAAAATGTAATACAAAGTAAAATCTCAAAGCCTTTAAATGTGAGTGGGTTTAATTTCATAAAACGAAATAGCTGTGTGTGTGTGTGCTTGTGTAAATCTTATGAGAGAACAGTTTTTTTTTTAAATTTCTAAAAATGAGTAATCCGATACAAAATCATATGACTGCCAAAAAAATTCTATTTTGACTGATTACATTACTCAATCCTATAATGTTGTAAACTACTTGTTATAAATACCAGCACCAAATCAAATTATCAGTGTTAGGAATTTTACAAAACGAAAGGTCATATTAGACCTCAGATTTGAAAGTGATAACGGTATGCTAGAAAATTCAATTAACATTTTTATGCAATTATAGTCTAGAAGAATACAATAGATTAAAAAAAAAACAAAAATCTTTGTTATCCAATTTTGTATTAAAAAAAATGAGCTGTATACAACTGAGATCAAACAGAGGGAGCACAATAAATATATATAATTGGTCGCGGTGCAGGAGAAAACATACAAATCAACCCAGTTTATCGTAAATCCTAATTGTTGTCGTAATAGAAATACACTTTTCACGATCCAGCCTAATGATCGCCCATCCATTCCATTGATTAATACAATTTTATTATACCACAATTGATTATTTACATAAACACATTTGCGATGCATACCTACTACATGTCGTACTTTTTGTATTGAAAGTATTACAATAAATTACCGGAAATTACTATTTTTAATGTCGAAGGGCTAATGTTGACAAACAATATGGTATTATAGTCTAACAATAATGAGTTAGTCTAATTAAAAAAAATTGTACTCAATACGATTTTTTAAAAAAATTAGCTCTTTTTTTGTGGCAAACGCTTTAATTGTACAGCAGTAACCTCCTATGAAACTAGACTTGACTATTCTGCGAAGTTTGAAATTAATATTTTTATACAAATATCGAAATTATACTGTTTGCAGAAAATATCTGCATAATTAACTTAAAAACCTTTTAATTATAAATTTTTAAAAAGAAAATTAAGCCTTATATGCGGGTTCGCTTAGAGGGATTTTTTATTTTTTCTCAAGACCATTTTAAACTACCATCAAGAATAATTCAATTTATAATAAAGAATCAATAAAAATTGTTCGTAATTCGAATGTTAGTTATCGCATGTTTTTTTATTCGCAGGAATTATCCATTAATTTTCTGATTCGCGAAGTTATTTATTAATAACTTGCGTATAATGAGGGGCGTCATAAAACCATGTCGGTTTTGCTAATTTTTATTTTTGCAAAACATTGTTGGTTTCATTTGGTGTCATGAAACCAAGTTAGTTTTGTTAATTTCGAATGTAAATAAAATCAATGTTCGAATTAGTTGTTGCTTTCAAATGTTTTTTTTTTTACCATTATTAATTTTACTTTTGTGCATAAAAAAACCTGTATTCTTTTTCTTAAAATTACTTTACACACAATATTTAAACTTGGGAATTTCTGTCATTTGATTTAGCTTTAATGAAAGCAGCAGTGTTTTTGTTTACTATTTATCTAAAGGTGACCACATACGAGTGATTTGTTCGTGCTTGACGTCTTGCAAGTGCTTTGCGCGCACAAATCACAAGTAATTGGAAAAAAAATTAATGGGGTTGTGCGCGAACATTTGACAATTTTTTCATTTTAGTTTACAACGAAACGTCAAAGTGCATGTATTGTGGAGATGGATAGCAAGCAAAAAAAGAATAAATAAAATTTTATAGTGTTCTGAAGTTGTAATTTCCATACTTTTCTAATAATATTACATGTCAACGCCTATTTGTTCTTAAAAGTTTAAGTTTTTTTGTTGCGTACACAAATAAATTATCAGAAGAGCAATTGCAACATTTGCTGCACAATACACATTTTCTCTTTGACGTTTAAGGTTATTGTGGTTTGTTCGTCGTGTGTGGAGAAACGGTACGCGAACAAATTACACGCTCACTCGTGTGTGGCCACCTTAAACAAACAAACAAAACGATGTTATATTAAGTTCTGTCATATTATGTTATGCTGATGATTCGAGATAACAGCTGAAATGAAAATATATCTTGGATACTTGTGTAACGGTTTTTGATCTTGCCTCTTTAACACAAATTTTTTACAGGTATTTGGTACAAGTTTGAAATTCCATGAGAATGTCTAGTGTTTTTTGTACGACTAGAGCTGTAAGAAATCCCAGTTAATGACAGTTTATGTGTAGAAATGATAGAAATATAATATTTAAAAAAAAATGCATTTTCAAACATGTTCAATATATTTGGTGTGTTGCGTGTTATTAGTCACGTTGACTGTGCCTGTCATCAAATGTGATCAAGAATTTTTTTTTACAATAAGACTTTTTTTCTTTGCACAAACAAAAACAAAAAAAAAAAACTGAAACGAAAAATTAAATTTAAACAAATATTTTTTTTTGTTGGAAGGAAAAAATGATGTCATATTTTTAGTTGTGTTCTCGAAAAATATATTTTTATATATTACTACATTTTTGTGTATTAGTCCGTCCGTTTGTCGATATTGTGTGAATGCTGTAATTGATTTGAAAATACATAATTACATTTCGCCACTATATGAGATATAATATACATATACTGTATAAAAGACATCATCATATTGCCGTTTGATTATTTGTATTTTTTCCAGGGACCTGAAAATTTTCTTTTTTACGTTAAATATGTTATCGATTATAAAAAAAAAACATAAATTGACGAATTGGAAAAATAATTAGAATAACTCCGATCAATACAAACATTTTTATCATAAATACACAAATTTATTACATTTACTTTCAATTGGCCAGGCCTCTTAGTTTGAAATTGTTTCTGATAACTCTTAAAAACTACTCAACTGATTAGGATTAAATTTTTACTGCTAAAAATACATTTTCAATAATATAGAACAGAATAATATGTTGTCAAAAACTAATTTCGTTATAAGTGAATTCAACATTTATTATTTGAAAATATAATCTATATATTGTAATAGAAAACAAAGTCCATAGAATTGATTAGTTGAGAGTTTGATGATTAATTAAGGGTAATATATATCTTACCGACTAAAGGACTCAAAATGCAACAAACTTTGTACTTTTTATTCTATCTGCATACTTGTCTTCTTTGGTCTGGTTGAAAAAGATCGGAAGTGACTCATATCAAAAAATAGAACATACACTAAGACCAAAAGCTGGCTTGTTGTGCGCTCCCATTTAGGTTTGAATTTTTCTGAGAATCGGACCATTCCTTTACCTAACAACACTCGCAATCCCGGGCTTGGCTTACTTAAATATCAAGCAATTTTCAAGACAATTAGTCAAACACGTGATTAAGTTGTTTCCCTAACAAGCACTGTGACGTTACTGACCGATTTAAATTTTAGAGACATAAATAAGTATATTTGATTTTAAACTTCAATCAACTAAAATTCTCATAACAAATAGTTTCTCGAATAATTAAAAGCCTGCATGTGCTTGGGGCACATACGAAATAAAATACGAAATATAAGTTAATTTTTTACCTATATTAAACTGTTATTCGCTTGGTAGAATATAAGAAATATTTGCATAAAAAATGTCTATGGGATCCCATTCCGGTGTATACGAAAATAAAATATTTATATGCCAAAGGTCGTACCACTCCAGCTACTACTATTGCGGCTACAGGGGAAAAAATTGCTTTAATTTTGCTTCTTCTTGGTCTTTAAAATAATAATAATTGGCTCACTGATTATGGCGCATTTCATAAACAATATGTTTGCCCATACAAAAAATCGAATAAACATCTTAATTTTGGTATCCGACAAAAAAAAAAACGTTTTCTTTCAGCTTTTCGCTTCTGATTTAAACGATTTTTATTTGTTATCAAATAATTTGCTAATGCGAAATTTAATTAATGAAATATTTGCACATTTTTGGGTATTTAAAGAAACCACAATGTGTTTTATTGTGTTACAGTTCCAAACATTCAAATAAAGGCGGTTAAATTAAAATGTTTCTTTCAGATATACATATATATATATTTTTTTAATTTTTATCAACTTTAGCAATTATGCATTTTAAGAATTTCAATACTTTTTGTTTGTAAATTGTCTATTTTTATTATTGCAGTATATTAACACTCTAATAAGCAACAATTTTTACCGTTTTGAAATATAAGCCATTTTGTAAAATGATCGGTATCTCGAAAACTAAGCGAGACAGGGCAAAACGGACAAAATTTTGCTAACGGACAAAATTTTGCTAGTATCAATATAAAATTACATTTTTTTTAATAATTTGTTTTAAATTGATTAATTGCAATAGAATTTAAAAATCATTACCATTAATCAATGAAATCAAAAAAATGGTAATGAAAATAATTTCATTACAATTGATATCAATGCAATGCTAATTAGTCCATTCATTTATACATATGTTACATATTTTAAGGTTTAGTTTTAAACCTTAAATTTTCTGATATATGCTTAATTGGAAGTTAAGATAACAGGCCCAACTACATTAAGCCAATTTGAATAAAGTAAATGAGCGATACCATCCAAATATGAGCATTGAAGTACCATTATTAGCTTAAGTTAACTTTTGAAAACTTCCATTTCTATTAATTTAATAAATTTACAATCGAAACTCATCGTACAACAATAAATTACAAACTTGTCAAAAAAATTATATTAAGATATAAAATAGCAATTGAAAAATAAAAGAAACCAAAATTCAACAAATTAAAAAAAAAAATTGTAGCAAACTTTAATCAACTTTTGAAACAAAGCTTAATTCACTTTAGCCAATTGTAGTCCGGCCTAAAGTGTATTTATAATGTTTTTTTTTTATTTTAATATATATTTTTAAAGTTTGTTTTCATAAGTTAAATGCGTAAAACCTTTCTTATAAACGATAATAAGTTAAATGTGGGTATTCAGGTAAATTATATTGGGAAACGTGAATCGTTTAAGAATCTTAATATATAAAAAAATTGTGATTTCAGATTCGTTTTGAGAAACTTAAACCTAAGGACCTATAATTTATTTCCCAATACATCATGAAAGTATTGAGTAAGTACTTTTGAGTATAGAATGCTCGAAAAGGCGATCGGTATTTAAAAAATTAATGACCGTCATCTTGGGTTTGCCACTTTTATATTTCAGATTTTTGATCAGCAACTTCCCAAACTCCCTATGTGATACCCACTAGTCGCATAGTTGATGCTGGTCTGAATATGGACCTATTCTAACCAATTTGGGTTCGGTCTTGGGCCAATAAAAACACAAAGTGTAATTTGATTAAAAATTTTACAGGAACACACGGACGGACATTGTTAAATTAACTCAGAAAGTGATTCTGTGTCGATTGGTATATTTTTGGTAGTTACAAACATCAGCACAAAATCATTTTACCCCAACCACCACGTAGTAATGTAGGGTACAAAAAGTTCAACAGTATTTTATTTTTTTAAATAACGATACTATTTGCAGTTTCAGCATTAACATGTAGCAGAATTCAGTGTACATTAATAATCGTGCCATCTTCTAAAATGCCTTTATACAAATTTCTCTCACTGTGGGCGCATTTTGTATATATTATTGAAACACAAAAAGATACTGGCATGTCATTTAGTACATAGCCGGCAAAAATACATAAAAAACTTTTAAATGAATTACAATTATTTCAAAACAGAGATACCACTTGAATTGTGTGCTGCATTTAAAATTGTTTGGTTTTGTTTTTGTTTTAATTCATACTAAACAAATTTAATTTTTTGCTTTTAAAGGCAATGAGGTAATCGCGTAATTATAAATACATATATTTGAATATTTTTTATAAGAAAAATAAAAAGAGTTGTTTTGTTTTTGTTGAATATTTTATTGTTTTCTTGTTTTATAAATTTCTTGTTCTGATTTCACTTCTCATACTTGAGAGATTATTTATTGAAACAGTGTATAAAAAGAGAGGGAGAGATTTGGTTTTATTACAAATTCACTCCCCAAAAGCTTTAATCTTATTAATGAAAAAAGTTTATTTATAGTCAAAACTGTTACCGGCAAATATTATCAGCTAAATAATGGCAGTTCTTATCTAAAGAATTGATATATTCTCTGTTTATCATTAGAGTTACCAGAAATTACGATTTTATATTTTTATATGTGGGCAAAACATGATCTCCAACTTTTATGCCTGCTTACTTATCTCTCAATATAACCAGAGCTTAGTGCTTAACAATAGCAATGAAATATAATTCAGTTAAAGATATAATGGTATTTTTGTCATCCAAGTAAATCATATCGCTCATTTGCAAGAAGACCGGCATAAAAGTGATTTCGAGATAATTGCGGAAGATATGTCCGTAATAGTTTAAATCATTGTAGCCAAATTATCGCATGCAAGATCAATCCGCGACAATTTTAAGCCGTTTACTATTATTGTCAGTCATCTCGAAAGTATAAAGATATTGCCTAAATATTACTTGGAAGTTAAGAAGATACTCGTATCGTGCTACTCAAGAGATTAAAAAAATTAACATTTTTTATAGTCTATTTTTATTTAAATTTCTCGTCTTATTCTTATTAAAAATTTAAAATCCAAAGAACAGGTTGCCAGAACAGTTTATACTGAATTAGCGTGTAGTAGAATCTACAGAAAATGGCCAGTAGCAAATAACCAAACTAAAGAGACTAGTTTTGAATTTTGTTTACATTGGTTTTTATTAATAAAATCTAAGATTGCAAATAAACAAATTGTAAATTAAATTGGGGTGAAATAAAATTAGTTTTGTAAATAACTCACTAATACCAGTTTTTAAGAAATCTCCCGAAAATCTCACAAATGTAACGACTTTTACAGAATACAACACTGCGTTTAGCTTATTTTGTAGAATTTTTGCATAACAAAGTGGCAACACTAACAAAAAGATATCACAAAATAATAAATTTAAATAATTATTAAAAACATAATCAAAATAAATGGTAACCCAATAAAAAATGTGTTAGTAACCAAAAGAAAACAACGAAGAAAGCTTTGCAAATTAAATTACCTGTTTTCCTCCCTTCAATATACTGAAAATTTTTGACTAGCTTGTAGTTCTAACCGAAAAATAAATTTACTAACATACTCCGCCAAAGAATAAAGTGAGTTTTAGAAATATTTTTATACATATGTACATATATCACCATATAAAGTATGTTTTTATTAACCACAAAATTGGGGAAAAGTACATGATACTACATGGGTTCTTTGAAATTTCCTTCCATTAATACCACTTTTTTATGCAATGCCTTTAGAAAGAATAATAGAGCAATTCCATATAAAAGCGATCACCTTTTGGACGACCCCTCTCCGATTTTAAAATAAATAGTCTCAATCGATTGCCCAGCAAAAAATAATGTACCTACATATTTTTTTTTTTTTATATAGGGACTGGTTTAGTGGTGGTGTACACCACTGTAATGTGACAAAATTGAAGAATTCTTCATAAGGGACCTCATTGAAAGTTGTTTTAAAAAAAAACTACTAAAGCGATCGCAACTCGTTGGAAAGGTATTGAATCAGGCTTTAATTGAAAAATAAAATTTTCCTAATTTTTCTCAGAAATTTACCTTTTTTCCCATGAAAATTAAATTTTCCGATTTTTCACAGAAGATCCTAAATTTTCCGGCTAATTTTATTTTTTTTTGGATTCCTCATAATTTTTGCTTTAAGAATCAGCAATAAAAAAATGGGCCCCGACTCCTTGTTGGACAGGAGAAGAGCATTTAAGAGACCACCTTGTTCTCATTGTTTTTATATTTTTTATAATTGAATTATTTTTAATTATTTAACATTATTTTATTTTATTATTAAAAATACATTTTAAAAATTATTTTACAGTTAAAAATACATTTATGAAGAAAAAATCAATTTTTTTTAAGAACCCCAAGTTGAGTGTGTAGTGAATATGGTCTGCCTGCCTTCACAAGATCGGCCATAAATCCATGGATAATAGCAGCAGTGGCATGTAATGGCACACCAAACCCGACTGAGGCTACAGGTCATAAAATGTTTTGTAAATTTTTTAAATTACCAGGTAATAAATATTTCGCCTAAAATGACACGTGCAGAAACAAGTCATAAAACACGGATTTTCCATAAATATGGCGAAATATTTATTACCTGGTAATTTAAAAAATTTACAAAACATTTTATGACCTGTGGTCGGCTTATTGGCAGTAACCAATTAAGTCCCTCTTTAAAAAACATTTTATGACCAGTAGTTCACGCAAATTTTCCTATTAAAGAAAAGCAAATATCGCTTATTTTTTTTTACCTATTTTTTACCAAAAAATAAATATAAATACTTCACACACTCTGAGTCAAATTTCAGTTGAATACTAAACGTGAAAGTGTTAAAGTGTTTTTTTTTGTAAAGTAAAGAGTGAAGCTGTAAAGACAATTTAAAGTAAAATGAATAAATTTTGCTGCAATCCGTTTAACAAGAGTGGACATCGTTCGAAAAAGATAAAAGTATTAAAATTAACTGGTGTTTCGAAGCGATACATGAATGAATTAAATATACAATACGGTGAAGAAGCAGAATTCATTTGCCCCAAGTGTAAAATCGATTTGTCTCAACAAGCAAATGCATTGAAACAAATGCAACCACAATCCGAGAGTGAAATGAAAATTGAACAAAATGTTTCATCTGATAGTGATGCAGACATTCCGATGGTCAATATGTCTTTGAGTCCTTTGAATGAGGCTATTACCACTTTAGGTGAAACGCCTATTAGAAAAACAAAGTTGCGAAGTGAAAAATACAGGAAAGATAAAAAAGGCAAGGTTATGAGTGGAAATTGCCATTAACACAGTTTTATGCACTCAAAAAGAACACGATGCCATGGAGCGACGACTTCAAAACAGATATAATAATGTCAAAACTATAACTGGAACGCAAAAGTTTCATTGCTTCATACCAAATATTTCTGATATGTCAATTAATGTAAAGCGGTACTCTTCGTCTGCCGACGTGCTAAATTTAAAATTACTTTAATTTTATAATGATGCCAAGACAATTGAAATTTTTAATAAATATTGTAATTAAGTATAAGCAGCAAAATAAGAAAGATTTTTTCTTCATAAATGTATTTTTAACTGTAAAATAATTTTTAAAATGTATTTTTAATAATAAAATAAAATAATGTTAAATAATTAAAAATAATTCAATTATAAAAAATATAAAAACAATGAGAACAAGGTGGTCTCTTAAATGCTCTTCTCCTGTCCAAACAAGGAGTCGGGGCCCATTTTTTTATTGCTGATTCTTAAAGCAAAAATTATGAGGAATCTAAAAAAATAAAATTAGCCGGAAAATTTAGGAGCTTCTGTGGAAAATCGGAAAATTTAATTTTCATGGGAAAATTTAATTTTCATGGGAAAAAAGGTAAATTTCTGAGAAAAATTAGGAAAATTTTTAATTAAAGCCTGATTCAATACCTTTCCAACGAGCTATCACTCGTTGCGATCGCTTTAGTAGTTTTTTTTTAAACAACTTTCAATGAGGTCCCTTATGAAGAATTCTTCAATTTTGTCACATGACAGTGGTGTACACCACCACTAAACCAGTCACTATAAAAAAAAAAAAATATGTAGGTACATTATTTTTTTGTTGGGCAATCGATTTATTTTAAAATCGGAGATTGGTCGTCCAAAAATTTGCCAATTTTGATCGTTTTCATATGGAATTGCTCAATAAAAGAATAGCAATTAAAAAACAAACAAAAAGTACAATACAAATTTTTGTACTATTTTTATATCCTCTAAACATCGAAGATGGCACATAAAAAATATGTAGACTCGGAAATCCATGTAAATACATTTGTCTTTATGGAAAAATTCTAATAACTAATTTATTCTTTGAGCATAAGGTTTGTTTTTTTTAATAAAAAGTATTAGTTATTTTTCAATATTTCGCTACTCCATTGTGTAGCATCTTCAGGAAAAACAATTGTAAATTTTCAAATTATTACACAATGGAGTAACGAAATATTGAAAAATAAATAATACTTTTTGTAATAAAAAACAAATCTTAAGCTCAAAGAATAAATTAGATATTAACAAAAGAAAAAGGTAAAATAAAAGATAAAAATAAAAAATTCCAATTTATAAATATTGTTTATTTTGTTTTTATCGCAAAGACAAAATTAATAAAAAAAAAATGAGAAAACAAAGGGAAGAAAACATGTTTTTCACAGTTGTAACAATTTATTTGTTAAAAAAATTTGTTGATGTGAAAAAAATTTTTGAGCGGTTAAAAGAGTTTGAAGTGAATATAAAATATTATTCGCCTTACGGCTTTTGGTGAAAAAATATGATAAAATGTTTAATTCACTATACGCTAATAAGAAATTGTAATTAAACACACAAAATTGTATGGACAATTTAGAGGTATCTTCATCATATTCATAACTTTTTTGCCGCTTTACCCATTGCTCGTTTGCAATACCAAACTGCTTGGGAGGATATAAAGCAATTTGGATAAATGTAGCAAGCGCGCTTTTGCCTTGGCAAAGCGGCTTAAATTATCTATACGCAACGTAGCCAGCTGATTCAATCTAAATGAATGAGTTAAAAAGAGTCAACCATATGGAGATACGCCACGATACGTATGGCTAAATGAGCCTTTAGAATTAAATTAGGATCGTGAATATATGCTTATACTGTGTAGGGTGGTATTAGACCTATATTTCGATGAGCAATGGCAAACTGATATATGTATATATATCCTTTCATATATGTGGAAGGTATAAAATAAAATTAACAATAGTTTTCAATTTTTAAATCACTTTTTATGAAATTTTATAAATGAATATTTTTAAGTTTTAAATGCATTTATTTTATTTTTTTATGTACATAAAACACGATTATTATAAATGCAATAAATACTTTGACCTATTTATCACATATCTGAGTTTCATCCAAATAGGCGGGAGAAAATTCCTTTAAAGAAAAAAAAAAAACAACTTTTAAAACATCGTTTTGTTCTGCCTAAAAATCCTTTAGTGGATTTCTTTTATAAATTGCATTTTTTGCCTAAAGAAATTAACATTTTACTAGTTTTGCATTCAAGCTAATATTTTTTTTGTATATATATAAATGAAAATAAAACCGCTCAATCTAATTACAAATGTCTAAATTGGCAACCTTGTTTAATTTATAAGCACATTGTTAAAGAAATTGTATTAAAAAAATCTCTTTGAAACTGAAGTAAAAAAGCTTTAGACGTGGTGAATTTCTTTCTCTCAGTTTTTTTTCGTACAAGTTTGCTGTACATTCAACATTTTGTTAAAAACTTATTTTTTTGGCAAAATAAAAATGTATACGATCGCTGTGCTATTTCCGTACTTTTATTTAGTGGACTATTCAGTTTTATAATAGTCTTATAAATAAGCAGACGTGTTTTTACTGGATGGCTGGAAACTTTAATTGAAATAATATAGAAAAGAATAAAAGAAGAATCATAGATTACAAAGCGATTGCAAGAAACTAAAAAAGATATTAAAAGAAAGAACAGAGTGTTTAAATAGAAAAAAAGACATTTTTGAAATCAAACGGAATTTTGAAGAGAAAAAAGTATACGAATATATATTTTTCTTTTAATTTTTGTTTTTAAATTGCAATATATAATAATTTGTTTTATTTTTCTTTTTAAAATAGATAAAAGACAGATTTAAAAATTATCCAGAGACGACAATTGTATTAATCACAACGCCTGCTTTGTGGATTACCAAGGCGTATGATTAATACATAACAATATTTAACAATTTTTTTTTTGTTTGTGACACCAGAAGTTGTCAATTCAATTTGGCAATTGCAGAGAACTCATTTAAGAACTAGTTTTTGAAGACACACTCCAACCTTTTTTATTTCCAAAATTAAGGTTGTGTAGTTGTGTTTGAGGAAGAAAATTAAAAGAGGAGGCCTTTTTCTTAAACGCACTTCAACCTACAATTAAAATCCTTATAATTATTTGTATTTTAACTTAATTGAAAGACGTCTACTAAACAAGGTGGGTCCCGAAAATAGAACCAACAATTTTTAATAAAACTTGAATTTATAAAATCGATTAAGTCATCTGCACATTAAATGAATTCAAGTTTGCAAAAATAAAACAAATAAAACTTGTTAAACAGTTAAAAATAAGTATGTGCTCACAGCGCATACGAGGTCATTTACTTTTGATTAGTGTTTCCAAAACGGTTAACCGCAAAAACGTTTTTCCCTTAATTTAGGTTTTTTTGCAAATCGGTTAACTGAAAAACCAAAATTTCGGTTAAACGAAAACACGGTTAACCGGTTTTTATTTTTTTGCTTATAATCCCATCTTAAGTAAGGCGCTTTGATACAAATTTAAACTTCTATACATTTTAACAAAAATTATCTTAGACTTTATTAAAATTATACACAGAGAAAAAAGATTAATTGTGACAATCGAATTTCTTGCCAACCGAATGTTTGGCGACCGAAATACAATAGACTTGAAACTATATATTTCAATTGGATCAGGAATGCATTTGGTTACTCCAACCAAACTATTCAGTTGGCAAGAAATTCGGTAGTCACAATGAATGTGTTTTTTCTGTGTACAATTTCAATCTCCAACTTATTTTTCAACATTGGCAAAAAATATTTATATTTCTTGTATTTTTCTGAGACGTATCTTTAATAGTAAAAAGGGTTCAATTCGGTTAACCGACAAACCGGTTTTTAAAAAAGTAGATTTTTTTTTGTGGAAACGCTGCTTATAAACCAAATGTGTATAAGCATAAATTTTAGTGCAAATTTCAAATTTTTTGTTAAGAAAACTGAAAATTTTCTGTTCCTTTAAATTTTCTTTCGTAAAGCTAAATAAATCAAATGACCTAAATATTTCTTTTGTATGTTGTTGTTTTTTTTTTTTACTTTTAGTACCATTCACTTAATGTTGGCTGTTGTTTTGTAGCAACAACAAACATTGATCAAACTAAAGCAACCAAAATAAAAAACGAAAACTACTTAATATTGTGCGTAATGCAAACATAATTTCAAAATGTCTTAATCATATATAAATGTTAAAAATTTTGAAACATTCTTTTCATTCCAGTGTACACTTGGAGTCCCAAAAAGACTCATATGAGAATGGGTGTATTTCTTTGCTGATGAACCCTCTTCGGGGGGCTCTTTTATGATTTATTAATATGAGCGTCATTGCGAATTTTTTAACTTTCCCAGCCATTTAATTATTATTCATTTGTAAACGTTGAAGGAATGGAATGTTGAAATAGCCTCATGGTTCCAAAATTAAAGCGCTCTGGAAATTATAATATATTAGAGTCTTTTAAGAGTCATAATTTCAAAGCGATCATGTATATTTTTCATATAAAAAAATAAATAATTTATGCACACAGAGAAAAAATTCGTTAAATCCCAATTCAAAAATTCGTCAAATCCAATTCAATTAAAATCAGTTGGTACCGACAAAATATTGAAAAAACCAATATTCACAAAATCTTCAATAAGTTCTGAATTAAGAGCTGAAAATTATCTCATGTTAAAGAAGTAACTTTTCTCTTTGCGAATTTTGTGTAAAATTCGATAACAATTTGTCGAGCATGCAATTAAGATTGACAAATAAATTTTAATGTTTTTTTTTCTAAGTTAAAACCAAAACATATTTGGGGGCTATAAAATTCGGAAATATGTTCTTTTGAAACATTTCCATACATTTTATAGATAATGTCAAAATATTTTAAATTTTTGTTAGTTGTTAAAATTCTTTAAGAAAATCGCATAAATCTTGAAAGGAATTAACAAAAATAGTTTTGCATTTGCTATATTTGTTTGTAGAATTAGATGGTTGAAGAATTACGCCGTATTATTAATTTTTTTTAAAAATAATTGTTGTTGGTCTTTTTAAATTAGCAAAAACCACAAACTCATCTTTCTTGGCAATTTACCAACTAGAATACATTCTTCTTTTTGGCTAATCTTGTCATAGCAAACGTCATATTTACGTTTCCAATTTGTAACACTTAATATTAAATTTTGTTTTGTATTTTCATTGTTTTTTTTTTAATTTGTTTGTAAAGGTAGCCGTTCCAATTTAATTGTTAAAAGTGTAACACAAATATATATTTTTCATTAACAGTTTCAAGAGTATAGGCGTCTTAATAAAAATAAATGAAAAAGGGAAATCAAGAGAAGAAGTCCATGCGATAGGTCAAAAGGTAACATTTATCATACGAAAATGTTGAATGTGACGTATGAGTACTATTGGAAGTTCAATATTAATCATACGTACCATGTAGATGTAGTATATGGAATTTTTGAGTTTAAGACCACTTGTAAAATTTGCTGCAAAATATATTCCGTTTAACCCTCCTTTCAGAATAAAAGAAAGTTGTACGTCAAATCTGTTTTTCATTTAGCATTTTTGTCTTGTTTGACACACAGCTAACGGCGACGTACTGATTTCAGTCGTACGCTAAGTAGACGAAATAATTCATAATCAAATTGTGCTACAGAAGTCAGACACAGTCGAACCCCGATTTGCGACCTACAAAAAACGGCAGAAATCCGATTTACACACATATACCCCATTTAGAGAATTCCAAATTTGGTGTCTCTCTACATTAAATTAAAAAACAATAATAAAGCGTATTAAAAATTTAAAAATATGCATTTAAAATATTAAACATCCGTTCGCTATTGATTTATTTCAGCGTTCTCAATTTAAGTAGTTTTTTTTTTGACTTAAAATGTAGTTAAAGCATTGAATATAATTGGAATTCCCTGACATATTCCTCATCGTGATAAAAAAATTCTTATAAACTTGGAGAGAGAAATCGCAAAACAGGGTTCTGGTGAAATATTAAAAATATGCAAAATATACATTAGCATATCTATGCCATTTAATTGCAAATTTATTAAGTTCATCTTAACCGTATTTTACTGTATTATACAATTTTCCAAAAGCGTAAGATTAATTTATTGTATAAAAGTTGTTATCCACTGATTTAACCAAAATTCACTACAAACTGATTCATTGAAAATAAATTTTGAATTTGTTTTTGAAATAGGTGAAAAAACAATAAGGGTATTCATGTCATAAATTTAGGTCTTGTAAAATTGCAAAAATGTACAGTTATTCTCAAACACAAAACAAACCTGACAATTTTGCACTGCCCAAAATCAAGTGTAAATATTTGGTCTTGGAAAAAGTGTAACTGTGTAACTTTTAATGGTGTTCATTCATATATAACTTGGCAACACTTTTTCTAAAACAAGTATTGTGTATATTAGTTGAAAGTAAATAAATTTATTTAATAAAAACTTAATTTTCTTTTATTGACAAGAAAAAGTATAATTAAAAAACAGAAATAAATAAAAATTAAACTAAATTCACTAAACACAGTTGGCTTTTTAATTCAATAATATACATTTTTGGAAATGTTGCTTGATATTTATTTTAAAAGGAGCGCTCACATTTTTGCAAGAGAAAAATTTCTGATGTGAATACCCTTACCATGATTTCATATGTATGTATATATGTTTAACAAATTGCATTATTTTTTTTATTATAAATGACGTCATTTTGTTAAAAACTTTTCAAAAACTGTTCGATTTTTGTTTTTATTTTAAAATAATTTTATATTGTTTTAAAAATATAAAGAAAAACGCATATTAAACATCTACTAATCTAAAAATAATAAAAGAAAACACAGACACACACACACACACACACACACATGATGATGACGGCTAAATTGAGGACGTTTTGTAGAAAAAAATAAAATAAATAAATAGCAAAATTAAATAAAACCAATCAAAATTTAAAACATAATAACACAAAAAATTGAGTAAAATTACAAATAAATTTAAAAAAAATAAATAAATCAAATACTCTTTTTCTACCAAGGCTGGTATAAGAGAAAATTTCAAATTTTTAATATTTACAACAGGAAAAACATTTTCAGTTCTCTTTTTCTCTTGCTTCAATTTTCACTAGTAAAAACTTTTATAATTGAGAAGATTTCCCTTGTGCAATGCCAATGAAGATTTTTGTATTCGAATTTCGAATAATTTTCTTGATTTTCCCACAGGCCCTATGATCATGTATGAGAAATATTGCGTTGTTCACTTTGAGTATAAACTTGTAGTTAAACGGCCGCATTTACTTTTCCACGGCAATCTTCACAGCCTTTATTTTTTGTGGATATTGAAATCAAGCAAAAACTTTTTTTACATATATACGAGTTTTTTATTTTTCTTTAAATTTTTCATTTCAAGAAAAATTTTAATAAACTTGTGTGTTTAAAATTTAAAATATATATGTATATGTATAACAAAAAACACATTGCTACCGCCCCAAATAAAAGAAACAAAATTAAAACCGCCAGCAGACCATCAAACAGTCATAATTTTCGTCATTGAAAACAAGAAAAATATATTAAACGGATACGACGACCTCGTGTTTTTTTAACAATATTTCAACAATATTTGATTTAATTAATCATTTCTTTTGTTCATTCTTATTCTTTTCTTTTATTTAGATTAAACGACTCTTTACAAGACAAGGATCGTCAGGTTGGTCGTGATTTGGAAGAAATCGAGGCCATATTCCGTAAAATCTCTTCGTTGCAAGACAAATTCAATTCGCTGCTAGAAGAAATCCAAGCTGTGCATGCATTTGATGAAAATATCGCAAAAATCGAAGAACATATACAAGATTTGGATAAACAAGTTAAGGACACAGTAATCGAATCACAGACCTCGATATCGACAACCAAGGAACTTTATCTGAAGAAACAAAACCTTGTACCTAGTGATATTGACCAGGAATTTACTGCTTTGGAATTGCTCTCAGAACGTGTACAAGGCAATATGGAATCGAAACAGAAAGAATTCAAACGGGCCAAAACAGTTCGCACCGATTATCTAGCTGGTGTCGATCAAATCCAAAGATGGCTGATGCAAGCCGAAATGGAGGTGCAAGATCGCACTCTGGCACCAGCACAAATGAAGGAACTTTTGCACCGCATCAATCAAGAAATCACCGGCATTTACGAACGCTTTACAATGGTCAAGACAAATGGTCAGCTAATTATTGACAATTGCCGCAACAGTGACGAAAAGGTTTTGGTACAGACAACGCTCGATCAATTGGCACAACAGTTGGGACAGGTCCGCTCATGGTTAGATGAAAAGAAACAACAAGTCGGCGATAGTTTAGATGCATGGACACGGTTTATGAATCTGTATCAGATCGTTATGTCTTGGGTGGCTGAGAAACGTGTATTCTTAGATCAATCGATTGAATTGAAAACATTGCCCGAGGCTCGCAGTAAGCTGAATGACTATATGACGGCCGTGAAGAGTATTAAACCGATTGTTAAGCATTTGAGTGAAATGGATAAGGAATTGGAACACATTAGTCAAGTGACGACAGTGGGAGATCTCAAGGATAAACTGCAAGAAGCCGAGGATGCGAAGGTTGCTGTGGAAGCTGTTTTGTTGGAAAGGGTAAAAGATATATTCAATGAATTGATTTACATTACATTACATAAAAGAAATGATAATCGCCCTCATTACGGTTGTCGTAGTCGAATACAAGAGCATTTCGAACGTTTGCTGAACAGCCGTTAAAAACAAAACTTTTAAGCAATTTTCCAAGTGAATTTATTAAAGTTCAGAAATTCGAAAACAAAATATATCATCAGAGTTTAATTTTCAATCTAAACAAACGAATTTTGTATGAGGTCGAAAATTGCGACAACCGTAATCAGGCTGAATTGATTTCATTTAAATTTTTATCGTTTGTGGCAGCATCGAAATATGTTCATACAAAACACAGAGTTGCATGCAATTAGTAGGTAGTGTGATTTCGGGAAAGGTATAAATATCAAACAAAAAACTGGATTAACTGTGTTATCTACCAGATTAAAGTATGGGTTCAATCGACTTGTTTAGTTCTCGATTGGAGTATAAACATATCAATTTCCATGAGATAAAATTTATTTTATTTTCTCAATTGTTTTCCTTATTCTTTCATTGTGATGAGGAAAAAATGGATGTAAACAAATAACAATTGAAGAGATATAACAAATATTTTTTTATTTATTCAATTTACGTGCTTATTTTTACTTGTGATGAGCGCTGACTGTCATAACATATGACTGATAGTCACAACTTTCTATGCAAAACAACAATAAAATTACAAAAATTCAAATTTTATTTGTCATTGTCTACACAAGATCTTGATTTTTTTTTGTATTCTCTGAACAAAACTTCAAATAAGTAAAATTTATCTGTGATTTTTGCAACAACAAACATATGGGGGATACAGACAATATGGAATCATAAACTTTTTAGTGGGAGCAGACACGTTAAAGTCTTTCGTTGATCAAATATAAATTCTATTTAAAAAAATTGTGGCAATTTAAGTTTTCTTTAACCTGCTTTTACTAGATTCAATTTTAATTGCACGCTACAGCAAGAAGATTTTAGCTTGCATCTCCTGAATTTAAATTCTTCTTGGATGTGGTTACAGAATGTTTTCAACATATTTAATGTTACATTTAAATTTTTTCTTCGTCATTAGAACGCTTTGCTACAAGAAGCTTGTGAAGAATGGGATCAGTGTGAACGTAAAATTAAGGACATACGCAGCTGGATAGAAAAGACCAAACAATCATTAGAATCACCACAACACAAAAAGAAACCATTGAGAGATCAACTGGGCTATTGTGAGAAAACCATGGCCGACATTAATGTACAGAAGACGAAATTAAGACTTTCTATTGAAAAATTAGAGGTAAGTAGTAAGAGCAAATTAATATTGAAAATTTATAATTAAATTTCGTATTTTCCCTTTTCTACGCGTCTCTCTCTCTCTTTCTCTCTCTCTCTCTCGCTTTGTCTCTCTCTCTCTTTGTCTCTATCTCTTTCTCTCTCTCTCTCTCTTTCTTGTCCGTTCAATGTTTTTAGGTACACTTTAAAAGTGGAATGGGTGGCGATCCTCGGCTGAGTGAGAATGTTGATGACTTGTTAAAGGTTTTGGATGGTTTGGGTGGTTTAGTCAAAACTAAATGCTCTGGCCTAGAAGAGACCCTCCAACAAATCGATGTCTATCAACAACAAATGCAAACTCTTAGACAAAAGATCATACATGAGGAACAACAATTGAGATTAGTTATGGCACCCACCTACTTGCCTCACGATCGTGACCGTGCATTAGCCGAGCAACAGGTACGTATCAGTAGAGTTTTATAAAAACAGAATAGAATTTGAAAGAATTTATAAAACAAAATAAGGAGCCCATAAAAGAGAGTTTTTTTTTGTTTAACTTTAATTGTGATAGGAAGAAGATAGAAAATCTAATTAGGTTTCATTTTAGGTTTTGAAAAACGTTCGTCGTCTTTAAATGCATTTTGTTATTATCATTATTTTTACAAATAATCACTACCAATCATCTATATTCATCAAAATATTGATGAATTTTGTATAATTTTGGAAATAACTAATTTTTTGCAAAAAAAAAAAAATAATAATAACCCAGCATAATTTTTTTTTTATCTAATCGAATTGAACACAAACACTAGGAAAATTATGAAAATGCGTTTGAATTAATCTTAACAAATGCACGGTGGCTGCGTTAAACAATTTTTGTAGAGAATTAAACAATATATTTATTTGTTTATTTTGTAGTAATATTATTTATTTATTTTTTTTTTTTTTTGTATTTTTTACGTGTTTTTAAACATATCAGTTTTATTTTTTTTTCTAACACCGTGCAGCCTTCATACATTTTTTATTGTTTCTAACTTTGTCACCATCATCATTATCTTCATTATTATGATCGAAATTATAATACGAAACGAAAATATCATTCTTGTATACATATGGATGTGTGTGTGGTCACTGTTATATTAACAAGTCATCGAAATCATAAGTTTAACAAAAACAAATCCAACAACATTTCATTTCATTTGTTCCCCTTAGTAACTTGAATGTTTCAAATATAACTTATTTAAAGAGAAAGAAAAACATACAATATAAATTATCACGTGACACGTGCCAAGAAAAGCAAAAAGATTAAAAGAGAAAATAAAATTATATTTAGGAAAATCCCAATATATATCGTCTCAAAATTTACGCTGGACCAAGTGTAGTATAGAATATTTTAATGGTGATTAGTTTATTTTTTATTTTTTTTTTCTAAATATTTTTAAGTTTTAAAATAGACACACCAGACTTTACCTTGAATAGTTTTTTTTTTCTTTTGAAAACTACGAAATATAGAAAACAATCTGTTGCTCGATTGTTTTGAAAATAAAAAAAAAATGTTGTTACTTTAATATTAAGGCTGTGTGCGACGCAATTCAAACTAAATTCTTTGAAAATCATTAATTTCCTAAAGTTGCATTCTCTCCATTAGGAGTATGTATTCTGCTGAAGAGCTAGTCTCTAGTAGAACTATTGCGCTACATTATGCAAAATAATAATATTAATTTTATATTTCGTGTGTAACATAAATAAATATTTTCCAAAACCAATGCAAATATATACATTCTATGTGCATATTATACTTTTATTTTCTAAATGAATTTGCAATTTTAAGAGCAAGGTATTGCAATTTTTGTCATATATGTACATAGTTTGGTTTCAATTTAGTCGTACGCAGCCTAAATTAAGCAATTGTTCCTACCTATAGAAAACAGGTTATTAGTTATAGTTTTTCTTTTTTTTTCAATTGATAAAAACTGTTTTTTAAATGAACAAATATATTAATCAGAATCAAACTGTAATAAATTTTTCTAGTTCAGATCTTTTAGAAAACTCTAAAAAAATAGATTTAGTTTTAAGGCTGCATTTTAAAGTCAGCTCAGAAAACAACAGATATACCTAAATTATAGCCAATCGAATGATGCAGTTTCGACAACATAAAATTAGTTGAGAAAACATAATATGACTGCAAAAAATAGAATTTGGTTGTATTCGGTGGTTCCAACGATTGCCAACGTGTACGGTTGTATTAATAGCTATAAAAATTTAGAGCACGTTTAAAACCACCCACCCTTATTAGTTGTTATATTAAAAATAATATTTAGTTTAAGTTATTGCAAGAATTTTGCAATTGATGGTAAGTCTTTGATTTTTTATTTTAAAATTGTTATTATATCTTATTAAAAGTTTACAAAAAAATTTTGGAATTTGAGGAACAAACAAAAACATCTTGAGAAGCATAACAGTAATTAGATGAAACAAAGTTAAAGTTGAAAAAATCACCAATTCACTTGTGTTCACCTTTAAAATAAATCACCTCCTTTTCTTAAAATCATTAAGGATTTCGCTGCATATTTTCACAATACACACATTTCATCATTTATCATCAAGCTTTTAATTTTTATTTTTTTAGTTATAGTTTAATTTTTCCCAAAATCATTGAACAAATATTATTTAATACACACCTTCATGCATAGGGAAAAAAGCACGACTTGTTCCAAAACTTCATAAGAAACCCGAAAATGCGTTGGTTTACAAGATTGCATTGTAATTTACAATGAACAAAAAAATTAATTGATGAATTGAAGGTCTGTAAACAAAAGTAAAATTATGATAATTAAAGAATATGCGGGCAATTTAAAGATATTCGAAAAAATTAAATGCAAAAGCACATTTGATTTATATGTTAATGAAAATAAAAATAAACCGAAATTTTATAAAAGAGGCCAAATCACTTCTTGCACATAACATAGTTACATATTCACGGAAAAAAGTAAAAACACCAATTTTCATCGCAAAGTTAGTACTTAACCTTGTGTTACATTTGCGTGACAATAACTTTGGTTTGGTTAAAATGAACCGACTTTTAGGCAAGTTAGCCGGCCTAATAGAATTGTACGTGAAAACAAAACTGTTGTATATTGTCGGCGCTCCAGTGCAAAAGTAACAGTCTCTAAAGAAGGTTTATGTTTTGAAAACAGAGTCGGTGCTCTTTTCCAATTTAATTAAATTTTCATTTCAAAAGTATCATTAATTTCATTTGGAAAATGTAGTTACTATTTCTTATCTTATTTTTTATATTATATTAATTTTTTATGGGGCTTTATGGTTTCTTTTTTAAGTTTTTTATTTGGTTTTTATTTTTGACTTAATTTTTTTTCTTTTTTTTTTCTTTTACCAACATTTTTACATAAAAAAAATCTCAAAAACATTATGAACTATAAATAATAAACAAAAAACCAAATCCAAAAATATCAAAAACAAACAAAACCGGTGTTGTTGCTCTACTCTGCTAAAAAAAACGGTATTGGTATATATTATTGCCCTCTTTATCACTCACATAAATATTTAAAAACAAAAACTAATACACATTCATTTTACAAAACTAACTTTTGTGTATCCTTTAACAAAATTTGTTTGCTATTATTGCTAACTAAAATCCTCTCTATTTGCCTCTCTTGTTATTGCTTGATGTACGTGCTTAACATGATAATCTCTTATACAAACATACCATATAAATGCCTTCTTCTTTGTGGGGTTTATTTTATGCTTGTATTGTATTTTTTCTCTATTACCATTACCTTCCATATGTCTGTTTTATATACAACTCGTCCACTTGACCCTCTTACCATTATTATTGTCTCCATATGTCTATTGTATATGTTTAGGCATGTCGAGAACGTGTAAAAAATCTGCACTCGAAAATAACAGCTCGTAATGAACGCATTAAATTATTGATACATCGCGGCACGCCTGATGAATCGATATTAGAATTATAGATCGCGATCACCACTTGTGTTGACCATATTTTTTCTAGCATTAAGTCCTAAAGTAAGCAGCCACCGCGAAAATCAGCCATGTATTGGTAGCTTTTTTTTTTTTTTTAAGAATTTTCTAAGAGAAGGACATTTTCATTCAGCTGAGAGAAAATCTACCAAACAAACTCCCAATGTTTTTTTTTAATATTTGCATCTCGAAGAGAATTGACTTGTACTTTTCTTAAAATAATCTTCTATGAATGCTCTACCAGCGATTTTTTATATTAGTTTATTTGATATCGTATTAGTTGTATAATTATATATAAATATATATTTTGAAGATGGATTTTAACATGACCCTAATTTAAAGTATACAAATAAAACAATGCCAAAGAATTTATAAACAAACCAATAGTTTTATTCTTCTATTCCCTCCTGCTATCTCGCTCTCTCTCTTTGGATTAAGTACTGTATTGAATTTAGCGATAGGTTTTAGCGTTAGATTTTTCTCTTTTAAAAAGGGGTTTTTTAATTTGTTTTTGATTTAGCTTAGGTCTAGTCTAATTCAAATTATGTTCACAAAACCTAACGTTTTTGGCAAATTTCCATATTATTTTTATTGCAAACGACTAGGCTCTGCGTGCATCTGTTGAAGATATGCAACAAAGATATGATGTGATTGCCGCCTTATCTTATACCCTGGATCCACATTCGGTGGTTGCGACTTCTTCATCCGTTTCAATGATGTTGAAGCCCTCAAAATTAGGCCTTACTTACGCAGAGGTATTGGGAGGTCATGCATCACCCGAAAGAGACACCCAAATGACCTATGATAGCCATACTGCAATTACTACCTCCGAAAAGCCCAGAACAGAACAAAATATAATTACCGAAGAATATGTGGATGATAAAGGTATCAAGCATACTGTTATTACCACAACAAAGACCACAACCACCAGCTCTACAAAAAGTACCAGGCTTGATCCAAACAAAATCAAGGCGCCAGATTCAAGTGCCACCACTGATTATACCGATAATGTGCCACAAGAGTCATCATTTGTTCAAGAAGTTCCTACTAAAACAACCTCTAGGCATAAAATAGAAGACTTCTTACAGCAAGAACGCAGACACCAGCCGCAGGTCGGTAGGCAAGAGTTGCAAGCGCCCAAAGAGCTACATAGAGGTCGATCGCCTAGGCGTAGACAACAGCAGCAACGGGAACAACCGCCTGTAAAAGAACAAATACAAATTAAATTAGAGTCACCGGCAGTAGAAACTATTATAAGCGGTTCTGATCAAGCCAATGTAGCATCTTATTTATCGTTGCCAGTACAAGCTAGAGCACGCTCTAAAAGTCCCATATGGGTTCCCGGTTCCACTTCCTATGCGGAAGTGTTAAGAGGTATAGAATTGGAAAGGCTAAGGCAAGAATCCCTAAGGGAAGCTGAGTTAGAAATTAATAATCAACCTAAATTTGAGAGGCAAATAGTAACAAAGAGAACTAAAGCTACCTCAAAAACAATAACGGTTCCTCAAGAAGAGGTTTTAGAATTGGCGCAGGCGCCATCACAAGAACCTCAACAATTTATTCCTACAGAGACTTCAAACTTACCGACATACTACTCAGAACAAACTTCAGAAATGACAACTTCCCAACCTTTGTCTAGCCTTAATGCATCACCTGTGGAACCAGTAGCGGCTCAGGAATCAAACGCTAATAAATCTATTCCAACTGCCGATTCGTATGTAAGTACCTATAGTACAAACATTCCCATGACGGCCGAAGAGATCCAAGCCACCTATTTACAGCCTGATCCTCAGCTTTATCAATCAATGTATGAGCATTTAGCGGACAGTGAACAGTGGGGTTATATAGCTCAATCACCTGGTATACCGGTACAACCTTCACAGTCTGATAATTTCTATGAACAAATGATGCAAGTGCAATATACCCAACCGGCGGCTGCTGCTTTACCAGCTACCTACGCAGGCTATCAATATCCTGCCCAGACTACTCAATACCAATTGGTAACGACTGGTTTTTATCCCCCTAACCAAACTCAACAACAAAATGAAACTTACGCGTCTCTGTACGCTTCGGCCAATGACCCAATTTATTATAGCCATCAGCCGACACCAGAGTACCAACATTATATTTACGATCAAGCTGTGCAGCCGCAACAGCAGCAATCAGAAATGTATGAACCTGATTTTTCCAATACTACACAAGATGAAGTGTTAAACACTGTAGTTACGACATTAGCTTCAATGATACAACAATCCACGCTGACTTCGACTATGACTCAAATACCGAATCAGCCTGACGTTACGGCTCTGTACGAGCCACAAGAGATACCGGTAGAAGAACCTATTCCCGATATAACATTCGGACAATTTGATTTAAATGAGATTGAAAGCATGCCACAGGAAGAATCTGTAGCACAAACAGACAATGCTACGACAAAGGAAAGCCCTTCTGATGAGAAATCGATAAAGGCTCCTACAGATAGTTCTAGCTACCATCAAGAATATGTGACGTATGTCCACGAACCCTCGCAGCAACATCAAGCTCAAATTGTGGAAAAACCACAACCCCAAATAGCGGGTACCACATATGCCGAAGTTTTATTCGGTTTAAAACATGGCCAAAATTTCCAGCCATCCAGTCAACAGCAAGCCCATGTAAAAGTTACAACATCCCCGCCCCAGATGAGGAAAAATCTCCCATCCAGTAAAAATCAGACAAGCAAAACTGAAACGATAACAACAACGACGATGACGACAACAACAATAACGAACAAACAAAATCAAAGCAAGCAACAACAGCAAATGTTTAAATCTCCCACTGATACTTTACGCAGAGGAGATGATAATCGGCAAAAGACGCAAATGCGTCAAAAAGACAGGTCTATGAAAGAAATGAATCCAGGCCATTCAAATGTTTATGGAGAGACTATGGTGGCAGTTGCTAAGCCACAAAAAACATTACATCAAACTACAACTACTGCCATGGAAACATTCGAATCGCCCGAGGAAGTGCAGAAACAAAAAACGAAAAAACCTAAAAGATCCCGAGAAGAAACCGGAAAGCCAGTCTTGTTGCAAGACTTCTTAAATTTTGAAAAACAACACTCGACCGAAACCTACTCAAAACCTAAAGAAACACAACAAAAAACGAACACTGAAACTAAAAAAGACAAGAAGGAATTCTCCAAAAAGAAATCCAAAGAACTACCAGATGAGACCAAACAAAAGCCATCGTTGGCTGATATTGTTAGGGAACAAGATTACGAACAAGTATCGTCCAAGTCTAAATTCAACAAAGATAATCAAAAAGATAAGCCGGTATCCAAGAAACCTCAAAATCAAACAGAGGACCCAAAACCAAATATATCTGACGAAAAACCACAAAAAACAGAAGACAAACATTCATTAGCAAATATTGTTAAGGAAGGGGTATCAGATTTAGTTGGAAAATTTTTACCTTCGAAGAAAGATAAAATCAAGAAGACGGAAATTGGGAAGCCATCAATTAAGGAACCTAAAATTACCAAGCCTAGTGATGTCAAAGAAGTTTCTAACACTAAAGAAATCCCTACATCAAATTTAGTTGTAAGCGAAAAGCAACAATCTAAAGATATTATCAGCAAAAAGGAGAAAAAACCTAAAAAGCTGCCGGAGACAATAAAATCCCAAGAACAAAGTAAACCCATAAAACAGTCACAAACAATACAAGAAGAAAAATCTATAATAGAAAGAGCTGAAAAGCTGCCTCAAGATGTTAAACAATCTAAGAGTAAATCTAAGAAAAAACATACAGAACCTAAAAATATTGAGCAACTGATAACTGAGATACCTGATGAGAAACTTTCCAAAGAAGTTAAGCAAGCAAAGAGCAAATCTGAAAAGAAAGTCAAGATATTAGAAGAACCACAAATTATTGACGAAGTTGTCAAAACTGCTGCAGAACCAGCAACTGAATTGATCTCAACAAGGTCCATCGTTTCGGAACCAGCACATGTTTCTGATACAGTTTCACCCACTAGCGAGACTTTAGATTCTGGGGCAATATTGACGACGAAAACAATAACCAAACATATAACCAAACGAATCATAAAAATCATAGTCGACGGCAAAGAAGAAACTGTAGAAGAAGAGGTTGTTGATGATGCCCCTCAAGAAAATGTTACCGTAGAAAAGATTAATTTACCACCAACTGATGATCTCAAAGATTTCAACGTTTGTAGTAACGTACTGAAAACTGGTGGTACAGTTACCAAAACGGTAATCACAAAGACTAACAGATTAATAAAGCGTATTTTGGAAAACGGCGACGAAGTGGTTGAGGAAGTCTTCGAAGAAGAGCCACAAGTAGAACAGCAGGTTACTGAGTTACCAACAACTATCAACGCCATCACAACTGAGTCAAAAATACCAGAAAAAACATTTGTGGCTCCCTTACAACCCTTCGACGCACCTATTGCTATAGAAAGGATAGAAGAAATTCTTAAAGATGTAAACGAACCTAAGGAAATGCAAAAGATAGAAACTGTAACTAATACCACCGGACAGGAAGAAAATAAGTTTAATGTAATGCAAATAGAAGAAATATCAAAACCTACAATTGTGGAGAATGTAAGCCCATCTTTTGTAGAAACTAGGAATGTTCAAGTAACTGAAATAAAAGAAAAAGTGCCAGAGGTCAAGAAAAAATCTAAAAAAAGTGAAAAACAAAAAGAAACTCGTGTAGAAAAAGAAATCACCGACCACACCAAAAAAGAACCTCAAGAGTTGGGAAATACAGTTGAAACTGTAGTTACTTGTCAACCAGGCGTTATTGTTAAACCTTACGACAAAAACATTGTTGTTCCCACTGCTACTACAGTCACTCAAGTTGTCCAAGGAGGAACCGTTACAAGAACCCTTACCACAACCACTAAGAGAATAGTCAAGATAATTACTGAAAATGGTGAAGAAATCATTGAAGAAGTTTCCGACGAAGAACCCCAAATTACAAAAGATATTACCGAGTTGCCAACTACTGTACAAACATCTATTGCACCCAGCATAACTGAAAATATAGATGCATCCACCGCTGGAGCGGATATAAATTCTACAATGACATCGCATGTTATTAGAGGAGGTTCTATTACTCGCACATTAACAACCGTTACTAAGCGCATTGTTAAACGCATCAATGAAAATGGTGAAGAAGTTATCGAAGAAATTTACGACGAGCAACCCGTTGTTACCCAAGAAGTTTCTGAATTGCCAACAAAAACAGAGACTTTTGTTATGTCCCCAACCATTCTAGAGAAAATGTCAAAGGAATATGTTGATGTCGCGCCCATTGAGAATACAGAAGTTAGTCCTATATGTACCACAGCTCAAATTGTTCAAGGTGGAACAATTACCCGTACTCTAACCACTGTCACCAAACGTATTATTAAACGTGTTAATTCGAATGGTGAAGAAATAATTGAAGAAGTTTATGATGAAGAACCTGTGGTAACTCAAGAGATTTCCCAATTGCCATCTACCACAAAAACTACAGTGATTCCAGCAATAGACAACGATTCCATTGTTCCAACTGATGCAACTAAAACAACTTCCCAAATTATTCAAGGTGGTACAATCACAAGAACATTGACTTCCATTAGTAAAAGTATTATAACTAGAATCAATGAGTTTGGAGAAGAAGTCACCGAAAAGTTTATTGATGAAGAGCCCGTAGTGACGCATGATATTACCGAGTTACCAACCACTTCGGAAATTTCGGTATTGACTACACCTGAAACTCTGCATGCTCAAACTGTTACGAAAACTACCAATACCATTTCGAAACAAATTACAAAACGAGACAATGAAAAGGGTGAAGAAATTGTTGTAGAAGTAAATGAAAATACTTCCGCATCTGAAACAGAATCCTCAAAACCTTTTGATGCTCCTTTGCAGCCATTTGAAGAACATATTTTGACGAATTCAAATGAACAAACAACCGAAAAATATCTTTCAGAACCTCAACAGGAAACATCTGTTATACAAAATGTTGCTGAAATTATAGAACCACAAACAATCTTAGAAACAACAGAGCCCCTGATCGAAACAAGTGCAACCTCAACTCAAGAAGAAGATGACTATCACGGTGGTGTAGTGAAAACCACCACAATACGTACTACGAAAAAGATAAAGAAAATAAAAAATGACGACAAGCAAACAACAGACGATGTTACTTCACCAACATTACTACAGTCTGAGGTTGTTAAAGCAGAACCCAAGGTTGAACAAACACAAATAAAAAATAAACAAGTGGTGGAATCGCAGCCTAACATGAAAGAAGTGGTATTGGAACAAAGTAATATTCATACGGAACCCTTAGGGGAACCCGATATCACTGGCGAAGTTATCAAAAAGACTATTGTACGCACTACAAAGATTGTGAAGAAGATAACACAAAATAATGCAAGTGAAACGGCTATCGAAAATTTATCACTTGAGGAACCATCTCAACATCTATCTACCCAACTTAGCGATGACGAGCCTCTTCTGGAGCCAGATGAAACTTATGTAGTGCCCACAGTTTCGGAATCTACTGGTCTTGAGGCTGGTGGTGTGGTTAAAACTACAACCGTACGAACTACAAAAATTGTAAAACGTAAATCACAAGAGGAAGCTTCCTCTGAAGCCCTAGGGGAATCTGAAAAAACACAAACCCTTGTAGAAGAGCCCAGTGAAATGGTTAAAGTTACCAATCAAATGGATGGGGCTATTATTAAAACAACAACCATTCGTACCATGCGAATAATAAAGAAAATTTCCCAAGACGGTCGTATTGTTTTAGAAGAAACAGATAGACCCGATGATGTCATAGTCAAATCTACAATTGAAATGCCAGATCAGACAATAATTTCAGATAATGAATCAATAGTTAAAACACCCTCTTCCTCAATAACACGTAGTAGCAGTAGTAGTAGTATTAAGAGTTTAGATAAACCCAAACCTCATGAAATAGTCTTAACAGGTCTAGATGATATGTCAGCAACTTTGGGAACCACCTCTTCCCCCACTGACATTAAAGTAATTGGTATTGAAACGGTAGATTTATCAACCCCACAAAATTCATCCATTACACAAAAATTAGTTTCTACTCAAGACAAGTCTTCGTCTACCATTACTACCACAACAACCTCGAAATATTCTACCCTCACAATGGCGCAAAGGTGTAGTTTTGAGTCTGAAGATGGTAAGAATGTTGTTTATGTAGGCGACGATTTAGGCGGTAAATACCCGCCTGGCTCGGTACAAAAGATTTCCCTTATCACTCACGAAGAGAAACTTAAAAATCCTATCACTAAAATGCATTTAGACTTCCCTGAAGTGAGCCTTAAAGTGACGGAGACAGTAACTGATAATTACGAAGCTTCTCAGAAGGCTTTGAAAGAACAGGAATTGGTTGATAAAACCGTTAATGTCGCAGAGAAGGAAAAAACCAAGGAGGAACCAATTTTACAACCTTCAGAAGAATTATTAGTAACAGGAATTCCCATAGATATTAAAATTGTAGAAAACAAACTAGGGGGAATGTTAGAAGAAACAGTTGTAGGTGAACACCTGAACGTAGAAGACGTTAAGGTATCAAATAAAGTAGGCAAACCTAGCAAGGAACTAGAAATGACTCCAGAAGAGGAAAGCCTCTTCAAAGAAATTCAAAGAAAATTAGGCAAGAAAGATAAAAAGAAACGTCCTCCTTTACCCGAGGAATTTCTTAAGGCTGAAACAGTTAAAGACCCGTTGCCGTCAAATATTAACAACCAACAAAGTCTACTCGAAAATATTGCTGTTGGTATCACTTCTCATGAGGTCGAACCAAACGATACTTTAATTACTAGTCCCCAAAACCAAGAAGAAGAGCAAACAGTTACACCCATTTCTAATACTAATGATATTATTGTTGTTGTTCCTAAAGACGAGTCCACTTTAGCTAAAACTGCTACTTGTTTGGTAAGCACCATACAAACAGCTACAGAGCTTGCAACTAACCTTAACAGCATTAGTCCGTCCGCTCTATGTTATGAAATCCCCAAATACCATTTACCACAAATGCTCTTGGCTGAATGCAATTATCACACTTTAATTAAAAAAGGTAAAGAGCAAGTTGAGCATAAACCAACGACATCTACATTCAACGAAAATGTTCCAGATATTAATAATTCAATTACAGAGAAGCCTTTTAAAGCTCCATTGCAACAAATTGAAGAAACAAAAACAGTTACTATTAGCAACGATAATATGACAACGAGAGATATCACCACAACACTGTTAACAACCACAACTAATATTGTGGAGTCTCAAACTATTGAGCCTTTAGACAAAACCTTTTCAGATAATTACTACTATTTCGAAATACCCAAATACATTCCGGCAGAGTTCGCTAAAGCCGAAACAACTAAGATTATTAATGAAGGGACTCTGGAAAAAGTTCACAATTTATCTGTGGACCAGGTATCTGAGGAGACTTTACCAGAAATAATTACACCTAAAAATGAAGAACCTAAACAAAATAATTTCTATAACTTCGAGGTTCCCAAATATTACTTAGGATCTTTTAATAAAGTCGAATCTCAAATGATACATACTCTAAAGCCTATTTTACGTGAAGAAATATCAACAGCACATGAAACCCGGAATGACCACGAAAATAGAATAGAAACTAAAGATGAAACAATAGAAATTCCCGAAACACCTTACTCTTCTCCTTTACAACCAATGGTAGAAACAATGGAGGACAACCCAACTGAAATTATAAACTTCCCCACTGCAAGCGTAGTAACTCTTACAGATACACAAGCAACAAAAGAGGAACTTACAAGCTACAACCACTACAACTTCGAGGTACCAAAACACCACAGAGGGTCACTTAATAGGGCCGAAAATAATATGGTTCTTACCTTGCAACCTTCCGTCGAAACTAATGTAGAATTAGTTACACAAATTAAGGGCGTTACAACCATTGTAGGGGATATAGTAGACACAACTACTCCAATAACATCAGAATCTTTGATTATGTTAGATAAAGATATCAAAAATAATTATTACAATTTTGAGGTACCAAAATACAAAATTCATCTTTTAAGTAGAGCTGAAAGTGAACTGATTACACAAATGAAGCCATTTGATTCGGCTTTGCAGCCGCTGAAAGAAACACAAATAGATACAGAAAACATAAATCCTGAAACCGTTAATACTTTCGAAGTGCAAGAAATGAAACCAGAAACTGTCCTGAAAATACCTAAAGAACCCACGAAATCTGAATATGCTGGCCTTCCAGTAGATGATTCATCCAATGCTTGGATGAATGTTATTGATGAACCCATAGTATTCTCAGATGAAGAAGACATTGTTCAATCAAAAACTAGAACAGTTACTAAAACAACTACCATAACAGAAAAAACTATACTCTCTAACACTATCGTCCAAGAGCAAGAGTCATTTGTTGAAAACCCTGAGGAAACAAAATCGTTAAAGCGTGAACCTAAAAATAATAAACAATACACATCTCCTCTGGAACCATTTAAAAATGATGAAGTCAAGAAAAATATTACAACTGTAGAAACCACATCAATAAACGAACATACCACTAAGACACCCCAAGTTCCAATAACAGTGACGGCAGAGCCTAAGAAACCTGCCTACGCTGGTCTTCCTCTGGATGAATCTACCAATGCTTGGATGAATGTTATAGATGAACCAATGGTATTCTCTGATGAAGAGGAAGAAATTACCACTATTCTATCGCCAGATGCAAACATTACGATTGCACCTTTAGAAGCAATAATTCCTGTAGAGCTAGATGAACCCATAACAATCAAAAACTCGGAAACACAAACGATTAAAACTAAAACTACAAATGCAACTAACTTAACAAATATTTCTCAGGAATTTGTTTCTTTGGACTCAGGAAAAACTTCTGACGATCGCAAGAAATCCGCATATGCTGGACTTCCAGTCGATGACTCCACAAATTCTTGGATGAATGTTATTGATGAACCAATGATATTTTCAGATGATGATGATGAAGAAGTTGTTGAGAAAAACACTGAGGCAGGTGAAATGGTATATACTGCACCTCTGGAGCCAATATTCCCCGTAAAACTAGATGAAGACATAAACATAGAAAAAATCGAAATTCAATCAACTAAAACTGAAAGTGTGGTTACAACAACCACTGAAATTACTACTTTGGACTCGTCTAAAACTCCTGAAGCACCAAAGAAACCAGTGTATGCAGGTCTTCCAGTCGATGACTCCACAAATGATTGGATGAATGTAATTGATGAGCCAATGGTATTATCAGATGATGAAGAATCTGTTGCGAAAGAGAATAAGGAACCGGAAAAAGTATTCAGTGCGCCTCTGGAACCAAAAATTCATATTAAAATGGATGAGAACGCAGCAAGAGAAAAGCCTGAAACTCAACTGACTAAAAGTGAAACCACTGAAATTACCACTGCAACTACAAATATTTCTGAAGAAAACGTTCCTTTAGGCTCGGTTGAAACTCCTGAAGAGCCCCAGAAACCCGTGTATGCAGGTCTTCCAGTCGATGAATCCACAAATGCTTGGATGAATGTTATTGATGAGCCAATGGTATTCTCAGATGATGAAGAATCTATTGATAAAGAGAATAAGGAAACGGAAAAAGTATTCACTGAGCCTCTGGAACCAATAATTCCTGCTAAAATAAATGAGAACATAGCAGCAGAAAAGCCTAAAACTGAACTAAAGAAAAGTGAAACCATTGAAATAACCTCTGCAACTAAAAATATTTCTGAAGAAACCGTTCTTTTGTGCTCGGTTGAAACTCCTAAAGCACCAAAGAAACCCGTGTATGCAGGTCTTCCAGTCGATGACTCCACAAATGATTGGATGAATGTAATTGATGAGCCAATGGTATTATCAGATGATGAAGAATCTATTGATAAAGAGAATAAGGAAACGGAAAAAGTATTCACTGCGCCTCTGGAACCAATAATTCCTGCTAAAATAAATGAGAACACAACAAGAGAAAAGCCTGAAACACAACTGGCTAAAAGTGAAACCACTGAAATTACCACTGCAACTACAAATATTTCTGAAGAAACCGTTCCTTTGAGAACGGTTGAAACTTCTGAAGCGCCAAAGAAACCCGTGTATGCTGGTCTTCCAGTTGATGGTTCAACAAGTGCTTGGATGAATGTAATTGACGAGCCAATGGTATTCTCAGATGATGAAGAAACTGTTGAGCAAAAAGGTAAGGAACCAGAAAAAGTATTCACTGCACCTCTTGAGCCAATAATTCCTGTTAAATTAGATAAAGACATAACAATGGAGAATATTGAATATCAACAAATTAAAACTGAAAATATTACCTCAACAAGCACTTTTGACAAAACTATTCCCTTGGATTCAGTTAAAACAACTGAAGAGCCAAAGAAGCCCGTCTATGCTGGTCTTCCTATCGATGATTCCACAAATACTTGGATGAGTGCATTATCTGACGAAGAGAAAAAAGAATCAATGTCGGATCTCGCAGATATTACTCTAAAAGAGGAGAATATGTCTGAAGTTTCCACAACAAGTCAAATTGAAGAAACAATTACTGAACACACCACTGTAATTAGCACTATTGAAGAATCTAAGACTATTGCAAATGAGGGTTGTGAAAAACAGTCAGAAACTCAAATTGAATTTGTAGCTAAAGGAGGCTTACAACCAGTATTTGTTGAACTATCCAATGAAATTTCTCAACAACAATGGACCGATACTCCTGACGATCCCATTGATAATCAGCAAGATGAAAAGACAATCATTGATACTTGGTCAAGCGTTTTGGAAGACAATGCGCCCAATATTTCTTCCATTGCCCTTTCATCAAAACTGTCACCAAACGCACCAGAATTTACACCTTCCTACTTGCGTCATGCACATTCCGATCAGACTCATACATTCTTGGCAAATGAAAGAATTTATAATGAATTTATACCAAGAAACAAACAACCAACAGGTTCAAGAAGGCAACAAGAGAAATCCCAACAACCTGTTAAGCCGAAGAAGCAACCTAAATCTCCCAAACGAAGTCAAGATAGAATTCCTAAGCCCGAAAAGGTAGAAAAATTCTCAGATGTTTTCGAAACAGTACAAAACAAAACAACTGAAGCACTTCAACGTGAAGTGGCAGAAATCGCTTCTGAAGAAACGAATGTCTGGAAAAAGAATACAAATGGTAAGACATATGCAGATATAGTTTTTGGTGAAACGGATGACTTACCAGGTCCCGCAAATCCTTCAACTTCCCCAGCTACAAATGAAGACACTGAAGAAGTGGCACCAGTGACTCAAGTGGATCCCAAAAAATTCGACATTGCGCCAGTTCCTCACGTTGAAACTAAATCCAAAAAGCCAAAGAAGGAAAAACCCAAAAAGGAGAAAAAAGAAAAGAAAGATAAACTTGAAAAATCTTATCTGCAAACCAAAAACGAGGAACCTATTGCAAAGAAATCAGAGACGCCAGAGGCAGATCCTGCTAAAGAAGAAGATATATCGAGTGTGTCTAACTCTAACACTACATCTAAAACTGAATTCTCGTGGGCTTCTCTTGTTCAAAAACCCGGCGAATGGATTGATGACACTGTGTTAAAGAAACAAAAACTAGCATCTACCGAAATTAAGGTTTCCCAAGAACCTAAACCTAAGGAGTCTAAGAAAAGTGATTCGAAGAAGACCAAGCTCAAAAAATCTAAACAACAAACACCTGTGCAAACTACATCAGAAGAAGAGGAATGTGTAGAAAAAACAACTGCCGATGATACTGGAGCATATACAATTACAGATACCCAAGATCAAGTCACTGAAACTAAACAAGTAACAGATGAAAGTACATCGACTTGGGCTTCTCTTGTCAAACGTCCAGGGGAATGGATTGACACCTTTACATCAAAAGCAAAGAAACCTCAAGATAAAGAAGAGAAGAAACATAAAATCAGCTGCACTGAAAAGAAAGCTAAGGTTATTTTCGAAACAAAGTTAAAACATTCTGATTCAGATGAAAGTGTCAAGTCGTTGAAGAAGGAGAAGAAGGAAAAGAAAACTAAGTCTAAGGATGTTAAGAAAACTGATAATCAAGTTGATAAACCTCCTGAAGAGCCAACAATTTCAATTGCAGAAGCTCAAGAATTTCAGCCTTTCAGTGAACCCCAACAGGGCAGTGGATTCTCTTGGGCTTCGTTGGTTAAAAAGCCTGGTGAGTGGGTGGATGATCTAAGTCAGCGTAGGAAGTCACCAGTAAGAGCAGCAGAACTAACAAAAATTGATAAACCAAAAACGAAAATCGAGAAAAAGCTAAAACAAAAGAAAGAAAAATCACAAAGCAAAAAAGAAAATCTTATATCATCCAATAAAGAACTGATTGAGTCTCAACATATTGATGAAGATAAAATAGTCAAAAAAATAGATACGGTCGAAGAGACCAAAGAGATTACTAATGAAAGAAACACTTTAACATGGGCCAAGATTGCTAGTCAAATTGATCATATGACTGATGTAGTTAAACCAAATCCTGCTAAAGAAATTAAGACGCCAGTAATCGATAACAAAACTAATGAAAACCCAAAAAATAAGAAGAGTTCTCAAAAGAAAGAGAAAATTTCCATATTGGATGAGGAAAAGTCAATGGTAACAGAAAAGTCGCATAAAACAGCAAAGCCTCATCATGTTCAAATAATGACCGAAAAAAATTCTACATCACCGTCCTGGGCCACCATTGTTTGTGATTCGACCACAAGCTTTATTGAAGCAGAAAAATCAAAACATCTCCCTAAAACTATTAAACCTGAGGAACAAACATCAGTTGAAAAAGAGAAACCTGTAGCATCGTCCTGGGCTGACATGATTGACGAAGTTGAAGAACAAACATCATGGAAAGATATGATTACTGATGAAATCGATATGCCATTACCTCAAGATAACACCATCGACGACAACATTAAAAACATAATTCAAACCATCGAAACAACTGCTGAGCCAATTAGTAGTGATATGGATCCAACGGAAAGAAATACTATGACGCCTTTGGTAATCACGAAAACTTCTACTGAAAATAATGAAGTTTATTCTGCGCTTCTCCAACCTTTTAAATCTGAAGATATCACCGAAACTCAAGAAAGCACGATTTCGGCGAATCCTGTTGAAACCAGTACTAAAACAACAGTTGTCTATGCTGGTCTTCCTATTGATGACACCACTAATGTTTGGATGGATGTTATTGATGAACCCATTGTATTCTCTGATGAAGAAAATGAAGTTCAACCCAACAAGAAAGAAGTTTATTCTGCGCTTCTCCAACCTTTTAAATCTGAAGATATCACCGAAACTCAAGAAAGCACGATTTCGGCGAATCCTGTTGAAACCAGTACTAAAACAACAGTTGTCTATGCTGGTCTTCCTATTGATGACACCACTAATGTTTGGATGGATGTTATTGATGAACCCATTGTATTCTCTGATGAAGAAAATGAAGTTCAACCCAACAAGAAAGAAGATATGAAAACTGCTACAAAGATTAAAAAAGATGTTGATAATATACTAAAGCTCAAAACTCAATCAATTGTTGATGTTAAGACGGAAATCGGACAGATTTCCAAGAAAATTGCTGAGACGGATGCCACCACAATGGAAATATCATATGCTGATAAAGAATATATAGAACAAAAGAAAATGCAAACATTCACTGCACCTCTAGATGAAAAGAATCGTATAAAAACAGATGAAGTAATTTCAGCAGAGATTTTTCCTACTCAACAACATTTTTCAAGTGAAAGTGCCTCTAATGTTTGGATGAATGTCACTGATGAACCAATGGTGTTTTCTGTCAAAGAAGACATTCAACAGACAAACAAGGTGGATTCCACTGAATCAGTAGTTGACAAGAGTGATCTTACTAAAAAAGATAAACCTAAGCAAGTTTGTAAATCCTTACCTCAGGTTGTTATAGTGGAAGATTCGAAGAAGCTTCCCTATGACGGCCTTCCTCTTGATGAATCTTCTTCAAATACTTTGATGAATGTTATAAATAAACCAATGACATTGTCTGATGATGAGGAAGAGCAAAATCCTAAACCAGACGATTTCACTTTAGTTACAACAACTTGTACAACAATAGAGGCAACAACTTCGGAATCATTAAAAGCGACAAATGTAGGAGAAGACATCGGAAAACAAACTCTTGAAGTAGTTGATGAAGCTCAAGCATTCTCTACACCACTTCAACCTTTTGAATCCACTGAAGTCAGAAGGGAGGGGATAATAACTGAATCGATAAAATTGCCTGCTGAAGAGCTAATTCAAGAAGAACCCAAGAAACCTGCATATGCTGGTCTTCCTGTCGATGACTCGACAAATGCATGGATGCATGTAATTGATGAGCCAATGGTATTCTCTGACGAAGAAGACACTCCAGAGGTAAGCAAGGTGGATTCTAGTGAAGCAGTAGCT
Organism: Eustalomyia histrio; assembly: GCA_949748255.1. Taxonomy (NCBI): domain Eukaryota; kingdom Metazoa; phylum Arthropoda; class Insecta; order Diptera; family Anthomyiidae; genus Eustalomyia; species Eustalomyia histrio. The sequence continues at coordinate 503,609 of OX456526.1, forward strand.
GGCAAAACAGATATCACTTATACAGATAATTCTAAGCAACTTTGTGAATCGCAGCTTGTTGTAATGAAAGATTGCAAGAAACTTCCCTATGCCGGCCTTCCTATAGATGAATCTTCAAATGATGTTATAGATGAACGAATAACCTTGACTGGTAATGAAGAGCAAAAACCTAAACTAGACGAATTCACTTTAATTGCGCCAAATTCTAGTACAATGGCAACAACTACAGAATCATTATTGAAAAATCGTTTAGGAGATATTGGAAAACATACTTCTGAAGTAATTGATGAAACTCAACCATTCCCCGCACCTCTTCAACCTTTTGAACCCACTGAAATCAGCAGTGAGGGTACAATAACTCAATCGATAAAATCACCTGCTCAAGAGCTAATTCAAGAAGTTGTTGGTGAGCCAATATACGTATCAATAGAAGAACCCAAGAAACCTGCCAATGCTGGGCTTCCTGTCGATGACTCGACAAATGCATGGATGCATGTAATTGATGAACCAATAGTGTTCTCTGACAAAGAAGATAATCAAAAGGCAAGTAAGGTGGATTCTAGTGAAGCTGTAGTTGACAAAATAGATGTCACTGAGAAAGATAAACCCATGCAAATTGGTGAATCTGTACCTCAGAATGTTGTAGTGGGGGATTCCAAGAAACTTTCCTATGCCGGCCTTCCTATTGATGAATCTACAAATGCTTGGATGAGTGTTATAGATGAACCACTGATTTTATCAGATGATGATGAAGAGCAAAAACCAAAATTAGACGATTTCACTTCAGCAAAAACAACCTCGACTACGATTACAACAATAGAGCTACCAAATTCTGAATCATTAAAAAATTTGGTAGAAGACATCGGGAAACTAACTCCCGAAATAGTTGATGGAACTCAGCCATTCTCTGCACCACTTCAACCTTTTGAATCAACTGAACTTGGCAGGGAGGATATAACTCAATCGATAAAATCACCTTCTCAAGAACCCAAGAAACCTGCCTATGCTGGTCTTCCTGTCGATGACTCGACAAATGCATGGATGCATGTAATTGATGAGCCAATGGTATTCTCTGACGAAGAAGATATTCAAGATTCTACTTGTGCCGTAGTAAACAAAACAGATACTACTGAAACTGATGAACCTAAGGTACTTTTTGAATCTTCATCTCAAGTTGTTGTGATGAAAGATACTAAGAAACTTGCATATGCCGGCCTTCCCCTTGATGAATCTACAAATGCTTGGATGAATGTTTTAGACGAACTAATGACTTTGTCAGATGATGAAGAAGAACAAAAACCGAAACTATCAGAAGAAGAAACAGAGCCTAAAAAGCCATTCGTAATAGGACCAAACCAATTAGTTATTCCGGAATCTGTTGTGGTCTCACAGTCTATTTTGGAACAACCTAAAGTAGATATTTTAACATCGATTGACACTTTAAAAACTACTTCAATTGTATGTCAAAATACTAAGCCCGATCACAAATCGCATGTTGCAGATTCAGTTGCTTTTGAGGAACCTCAAATCGTAGAATGTTCTACAACTCATAAGACCACAACTATTGACGATTCAAACAATGACTCTGTTTCTATTTCCACAGCCTTTGATTTGCCACAGTTAGACGTCTCATGGAAAGAGGACACTCGGATAGATAATGCTGTCGAGGCTACTGAAACAATTGATCCCGTTGTTGGCACAGATATGTCAACAAAAACTCACTCCTCTTATGCTGATATTTTAAAACAAACTACGGCTTTTATTGATTTAGAAAAAAATAACACACACATACGTTGTTCAGTTCAAGTTAAACCGGAATCAGAGAAACTTGAAAGCAAGTATGACGCCCCTAAAAAGCTAGAGAAACCTAAGAAAGAAGATAAATCAAGAAAGAAAGACAAAAAGGAGGAAAAACAAACAAAAGAAGAGAAAATCGTTGAAATTTCCCAAATTGATGTTGAAAAATATGACGTTCAAGAGTCTGAACATAAACAAATTGCTGATTTCATTGAAAAAATTACCGATACTGATGAATTTACTAATGTTACCGAAATTCCTTCTACAATTTCTTGGTCTTCAATACTTCAACGAGCTCCAGAGGCCGTTCCTCAAATTATTAGCACTCCTAACACTGTTGATGAAGTTCGATCACAATCTTCCACGACTCACCAAACTGCCGTCTTTCTTGACACTGAAATGGCAAATACTGATACCAGGAAAGATAAGAAACAGACAAATAAGAAATATGAGAAAAAAGATAAAACGCAACGTTCAAGCAAGTCGAGTATTGAGCAAATTAAATGTGCAGGTGATGAGATTAGTGTCACAGATATATCGGAAACAACAGCTACTTCCGAAAATACCAACATCAATACTAATGTGGAGACTACATGCAGTGTCGAAATTCCATCCTTAGCAACTACCACAATGTCCAGGTCTTCTATACTACAGCAAGCATCAGATCCGCTTCCGGAAGTAATAGGAAAAGCTGAAATTTTGGATGAATCGAGACCCCAAACTTCCATTTCACACCCAACTGAACATAAAAATTACAATAAACAATCTACTAAAAAACGTGAAAAGAAGGACAAGAAACACAGTCCTCGAAAATCCAGCCCGGAAACATTTAAAACTTTAAATGAGGAGATTGAAATTGTTGAACATAAAAACGAAACTACTGTTTCCAGTTCCGAAGAATTGAAAACATACGAAGAATCTTCTACTACTGCCATTGTAGAAGAAATAAATAAAGTTGAAATTCTTAACTCCACACCTATGACAATGTCTTGGTCTTCTGTATTACAACAAGCTCCAGAGCCTGTACCCGATATTAATAACAAACCTCAAACTGAATGTGATGTAAAACCACACCCAGCAATTGCTTGTCAAACAGCTATATTCCTTGAAACTGAAAAGGCTTATGTCGAACCCAAAAAAGATAAGAAGCAAACAAATAAGAAGAAAGATCGAAAACAACGTTCTCGCAAATCTAGCCCTGAAACAGTTAAAGTTCAGAAAGCAAAAGATATAATTGGTAGATTAGAATGCAGTGCAGCAGAACCAGCTGGCGATAAAGATATTAAAGATACACAGGTGGTCGAAATTTCCACAGCTAACCCATTAATGTCTTGGTCATCTATTCTGCAACAGGCGCCAGAGCCGACTGCCAAATTGATTAATACACCCGAATATGTTGATGAAAGAAAACCTCAACCCTCCATGGTTCACCAAACTGCTATTTTCCTTGATACAGAGAAGACAAATGTTGATCCTAAGAAACCACCAAGCGAGAAAATCGAAAGGAAAAACAAGAAGCATCCCGTCAGCAAACCCAGTCCAGAACCATTAAATATTTATGAAAAAACGACAGGAATTGTTTCTGATGAGTATGAAAATACGAAGTGTAAGACTGAACCAAGTAGTAGTTCAATATCTTGGTCATCTATTGTAAGTCAGACAACGTTAAGCACACCCCAAGACCCCAAGCCTAAGTCAACTGAAGCCAATGCTGAATTGAAGGAACCAGTAATAATAAAGACCTCATCCTCAGACTCAGACACCGTTACAGTGGCCACTGAAGTCAAATTATCGAAGAAGGAAAAGAACAGGAAGAAATCTAAAGTCAAAGCTCAAGATAATATCCCAATTGAGGTGCTCAAAGTGCCTGATTCTATTAATATTATACAATCAGATATTCCTAAAATTGAGCTTGAAGCTCCCAAAATAAACGTGACTAAAACCGGTGGCATGTCTTGGTCGGCTATTGTTAGTCAAACTGTAGTAGAGCCCCCAGAAGATGCTGAATCAAAGGAGTCAATGAATAATGAAAAGAAAGATGTAATTGGTAAATTACCCTCTGCTCCTACTGATTTGAAAAGTACAAAACAAAAAATAGATAAGGAAAAATTAAAACATGAGAAGCATAAGCACCAACAAAAAGTTAAGGAAGCTAAAACTCAAATTCTTGAGCATGTAACTACTGAAGCTGAAAACATAGCAGAAAATGAAAGCGAAACTCTAATCACTCGTGAAAACTTCTCATGGTCTTCTTTAGGGGGAAAAACTCCTCTTCCAGAGAAAGCTGAAGATAAATCCACCACAGAGAACATAATAGAAATCACTATTCCCGCGGAGATCCAGTTTGAACCTGCAGAATCCCAACCAGTCGTCGAAAAGTCATGGTCTGCTTTAGTCAGTGATGACGAATGGGAAGACAGTATTTCACCTACCAAAGTAGAACCCGAATCAAATAACTTGGCAGAAAGTCATGAGATGCGAAAGAAAACCGAAGAAACATCTGAAAATCCTGCTAGCAAATCCTGGTCGGACATTTTAAGGGAAAACATTGATCAAACATTTGTTGACACAACTCTTAAGAGGACTTCTGATACCAAGAAGAGAACAACAGATTTTCTACAGCAAGAAAAACAAACAACTTCAAAGGTTCCCGAAAAGAAAAAGAAAGAGAAAAAACAAAAGGAACCAAAGCAGCCAACAATGTTTAAAGATGAAGAACTTGAACCAATCGTGCAACAAGAAAAACCAGTTAAATATAAAAAAGAAAAGAAACCTAAAGTTTCAAAACATCCTGCTGTTGTTTCAGCAGAAGGTGAAATCATGCCAGACAAATCTATTCAAAAATCTTGGTCATCTATTGTTGCAGAAGATATGGCAGTCACAGATGCTACCGAAATTCAAAATAAGGATGACACATTCAAAAAATCTGAGCTAGATGCAACTCCAGTTGTGGAAATGATTGCTAAAAACCCGATAGAAATCATTGAAACATCGAAAAGTTTAGCTAAAACAGATAATATCAGAGCTAATTATAATACCACAACAGTTGTAACAATTATTTCGGAAACCCAACGTTTGTTGGTGGAAGCTAATACATCAGAAACTATAGATGAAGTTAAATCCTGGGCTGATATGCTTAGTGAAGAAGAGCCAGACGTGTTTAATGTGACTAGAACACAAGAAAATTATACAGATAAGATACTAAACTTTGAAAAGCCTAATGAGAATACATACGGTGCACCCCTAGAGCCTTTACAACCTTTAAAGGATTCTGTCACAGAAACTTTTGAAGAACCAAGAAAATTGCTTGAAGAAGGAAATAGGTGTGCTCAGCAAACAATTGAAACCCCTCAAAATCTATTATCTACCATTTCAATTGAAGAGTCTAAAATGCCTATTCAACAGCCAATGCCTGTACCAATAGAAGCATCTAAAAAAGAAGTTTATGCTGGTCTACCTATTGATGATTCTACAAATGCATGGATGAGTGTCTTTGACGAACCAATGGTGTTCTCTGACGATGAAAGTGAACCACAAAAAATATTCTCTGCACCTTTGCAACCTATATTGCCCCTGCCCGTTGCCTATATGCCAGAAACTGAACAAGAAGTTGCGCAGATTCAAACAATTTCAAAAGAAATGGAGAAAGATCCAATTACAATCACTACTGAAGTCACTGATACGGAAACAACTGTTAAAACTACCCAAAAATCTTGGTCAGAAATTTTGAAACAAGCCGAAGAAGCTCGGTTCACTGAATTTGTTCCGAAAAAACTTAAAGAAACCCCATCAGACTTTAAAATTAAAGAGAGTGAGAAACATGATTATGACGTTGTGGATGATGTTGAAGTCGCTACCGAAGCTAGGGAAGAAGTAGAAAAGGTAATCGTTACCGATGTGCCGCCAACTGTTGTAAGTAAGGACATTGAGGAACGCAAGCTGCCTAAAAAATCAAAGGAGAAGACGCCAAATAAACCTGGTTCTGCGAGTGTTCCACTTGCTGTGGCAAACGTGGTCTCCGCCGTTATAACTACTGAAGATGAATTAGCTCATAAATCTTTGTCTGATGTACCCAAAGAAAAAACTGAAAAATTATTTATGGAACCTACTACAAAACCATCTGTTGAGAATGTAGAGAAGGATCAAGATATCATTCGGCCCGAGCAATCTGAGTCAGAAAAAATTACTTCGACTACTACAGTAACAACTATCACAAATTCTACAACAGATACTACTAAATCTGATCAAAAAACACATTCTGATTTATTTAAAGAGTTTGATGCAAATAAATTCGAGACGCCTACAGAACATCCTGCTCCATATATAAGATCTTGGTCAGTTGCAGCAGCAGAAGTTGAACAACAACTGTATGTAAAACCTGTTCCTCTTTATTTCACAAAAACTGAAGAGTTTTCAACCGAATTATCTGTTAATATACCCGATGAAAAGAAGGCAAATAAGCTCATAGACATTTCTTATGAAATCTCCATGGAACCTAAAGAACAAACAAACTCCATTGAAGATGTTACAAAATTAATTGAAGACCAGCCATCTTTAACGCTAACTCCATCCGGTATTTCGTGGGCAGCTATCCTTAAAGAGAGTTTAACTCCAGAACAGCCACTTTCTAAGTCCACAACGGATTTCATTCAACAAGAAATAAAGAACACATCAAAGACTACAGAAGAAATTGTAAACAAAAATTTAGAAAGAGAGACAGAATTACAAAATATTGGAATTAGTACTGAGTACCTTGGGCCACAAGTTACTAAGACAGAAGTTACTAATAAAGAACAATCAAGAGATGTGATTACAGAACACTCAGGCTCTCAGGAAACGTGTTCAAATTCCATTGTAACTAAAGAGGTAAAACAATCACCTCTTCAACAAACAACATTGACAACAGTCATAAAAGAAGAACTTAAACCCCAAACAACAAATTCCATTGTAACTAAAGAGGTAAAACAATCACCTCTTCAACAAACAACATTGACAACAGTCATAAAAGAAGAACTAAAACCCCAAACAACAAAATCTCCTAAGGAAAAGTTCCCTAAAAAATCAAAGGTTAAAAAAGTTGAAGACAGAATTTCCACTTTTGTAGATAAGATTCAACAACCCGAAGTAGATATTGCTGAAAATGTGGTTGCAGATAAACCAGCTGTGGAAGAAAAAGACGTCTTTGATCAAACTTCATGGTCATCAATTGTTACGGAAGAAATTGAATCTAAGGCCGAACAGCCTACTCTTATGCCTACTGTATCTGGTATTTCGTGGGCAACTATTTTGAAGGAAAATTTAGCACCCGAACAGAAACGTCCTCAACAGGATTTCATTCAACAAGAAATTAAAAAGCCATGTAATGCTACAAAAACAAATGTAAACCAACACTTGGTGGTTGCGAAAGTTACAGAAACAGTTGCTCCAGAAAAAATAGATACTGAAGAATCGGAATTGCAAAGTATTGGAGATATCACAACTGTTACCAAAGAAGCAATTAGAACTGATCAAACAGAAACACAAATTACGAATGAAAATCCGAAGTTTACAAAGTTAATTTCGACAGAAGGAATCAATACAGTACTCCGAGAAATTCAAATACCACAATACGTGACTAAAGAAGACTCTGATGTAAAAGAAGAAGAACCTCAAAATCTTCAACAAACATCTTGGACAGAAGAGGAAGAGCCAAAAACAAGTAGTGTTTTAAATAGGAAAACTTTTGTGGATAAAACTGAAATACCAGAAGTAAATATTGTTAAAAATGTAAATATTGGTAAATCAGCTAAGGACGAAATAGAAATCACAGGTGACATTACTGTCGTTGAGCAACCATCATGGTCATCAATTGTTGCTGAAGAAATTGAGCCAGTATCTCTAAATGAATCAACTAAGCAAGAGCATGTTGTAAGAAAATCAAAATCTCGGTCTTCTATTGTGACGACTGAAAGCAAACAACCATATCCAGCCGCGAAGAAAGAATTCGAAAATCCCGATGACGAAAGCACATACATTATGAAAACAAATGATCAAATAATAACAGAAGAGGTTGTTCAACAGGAATCCGAAAATAAAAGGAAAGAAAAGAAACATAAGAAACAGAAAGTTGAAAAAATTATCGAGCGTCAAAAGGAGAGTGTAACACCAACGGAAATAGTTATTCCTCTACCAACACCATCGGCCCCTACACCATCGGTGTGGTCTTTATCTGAAACATATGCTGAAGTTGTTAGGAAATCAGGTTTAACTGAAGAGGGAAAAGTACATTATTTACCACAACCAACAAAGGAAACTAATACAGAAAATGTTGTTGTTGCTGAAAGAAGCCAGCAGTCAGATATAAATAAAAATATTACTCATGTTGCTTCTGAAACTATCGAAGAAACTATTGTTGAACCAGTTCAAATATGTCCGACACAGAATGTGTCCGAACCATCTGGAACTTCCTTGGAATCAACTGAAATGGTTGCAGCCATTGAAAGAATAGTTTCAGATTTGAAGGATGCAACTTGGGAACTTTCAGAGAAACCGTCTTCAATTACTTGGAGTCATATGGTCGAGCCTGACTCTGAACAATCCACATCACAGCAAAATGCCACTTCTTGGTCTCAAATAGCGCAAAGTTTTATTCCACATGAAAGAATTGAACACCCATCACGCCAAGGAGAAACAACTACTGTTACTACTACCAGAATATCTCGTAAAGAGCAACGTCCAATTATTAAAGTAACTGAAGCTCCAGAAGTTGCAATATACCCTGACCAAGCCACTGAATGGCAAACAGTACGATCCAGATCACGTTCAAACTCAATACGATCAAGATCTCGTTCTAATCAATTACGAAAATCTAATAAGAAATCTAAACCTCAAAAGGAAACAATAGAACGAGAATCAGTAGATGCTCATGATCAGGGATTGCAGGTTCGTGAAACGGAAATAACGTCTGTAGAAACTCAAGAACTTGTCGACGAGTCGAAAGAAATTATTTCACCTAGTTTGCAACAAGAACAACCAGATGAAATCACTGTTGTTGCACACCCTAAAGAAACTTCTCCAACAATACAAACTGGTATATCATGGGCAGCGATTGCAGCCCAAAATGTGCCCCAACCAGCACAAAAAATTCGGATCATTACCGAATCGGAAAAAGTTTTCAAACCCGTTAGCGAAGAAGGCTTTGTAATGGAACAGCCTAAGACTCTAATAAATGTCAAACTAGAAGCTGAGAAAAAAGAAAAGAAATCTAAACAAAAGTCTAAAAAGAAGACTGAATCCATAGGTGTTTCTCCACATAGAGTTATTAAGGTTGACCTTTCGAAACCTAAAGAAGAAGTGTCTAAACAGGAGTCGATGGTTGAGGATATTGTTGAAAAACAACCTCAAGAGGAAAAGGAATTTGAGTCCCAAACTTCGGGTATCATGAAGCCAGAACAAAAACCTAAGAGTACTGAAAAAATTAATGTCCCTAAAATGGAGGATGAATTAGCTTCAAAATCACCAATGGCGGCTGCCATTAAGACCGATGAGTCAATATATTCGGAACCTCCAGCTCTCCACCCGGTTGATGAAAGTACGGCCAGTGAAACTACAACATTGGAACCAGAAACTTTCACTGTTGAAAAAGCTGATGTTTTAATTACTTCTGATAAACATTTAGATTCAAAACATTCAATGACACAGCAGTTCCTTGAATCTGAAATAAACACCCAAGAACAAGGTACTGGATTCATTACTCAAACTTCTTACTGGTCAGCAACATTAAAACACGAACAAAGATCTAAAACTACAGAGAATTTACAAATTCCAGAAGATGATGAAGTTAAGGATGAAGTACTCGTTAAATCGCCAACCGAAACTCCAAAATCGTGGGCGGCTCTGATAAGGACTGAAGAGACAGTTTACCCTGAACCAAAAGTTACTGCGTCTGTAAAGAAAATTCAAGAATCTGACGAAACGATAACTGAAGTTGCCACGATTGTGGGAAAAGAAATTTCCGAGCCTAAAATGGAAATCGAAATTCTAGCATTAACTCCTGCTGAAGAGAATACATCTGTTGTTCAGACAAAATCTGAAACGAAACCGGAAATGGAACTGGTTGAAGATGTTGTGCCAACTTTAACTGTAAAATCTGAGGATAATGAATTTTCCTTGTCTGAACAATTACTGGAAGTTGCACGACCAACTCCAGAAGTACAAGGAACTTCGAAATCGGACGAGGTACTTTCATTATTACCAACTGCAACGCCGTCACCGGATGTTATTAACACCGACACTATAGCTTACCCAGAAGTTAAAAAAGCTCAGGAAGCTGAATCGTCTGATCCTGTATCATGGTCTTCGGTTGTGGTTAGCAAACTAACCAATTTCCAAGAACCTACACCACAAACCGAACAACCTTCCGGAGAACAAGATTCGCAAATATATCTTTCAACAACTGTTATTACTCACAAGGATCTTCCAGCAGAAACAAAAGAAGATAAAACTTCTTATGTCGCAACTACTGTTACCAGTCACAAATACGAACCTGAAGAAAACGATAATGAAAAAACCTCATATCATTCAACAGTGGTCACAACACACACAGAATCAAATGTAACTCCTGAAGTAAGAACAACTTATAATCCAACAATTCTTTTCCATGATGAGTGGGTTGTAGTTGCTGATGATGAAGTTAAAGAATTGCAAGAGGATGAATTAAAACATAATCTCTATCAGGAAGTTAATAAGTATTGGACAACAAAATATGAAAGTTACGAACATGCTTTACAAGAGCAACAAGCTCTAACACATACTGTAAAAAGTCCTCAAGAAACAGGTGAACTGCTCGCCAAACCAGAAGATAAGTGTGATTTAACTCAAGATTTTAGCCAAGATCAATTTATAATTAACTTGAATATGGATTTTAAATCTAAATTAGTGCCTTCTTTTAATGCTTTTGAAACTCAGTGGCTATTAACACAAGCTTTCAAAGCCATTGCTCCCCGAAATATAGAAAAACTTGAAGCTAATATTTCCGCTGATGCAGAAGAAGTTAAACCTTCTTCATCCCTTGTGGTTTCTTCTAGTTTAGAGTTAGGTGAAGAAAGTCCGTTAATTAGAAATCTCTTCATGGACAATTTCCCGAAGATTGTCAATGATTACCAACAAGTTCTCCGCCACGAAGGTTCTGTAGTTAAATTTATCATACCTCAAGAATCTTTAGAAGATTCTGCCGTTAAGACTGAAGAACCCAAATTAACCTCTGACTTTGTTAATAAGACTGAAACCGAGCATTATTCAAGCTTACCGAGCATTCCCGCCAATGATTTAGACACTTTACGCTTAAATTTGTCTATGGATGATTGGTTCACCAATGATGGTATGAAAACAAATGAAGTACAAAGTGTTCTAGAATTGTTGGCAGCCTCTAAAGAATTGGACAGACCAGATAATGACAAAAAAGACAATTTCAATGATTTGAACAAGAATATCAAAAGCGACAAAAATGATAGTGATAACGATGACGATGACGACGACGACGGTGACGATGATCAAGACGAAGGTGGTGACAATACTGTACCAGAAATACGCAAACCAAAAGATGACGATGATCATAAAGGTGGTCCCGGCAGTGATAGTAGTGGTCATGTTACCCCAACACCAGAACATGATATTAACATGGGCGGTTATCAGGGATCTTGCTCCTCGCAATACATGTCTACCGATTTACCTGGTGGGATAGGCCACTGGCGCGATCAGAGTTCATATTTAGCATTAGAAAGTGGGGACAAAACCACAGTAGAAGAGGTAGTTAAAAAGACCATAGTTGCAAGCGAAAATATTAATTCAGAAACTACTGCTACCCCACTACAAAGCATTCCCAAAACAGAAAGTGTAACTATTGTTGCCCAATCCCCCGAAATCCCCTCCCCATCCTCCCCTAGCTCCTCACCGCAAAATGTAAGTCTTGTTTGTAAACTAACACCATTAGCTAAAGCTACTACTACCACTATAATAAATGCGGCGACTGAAGCGAAAGCGGCGGTCCACTCAGCAGAAACTTCATTGCTGCCCAGGGTTGTAGGAACATTAGTTCCTGCCGCTGTAAGTGCGGTACCAACAACACAACATGAAGCGGCAGAAGAAATTACAACAACAGCAGAAACAATAGTAGAGTCAACACTAAGTCAAACAAAACCAGAATCTACTATTACCACTACAACCATTACAACCACAGCAACACAACAACATGATACACACGACCTACCAACATTGGCTGAGGTTCAGCCAGTTGTTGAGAGCACTTCAACAACTCAACAGACAACGCCGGTAACTCAGACGACAACAACTACTACCACAGTTACTGATGAAATGTATAGGCCACAAATTTGTGTCAGTCTTCCCGATCCGAGTGTGATTAGACGTACAACCACAACTACAACAGTCACCACAACTGTTTCGGGTTCTGGTATGGAGATCGGCCGCCAACAGCAGCAGCAACAACAACAGGCGAAGGTGATAATTACGTTGAGCATTCGTTCATTGCTAATTTTTATATTAACCGCTTTTCTTTGTGGTTTTGGTCTATGTGTATGGCTTTTAAATGGTTTTAACTGGTGTGATTAATAATCAAAAAAAAAAAAAAATATATAAAAACATAAAGACAGACACACACCATTAGAATTATGTAAAACAAATGAAAAAAACTTGCATTTATTACTTTTTTTGTTTTTGTTTTTTTTTTACTAATCCTTCAAATACAAAAAAGAGAACAGTTTACAAAAGCATTATTTACAAATTCTTAAAAGCTTTCAACAGGGCATTAAATTCAAGTTATTTTAAAAGCTTTTTAAAGGCTTCAATAAAAACAATATTTTTTAAAATCCTTCTAATTAAAAATTATATTGAACTATTGTCAATTAATTACAGAATTCATTGTTTATAATTTTGTTATTCAACAATATTTTTAATTGGGAGAATTAAGAAATTTTTGTTTTGTGTGTAATACGTATGTTATGGAAAGTGAAAAAAAACCGAACATGCATTTTGAGCGCGAATTTTTATATAATATTTATAATTATGTTGTTCACAAGGGGGTCTGCTAAATGTTGTATTGTACTATTAGAAACTGAGTTGCAAAAATTTAATTTAAAAAAAATACAACAAAAGATGGTAGCACAACACAACAACACAATGCTTAGTACACCCTGTGAACTTCTTTAATATTTATTTTGGATATAAGCAAAAAATGTTTTGGAAAATTTAGGTATTTCACTTTAAAGTACATACGAAACTGGAAAACGATTTTGTATTTATACAACAAATACATATTTTTCAAAAAATTGTTATCTATGAAACTTTGTAAGTTGTTCTATTTTTTTTTAGAATGCCTAATATATTTTATTAAATTTAAACTATAATTTAAAATTCTTAACTTTAACCATTTACAGAATATATTACAATATTATTGTCGTTATATCTGTCCTTAATCATTTAAATAGTTTTGCACTTATTATTTTGTATTATTTTCATTAATTTTTATTTTCATATGATTTTTATATTTACTTTTTTTAATTATTAATTTTTTTTAATAAATAACTATAATAACCCATAACTCCTTTTTAGAATGGTAAAGAAAAACTGTCCTTAAAACTATCATTAGTTTAGTAATTAGTTTAGAATTTAATTAAAGAATTAATAATAAAAACTAACAAAATATTTAAATATTTAATCCAACGCATGTTTAACTTTCTCAAAATATCCTGCAGTCGTCTAGTAATTTAAACAATATATTAGGAAAAAGAATCATGTTTATGATTTTAAAAACTTTTTCAAAATTTCAATGCACGCACAAAAATTTAGATTTCATTTATAACAACAAAATCGTACATCGGTACTATAGCACTTAGTGCAGCACATACAAACGCACTCAAATTTTACAGAACTAAATTTGAACATCGGTACACCGAAAAAAATATTGTTTGTGGTTTTATATTGGGGTTCATTAACTTTTCTTTAATTCTATTATGAAACGAACCAATAGTGTGTGTGTCTGTAAACTATTTTACAAGAAATATGTTTTTATCTTTCATACATACATACATATATACTTATGAGGCGTTTCACATCAAATGTACATTAAATGGAATATAAATATTTTAAAATTAAGCCGATCACTTTTAGATAAGCAGTCTCCCACAATCGTACCAACCGATTTTAATAAAATATCCGTGTACACAGGGGCTTCATTACATTATATGGGGAATTTTTTTCTTTGACATTTTAGCAAAGCCCAGACGGAATATTGTGGTAGGTACGCTGTCTAAAACTAATAGTGTGTACATTTTAGCAAAATCGAATAGCTCTTTAGCCGTGTACCTTTGGGGTCAGTTTCCGAATTTTAGGAAAAATCAAAAAAAAAAACAAAATAAAAGGTTTAAATATTATCTTGTGCTTTGGGCACATTTTAAAAATCGCTAAAAGGATTTCCGAGTAATCGTGATTTTTTGTTACATTTAGCTGCTTTTAGGAAATACCTAGTTTGAGCGATTTAAACAATGTTTTTATATTATAAGCGGTATGTAGCTAGCCATTATTAAAATATATTTTTGGATTCCTTTCAGAATTCCGAACTTTGACCTCAATGTGCATGGCTTTGGGTAATTTGATTTGGCCCCAGGTTCCCCCATGTGAGTTCTGAACTAAGTGTATTTAACAATTGCACTAACTGTTTGCCAATTTATTGTGAATTGAATTTTTCAATTTATCCATTGGATTTTTTTTATAACTTCTTTTCATATTGTAGATTCATTTAAAAAAAAAATATGAATATTTTTTAAATTTTTTTTAAAACAAAATATTCTGCAGTGATTTCGGGTTTAAGTTGAAACACGGACTTGCGAAAAAACACATTATAATTATAATAAATGTTTATTCCTAATGAAAATTTTTATAAGTTATTTTATAATTTGTGTATATGAAAGCAACTATAAAGGAAGAACTTCATAATAACTACTTCATACCTTAATGAATAAGTTTCATAAAGACCTATGAACAAATCATTAAAATTAATTGAAAATTTTTAATATCAATGAAAAGATTTCATACAAATAATAAACTTTATTCATTTTTAACATGACACTTTCATGTTACGTTGATTTCGATAAACCGTTCTTTGGCTAAAAAAAAGTCATCAAATTCCTTAATACTACGAACAAAATTATATGAGTGTATAATATACACTCAAATAAAAAAAGTCTGTAAAAGTTACAGAAAATATATATAGATACAAATTTTATTTAATTTAAATTTAATATCCTTTGATTTTTCCTTATATTTTAGAGATCAGAAAATTTTAACTTAAAAAAAACTGTTCTAAATTTTGAAAAAAAAAATAGTAAAATTGTATGCCACTTCCGCTATAAAGATTTAGTAAAATATTTTGCTGAAATCAAAAATAAAAATTTGTAAAAAATGTTGCAATTTGAGAATAGCAACTATTTTTACAAAAAATAGTTTTGCAATCCCGGTTTAATAGAATTTTTGAATCAGACACAATTAGATATTGGACATAAAAATATAAAAAAAAATTTAAATAAAAAAGTTTCCAAGTAAAAAATGCAACCGCTCATTCATTTAGTTCCCTCTTATTACTAAAAACAATTTTATATAAACTTTTTTGCAAAAAATTTAATTGATAAAGAATTAAGGAAAAATTTATGATTTTTATAATTTAATAAATAATAATATTGTCCCTGTACCGGTGCAATTAGTATGAAATGCTGCATATGCATATAAATATTTAAAAATAGAAAAATCGTTTTTTTCTACTTATATTAAGAAATGCAGAATCATTTTTACACATTAGTCTGTACCCAGTACATACATACATACATAATTCGATTTTTGTGAGTCGTCAGATTTATTCTTTAAATTTATGTTTTTTTTTTTTGCAAAAATCATGTGCAATTTTTTATATAAAATCATTAGAACTATTTGAAATTATTTAGTCAGTGATTGTAAATAGTTTAATGTAGTCAGTTTTATGTAGTTTCATTTAACAAAAAAGAAAAAAAAATATATATACATATATATACAAAATATGAACTATTTAAATATTAAATAGCTTTATTTTAAAGGTGATATTTAAATTGTTGTTATTTAAAAATAAATTATCCAGCAGTGCGATTCTCTAACTTTCGTTAATAAACGATAATTGTCGGTTGAGTTACCGAAAAAGCTATTCTATATTTTTTTAACATTTGAAAAGAGATACCGACAAAAATTGCTTTTTTATTAGTTTTACAATTCGAAATAAATGAAAAGTGTGTTTAAGTTTCTATGTAGAGTTAAAGGTCCTGTACGAGCTGGCTAAATAAAATCTAAACAAAATTCAGTTTTCCCATTTGTCAATTTGAATTTAAGTTAGAATTTATTTAGCCACCTCGCAAAGGGTCTTAAATTACAATTTGGTTTTTTTGTTTTTTAATCCGGTAAAAATTTAAAATTCTGAGAAATTTATTGACGTTTAGAGGCTTCTGGACCGTGTTGAAAGGAGGGCGCTTATCAATGACAGTTGGGTAACTAGATCAATTGATTTATTGGATCATCGTCGGAACGTGGGTTACGTTAGACCGTTTTATCGATATTACCATGGGAAGTGTTCTGCCGAGACAAGTGAACCCATACCCGGGGGGCCCGGGTTTTTGTTCCGAATAAGCGCTTACCTAACATTTTTGTTATTTTTCTAATTTAAAATTTTTATTTTAAAAGAATTTTTATATGAAAAACAACAATTGACAAACATTTCAAACAAAAATTGATATAAATCGAATTTAAATTTTTACAAGTATCACAAAATTTTAAGTAATTAAAAATACTTAAAATTTTGTGATATTTTTTTCTACATATGTATTTATAAAAATGTTCTATAACACAGAAAACATGTCAATACAAAGAAGATTTCCCAATCATAATTGCCTTCGTATTGCGGAAAACGAGTCCCGAAGGCAATAGAAGAAAATAATTCTTCTAGAAGATAAAATAGCAAATAAAGTAACATTGTTGAATTATCATCTGGAAGATAAAAATATGATATCGCTCCATAACCACCCAGAAGATAAACATACAATAATTTTTTATAAGTACATATTAATTTTTATAAACTTTGTTACATGGAATTCGCACAACATTTTACTTCTTCATCATTCTCCGATGGGATTTACTCTAGAACGGCCTGTTTGAATTCTATTTTCTGAAAAGGAAAATATATATTTTTAGCATTCGCAATTTTTTAAATTATTACGTAAAAATTAGCTTACTTATATGATTTAGGTTTTGCTAATTTTCCGTTTGTCCGTTGAAAAAATGTCGCTAATTCCCATTATTTCCAAATTTTGTTAAAATTTTTTTCCATCTGACATTCAATTTTTAAACATTTTTTTTTTTTTTGTTTATTTTCTAGAGATTATTAAGAAATATCTTCGCTATAAATACCAAATATCCTAAATATTATCCAGCAGATAAAAATATAATATGTTCACAATACTACTTTGATAATTTTTTGATGGCAATCAAAGAAAGCTATTTCCGTAATATCTTCTTGACGATATTTCTTCAAAATGTTTTTTGAGAAACAATGTTTAATATTTTTTTTTAGAGATTTACAACTTTTATTTGAAATAAAACACAAACATTCGAAATTAAGAAAAAACTTTTTATTCCAATTAAAAGTATATTAAATGACAATTAATTATTTATAAAAAGCAAAAATTGGGAAAATTAATCTTTAATAGAGTCACAATTAGTAATCTTAGCCAAATAAAAAATTGAAAATCTGACCTCCAGGTTATGCCATGTACGCGCTAGCGGCGGCTACATGCCTGAAATCATATTTATCTAATAAAGTTAATTGGATGGATATGGAAATTAAAAACGTTTTTTTTTGGACATTAAAAATGTTTTCTCTGTTTTATTTTAAATAAAAGTTCTAAACCTCAAAAAAATACCCTTTTACAAACAGAATTGTGCAAATTTTTCCTGTGTAGGCACTTAAAGAAATCAAAAACTAATTAGATGGAAAGTCTATTGGGGTCGGACACTCAGATCTTAATGAATCTTGGGGGGACAAAAGCAACAAGTAATCGATAAAAAACAGACATGTCCAATCTCATTTTTGGAGGGTGAAAAATTTGAAAATAACATGAAAAAACTCGAAGTAACTAAAAATTATGAAAAAGTTTTGCTAATAACGTTTTACCAAAACCGTTCATTTTGAAAATGGCACAAATCATATTGGAATATCACACATAAAAAATTTTTTGCTGAATAGTTGGTAGCATTTGAAAACGTGTCTGTAAATATTGGTAAAGTAAAAAAAATATAATTTGTAAATACAGAAAGTACAAATTTTTCAAAAAATAAATTTGTACCAAAAATTAGTGCAAAAACTGTAAAGTTTTTACAAATTTTTCTACTAACAAGAAAGAAGTGATAGTGAGAAAATTAATAGTAGCTTAGAATCCAAACCATAGGCAATATTTGTACCGAACAAAATATTTTTTGTATGTATAAATTAATTTGAATTTCGTAAATTTTAGACATTTTCTCGCAGAAAAAAATCCTCATCATTTTTATTCATCCTCTGGAATTAAGATTGAGCCAAATTTCAGCGAAATCGCTGGGTGATGACACTGCATCTATCACGGATTTCATTTGAGTAAAATTAAAAAAACTTTCAAAGGCTTCGCTGAATATATAAGCCAATATATAAATAATTGGTACACTCAAACAAGTTTGTTAAACGTGTTCTGGGGCCGAATTACGGCATTCGTTATCGAAAGAAGACGTTCGAAAACTGATTTTTTAATAAATAACTACAATAATACTAATAATCAAAACACCAACTTTAACTTTTATTTCCAATCTAGGACCGAACTACAAAATACCTTAAGGAAAAAAATCCGTTTAAATGTTTTATTTTCAGAAATAAAAAAATAATTTTGACCGAAAAATTACGATCACGAATGCCGTAATTCGACCCCTGGTTTTATTGAGAACAAATTTTTTTGATATTATTTTGTCTTTAAATATAGAATTGAATTTTTTTTGTACTTCCAATTTATCACAATAATATATTTCATTTGCATTTGTAATTACACTTTGTATTTCTTAATTGAAAAAATTTCCAAGTAAATTTGAATCACAATTCTTTTCAAGTCATAATATGTTTGTGTCTCCGCTATCAGCGCCATTTAATTACGGAACGTGATTTTGACCATTTATTTAATATTATCAGAGTTTGAAAAATATAATTCTATTCGGAATCAATTCGTACAACATTAATTTTATGAATCAGTAAATAAAATGGTTGGTAAGCAATACCTTTTCCCTATAACGGAAGTTGTCTACCACGCTTTCATCAGTACCGATACGAAAATTTTAAAACTGCGGTTCCAATAGTGACATCACGGGATTTATTTTATAATGTTACCTGTAAAACTTTGTTATATCTGTAAAATACCTTTATAAATCGGTATTTCGGTAGTTAAGCGTTATTATAACGGTAATTTAATATATTTCAAAATTAGAGCTGTAAAATAGCGCAATAAACCCGGCTATATAAAAAGACACATGCCTTTAACAGAATCGCCATTTTAATATGTTTATATCGGTCTTAAAGTGGCTGTGGTAGCCAACTTCCGTTATTATGAAAAGTTATTGAATGGCAACCATGGTGAATAATTTTTAATAATTTCATATTAACCCATTAAGGCTCAAACTATGATGCCGTTGCGCTAGAGGAATGAAATTTTCAGAATATGTTTGGCTTGGCCCAAAAACTTAAATTTTAAAGAAATGGGAGCCGAGTTAACATACGTTGCGAAAATACAGCGATGGGCTTTAACATTAAACAATTTTGCTTTATTTTTTGCAAACTATACATTTTTTAATACAAAATTAATGACATTCAAAAAAAAATACTTTGGACTACTAGATTTATAAATAGTTTAATTGCTTCATCTTTATTTGCTGAGCCTGGGAGATGGCTGAAGTGAACGTTGCGAAAACGCAACGCAGGATCTAAATGAGTTAAATAAATAAAGATGTTTTAGTTCAATTTACATAGATTCAGTTTTGATTCGGTAAATCATATAAATCAAATTAATAATTTTTGGTTGAAATGATTTGCTAAGATTGAATCAATTCGTGTGATTCTATTAAAAGAATAAAAAAACCAAATTGATTCATTGAACGAAATTTCAGCAAAAATTGTTATTTTCATTAGGAAAATCTTTTAATTTAGTAGAATGATTTAAGCTAATTCAAATTGTCTTTGTGTGACAGCGTGCTAAAATTTAGCAGCTCATAATTCTCAACATCATTACAAATTGTGTAGACGTCAATATAAGTTGGTTTAAGTCTCCTCTGATCTTAATGAAATGACAGCGTCCTGATCTCACGTTTAGGGGCTAATATCGAATTTTATACAAATTTCATATCTGGTTTTATAATGATTCTGTGTTAAAAATGTTTTGTCAGCTATTATTGGTTTCACACTGTCCATTTTCGAAAAAAATTAAATTAAGAATGGATTCTTTAGATATTGATAATACACCTGCCAATTGTGCATAGAAAAATGTAAACAATACATTTTGGCATATGGGTCAAATCAATAATAATTATTTGTATGCGATGAGCTAAATTGCTAAATTGGAACATTACTTCAGAAATGCTAAACAGATAATGAAATCGTTCATACAATCAAGTAGATACACAAATTTACATTTTCTCAGTAAATATTGCAAATTAATCTTTAAAAAAAATGTAAGTGGTGTTATTACTTAATTTACAACGACTGCACAAAATTAAAATAACGGAAAACTTTTGTAAAATAAACAAAAAAAAAAAAATACTAATCTTACGAAAGTTTTCGTTATTTTGAATTTTTTCCTGTTTTTCTGCACATCACAGACTTCGATACAATTGAGATATGTCAAAAATGCTTTTAAAATTTATTATAATTTTTATTTAATTTTTTTTTGTAATAAAGTGGTAGAACGTGTATGTAGTTATTTCATTCCAACACCAAATTTGACAATCTCGTATCGAATCTGTTTAGTTTGTCCCCATGTTTTTAAGCGAATTCTAATATTTTGCCTGTCTACATAATGCGAAAGCGTATCAATTTAAACGTCTTTGCACCACATATTATGCAAATCCTTATAATATTTTCTTTAAAAAGAAAATTGGAATTAGTAAATTGGTATGATTGTTTAAATTTACTCAAAATGCCAACTTAGTACTTGTGTGAATTAAACAAACTTATTCATGGCAAATACTATGTTAGTTATAGGAATTAAAGTTTAAGTTATTTTAAATGTAAATACTCAAATAAGAAAGTGTCAGAGCAAAAAGTGTTTTGTTTTGTTTTGACCCTTTTTAGCGCATGATTTTCGTAATACATTATTTATTTTCTTCTATTATTATTGTATTTTTATATTTCTTCTTTCGTCTATTAATGCATTAAATAAATGCATGCATATATATTGTAAATACTACAAAATTTTAATATATACTGTTTTTTTTTTTTTTTTAATTCCATTCAACAATATGAATTTATGGTTGCCTTTTTCTTGTCTTGCTTTTTATTTAAGTATTTTATTTAACAATAATTTTTTTTTAATTGAAATTCACTACATATTGTGTATAAAACAACAACAACAGCAACAACAAAATATATAACATCCCATATTTTATACTTTTTCCATACATAATAATAACAATATAGGATGTAATAAATCAAGAAGTTGATGAGTTGCTTCAATCGCTAACTACGGTCGAAGGCGCCATAGCATATTTGCCACAACACAGTTTGGATGGTATGCTGCAAGGTCTGAAGGTAAGTGGAATGATGATTAATTTTTCATGTTGATTCATATTTATTTGATTTTATTAAACACCTCAAGTTAAACAAGCACAGCACCCTCCCTCACAGATGAAATGCTTTTTCGAAATTTTTAATTTTCAAAATAAAAAGTTTATTTGATTTGTTGATCTGCTAACATTATTCCCAAAACAAAACACACAAATAAGTTTTAAGAATGTGTGTAATGAAATGAAAAATAAAACGTAATTAACTTACTTATAACTTATAAACATATTAACATCATTTCCACATACTGCATATTTTTTGAGTTTTGAAAGAAGTTTCGTTAGGATCTTTTTTGTTATTTTAAATTTGTAGGTATCGAATCCTTTGAGATTCGATTTGACAATATATTTGTTTGAGTTGAATATAGATAACTTCAATATAAAATATAATTATGTTTTTATTTCCTCCGCTAAACTCTTTAGCTAATCCAAGAAAATCTAGAATATCAGGAACAGGAAGCTCAACGATTAAAGGCCATAAGCCAGAATTTACCGACTGATCCTGCCACGGAAAGACTATTGAATGAGATTACAGATCGCATAGATTTACTACTCAGGCGCACACAGCAAGGAATTACAATGATAGCGGTAAGTAGGAGATTTTTTTTGCAAATCGGTAAAAATTACTCTCAAAATTACTCGAAATGCATCGGGCAGGCAGCCCATCAATGCTAATCTTTTTCTTTAAAATTTAGTTTTAACTCATATATTCTGTAAAAGTATCTTCAAAAAAGTGCATTTTAAATTTTGTTGTTTTATTTATATTTTCTTTACTTATACACCAAAACAAAAATGGTTGTTATTTTTGGAATGTACAGAGTAGTATTGGCTTTTATTACGATATAAAAAACTTCCTTCGGCTACATATAGCGAAAAAAAGTCAACATTTTTGGGTCGCTAATAAAATCGTATTTCTTTCTGAAATACAATTTTTTAGGATATATCAAAATTCGAATCAAAATATTTCTACACCAAAAGATCCTGAAGATTATTTATTTTACATCAATCCCTACGGGAATAATATCGCATCTGCCTTAACATGGCATAATGACTCCTATTTGAATGTTGAAAAAAATATGAATATGCTTTGGTTGTCATATTCGTGATCTGCGTTCTAAACCGTGATGCATCGAATTTTTCTATATAATAGTAATAAAATGTGTAAAATATTCTTTTCTTTTTGTTTTCTATAACAGAATGCTGCACATGCGCAAAAGAAACGTACACAAGAGTTAGAAGAATACCAACAGCATTTGACTCAAATCGAGTTATGGATTCAAGAAGTTACGCAAGAGCTAAAGGACTTAGAGCTTACGCCGAATAGTCCCAATGATGAACCCACTCTGAGGTCTCATGTCGAAAAGAGTCAGCACTTGTTGCGTACCCTTAAAGATAGACAACAATCCTTGGAAGATTTGGTGGAGAAAACGAAACCTCTTTTGGCTCATGAAGATGTAGCACCATTAGCTAATGCTTTGATTGAGCAATTGCAGTATGTCATAACTATATTAAGGGAGCAGATAACCGTTGCCACCAAACGAATCTATACAATTGAAACAAGAATTGTTGAGTTGAGGCGAGCAAAACAAGAGGAAGAACAACGTAGAAGAATCTTGGCTGAACAACAAATACAACCGCCTACAAGTATATCTCACGATTCGGTAGAGTCTAACGATAGTACTGTAGACTCAAGTTCAATGCCAGAAGAAGAAGTAGTGCCCGCTGCATATACGGTAGAAACACAAACTTCAGCTAGCTTGGGAATTCCTCAAGAAGTATCAAGGGAATGTATTACGGTAGAAGCACAAACTAGTTTCCCTAAAAGTGAAATTGTTAATGTGGAAACAGCTGAAACGGCCATGCAAACTCAAAAAGAGCTGAAACCAACTGAAAATATTACAATCACACAAATCCAAAAACAAGATGGTCAAGAACTTATTACAATTGATACCGTTCAAAATCCAAATGTATATGAGATTCCTGAAAATGTAGAAATCGAGGCACGCTATCATCAAAAGCCCCAGCAGGATGTTGAAAGATCAACTGAATTGGTATTGAAGAATGTACCTCAAGTTTTCGAAACGACTTTTGTTGAACCAGATGAAACAACCACTGAAGTGGTAGTAGGCCCAGATGGTACTAAGCACATTATATTGAAGAAAGTTACTCGATCTCGTCAACAAATTGTTCAACATAAACAAGTTAGTTCGATTGCAACTGTTACCGATGCCAAAGGCAACACTAGCATCGAATCAACAGATCAAGTTAATCTTGAAAATGTACAGACATTTGATAGGACTGGCGACGATAGGACTGGTTTCACAACCATAGTCACCCATCAAACTCGTGGTACTTTGGTTGATGGATCCAATCCGGAAACATTGATAATCCAAGAATTCGAAACACCTCAAGTAGTCGAGGCATATGAAGAATTGCATTCGCCCAGCGTTGAAGTACATGGTGTTCCTTTACAAGAAGGCGATATAGCATATTTAGATGCCAAAAACCTAGAACATATTCAAACTGTACCCTCAGAAGAAGTGACCCAAGGTAGTATTAGAGCCGTTGTACAGCAAGTCACACGTAAGATTATTCGCAAAACTCGTAAAATAATTAAACGTATTGTCATTATTGATGGCAAGGAACATGTAACCGAAGAAGTGGTTGAAGAACCGGAAGAAATTGAGGTTACCGAAGAGGAAATGGCTCCTGATGTTAATGTCAACATTGTACGTACTATCAATGGGAAAGTGGTAACTGAGGAAGAGTTTGAACGTCTAACTAAACAGCCAGGCGTCGTTATACAAGAAATTACCGATCTCCCAGACGCCGCAAAAACATCTCAACAGGTATTTGATATTGATTCTTCCACTATGATCACAAAACACAAAACACTACAACAACCAACAGTTAAGACGACTACTATTTTACCAACAACATCAGAAACTTCAGAACGACCAATTCAAGCACCAGTAGAAATTGTTGATTTACCTGCACACAAAGTAGAAATTGAGAAAATTGTTGGCACTGTAGTAAAAACCACAACTGACGATGTCGTACCAAAAAAATTAGTTGACACTGTTTCAGTTCACCTAATTGATGAGGAACCCACACTGCAAGACATTCAAGACATATGGCCGGTGCAACATCATCTGCAGCCATCCAATATTAAAATCTCTCAACATATTGAAACAATTGGTGATTTTATTTCCACTAAAATTACTCCGAATTTGACAGAACTAATTTGGCCATTAAGCGATGAAACTGGCTTCCCAGAATCACTGGAGAAATATGAATACGATAAACGTACTCAACTCCCAAAAACAAAAATTACTGAACCAGATTCACAAAATGTTTTACCAATCGAAAGCGAAAAATTCATTCCACCTAAGCAACAAACTGAACCGCAACCAGAGGCAGACACTACGGTTCCAATAGAACTTACTACACAATTGATCGAAAGTGAAAGACAGCCAAACGAGACAAATGCAATAATTAGCACAACCAGAGAAATGAAAACAACTGAAACACATTCACCAATTGAAAGTGCAAAAATCATCCAATCTGAGAAACAAACTGTACCCCAACCAGAAGCTAACACTAGAGTTCCAACAGAACTTACAAAACGATTCATCGAAAGTGAAAGACAGCCAATTGAGACTACAGGAATCAATACAACCACAGAAACAGGAACAACTGAAGCAGATGCAACCCAATCACAGGTTGACTCTAGGGTTCCAATAGAACTTGCAACACAATTCACCAAAAGTGAAAGACAACCAATCGAGACTACTACTAACATTATCACAACCACAGAGCAACAAACTGAATCCCAACCAGAAGCAGACATTAAGGTTCCAATGGAACTAACAGCACAATTGCTCGAAATAAAAATACAGTCAATTGAGACTACAACAACCACGGAAATGAAAACAACTGAAGCAGACGCACCAATCGAAAGTGAAAAAGTCATCCAATCTGATCAACAAACTGAACATCAACCAGCGGCTGACCCTAAGGCTCCTCCTATAGAATTAACAACACAATTTCTCGAAAGAGAAAGACAGCCAATTGAGACTGTTACAGAAGGTATCGTTAAAGCTGTTAAAGAGTCAGAAAAATCTAGTAAGTCGACAGACATGTTGGATGCCGAAGCTGAGCAAACACCTTGTTCAGCTACTATAACAATTGTGAAGACTACGGTCGAGACAACTTTGCCTGATGTGTCAAAACCCATATCGGAAACAGAAGAGATTTGCCATCATCTCTCTCAAACATCATTGGTTGAAGAACCGATTGTAGAAATAGCGTCACAAATAGAAAGTATATCATCTAGTGAAGGTCAATTTGTTGACAAGAGAACTGAAGTAAAACCAAAATTAGATATTAAATCCACCACACAACTTTTTATTGCTGGAGAAGCTACAGCTTCACCAATAACTATGACGGCTCCTTCTATCGAAGGTAATGGCTCCAGTATCCTTAAGGTTGTAATGCCCGATGCTGAAACATCTGAACCAGCTAATGTCACCATGACTATCATTGAATGTGGCAAGGTATTCGCACCAGTGACTGAAACTGAGGGTGACACAAAACGAAGTAAAAAGAAAAAGAAGAGAAAAGATTTAACAACTCCAATTGAAGAGCCAAAAGAAATAGCTTCACCAGCCGAAATCAAAGTTGCGCAACCCTTTGAGGAACCTATACCAAAACCTGAAGAAACCTCAACCGTTTCTGAATTTGGTTATGAACCCGAGGAAAAATCTATAGACGAAGAAGTTGCTTCCAAACAAGGCAAAAAGAAGAAACGCAATAAGAAGAAACAAACCGTAAAACTACCCGATGATGACGATACTCACATGGCGTTATCATCTTTGGAAACAGATGCAACACAACCTTCAGAAAGTTTGGAATCTGAAGGAAAATTATTGCAAGAAACAGTACTCGAAATAAGCCCAGATAGTGAGGTTTCTAGTATTTCGATTGACACTTCCGTTAAAGTGGTTGAAGAAGCTGTTGTTTCATCTGAGTCAGAATCTCCCAGGGAACCAGTTAAAGAAATTGTAATGCCAGTCGATGTAGTAGAATTGTCATACGTACAAGATGAACACCAGCAAACTTCACCGCGCGAAGAACCTAGAGAAGAACTTAAGATATCTGAGAAAGAGCAAGATGTTAAGAGCGTCCAAACATCGCCACAACATCGTCCTCAACTCGAAGAAGCATTTATGCAAACTAGTCTCGATGTTGCCCCAGAAAACAAGGAATCTGAATCCCAAACCATAGTAATTGAACTAAATGAAACTGAAGTTCAAACTGATCAAGTTCCAGAGTCAACACAAACATCTATGAATCCTGTTTTGGTCGTCGATATGGCCACAGAAGGGGTCCAAACAGAAGAAGAACAACCCAAGCCAAAAACATTGCACTGTTCAAGTCAAACATTTGTAGTATCAACTTTGGAAAAGGAACTCCAAACAACACCGCACGATTCACCCCGGGAGCCTAATGTTTCAATCACAGATATAGTCACTCCCCTTGTCAAAGAGTTGGTTGGTGATATTACTTTTGATATGCCGGAGAAAGTAATTGAAACATCGGAACAAGCAACATTAACCGAAACTAAGCCGACAAAAGAATTGTCTGTACAAACTCTAGAACTGGAACCTAACCAGTTTAAAATGGCCCCAATTGATCAACATGATCAACAAACTTCCACAATTGAATTTATTCTTACATCCACAGTAGAAACTCAAACCTCACCAAGGAAGGAACCAATCGCATTAATTGAGCCGTCTGGCGAAGATTCCTCAGTCTCCATATCTGAGCCATATGAGTTACAAATTGAAACTACTATTACAATACCAGCAGACTCAGATATTTCCGAAGCTCAGCCCGTAGTATATGAACATGTCGAAACTATTGAACTTTCTAAGAAAGATAAAAAGTCAGACGAAAAAACTGTGGAAATAGTATCTTCCGATTTGTCAGAAGTTAATGTTCATGTTGAGTTCGATGACACCAATGGAGCTGATCCCATAATAACCGTACAACCTGCTGAAAGGAAGCCGCATTCGGTGCAACTTCAAATCACCAAAACTACTATAACTGAAGAATTTCCCGATTTACCCGTGCATGTTAACGAGCAAAGTAAAGTCTCTATAGCTTCCCAGCAAAGTTCAAAGCCTCGATCAAGGCCTACATCTACAGTTACCATTGAAGAAGTAAATTCCCCTACTGAGGAAATCGCGGTGCCTATAACACCTGGACCCGACAATATGCAACCTCTAAGAAATGAAGAAAGTCTTTGGATAAAAGCTGCAGCGAACTTACCCAAAGATCAACCGCCCAAAGACGCCTCTCAGGCTATAATTATGTCTGAAAGTCTCATGCATTATCCTGGCCAACAAACTATCGTACTAGATAGGCCTGACATCTGGAGAGAGACCAAACAATCCATTGGAGGAAAAATTAAGCAATTGAAAGAGGCAGAGCCCCAACCTACACCTCTCAGCAATGTTTTGCATTTAGCTACATTATCTCAACAAATTAAAGAAATACCCACAGATCAGAGAATACAAGAGGTGAATGAAAGTCTTCAAGAACTGGAAAATGCAGTAACTCATGGCGATGAAAATAGAATTCAAACCACGGTTATTACGGTCATTACAAAGATTTCCACTTGGTTAGAGACCATAGAGTATCGTGTTTATTTGATTAGACAACAATCGAATGATGGGCCTTCCGAGGAGAAACTTGAAAATTACAGTCATCTTAGCGAGGAATTGAAAACCATTGGACTAAGTGTTAATCATTTGGAAAATCAATTGACCAAATCCGAAACATTAAACCAGCCTGAAGTTCAACAATGTTTGGATACTCTTAAGATGCATGTTAGTGCTGTTGAAGAAAAAACTCACGACAGCCAGATACAAGATGTTAAAGATCTTGATAAATGGAATAACTTTGTGGTCTTAGTCCACCGTATCTCTGGTCTTTTAGATGATTTGCAAGATCGTTATGAGATCATTACCAACCAGGAAGGAACTTTGCAACACAAACTCTCATCATTGGATGATTTGGAGACACAGAACAATGGAACTTTAACCCAGATCTCTCAACTTATGTTAAACGCTAGAGCCTTCCAAAGAGATTTCCCTGGTAAAAATGTACCACAAGACATTTACAATGCCTATGAGTCTTGTCACAACATCAACAACAATATAATTGCCGAACGAGATCGCCTATTGCAGTTACAAACTTTAGCAGATGAGTATGAACAAACTTTAAAGGAATTTACCAATATTGCGGTGTTAGCCGATAAGTTGGTGGACGGCCCTATTGTCTCAAGCACTTTGGAACAACTAAATAATGAAGTACAAAAACATCGCAAATTCTTTGTAAACCTCAGCCATTGTCGGGCCATGTTAGAATCGCTGGAGGAGAATATTGATAGTGAAACTAGAGAAAAACACTCTGAACTGCATAAAGAACTGTACAACAGAGCCAATGTTCTATTGGAAAAGGCTTCCGAGAGATCATCCAAACTCGTTCAAGCTGCATCCAGATGGACTGTATTGGAAAAAGGAATGAAGGATGAATTGCAGTGGTTGCAAGTAGCTCAGCAAAGAGTACCAGATTTGTCATCAGTCACTTCAGCGGATTACGATCAGTACACGACTCTTTATCAATCTCTGAGTCAGGATATATCGCACCACTATGTGAAAATGACTAACCTTTCGAATATTGCCAACAAACTGCAAGACCTAGTGCAAGCTCCTAATTTAGTGGAAGAAACCAATGAAGCTTTGATTGTGCTGCTGAAACTGCGCGAAGAAGTTTCGGTTTATTTACATCGCCTGCTTGTCTTCAAGGACATTTGGACGCTGTATGTAAATCAAACTGATAAAATGGAATCTTTTGTAAGAGATAGCGAAAAAGAATTGAAAATGATACAAATACCTGAATATCCACTAGAACAACCTATCGAAAATATGCGCCAATTCTGGGAAATCAAAGCCCAATTCGAAATGCACAATAACATACGTACCGAAGCTGGTAACAGCTTTGAAAAATCACTTCAGGTTATACCACTGGCCGATGAAATGTTGCAACGACAATTCCATGCTCAACTCGAGGACAGATGTAATTCTGTAGCACAGAGCATAGAACGCATTCAAAACAAAATTGTACGATCTCTCTCATCGGAGGATGTAGCACCGGCTGATAAGTTGAAATTAATCGAGCGCGAACTACAAGAAATCTATTTGACCATGACTAGCATGAAGGGTGTTATTAAGAACGAAGAGGAACTTAGTTTGTACATAGAACGCATACAAGTCCTAAGAACTCGCGTCGGTTTCATTGGCAACGAATTAGGAAGAATTGGTCTACAAGAACCAGCCATCGAGCCAGAAAAAGTAGGAGAACTATTTTCTCTATCCCATAAAATCACCATTCAAATCGCTGAAGAATTAGAAGGAGCTGCTCTCCTAAGGCAACAACTCACTGCCATACATGAAGGCATTTCCAATTTACGCAAACATCAAGCTAAACTTTCAGTGATATTGGACGAATGCGAAACGGCAGAAAAATTAGGTAGCGATGTCATTGAAAAGGCCGTACTAGACTGTCAGACGGTGGGGGAAGAGCTAATTGGAGCTTGGCAAGAAATCATGCGAATACGTCAAATGTTGCACACTCTGCCAATGCGTTTGAAAATGTCTATTTCTCCCTTAAAGCTTGAACGTGACATTTCCCATTTGCAAGATGATCATGCATTCCTTGAGAGCAAATGTACCAATATTATGACAATATTGCGTAATCGCTTAGCTCTATGGATGCGTTACGATAGGCAATTAGAACTGGTTCATAATTCGGTACAAGAAACTGACTTTATGATGGAGCTGTTGAAGGTTCATGGACAAGTCGATTATGAGCGATTGCGAAAGGCCACTGAACGTCTAGAGGTGAGTGTGTAATCAAAATTAAAGGAACTTTTCTTATTTTTGGTTTGATAAATTAAAAACACTTTCAATTTCAAAAACATCAAACGACCACGTCCAAGTGAAAAATTAGCAAACAATTAAGATTTATCGAGATAACTTAAATTTTTGCTACATCTCCAAAGTGATAATTTTTTGCAACTCGAAAAGTTTTCTTTGTATTTACAATGGACAAAATATTGACATTAGTTGGTTGAATATCAGATAAGATAAGAGAATTGTTATTTAATGTTTTTCCCCTTGTTAATGGAAGATTGTCAATTCGGTTTGTTATCAAAGTGTACCTGACCTAAGACAAACACGTTGTTTATTATAGTATCTTTAAATGACAACTGTTATTCGAACAACTTCTGTTGTTCGCGAACTTTCTAAAACATATGAAGCTACCTGTTTTTTTTTTCTAGTGACCTTATTTTATTGTTTAATATTTCGACAAAAACAAATGTAAATAATGGTAGGTAGTATTTGTTTTTCGAGGTAAGCAAACAATTTCGGCTGTAGACGCTAAATATTTGTGTTTAAGCTAACGAAAACAAAAATACTAAATACAAACATTAACTGGTACTACTTATACTACATTAAGTTGGGGGTTGTAACTGAGTGTAATTATGGTGTGCCTGGTATTGCTGTTTGTGATAGGTAGGTAAACATATCGATGGTCATATGTTGATAACTCGTAACTGACGATGAAACTTGCAGTTGAGATAAGGATGCTAAATGACTTCAGTATGATGGAATTTAACTGTCAGTTATGAGGTGTCAACTTAAGACCATCGACATGTAAATAACAATAGGTTCTGCATTAATAAAGAGATAAATATAGAGTAAGAATTATAAATGTTTTAGACTCGCACTACGTGTTAGTGCATATCGTCACCAGAAATGCAAAAAGGCGCTAGAGTTTCGCCAATTTATGAACGTTGTACTGTTACACAGAAGGTTGAGGGTTTGATCCCCAGCGACTGCAACATCAATTTAGAAAAATAATAATTATAGATATTGCAATGTAATCCTTCGGTATTCCCATACCAGCTAACCATTAGAAACACCTAACAAGGCATACAACTAGAAAAGCTTCAACAAACATGTTCGCTAACTTTCCCAAAGATGGCGCGCAACAAATGTGGTCACATTTATTATTACCATTATCATTACATAGTTGCCGTATTTGAAGACCTTCATCTTTTACCAACTTTCAAAAGTAAATTAGTTTATTTTAAAACCCCTTCATAATCCCAGAAAGAATAAAGAAATGTTAATCACATTTCAAAACAGAAAACTAAAAGTGTTGGTCAGCCTTCTTGTATTTCTAGTCACGATATGTAAGAGCTTAAAAGAATTAACTCTTTGTAGAATGTAACCCTTGATAGATGAATTAAATTTTGTAATTCCTCTTGAATTTTTTTAATTATGCTATTCATTCCCTGAATGAATTAAGCTTTTCTTTCAATTCCCTGAATTAACCGTTTGTTTAATTCCCTGAATCTAGGTTTTTTTCACTTAGTCTTAGTCGTATGTCATCAATTCTTCATAATTTTTATGAAGTTTTCATAATTATGATGAAGTATTTCATAAAAATTTATGACAAATCTTTTATAAACAAATTTAAAGAAATAACTTCTGCAAATTATTTATTTCGTTTGAAGACTTGAGAGAAACAGGACAAAACGGACAATTTTTTTGGTATAGTGTGGTAGAACATTCTTTGGTAGTAAAATTGGGCCAGATCCGGGAGGAATTTCGAACCAGAATATGTCAACAATATTTTTATGAAACAGTTTCGTAAATATTTGCAAAACTTTTTATTGCACAGAGAGATATAACTAATCAATGTGACAACCTATTTTTTTGCCAATTGCCCATTTGGGTCATTCAGTTGGGAAGAAATTTGGTTGTCACAATGAATCTGTTTTCTCTGTGTAGGCGCAAAACTATGAAGTTCTCATTAATATTGAGAAGCTTTTAAGTCGAGTGTAGTGTTTATAAAATATAAATTATCCTAAATACATGTTGGCTGAATAAAGTCCATGTTTTCTTCCTTAAATAGCATCAATCAAAAAAGTTAATTCCTTCAGAGGATCAAGATCACAATTGAATGAATTCATTGAGTAGGCGATGAGAAAAGTTAAAATTAACTAAATTTAAATGAATTTGTTGGCGAATTAATTTGATTCATAAAATTTTATGTGGAAATTAGAAAATCAATAAACTCCTTTAAGAAAATTCCTTGAATTTGGTCAAGAAATTCATTCCCAAAATATAAATTCAGTTCAAAAAAAGGCAATATGGAAATAATTCCTTTAAAACTCTGCGATGAGATATGTATGTATGTATGTATGTATGTATGTAGATTTGTTTTGGCCATACCTACTAGACGTACTACATACACTCACGTAATATAATAATGTGTGCTGTAGGTATGCTAGTGTGACTGACCATTAATGAAGCCCTACAAATATGTACATACTAGTGACCGATTTGATCTATGAAGTAATAGTTTGTCGCCTCTCTTTATAACGTGACGTGAAGCGAGCGCGCACCATTTCGTCATTATTATTGTTATTATTGTATTATAAAAAAATTGTAAAAGATTATTAAGTGTTTATTTTCCTGTTTAACAATTTATTTTTGCTGGTTGATTAGACATTAGAATTTACTCTTATTACGCGTAGAAAAAAACAACTGATAACGGTACAAACAGCACAAAGAGAGAATGAGAATATAATACATTCAACTTTAGGAAAAAGCGTACAACAGACTTTAGTAAATTTAAAACTTTCAAAAGAAACGGACGTGTTGGAGAAAACGGAAATTCGGAAAACGGAAATGAATTAAAAAATTGAAAGTGTTTTATATTTAATGCAGTAACATGTTTTTAATTGTTTAATTAAAAAAAAACATACAATCACACATTTTTCTTTAACAATAGGGACTCGCTGGTGATTTACAAAATCGCGAGACTTTGTTAGACGATTTACAGACGTCTGCAAAACCTTTAATTGAAACTTGCGATTTACAAATTGTTGAACAAATTGAGTCTGCCGTCCAAGAAGCTGTGGTGGCATGGAATGATACATCCGATAATTTACAAACGCTATGTACACGATATCAACGTGCTGTAGAACTTTGGCATAAATATCATAACGCTTCAGCACAAGTTAAAAATTACATTGAACAACAAATGGATACGGTTAAGACCTTCAACAAGCCCTTGGATTCTATGCAACATGCGAAGGTAAGTTCCCAACAAATTGCTTAATAAAAACTTTTACATATTTTTAAACTGAGTGCGTTTGTTTAACTTGTCAACGTCTTATCAGCATTATTCAAATACGATTTCTTTATAAATTCATTAAAAGCTTATCATGTTCCATATGTGTAACATACATAACTAAGTATTAAGCAAAATCAGATGAAAGATGCCATTTGAATGTTTTCCTTAAAAGATAAATTAAAATGGTAAAACATTCATTGAACTGGTATTACCACTTACAGAGAACAACTATTTTAAATGCATACTGGAATATCTCAATAATTCGGACCCCGCTTATACGGATTATTTGGTGATCCGAACATCATCAGGAATGATTGCATCTTTATAACCCAAATTTTATGCCCCAAATCAGAATTTAAATACTGGGTCCTATGAATAAAACTTGTCAATTACTTCGAAGTAATTACTTTCGGCTTGGAATGAAATTAAACACTAAATACACCCCCAAGGCAGAAATTTTAACCATTTTGGTATATCTCGTTTAGTTTTTCTGGTATGCAGCGCTTTCTGTCACGTTTATGAAAAAGTGTGTAAATCTAGCACTTTTTAAATTTTCTTGAAATTTTTGGCACAATTTTTTTAAGACCTGTAACAATGTTAATAAGCCTTGGTGGTATCTGTGACCAGCACTCCGTATCTGTATCTAATGCAAGAAGTTTTCGCACCGAGAAGTTAATAGCCACTATATTTTATAAAGTTGATTGTATTTTTACTAGCAATTTTTTTCGACTTTCTAACTTTCAAAGCTGTGCCACATTTAATTTTGTAAAATTTCCTCTTAGATAGAGGAATTGCATGTGACTCACCCTATAGAAAGCAGAACAGGATTGCGTTTTATATGTTTTTTGCGAAAATTTCATCGATGCGAGAAATACAGAAACGAGGTGCAGATGTAAGGTTTGAACCCATTTGGAGCATCTGTGCACCCGAAAAAGACCGTGACATTTTCATGTAAATGTATGGAAAAGCCAGCACATTCTGAATTCTAGTGTGGGTATAGAAACAGTTTGAACCGATTCTAGTGTGGGTATAGAAACAGTTTAAACCGTCGTGAAAACGGCGAGCTACTACCCGAAAAAGACCGTAGCTGTTTCATGTACATAAATGAAAAACGCTGTACTTTCTGAATTCTATTGTGCTTTTCGGAACATTTTGCTTCTGGAATTGAACAAGTATCTTTATTTTTTGGTCGAAATTATGTCTACTTTTTTCTGTAAAGTTTAACCGATTTAAAAACGGCGAACTACTACCCCAAAAAGTTGGTGTCATTTTCATATGAAAATTCAACATATAGTAGAGTTTTTTTATATTAGAAAAAACTTCCATCATAAAAAACAATTCGTTTTTAGTAATTTTTTTTTTTTTAAAGTTTTTTTTTGAAAAAAGTACTTTTTTCATATAGGTACATTTAAAAAGTGCCTGTTGTTTTTTTTTTAAAGGTCTTTATAATAATAAAAAAGTACTTTTTTGTGAAAACGAACTTTTTTGGAAAATTTTTTTGAAAAAGCACTTGAAAAGGTGCAGTCATTTAGGAAAAACATTGAAAAAAAACTTGTTTTTAAAAAAAAAGTACGGGTAGACCGGGTGGGTTTTCCGGTCTGGCCGGGTAGACCGAAACCCGGGTAATGGGGGGCTCTAGTATTAATGAACAATATACAAAATTAAATCAAGCATTCATTCTTTGTTCATTTATGAATGTGTCCCAGAAAAAAATATAAAAATCAATATTATTTTAATTAAATATTAGTAAAACATCTAAAGCAGCAGTATGAGTAATAACATGAATAAGCTTTTAAATTTTGAATTGAAATTTTACTAAAGGAAATAATAAAAATAAACTCTTTAAAGAGCGATGCCAAAAAATTTCGTTGCAAAATTTAGAACTTTCACTTTTTTTTTTTTTTTTTTGCATATTTTTAGTAGCATGTATGAACTAAATTCCCTGTAATGTTCTCGTAATTTGCTAAAATTAGCATTTAGTTATTTTCAAGTGGTATTTGTTGAATGGTTCGTGTTGTTAATTTTATTTAATTTTTTGGTTTATCCTATAGACCTGTCAAGATAATTTAAATAAACAAAATGATAAATTATTGGAGTTACGTGATATCGTTTCGAAAATTGCCACCGATATCGGTTTGGATGCTTCCAACTTTATGCAGGGCGAATTGGAAGACCTTGGACAACTTTTGGAAAGCTGCAAAGATACCATAACAACTTTGGCCAACGTAGCTGAGACTCAAGAACGTGAACGCAAGGAAGTTGAACGAAATTGTACTGAGGCCAGAGCATACTTCGATAATGTGCGACAGGTATGTTGTTGTTATTTTAATAAAACGAAATTGTTTGAAAATATTTTTGAAATAATCTTCTAATTGCGGTCGGTGCATGCGTTAATTTGTAAAATGTTTATTGTTCGATTATGTATTATTACTTAGTTGTTTTGTTAACAATTAAAGTTAACGGAAAAAATCAGGTGTTGAAAATGTTAGCACTTTAAGTTAAAACATGTACACATGACGGAAAAAGTATGAAATTATTTAAATAGTATATGCAGAAAATGGACACAAAATTTTTTTTTTTTATTGGACAGGACATCAATCTAAACGTAGAACTTTTTAAGATTTTTTTGAATTAAAATATTTAGTTGGTGTTATTAAAAAATGTGATGAGTTTTTCACTCAAATTTGTACGAACAAAAAATTTGGAGTTTTGCAACCGATATGTTATATCTCAACTGACCCAATTCCAAAAAATCTCTTCTACAAGTTGCATCAATTTTTTTTTATCAAAGATTTTAATATTTCTTTGGTTACGGAACTTATATTTGTTAAGGAAAGAACTAAAGAAGGGGAAATTATGAATTTATAGAACTTAAAAGGGGTAATTAATTGAAATCAATATGTTGCATCAAAAAATAGATTTTTTTTAATGAAATAACATATGTTATGTATTACATTTATAATATGTATTGCAAAATTTCAATTTTTAAATCTACCGAGGCTGTTTTTGACAAAGCGTATTCTGGAAGTCCAATTTTGAGCCACTTATATCAGCATAAACAAGTGACTTCACGTGGCCCCACAGGAAATAATTAGGAGGTGTCAAACCGCACGATCTTGAAATCAACTCATCGCCAAATTTTGATTTCAACAAGCGGTCGCCATATGGCACGTAGCGCCATCCTGTCTCGCCCGGATTAATGTCATTCATATTTTCAAACAAAAAATCATTGATCATGCTGCGGTAACAATTTACATTGGCCGTAACAAAAGCTCTTGCTTCATTTTTGAAGAAATAATGTCCAATAATATCACCAAACGGTGCATATTTCTGGATGCAATGGATTTGTACGGCTGTTGTTTATTGGTTTCACTCCATATGCAACAATTATGTTAACAATGTATGACAATTAGTGCGCCATAAAAATTACAAAGTCATCTATGAGTTGCGTGAATTGAGATAACGGATTTTGAAAGTATATCTGCATAATTTGATAGCATTGTTCAAGCGTCAATCTATTCATGATGATTTTTCCAGGGTATACTGATCAAAAATGTCAAAAATGAGCGCAGTATGACAGTTAACCCTTTCATAAGTTCTATCGGGCTTGAAAAAAAACCCTTTACTACTCAAAATGTGCTGTGCCAGAACTGTTTCCTACATATTTACGATCGTTTATATAATTGGGAACATATTGCAATTGTTTAAAGATTTTAGGCCAAGCAACTTAAATTGGGATTTAATTTTTTTCCATAATCCTGCTAACATAAAAACGTTTAGATACAAAGATATTTTGTCGCCATAAATATCGCAAATTATTAGCTTTTTTGTAAAACCCAATTTGCTTTTGTAGGCGGCTATAAATACCATAATCGATAAAGCCCAATACAAATTTTTGCTGGAATTAAAGCTAAAGTCAAGTGTTATTCAAGTCATGTTTTCCAATTTCAAGACTTGATTTATACTTTAATAACACTTTAATTCAATGGAATAATTCAGCAAAACGGACAAGGAATTCAAGTCGATCATTACAGTGAGAATATACTTTAATTCAAGCCTTGATTCACATTTCAATTCAAGTTCAAACAACACAATAATAACACTTATTTTCAAGCCCTAACTTCAAGTTTAAACAAAGCCACAAAAACACGATAATGATTGGTTTTGGTAACAATTTATTAACTCTTTTTAACATGCATACATTTTTATAGTTTTGGTTTTGTATATTTAATCTTGATTTTTTGACCATCGATGTTTTTTCACTAATTTTTTTTATTTAGAATCGTTAAAAATTGTAGAATCTTCCTAAAATAAGAAAAAACATAATGTAAGGACAGATTTTTGCTTCAAAAAAAATGGCTTACCTTTTCTTTATTATCCATGGAAGAAAATAAGATGTTATAAAAATCATATATTTTTAAATTTAATCAGGCTCGAGATCGTAATTTAAATGTTACTAACGAATAGTAAACACAAAATTTACATTTTACAAAAATCTTCACAGGATAATTTGAACAAATGTTTTAATTTTATTTTAAAATATTGGCAATAAACGAAAAACATGAAACAAAGCACAATACAAGCAATATTTATTTAAGGCACTTGAATTTGTACTTTTCAGTGTTTATTGGGCTGTCTCAAAACTCTAAGCAAAGTAGATAATTTCAATTCATAACTTAAAAAATAATATATGAAAAAAAAAACTTCGAACATATTTTATATACCGGTAGACGTGCCTTTTCATTTGATACACAACTTCTCTATA
Source organism: Eustalomyia histrio (assembly GCA_949748255.1). Taxonomy (NCBI): domain Eukaryota; kingdom Metazoa; phylum Arthropoda; class Insecta; order Diptera; family Anthomyiidae; genus Eustalomyia; species Eustalomyia histrio. Next base: position 542,361 of record OX456526.1, read on the forward strand.
TTTTCTTTGAAAACACCAAACAGCGAACAATTTTTACCTCACTTTATAATCCCTAAATATAGAAGTTCTGTCACGGTTTTTGTGGTCGAACTCCTCCGCCACGGCTTGACCGATTAGGTGATTCCTAAATTCCCTATCAAGAATTTTTGATCTATTTTTTGACAGAAATTTTTCTTCGTATTTTTTTTATTTGGCATCCAAATACCCTCTAGGTGATTATGGTATCCCCATCCATGCAAGAAATAAGTTATATGGCAAAAAAAAAAAAAAAAACATTTACCGGGTCAGCTGGTAACATAATATAAAAATTTCATTCCCATCGGAAAGAATCCATCAGCGGCGCTTTCTTGGTAGTGCTGGCTTAATAAGCGATTTTTTCTGGCAGTTCAAAAATATAATATAATTTTTGCGTTTTGTTAACGATAATCTATCTTTTTACCAACTTATTGGTAATTAAGTAATTTTGCAAACCCTGTTCATATCGATCGTTGCACATACATATGTACATAATTTAAGTATAGTATAATTATTAGAAAAATGAAAACAAAAATTATACACTTATGAAAATTCCTTCCACATGCTTAATAGTAGTAGTGGGTGCCTGTCTCACCACACCACACCACACTAAAAAAAAAAGAAATAAAACTTTAACCAATTGAAATGAAATGTGGTTTAAAAATTAACACAAACAAGTTTTGTATAAACGTCAGTAGAAAAGGATAACAGTTCCCTACAAATCATTGTTTTAAATTTATTAATTCCTTTTCATCTCATTATGAAATCAATTTGGAATATGTTCGTACTCGGGCAACTCCAAGACAGGTTTAGGATGAATAGTATTAAACAGTTTGCCCTCTTGTCATCAATTAACTACTCACAGACTACAACATGTGTTACATATAGTCGAAAGTAAGTGTTTACACTGCAGTGAATATTTTTGTCATCTATGACCGACCATAAAAGTTTCTCCAAACACAACAACAACAACTCAGCATTGTGGCATGTATTGATTTCAGTGCAAATAATGGATGAGGTCATTGTCAGTCTCCAAGTACGTATGTATGTGTGCATGTGCTTAATAATCGTTGCAAAACAACAAACAGGAAACAGTAATTTACATTTAGTTGGTGTGTAGTACTAGAACAGAACTACTAGACCAAATAAGGCCTAAATTCGCCTTTGGAGAACTAAGTATTTAGCTATTAGTATGTATAAAGTAGTTGTTGCATGAACATCATCGGATTTTTATATTTGTAAATTCAAATTTTTAAATTTACTTATCGATAAAAAAGGGAACTGTCACTTTCAATCCAAAAATGTCCAACTTTAATTTGACAAACTGCTTGAAGTTACTTGCAGCGATGCCAACTTGGTGTTTTTGGTACTATTTATAATTAAAATTATGCATTTGAACGTATTTTTATTACGTTATTCCGATTTTTAGCCTTTTATTTGATTGTCATTTTCAATAATGGTTCTATTTCTGTCTAACATTTGCCGTTTCCTTCTACAAAAAATTCAGGTCATACGGCCTTAAATATATGCTACAGCTGGAATGCATAAAAATTTCTTAATTTTGTGTTAAGGTATACATACATTTGTTAAAGTTCACATTTTCGCTATTAAACCTTTAATAAAAAATGACATGCATAATCGTGAAATAACAGTTCGTTAATTTTTCGTTTAATTCTGACTTATTTAACTTATCTACACTCCAATATAAATTGTTAGTGATTTATAAACTTAGTAAACAATTGACAGCAGATTGTACGAATAAAAATAGTTTATGATAAACCACCAACACATTGTAGAAACAACAATTTTTAAACATAACTAAGAGCCAATTTACACGATGACTTTTTTGCATGCAATTCTTGTTTGGTGGCGAACGAGGTAGAGAAGCAAGCAAGGTAAAAAAAAACATGATTTTCGTTTTTTGTGCATGTTTTTGTTTTTTCTCTTTCACACTCATATGTATTTTTCTTTCACATTCGGTTTAAGAGCAAAAAAGAAAAAATCATCGTGTAAATAGACAAAAATTTGCAACTTTAAAAAGGGAATTGAGAAAAAAGCATGCAATCGCATCGTATAAATTGGCTCTAAGAAGTAATAGTGGGAAATGAAATTTAATAGATTATTTTTTCATTAACTGTGAAAAAGTAATTTAGAATATCCCTTTTCCTTTGAGTGTTTGATACATAAGCCTGTTGAGTTGTTGTGGGTGGTGGTTCAAAATGTGGCTGACGATGATCTGGTCGCTCAGGTGACACTCTTCTCCCTCTAGCAACATTTAATTATGAACTCGAACCTGACAAATTCTAAATATAATTTAAACATACAGATCGACAAAATATATATTAAATTTATACATATATGTATACTACATATTTATGTATTTTCTCTTTTAGGATATTTCTCATGAAACTCGTTCGCCTAAGGAGAGCGAAGAACAATTGATTGTATTGAGGAATCATTTACAAACCTTAGCCAATACCGAAGAACAGTTGAAACAATTACGTGAACGTGACATTGAAGCCGGCCCGGACGAAGTCCAATCGCACAATGAAACTTCAATAATAGAAGTTTTGGAGCTATGGCAAAAAATATTCCAAGAGACTTTCCAAGAATACCATCGACTTTCTGCGCGCTTGGTACGTTCCCAGAATAGCACTGAGGCCTTCCGTTTGTGGCGCCAATATTTGCAACATGTACAATTATTTCTCTCCAGTGCCATACCCGAAGACTATACCGCCTTAAAGGAACAACAGCATTTATGTGAGATCCATCAGAATCTTTTAGTATCACAGCAAAATGTGTTGGCTTCTCACACGGAAGCTGAACATCAAGCGGAACCGGAAGTTAATGAACAATTCAAGCAACTGACTAATATGCATAATGAAACACTTTCGCGTATTATGCAACGCAATGGTGAACTGGAAAAACGAATGTCAATTTGGCATACGTACAGGCAAGACTTGGCCGTACTGCTGGAATGGTTGAAGGAACGGGAGAAAGATCGTAATGCTTTGCAATTGAGATATATTCATCTCAAACGGTTGCCGCGCTTGTATCAGCGTTTAGAAGGTCTTATGAATCAAATGCCTGTTGGTGAGCAAATGTGCTCGAAGTTGAAAATACAACAACAGGAGCTTATGAAGTTCTGCGATGATGCTTTGGCTACTTCGGTGCGCATGGAACAAGCCAGTGTTGCTCAGCGTGTCAGTAATCTCACGGCCGCTCTGGATACCTGGGCTGGCTTTTTAGACAAAATTAAAGGTTTAGAGCAAAAATACGAACAACAAGTGGCCGGTGTCCAACACGTTTTAGCCGCTGCCCAAGAATTAGTAACCAAGACTGAAAAGGCGATGCCCACCACCACAGATTCGATTCAAGAATGTTTGGGTTTACTGAGAGCTCAAAGAGTGCAATTATCAAAACAGACCCCTACTCTGGAAAGCCTTAATGTTTTGCTGGAAGAATTGAAAGAATGCATTAGTCCGTATGACATGAAATCTATTCGTCAAACTATTTGGATTCTATGGCAACAACATGCCGATGTTGATTATGAACTTTCCACCCTCATAAATACCATTGAGGAGCGGTTGATGTTGTTGGGCAACTTCAACAACCGGCATGAGCGATTATATACGTGGCTGGACAAATTGGAAGAACGTTTAGACAGAACAGCAGACATTTCCGCTATGGCCAATCCAGAAGATTTTGCTAAACAATTGGAGAAACAGATCAATACTGAACTAACCCTAAGAGAACGTGATCGTGAATGGTTACTTTCTTCAGCCCGCGAAATTATGGAACTGTATGCCGACAATACGCCACACAGTGAATCTGTAAGATCAGGCGTTCAAGAAAAATCCGACATGTTAATTGATAGATGGGACCGAGTACGGTATTTGTGCAAACAACGTACCAATAAAATCAACGATTTGAAAATGACTTTGCAGAGATTAGAAGAACGAATTGCTCTTCTAAGGTCTTGGATGTTTGAAGTCGAATCGGAGCTGGGCAAGCCTTTAACATTTGACTCCTACACTCCGCCAGTGATCGAAGCGAAATTGAAAGAGCACGAGAAAATTCAAAGATCCATAGAACAAAAAAGTAGCAATGTGGGAGAAGTTTTGAATTTGGTTGAAATGTTGCTAAACGATACCGATACTTGGCGCACCCACTTGAATACCGCCAATGTGGCATTAGCTGCTCAGAATCTAGAACAAAGATGGAAACATGTTTGCAGCCAATCAGCAGAAAGAAAACAACGTATCCTGACAGTTTGGAATATGCTTCAGCAATTGATTAAATTGACAACGGAACACAAAGCATGGATGCAAAACCAAGAAACCGAAATATCAAATCTGGAAAGAGATCTCAATAAGTTGACCAAGGATCAAGTGCAAGAAAGACAACTGTTGGTTGAGCAAAAACTAAGGCAACTGGAAAGCCAGGAGAGCAATTTAAAGCAGCTCGAACAAATCTATGCGAAATTGACTTCCAGTTCTGGTGTCGATCCTGAGAACATACAGAAACTAACCATGCCAACCAAGGTTATGTTAACAAAATGGCGTCAATTCCAACCCAGGTGTCATGCTATCACAGATACAATCAATAAGGAATTGGCTCTGTCCAGAGACTTCAAGAAGGCTCAGGACGAAGCAGTCCATTCCCTAAATCTTATACAGACTGATGTGGCCAAGTTAACGGAAAATCCGCCTAAATCGGCTGAGGAAGCTCTGAAGCTTATCGAAAGCTTCGAACGTAAACTCCAAAAAGCCGAAGTTCAAGTGCAAAACGTAGACCAATTGGCTGCTGAGGCCAAATTTAAACTAAAGAAACAGGAGGATCTTAACACAATCTTGACATTAATCACTCAACTGACTACGTTGTGGCGTGAAGTTCAAACCCGCATAATCACCACCAAAACTGAATGGATTACTAAAGCTGCCTCGTTGGGAGTAGCTGCAACTGAAGCGGCCATTATGGCGTCTAGAGTAGGCGAATCCGATGCCGGTGTCCAAGTGGACACATTATCTAAACGTAAACTCCGTAAGGCGCCAATGGTGCGAGAAACATCCATAACTGCCAAAGATGCTTATATCATGGAGTTGGAAACTGCTATTAAAGAATGCCAAACAAATTTGGATGATTTACAAAAAACCATATGCGATCGAACACGCAAACCGGGACCCCAAAAGATGTCAAAACTCCTAGGTAATGCTCAATCATCGACGGAACTTGTGAAACATTTGAGTCAACTGTTGCTGACTGAGTGCAATGCAACAAACAATGATGCCCAAACAGAGACCGTGGCAGAGCTAACGCTGCGCTTCGATACCTTGCAATCGCAATGGAAGGCGCGTCAGCAACACGATCAAAATGCAAGGTAAGTTCAACTCCTTAAAAATCCCCCAATAAATCCCAATGTACCATTCAATGGTAGTCTGGGATATGTTGGTAGCGTGTTTCTTTGTAAGCCTGGTGTTGGAATTTCTTTAGTACTAACTTTTTGCTTTGTTTTTTATCAATCTTTTGTTCCTTCAATCATTACACAAACATTTGTTTAAATTTTAACACACAAAAACTCCTTAAACATGTACAAACACGCTTAATCTGGCCAATAGCAAACTATCAATTGTCTCCAAATACAATTGTACACAGTAAGTTCTCTTTCTTCTTTTCAATCAAACAGAATTTAAGCGTAGCTTTTAAACTAAAATGTAACACAAAGATTAAAAATTATTTTATATGCGGTTTCCACAAGACGTGCGCCACAAGACGAATGAGTGACTACATGTATTTTGTTATTGTATATTCGTTCGTCTGAAGCAAAACGTCATCTGGAAACATCAACTTAGTTTTTACTTTTGAATCTTACAAAATTTATTTGTGTTGCCTTTGATATCATTATTAATCGTTAAACATATCATATTTCATATTTTGCTTTTTGTTTGCAAATTAGTTTTAATTTTTTTGTTTGTTTTATTTATTTTTTATTTAAACAATTTTCATTAACCACCTCTCAACGTCTCTAATCCCAATAGCGAGATCGGTCGACTAACATGTCCGCTCTGTACACAACGTAACTGGCAACAAATCGACAATGATCTCTGGCGTCTCGAACAGTGGTTACAATTCGCCGAAGGTACTCAAAAATCACAGGCCTCTCCTCCCTCCAATATTGAGCTGCTCGAAGATGTTGTGCAAGATCATCGTGAGTTCCTACTCGACTTGGAGAGTCACAAATCTATTATATCTTCGCTGAATGTGGTGGGCGACCATTTGGCCACCCATACACTCGATCATGAAAAAGCCCGTCAACTGAGAGGTCGACTTGAAGAAGATAACGAACGTTGGAACAATGTTTGCATTAATGCCACCAAATGGCAGGGTCTCTTGCAAACAGCCCTCATGGGCAACAGTGAATTCCACTCAATCATCGATGAATTGTGTGCCTGGCTGCAGCAGACTGAGGCTAATATTAAGGCCTCTGAGCCCGTTGACCTAACGGAAGATCGATCAATATTACAAGCTAAATTTGACAAATTTAAAGATTTACGTGCTGAACTGGAACGCTGTGAGCCCAGAGTGGTCAGTCTTCAAGACGCCGCCGATCAACTACTAAAGACTGCTGAAGGATCAGAAGCTGAGTCGTCACAGACTTATGCAAGGTAAGTGTGCCAAAAGCCAATGCCTGAGGGCGGCACGAGTAAAAGTTTCAAATGGGATTCAGCATTGAAATTGTTTATATTAAACCATCCATATATGTATGTAGTATTTATAGGGTGTTTTTTTAGAGGTTAAGAACTTTTATTTCTAATAAAAAAAAACTTACGATATTAAAAAAAAAAAACTTTATATTCCAATTAAAATTAATTATTTAATCATCATTAGAATTCATTCTCTTGCATGGACCAATTTATAAGCAAAAGTGGTGAAGATTTTTTGTTTTTTTTTTTTTTTTTTGACTATAGATGACGTAATTTTTTCTACTGCCCAACATTTGCAATACCAACAAATTGTTACATGGAAGTAATCTTTAATTGAGTAAATTTTTTTATTTTCTGTATTATCTCAGAAATCATTAGGGAATGCGAATGCACTTTAAAAAAAGATGTTTGCGTAGCACATGTGTTCAAAATTGTTTTTTAATTCTAAAGGGCAAATAATAAGCTATTAAGTAAAAATTCATTACGTAAGAATTTATGCGTTTTATTTTGAATAAAAGTTCTTAAAACACCCTTTATTAGTAGTAAAAGTAAAATAACTTTGTTTCATAGTAAAAGTAAAATAGTTTTAAAAAGTAAAAGTACTAAATTGTAGTTGCTGCAAGGGTTTTGTAGTTAAAAAAAATAAGGGAAATGAATTAATTTCGAGATTTTCTGATACTTTATTTTGTTTTTTTTTTATATATAATTTTAGATTTTATCTTCGTTATCAATTGATTTATGAAATTGTAATACGTCTGTATATCAAGTGATTTTTTTTTTGTTCTACAAAACTTTATAGATTTGAATTTATTGTTTTACCTTTAGAAGAATTACACAAAATGACAGTGTTTTTTTTTAGTTTTCTTATTATTCGTTTAAATATCCTTGACACGTCAATAACGTCAATTTTGTTCATACTTTTGTTGTTGCGGTTGCTTAGGTGTCTTCGGTTAACTGATCATAGCTTTCGACTGATCTAACATCAAATGTTGCATAATAATAATAACGTCTTGTTAAAAACATTTTAAAAATTGACGGGTAATGATAAAAGCTTTGGTTAAAATTGGATGGGTGTTGTTTGAAATCATTTGTGTAGCTTTTATATGTCTATCGTTTCTGTTTAGTTTGTTTAAAATCCAGCTAAGGGGGCAAAAAGTCAACGCATTTTTGTTGAAAGAAATGTGACTTCGTCGCTATAGATATAGCAATTTATCCTTTGGGCTATGTAAGCTTTACTGCTTTAAAATCTTTAGATATTCAGAACATTTCATATCATATACATGCAATGTATTAAAAATCTAACCTCAGTTTGTCGTTAGCGACGCGAAGTGGATTACAGGAATAATAAATCTTTCAAAATTAGAGGACACCATTAAAACCTATGTGTTCATCATAATTGCGCGAATTTCATTTAATCTGGACGAAAATTTTAGCTTTTTTGGCAATTTATACAATTGTTGTGAATAGTCATACACTATTTATACAAGTAGATGTATCTGCTCCCAGTACATGATGATTGTTTTTCCAAAGAAGATTAAGCTCGCTCATCAGTTAACTTTGAATTGTTTCTAACTAATTGAAACTTGGATGCCCTGAAATTATGACATTGGAAGCCCGAAGAAGGAACGTACAATTGACCGAAAAGCCGATAATTTGATAAAGAAGAAATCGTTTGATTGATTGTATTATTAAGAAAAAATTTAAATTCCGACTTAAATTTTGTTGAATGTACGCACAATTTTTCATAAAATATCAGTCGAAAGCAAAAATCAAAATAAGTTAACCATTTATACTCAGCAAAAACGACCAAGTTTTTTTTCTATATGCAAAATTGACGTTAAGCTATGAAACACGCTGTATATTATCATGTATGTTATGTGCTGAAATATGTGCAAGTTAAAAAGGGCGGATGACTTGTATTGAAAATATCAAAATTTAAATGCTAATCTTATATAAAATTTTACTATATTTAAGCACTTATCTCTGATTATTTTAATTTAACGATCCTTAAATGTTTGGCACATACTGCTAGTTAATATGTAGATATTAGAGCTGCAAAATGTCGCTACTATTAAATACTCGATATTACTCTTTTTAGGTATTGAGTATTTAAAAAAAAAAATAAAATAAACAGTCGGTTATGAGAACTCAGTAACCAAATATTTAATACTGATACAACTCTAGTAGATATTCCCTATAAATAGTTTGTTGTTTTTTCTAGAATTGTAGTACAAAATTTTTAATTTAATGTTAAACATCCCCCTGCTTTTCTTCAAAAAGTCTATTGATTACGTTGATTATTTTTAGATTTCCTCGCCAAAAATTAAAATATGCTTCTATTTAAAATAACTCCCATACCCTTACATTAACTTAATCATCCTTATTATGCACATGCCCATAATTTTCTGCTGTATGTCTTGTCGAATTATTCATTTTACAAAATTGTGGCTTTTTTACAAAAACTAAAAATATTCTAAACATCGTTTTTACTTTCTTGCACTTCCATTCAAAAACTATATTTTTTTTATACCCTCCACCATATGTATGTGACGTATATTAGTTTGTCGATCCATTTTAAACATGTCCAAATGAGTGGTTGGTCTTAAACCCCATAGAGTATGAATATCCTTTAGAGGGCTTTAAATATAGAGATGGGCACGTGAGTGATTTTTGACTCACGCTCATGAAATACAATTCAAAAATTCAAAATATTTCGAAATATTAAACATAAATGAATTTATCTTATCGCTTGAACCATTTGAATTAGAGTTTGCATTTGACCACGATTTTCGTTAACCGCGGTTACGGTTAAAATGGATGCGGTTAATCGCGGTTAATAGCACTTACTATAAAATATTGTTGCTTTTCACAAAATTAATAAGAAATTTTTAATTTTAACGTTATAAAGGCCAAATTTTTTGAACCTAACCTAAAAATACTAGTTCTTCATGATTGGAACTACTAGTTCTGGAACCCATGCAAAGGAGTCATGTGTATGCATTATGTTATAACTGCATCTTTGGTGCGCTTTAGGAACAAGAGATTTAGAACTATATATATGACTTCCACATCAGTTGCCAGAATATGATACTAGTTCCAAAACAGCTCCATAGAGCAATAAAAAAACCTTTGAAAATTTTCATCTTAAATTAACAAAAAAAAATGTTTTAAAAATTTCTCCTAAAAAATGTAAAGGCAGAAAGGCAGGACAACTTAATAAAAATTGAATAACTAACTCTTTAAAATTTATTCGTGCCTATTTTCATAATGAAGATTGCTTTGACCAGGGTTACCGCTTCGACGATTTTGGAATATTTTTCCTCGAAATGCTATTAACCAACCAATCAATGCATAAGATTTTTTTTAATTAAATTTTATAAAAAAAAATTTTTTACGACAAATTTATTAAATTATATTGTTGAAAAAGTTTTTAGCTAATAGTTCATAAAACTTTAATAACTAAATATGTTAGTTTTTAAATCGATCTACCTAATGGATTAATGCTACTTGATGTCTTCTTGGAACAAGTTCTGAGCGTGAGAATTTCATACAAAAATCACAGACACAAGATTAGGTTGTAGAATTAGTACCTGTTACTCAAACGATTCCATTGAACTAGTAGTGCCCAGGGTGGAACTAATGAAAGTTTTGCTGGGTACTTACTATATGATATATGTAATTATGGATAATAACTGCTTATATTTAAGACAAATACCAGTCTGATCGAATTGGTAAATTTAGCCAATTATTGCAGAGTGTCCGTTTAAACGGACAGTAACTTACTCTGAAACTCAGCGTAAAAACTTAAAAAAAATTTATTTTTTCGTAAAAATTACAAATATTTTATTTTTTGTACACCATTTTTATATTAAAGAATTTAATTTGAACCGTAACCGCACTATTTTACGAAATGTAAACTCTAACTTGAATAAAGTGTTAACATACTTACATACTTACCGAACAAACAAGAAAACTAATAAAAGAAATAATCGGGAAAAATCACGACGCTTACGCACGACCACGTGATTAATTTAAATTTTGGCTTACGCTCACGGGTGATTCATGTGAATAACGAAATTTCGTGTCTCGTGCCCACCTCTACTCAAAAGTAAGTGTCTGATGCTTCCAACTGATAATAAACCATCACATGTTTTATGATTCCCAAAATATTTCGGCTCGAGCGATTACCGCCCGTTAGCTAAACCTTCAAAAATCGAATTTAATATGAATAAAAAATTTCTTAAGACATCTTTCGGCAAATATTTTGTAAAAATGTTTGGCATCATAAAACATGTTGATGTTTGATTTCAGTAGGTTGGATGCATTATGCATTTTTTAAAACCCTAAAACGGAGGCATTCGTATGTTTGTTGTTGTTTCTTATAACATTTTAGGACGACCCAGCAATGTACCTCTGTTTGTCTGTTGAATGGCGGCCAAAAGACTGAATGATTTTCACCTCAAAAAAAAATCTTTAACATAAAAAAGTGTTCACCTCAAAAATATTTATAAAGCTTTCTCATTAAATTTTGTTTATATTATTTTTAACAAAAACACTGTGGAGAGTATAAAAAAAATTCGGTAAAACCGAATCGAATGCTATGTTGTTGTTGTTATTTTTTAGTTTAATTTGCAATTTTTGTTTGAACTCGAAATTTTTTCGTCCGCCCATGCTAACCCCTCATTTAACTTTATACACTTGAGCATTTCAACACAATCATTAAATTTAAGAACCCTTTCTAGGCTAACGGACTTACGTTTCCGACTACAATCACTTAGACGTCTCTCCGGTATATATATTGTAAAACTCGGTGCAGTTTTAGGTGTTGATGGTGATAATCTAGGAGTATCATTGCATATGTTGTCAAATGAGGTGAGTTTCAAATTCCTGAATATTTCACAATTCCCTTATATTCACCCATAATTTATATTTTTTTGATAATAATAATAATAATTAAAAAAAAAAACGTTGCACTAAAATAAGTTTGACCATAAACAAACAAAAAATCGAATTGGTATTTAAGAAAATTTCTAATCATTGTAGTTTTAATAAGACGAGAGTACACATATGATTGAAAAAGGATTTTTTTTTTTCAAAATTTATTTATTATGATTTTATTTTTTACGTTTTATTTACTTTTTTTATTTTTATTTTTATCTTTATTTTTTTAACAGCTTTTGGATCAATCAGTAACTACTTTACCTTCTTCCTCTTCTATGCAGGCTGCCGCACCACACACTGACAATGCAAAGTAAATATAATTGTCTATGTAGTAGTAGTATAGATTAGTATTAATTAGTTCTATTATTATTTTACTTTGATTTTTCCCCCAATCAAAATTGTTAAGACTACAATAGTTATGATCTAAGTTAGATACATAGTTATATTTTTCTCATTTTGTATATTTAAATTTATGTTGCACGCTATTGAACACCCATTCTTTACAGCGAATGAATAGAAATATATTGCTTTTTAAAATTAAAACTACGAGAAAAAATGCTTTCAGAATAAAATTTTAAAAGTGCATCAAATTCAACTTTTAGATAACACTATTATACAACAGCCACAAAATCCTCCTTAAAAATCATAAACTTTGACTGAAGATAATAAATCTACATAAATTGAGTTTAATCAAGACAGTGGATGTTCAAGGACATTTTACTGGATGTGCAAGGATGCTTTCATTTTATCTGTATTAATTTATCTAATTTGCCGTTTTCTTCTTACACATAAACTACTTAAACACAAAAAAATGCCCATAATTATATTAAGCAAAGACATGTGAATCAAAATTTGTATATACTTTTCTTTAAATATTTTCGAATCTACCAACATAATTAGAAATTTGGAGCCAAGGTTTAATTCATTGCGCCGTTCAAGTTTCTCAACATTTAGAATATGGCAAAGTTTTTGGGTGCCAGTTGAATATATCCTTGGACTCATACTGACATGATTATACTCAAATGAAAGTTGAATCTATATAAATTGTTAAAAACTGACAAAAAAAAAAATAAAGTTAGTAATCAAACACAAAAAGGCATTTAATAAGCCTTTAGGATTTACTTTTGTGTAGAGCTTAACTATTGGGCTTGAGAACCACCGTAAGTAATTTTATATAACAAAAAATAGTTTACCTTCAAAGCCAATAACTACATACCCTATTTGAAACAATTTAGTATAAAAAAAAAATATATTCTTATGGATCCAAATCTAATAAACGGCACTCGGATTATAGGGCATTTACTTTTTTAATAAAACAATTGTTGAATTACGTCGCGTTTAAAGAGAAAATAAAGTAAAAACGAAATTCAGCAATCGCGTTTTAAAAGGTAAATTACATTTTAAAACATGCTATTACAAAATTGCCTTTGCATTATTTATATGTGAGTAGGTCTGAAAGCATTTTTCATTAACTATTTTTTGTTTTCATAATTTTCAAATTTAATCTTCTCATTTGTAATGGAAATTTATTTTTTGTTTGTTCAAATAGTATACTCGATGGCGATGCTGTAGATGGCGATGTCATAAATACCACCGTTCTTGCCCGAGGCGCACGATTCCTAGGACGTGTTGCTCGTGCCTCGTTGCCCATACAAGCGCTCATGTTACTGTTGTTAGGTGTTGCCACTCTTGTACCCCACGGTGAAGATTACACCTGCATGTTTTCGAATAGCTTTGCAAGAAGCTTGGAGCCAATGTTGTCATATCCTAATGGACCGCCGCCAGTATAAAACTTCTCCCATGTGTCCTTCCCCTTCCCCCCATAAAATTTGTAAGATTAAAAGAGTGTAAAAAATATTGAGCATTTCGAACAAATTTTCAGCAAACAAAACAAAAAAAAACATTTGTAAAATATCATGTAAAACAAATTAAACTCCCCTTTTTGTAAATGTTTAATTTTTATTTGTAAATTAGGTAGTTTATATTGTTGTAATGACGAGGAGTTGAAGATAAAAATTGACAGTATGTTGAAAGAATTAAAAAATTATATTAAAAAAAAATAAGAGAAGAAACCCTTAGACGAACAAATTAAAATTAAAAAAAAAATTAAATGACTTTAACTTATAAATATTTTATTATTAATAAAACAGATTTAAAAAAAATAATAATAAAACATTTATATACGATACGCACATGAAAAAATAAAAAAAAACAGATTAAACACGAATAATTTTATTTAAAATTATACCAATAGTTCTTAAATTGTTTTGAATTCATTTATCGTGGAACATTTTTGTATTCAAAATAGTATAAGAATTTCAAATAAAATCAAAAATTAAAAAATTTTTATGTTTAAGCCATACAATCAGCTTTAAAAACAAATATTTAGTTGTTAAAAAAGTGCAACTTTTTTAAAATTCTCTCCAGTTGAAGTGAAAAATAAATGCATGACCCGGTAAAAGAGTTTATTTTCACTGGAATTGAATTTGAAACCTTAAAAAAATCTCCCAAAATTTCCTAAAGGTTTACAAATTTAATTTGAATGGAAACTAAATTCAGATTTCATTACTAACATCTAAACAAAAGCTTCAAAATATTTTTAATGTTTGTAAAGAAATATTTTAAAAAGTTTGAAACAAAAATTACTGTTTCTCTCCCAGTAATTTCCAGTTAAAATTATTAACTATATTTTTTTTACCAAATCTTAAATTTGAAAAAGCTTAAAAATAAATTCTTAAATCATTGCAACAAGAAATTGTTTGATGTCATTTAAAAATTCACATTCCCAATTACAAATAAAAATGCGTTTATTAAAAAAGCACTTGATTGTATGGCCAAAAGAAAAAACTCAAATAAACGAAGCAGCAAGTGTCCTATGCCGGTGCTAAACCATTAATAAAAATATATTATATTTTTCAAAAAAAAAAAAACAAAAAAACGAAAATGTTACTATTAAAAAACCATAAGAAAATGATTTTAAAAATTCAGATAACAACTCCCTCCATTAAATATTTTGTTTTTGAATTTAGTTTATATAAGTATTTTTATGTATTTTTTTATTAAGTTGTTATTTTATGCTTGGCGCATTAACCTTGCTGTTCTTTTTTTTTTTTTTTTTGTTATTAATCCCTAAACTTCGATATTAGTTTTGCGTCGTCTGATGAACCCATTCATATTATGTATTATTAGGTTTTCCTTAATTTTTAAGTGTTTAATTATTAAAATTATTATGTACTTTCCTTTATTTTTTATGTATTTACTATTGTACCTATAAACAAAATTAAGGGGAAAAACTGTTATCCTTTGCTTTTATTATTTGTAATTACACATTTTTATTTTTGTCATTATTAATACATATTTTTTATTTTATGATATAAAACTAACAATTAAATATAATTTGATTATACAATATTCAATATATAATTAACAAAGTTATATAAAATAAATATATAAAATATCGTAATCACATTTTTTTCTAAAAATTGCAATAAAAATAATATAAAAATTTAAACCTTGTATTAAATATTTTAAAGAGGCGTTATTAGGGTCGAATTTTTTCTATATAAAAATAATATATGTGAAAGTTGGTGGCAATCGGAAAGTGGCAAGAAAAGTCGCGCCAGAAATCAAATGAAAAAATTCATTTTTCATCAGTTTTTCCCAAAAATTTTTATGTTTCGGTTGGCAAACATCCATACTTCTATGTGTGTCGATTTCTGGCTGGGTACCTACTGGGGATCATAAAAGGGAAATCTCGCGATTTTCGGTTTTAACAAATCACGGTATTTTATGCTTTTAAAAAAATTGCTCCCAAGAATGCAATGGAATATAAAGAATTTTCGAATAAATTATGAAAAATTTAGCAGAAACAATTTTAAACTTGGTTAAGCACATTTGTGAAAAATCCACTTTATTTGTTGTTTTACTGATTTCTTGGTCATGGTTTTTGTGTGTACTTCTAATTTGTATTTTTTGTGTGCTAAGATTTATGTTTGTCAAATTGTTGCCCTCATTTTTAAGCTTGCGGCAACTAAAGTGCTCGTCTGCAGTATCAATAAATTTGCAGTTTTTTGTAACCGAATTTTGGTTGGGATTGTAAATTTGAGTTGTTTCAAAAAAAAAAATTCAGTCGGTAAGGTTGTCGCATCGAATCTGTTTTCTAATCTATTTCCAAAATACGGGCGTATTTTGGTGCAAGCCTACATTTAATATTTTAAAATGCTTAATTAAATAATAGTAAACAAATAAACAAAGACTTAAATTCCGAAACTTTTGAACGAAACAACACACGTTAAGAATTGTCTGTATTCTAGCTGCTTTATTGCTACCCTAGACTTTTAATGTTATAATTTAAGTAAATGTTTTCGATTTATTTGATATTGTTATGGAAATTCGAGCCATCCGTTTCCATTTACTCGTATAAACTGAGTTGCCCTTATGTCAGCCCTAATATCCTTTTTCCAATGACCTACATATTTCATCAATTTGCAAATATGTTAACATCTTCCCATAAAAATTACAGCCTTTTTCCACTGACATACATCTTTCATCAATTTGCAAAGATGGTAACATCTTCCCATAAGAATTATACAGGCAATAAATTCTACATCTTTCTACATCTACAAAAGATGATCCTTTCTCATTTTGTTCCATCTTACGTCTTTCGTTATTTTAAGTGTCATCACTAAAAAAATTACAAAAAAAAATCGATTTTGTTTGTGCCATCACTAGCAAACTGACATTGCAGATAATAAACAAAAAAAAATTATCCAACAGAGGAAAATGAGCCGCACATGTAAGAATTTCATTCTTATGTCTACCAAAAATTCTTCTTCATCATCATCTTCTTCTCGAATGACCTTTAATATTTCAATGTACTGCGTTAAAATTCGGGCTTGTTCTTGCAAAGCAACAACTACTCCAATGATTAATGCTTTCTCTAAATCCATTTTTATTTTTAACAAAAAATATGCGTCCTTTTCTTTTATTTTTTGACAACTGAATAAATGGCAGATGAAAGATGTTGTCAATGTAAACACTTGTTCCACATTTTCAACATCTTCCACGCGTTTCACAAAGATGTTGTTCAGTGTAAAAAGCCTATTAATAGCCTGTTTCTCTATTTCAAAAGAACACGTTCGTTCGCTTTCTATGCGAAAGAAAACTGAACTGGGTTTCACTAACTCTATTTCTATGCGAACGATGACTCGAACGACAAGTCGAATGAAAACGTTACTATTTTCATACAAAAGGTAAGTACAAAATAATACAATTATTTATATTTTATTAAGAATTTTAAATTGTAGTTTAAAAAAATCAACAATCGACCAGCCGAAGACGCATGTATTTTATATGGAAGAGAGGAATGATTTTGCCAGAGGGACTCTGGTGTTCGGAGCAAACAAATTTTCTGCAG
Source organism: Eustalomyia histrio (assembly GCA_949748255.1). Taxonomy (NCBI): domain Eukaryota; kingdom Metazoa; phylum Arthropoda; class Insecta; order Diptera; family Anthomyiidae; genus Eustalomyia; species Eustalomyia histrio. The sequence continues at coordinate 559,437 of OX456526.1, forward strand.
AGGAGAAAACTTTGACCAGAAAAATAAACTCCGTTTCACCCCCTGTTACGTTGTTACTGAGTGGTAAAAGGTAAGTGTGTGTTGTTTGTGGCTTACGTTTGCCCCAAGCAGCTCATATTTACATTTTTTATTTTACAAGTGCTTACAAGACTGTAGCAGTGATCGCACCGAACAGACAACAGCAACAGGTAACAGAAAATCTTTCCGATTAACAATCTCACCCACAACCAATCGATAACAAACATTTTCAAAAATAAACACATTCTCAAATTAAAATTGATTTGTTTATTGTTATTTTTTATTTCATTTATCATATACAGCTGATCACTGTTAAACAGGGTTGTTTTTATCTTCAAGCAGATTGGTAGTATTTTTGATACTTTTAAAGAAAATTGTAACAAATGCTAAAAATATATGATCTGGCATTGCTGTGATTTGTAAATGTGTAAGAAACAAAAATTGACACATGTAAGTCAAGTCGATCAAAGGCTTTCGAAATAAAGAAACCCAAATTGATTCGAATTCGAGTGACTTGCTTTCGTTCGACTAGTTTTTCCTTTGAAATCGAGGAACAGGCTGTAAATGTAAATCATTTGCTATCAATGACAACTCTGCACTGTCAAATAGCAAATACAAGAACATTGGTGGATAATTCTAGCAGCAATGACTAGAACCTACTCGATGATTCTAGAATACGGCATTACCACATTATGTTCCAGATTCTTCCAGCACTTTCTAGTTAATCTCACCACTTATATAAATACGAGCACCCTGAGGTATGCATGCTTTCAGTTTGAAATTGAACATTGATACGACTGGTTAACAGAAACAAAATAACAAAGGTGATTTAATTGTGCAGATAAAAAGTGTGGTGCAGAAAATTTCAATTATGTTTTGTGTACGTAAATAAAGTGTGCTCCCAGATAAAAATGTTTATATATGGTTTCACGTATTAGCATATATGACATGTATGTAACATAAGCATATATGTATGCCCAGGTAGAAATTGTCGACGGTACGAAAAAAACAGTAGTGGGATAGCACTGTATTTTTATTTTGCCAGTACTATTTAAAAGATCCTGCACCAGTACTTTTTTTTTGCAAATTTATGACCGTTTATTAAATTTGTTTAAATTAACAATTTTATTTTATTTCACATATTTAATACAAATTTTTGTGTAAAAAGCTTCCAGCTACTATTTCGTTATGAAATTCTGTAATACATTTTAAATTTATCACAATATAATAATATATTATGTAACATATATTTTATGAAAACAAAACATTTAGATTTAAATACTTCAATAACATTTCCAAGAGAATATTTTGCTTTTTAGGCAGCGGATATGTCAAAGGAATTTTATTTGATGAATTATCCGCATGAAAAATATTATTTTTAAGGTATGTTCGTATTTTACTAAAGATCGGATTATTATTAAATTGATTTATATCTAAACAAAAATTTATTCTTTAAATCTTGCTCTTGTCGAAAAAAATGTAGATACATATATCTTTAATATTTAAATGTATATTTTGGTAAAAATACAAAATAGTAAAATAAAGTTCAAACAAAAATATATATAAATTTATATTATTTTTGTTTAATTTTAAGGTGCTTCACCACCACATTTTTAATTGTTTATAGTACTGGCTACATACTGAATTATTTTATTAAATGTACTGGCACTACTGAATACTTTTAATTTAAGGTTACGGGGGTAATACCAAAAACCAACGTGGTCAAATACCTACGGCCAAGCATGCATTGGTGTTTTCATTTGGACACTGTGCCGGTACTGGAAAGGTTAAAAATCCGACACATTGCCAGTACATGTAGTACCGTCTCTAACACCATGCCAGTACTGTGTGCCCTTCATATTTTTCATATATGTTAATATATGATAACATAGATAGCGATACATATGATAATATATGGGATATGCATTGATTTGTTAGTTAATAGTATTTCGAGCGGTAACCCTGAACGAAGCAAATTTCATTAAAAACTTAAATAGGAACGAAACAGATTTTGAGGAGTTAGTTATTAAATTTTTATTAAGTTGCCATTCCTTCCTGCCCTAAGGTAACGTTTATTTTCATAAATTTTCAAAACATTTTTTTTGTTAATTTAAGCTGGAAGAAATATTTAAAATTTTTAAAGTTTTAAATAGCTCTATGGAGGTGTTTTGAATTTTAGTATCAGATTCTAGCTACCGTTGCGGAATTGAACATCTTATTAATTTTATGAAAAACAATTAGATTAAAAAATAGTTTATAGTGTGTGCGATTAACCTTTAACCGCATTCATTTTGACCGTAACCACGATTAAATAAAATTGCGGTAAAATGGTAACTCTAGTAATAAGTGTGTAAACACTTTATTCAAGTGGTTCAAGATAAAGTAAACTCTTTTATGTTTGACTTTATGAAATATTTTAAGTTTTTTTTTTTTATTAAATCTTCATTTACATAACCTAGCCATTAGGGCCTTATGTGGTTAATTAAAGCTTTCATCTAAAAATTTAAATTGCTTACGTGATCGTTAGTGAGCGTGAGTAGAAAAAAAACTTCGTACTTCTCTGTCCAGTGGAGGATCAGGGCAACTAGTGGCCCTTGGTAGGAAGGACTTACGGCTTTTAACTGTGTTCTTTTCTGGGCACTGCGACCTCCGGTACCAACGGGTCAATCGGACACTGATATTTGTAGATTTTCCGAATTGCAATCGGAGACGTCGAAACAAGTTTCTGGATGACAGTCTCGTGTCGCCGTTGGATGTTTGGAACATTTCACCTGGTAGGATTCTTAGCTTTATCGGTAGCTTGAACCTTTGGGTGAGATTTATGCAGCACAAAAGACCCATGTTCGTCGCAATGCATAGTTCCATTTAAATCTAATCTAATTTGATTTAAAAAAATACGATTTTTTTAGAGAACCCAAATCTTGGTGATTTTTAGGGACCAGAAAATAGCAATTTGGGAATTTTTAGGAATGGAAAATCAATAATTGGCAAAACTGTCAAAATGAGTGAATTCGTCAGCTTATTGTTAATAGAAGTATAATAATATTTCATTAGTTTTAATAAAAAAAAAGCATTTATGTGTAAAAAAATTTTTTTGATATACGGGCATATAGGAAATGTACTTATATATGAACCTTCATATATGTCCATACATGAGCAAATTTATTGCAAAATCGTATCTCATGGAAAATAATTATTTTCTTATTGCGGAAAATCCCCGCTTCGGGAATGAATGTGCGATCTCGCTTTGGATCGGGCATACATTCCTGAAGCGAAAAACGACAACGACATTGCCAAATAACAATTTGGAAGAAAAGTAGAAGATATCGCTAAGTAATCATTTGGGAGACAAAGAGAAGATATCGCTATTTTATCACCCTGAAGTTAAAAAACTCTATTTTTGCTTTATAAAAGTAAAAAATACTTTACAAATGACAAAAAAAAGTTAATTAAAATTTTAGTTTTTATACCTACTATGTGCAAAAAAATAGGGACACTTGCATGCAACAAATTTTAAGTAAAAAAACACACATACATTTTGGAAAGAAACTAACAATATTATTTTTGGATTATAGTACAACAAGAACTCTTCATTTTAAGCAACAATTCAAACTTTGTTGTTGCAATTGAAAAAAAAAAACAACATTAAAAAGTATTATAATTTCCTATACATAGTCGAATGTGAATAAAAATAGGGACAGTAAGAAAATTGTTTAAAATATTATTAGTATTTTATATTTTTTTAATGGAAATATAATAGTGGTCATTGTATCTAATAGATGGAAACATTTCTGTATCATATTTATGTAAATAAATGTACCAAGTATGGAGCCAAGGGTGGAAAAGGTATGGGATATAGAAAATCGAAACAGATTGTCATTTGCGTGGAATTTTAAAATTTTGTATGTGCCAGAATTCTTCGTTGGTATTGTTTACCAATATTAAGTCCTTAGAAAGCTGATTTACTATCGAAAATCGGAAATTATTTACAAATTTTAAAGAGGATCGCAAAATTTATTTTGTTTATTGTGGGTTTTTAATTCACATTGCAATTATTAGTTGATAGTTTTTAAAAGTAGACGTTTTAAGCTACATAATGACATTTAGAGATTTATTCTACGATTTGTAATTTTAAATTTCAACAACAAGTAAATTATATGTACGGTTTTACTATATTCCTAAGTCGAAGCACCCAGATAATAAATGATACAATTAAAGCGGAAACGATCAAATAACTCTTGTTTGTTAATTTTATTATCAAATAAGTAAGACATTTAAAACATTTAATGCATTTAAATCTTATTTTGCATTATCATGATTTTTTTTTTTTTTTTTTTGGTATTTTTATACTATTTTAAGAATTAAGTAGAAATAAGATTACCAAAAGCTTTTTTCAACGTCAGACAATTAAAAACTATAAATGTTAAAATAAAAACATTGATGCCTTCAGTAAGCTAAACTCGTCTACTTTTAAAAACTATCAACTAATAATTGCAATGTGTATTAAAAACCCACAATAAACAAAATAAATTTTGCAATCCTCTTTAAAATTTGTAAATAATTTCCGATTTTCGATAGTAAATCAGCTTTCTAAGGACTTAATAGTGATCAGGTATTCTTTTGTTTGGCTTACAATTGATAAACAATACTAATGAAGAAGTCTGGCACAAACAAAATTTTAAAATTCCATGCATATGACAATCTGTTTCGATTTTCTATATCCCATACCTTTTCCACACTTGGCTCCATACTTGGTACATTTATTTACATAAATATGATACAGAAATGTTTCCATCTATTAGATACAATGACCACTATTATATTTCCATTAAAAAAATATAAAATACTAATAATATTTTAAACAATTTTCTTACTGTCCCTATTTTTATTCACATTCGACTATAGGAAATTATAATACTTTTTAATGTTGTTTTTTTTTCAATTGCAACAACAAAGTTTGAATTGTTGCTTAAAATGAAGAGTTGTTGTTGTACTATAATCTAAAAATAATATTGTTAGTTTCTTTCCAAAATGTATGTGTGTTTTTTTACTTTAAATTTGTTGCATGCAAGTGTCCCTATTTTTTCGCACATAACTGTATATCGCCAAATGTTTTTCTTCCAAATTATAAAACAAGATGTCGCTTTTTATATTCTTTGGAAGATATCTTCCAAACGTTTGGAGGCATGTTTTTAAGATATAAATGACGCCAAATGATTCAATGCATATACAGGAAATGTTTGTTATTTATCCCAACTTCCATTGATTTTGAAAACATCACTTTGGTTATTGTTCTGGTTTTTGTCATAATTATTCCTTCCTACGCTCATGGTCAATAGCACATTCCAGCTAGTAGGAAAATAATTCTGTGGAATTTACAAGAGTCTACACAGAAGTAGCTTATAATATTAAACATATTAAATAGATTATGATTATTGCGCCCTATGTAACATACCTTAGCTTAATTAAAGGGTTCGAAGATTTTGAAATCCTGAGAAAATTTCCTTTCATTTGAGTACCCACACTTATATGTTACTACGCGCTCCAGTTTTCAGGGAATGGGGTCCTTACTGGCCTCGGTCCCATAGCAGAACAAAGAAAAAAGTTCGATAAAGTGCACTTTTGCCCAGGTTAGTATAGACTACAATGGCAATTATAAAACAAAATTAACTTTTGAACATTGGAACAACTCTAACAGTTTTCTAAGATCTCATAACAGCAACATAACGAGATCATCTTATAACATAAACCTAAGTAATCAAGAATGTATTATAATAGCACGGACCAGACACGGAACTACAATTTTCAGCACTAGACACTACTATGAACAAACAGAGCCTTTACAATGTGAACACTGTCTAGTGAGCCTGACAATCAACCATATTTTCAAAGAATGCCCATTGACCGCTTCTGATGAACCTCTAGAATTTATCTTCAACTCCCACAACAAGGATTCAATCAAGAGAATCAAAAATATTTTGAAATCTGCAAATGTTCTGAATGAAATTTTAACTAATCATATATAGTGTAATGACCTAGTAGTCCCCACTATTAATTTTTAAAGTATTTTGAAAATTAAACCTTTTGCAAAATACTTTCAAAAAATAAATAACTTTTGAAATTCTGAGTGTCCTTTCGTTTGAAGACCCAAACCGTTCTAGGACACCGCCCCATAGCCTTCACAAAAAATTTATTTTTTTTTTTTGAGGTTTTAGCTTATTTTTTGTATCAATGTTTGCTTTTTTCCAAATACTTTAAAATTACATTTATTTACTAGCTGACCCAGCAAACGTTGTTTTGCCATGTAAATAACTTCTAGGGAATTTCTAGTGTAGACAAAAACTAACTTATTGGAAGTGTATAAGGATGTGGAATATGAGTAAAAAAGGCATGGAGCGCTGTGAACGATGAGGGAATATAAAAATAACAAAACACCAAACATTAATTTTTTCAATTTATTAAAAGTAATAATTACTTATGTCATTAATTCATTACATAATATTAATCTCTTAATGCTACAGCGTGAACAATATTTTTTGTTAGCCAGTCTTTAGCTAATACAATGTTACGATAACCGTTAGCACTAAGGCAAACTGTAGGCCGACTAGCTCATTAGCGGTTACTTCGTCAGGGTATGAATCCCAACCCTTTACCCTAGCCTCAAGGATCGTACCAATAAAAAAAAAACAACAAAAAAAAACTAATTATCAAATGCAACACATCACCGGTAGGAGGTAGGTATCGTAGCCTCAGTCGCCCTTCCCAACCATGGTCACTTCCAGATCCAAAAAAAAAAAAAAAATAATTGGCATGACCCCATGAAACCGTACGCTGGCACACTTACCCGTTTACATCAACTCTCCCCTATTACTAACTTAACCCATCATTTTTCTATTATTTTATCTTAACTCATAATTTATTAATAATTTGATTATAACTAACTTAAAATATATATCTAATAACAACCTAATCAATGTCTCTATTATTCTATGTTTCCAGATCAAAAAAAAAACTTAACTCAAAAATGGAATCTAAATATCAAAAAAAAACAACATAAGCACTAACGTTTTAATCATAAATAACAGTATAAATTATAAATAAAAAAAAAACTGTTTCTAGACTTATACTTAAAATATATATATAAAAAAAAATAAACTAACTAAAAAAAAACTAAACTTTCATTTTGTATTAAAAAAAAACAATATAACCTAAAACAAAAACCAAACATCCGTTGAAAAGATAAAAATTATGTCTTTTATATGCGTTGCTATGCGTCGAGTCGATAACTAAGCGATAACCATCGTCCGAACTAAGGGGTATATGACATGTACAAGTATTTCTGGCCTGAGAGAGCTCCCTAAAACCTACTTCCGCGACAATATTGCAGACATAAAAAAAAAAAAAAACGTATTAAGAAAAATCATATACTCCAAAAAACAAACTTCGACAACCAAACTGTACACAATTTCTTCTTTCCAATCACACTTTCATAAATAATACGGATTTAACTCTTTCACTTTAGCTCTAAATTATATAAATTTTAACATACATAATACCTACAAAAAAAAACTTAGATAAACCTACTTAACCTATACATAAAACATTTCCGATGACGTAATAACCAAAATACCCAAAATGGCTTTAAGCCTCACACAAAAAGGACAAAATCCCCTTGTTTCGATGATTCTCATCCAACACAAACTATTAGTATCACTGGCTCTCTGTTAAAATTTAGCCTGGGTTACCTTCTTATTCCGGGTTTCTTTTTAAGCCTTAACTGTAAACTCGGTCTTTTCAGGCCTCCACTTCCTAGTCAACAACGTCTGGCCCTGCACCAGGTGGAGGTCCAATTCCAACTATTAATACACATATTATCTAATAATATCTGAGGACATACAATAAAATTCCAAAAAAAACTTACGTTCTTCTATAAAAAAAACAAACAACGTATTGCAGGGGATCAACACGATCGCTATGGTCGATTTTCCGCTATCTTATCTGGTACAAATCACCTTTTTAATGCGATTTAATCTAATACAATAAGTCACTTTTCCTTTATAAATCGTTATTTTTTTTTTGGAAAACACTGCAACTATTTTAGCAGGAAAGTTAGGAACCTTTCCTTTTTTTTTTAATTTTATAACAGGAAAAAAAATATTAAAACACTTAAAACTCCACTTTTTCGACCACCACCGTTTGCGTTTACTTTGAGAATAACCTCAAAAAAATGGCTGAACCCAGTTCCAACCGCCTGGCTCTGGTTTTATTCCAATAATATAATTTACTGTACTTGCAAAAAAAAAACTAAGATACATTTATCTCTTTCACTATTTTCTAACTATCCTTCTCTAAATTTATTTCGCCCAAAATTCGCTTCATTTTCCCTATTTCAGACGCAAACCTAATATAATATTTTTAAACTTAAACACAAATAAACGAAAAATTCATTGATAATCATTTTACCATCCACCCGCCCACTGTACACTAACAAAAACGTTTATACTAACACGATTATACCACCACAACCCCTTTTTACTACGTTTTCATACATTCCTGTTTTGCTTAATGTTCCATCTGATAGGGAATTGTGTGAAACGAAGAAGGTAAGAATTTACAATTTGTTTATAATTTTATATTTTACATTTTTTTAGGAATCGAGGAAAATAACAAATCTACTGATAACTTGATGCTTTTTCTTTTCCTTTCATTTCAGCCACTGCGGGATCTGGAACGTGTGTACATAAGTCCCCTATGCGGCAGTACACACCATCACATGGTAAATATATGTATCGTTCCCTTTCAGTGTTCGACATAACTTCACTGATATACTCCTTTCTTCTAATTTTCAGGATGGAAACCTCGGGTTGACTGTGGTACCATAACACCACACAAGCAAGGTCTTCCCTTGGTTGGCAGTGACTCCTCTGCAGGTTTGCCACCTGCAAAAACTTAAAGTGGGTCATCCAACGTTAGAGCCGCGGAGAGGGGTAGGGAAAAAAATATTTTTTTGGCTCGCCCCAAAGACAAAATGTGACCCTTCCGCCATTATTAGAAAAAAAAGTAAGGCACGGCCGGCTTCACACTAAAAAAAAAAATGCCCGCCATATAGTGCCAAAACACAATTATGCCCAGCGTCTACGCCAAAATTTTTTTCAACGCTTTGGCTAGACTAGAGGGGGGGCCACCGCAACAAAACACCGTGGCTGATAATAGATCTATTATAACATCGGTGTGCGTGGGCCAATTCCTAAAATTTGATTGAACGTGGGGAACTCTCACACCCTGAGACCTCAAGCCGGGCATGTGGAGTAGATAAACTTGGTAGCCGATAAAAATGTGAGTAAAGACAAAAAACTATCCACTGGTACACATAAATAAAAATATGCCAGAATTATTGAAAAAAAAAGAATTGCGTTCTCTCGGTGAAATGTTCTATTTCTTGTTAGCATGATAATTATAACCGGGTTTATCGGTTTTTTTTTTTTTTTTGAATAATCAAAAAAAAAATGGTAATGCATACATATCCCGGTTTGATTTGAGTTGAAGCTGTGATTGCTACAAAAGCTTGACCATGGTATGCGGAAATGGATTAAAAACAATAAAAAAAACACATTTTCAGTATTCTATGTATGCAAATAAAATCATTGAAATTACCAACAAAACAACTCAACCAATTCGAATACATGTTTTGTCTTCCTATTACTTCCAGGCACTAATATTCGGGTCTTCGCCGTATTCCGGGGTTACAAAAATAAAAAAAATTGGAATCAGGGAAGTATCCGTACTCTTTATTATTTCAAAGACTCTTTACTTTGTGTTGTATTCCCTTTTTCTTTCAGATCCGGTATCTTCTCATAATCTAGCCGGCAATAACGCTTTACCGAATGCTCTAAAATGTTCCACAGAAGCTTTGGTACATGATCATTTCATCGTAAATGTATCATCATAAATGAGTACATGGTAAAACAAAACTAAATATATTCCTTAGCCACAATTAAAAAAAAAAACATTAAATGCGGAATCCTGTTTCACATTGAATTCTCAACATCTTTACACTGCACGTTACCTGCCAGACAGCAGTTAAATTGTCGCGCCTTCAAATCTTTATATCTTTCGCGTGAAAAATACCAATAGGTTTGCCAGTCAAATCTTCTAATTCATACATATTATTTCCAATTGGTTTAATTATTCGACATTTCAGAAACTTTTTGCAGAATTTGGCGTTTCTATTCTTTGAAAAATCGCTTAGCACCATATTCCTTCTGTACACCTCCTGGCCGGGTACTAATTTAATAATTCGGGCCCTTTTATTGTATCTTTCAGCGGATTTCATGTACGCTTCGTGCATATTTTTCTTAATTTTTTCTCTTATTAGCTCTAGTTTCTCATTATCTTTTAAGCTATTAATCTCATGGTCAGATAGCGATAATAGTTTCCTTGCAAGTTTGTAATCAGATCCGGTAGTAAACATATGAAATCCGAAAAGCGCGAAAAATGGGGTAACTCCCGTCGCCGAATGCACAGAGTTTCTTAATGCACACTCTATCTCCGATAGATATAAATCCCAGTCACGGTGATCTTCTTCGAGATATGCCCTTATTGCGGCCAATACAGATTGGTTTACTCTCTCAGATGCGTTTGACTGTGGAGAGTACACTGGGGTTTTCATATGCTTTATTTTATACGTGTCAATCATCGTTTGAAAATCTTTTGCCACAAACTGCGAGCCATTATCGCTATGGATAATCTCTGGCACTCCGAATTTGTGGAAAATTTCTTGTGTCAAAAATTGCACTACGTTCTTGGTTGTTGCATCTCTCATTGCTTTTAAAAAGGTAAATTTTGTAAAATGATCTACGACTATAAAAATGTAGCAATTTCCGCTCTTAGATCTTGGGTATTTGCCAAGGAAATCCACATACAACTTTTGAAAAGGTCTTTCGGTAATTACCTCATGACCAATTTCAGGCATCAGGTTACGATTTGCCGGTTTGGTTTCCTTACAAATCTGACAAGCTTTGACGAATTCTCTGACTTGTATTGTCATTCGCGGCCAATAAAAATAACGTTTTATTCGTTCTAGCGTTTTCGTTATTCCACCATGCGCAAACGTATCTGTAGAATGAGCTTTTTCGATTATTGTTGTTGTTAAGTTAGACGGTATCCACAATTTCCATGGATATGGTTCGTTATCTTGATCAAATGCAGATTTTTTAAAAATCAATCCATCTTCTATTTTTATCTCGGGCAATTTTTCTGTGTTTTCTTTTATATCATTGACTAAATCAACATACTCTTCGCTTTCGAATTCTGTTGTTTCAAAGTCTAAAAAATCCTCTTTTTCTAACTCGTTGACTTGTTCATGCTGAGGTAATCTCGACAACATATCTGCAACTATGTTTTCAGAGCCCTTTCGGTGTAATATTTCAAAATCATATGCCTGTAACTGTAATGACCATCTGGCTAATCTTCCGCTCAGGTCTTTCAGAGTCATCAGCCACTTAAGGCTGGCGTGATCAGTTATTACAGTAAACGGCATCATTTCCACATATTGCCTAAATTTACGGATGGCCATAACTGCCGCTAGGCACTCTTTTTCAGTAACGCTGTAATTTTTCTGACAGCTGTTAAGTTTTTGTGAATAGAAAGCAATTGGGTGTTCTTCTTTATTTCCATTTAGTTGATATAATACGGCTCCAATACCATAACTCGATGCATCGCATTGAATATAAAACCTCTTAGTAAAATCTGCGTGTTTTAACACGGGTGCTGTGGTGAGTGCTTTTTTTAACTTCTCAAAGGCCTCTGCTGCCTCCGGCGTCATTAGAAATTTTTTTGTCTTTTTCAGGGTATCGGTTAAAGGTGCGGCGATTGTTGCGAAGTCCTTTATAAACCGCCTATACCATCCTGCGGTACCAAGAAAACTCCTAACTTCTCTCGAGTTCTTTGGTAGTTTTATATTTCGAATTGCATTTACTTTGTCGGGATCAGTTTTCAACATACCTCCTCCAATTATGAATCCTAGGTATTTTAATTCCTGAAAACAAAATTGAGATTTCTTCAGCCCTATAGTCAGGTTTGCGTCATGAAGACACTTCGACACCTCACCTAATAATTTAAGATGCTCCTCAAAATTGCTCGAAATCACCAATAAATCATCTAAATAAATAAAAATGTTTTCTTTTAACTTCGGTGGTATTATTTTATCCATTAAACGGCAGAGTCGTTGGGCCGCGTTGCAGAGACCGAAAGGCATTACTCTGAACTGATATAGTGGCCGTCCTGCAACCGTAAAAGCGGTGTAAGGTTTACTCTCGTCATCTAGCTCGATTTGCCAGAATGCAAACTTTAAATCGACGCTGCTTATATAGAACGTCTCATCGATTCGGCTAAGGATCCCGTCTATATTTTGTAACGGATACGCATCCTTAATGGTAACACTATTTAATTTTCGGGCATCTAGGCAAAAGCGATTTTTCCCGGGTTTTCTGACGACTGTTGTTCGATTAGACCATGGGCTTTCACTTTTCTCTATAACATTTAATTTCAGCATCATGTCTATTTCTTGATATGTTATTTCTTGAACCGCTGGCGAAATAGGGTAATATCTTTCTTTAACCGGTACAGTACCCTCTATTAATTTGATTGTGTGTTTCTCTAGTTTCGTACAGCCTAAGCCCTTTGCCTCAAATGTATCAAAAGTTCTAATCACGCTATTTAAACGTTCCTGTTGTTCCTCACTAAGGTTATGTGGTTTGAGTTTATATTCTTTATCATGATTTGTGAAATTTTCCTGAATTTTTTCTATATTTATTTCATTTACGCCTATTATTTCAGGAGCCAAATTAAACATCCTCCAAAAATCGATGCCTAAGTATAAAATCTGTTCTAGATCAGGACATAAGTACAAAATCATTTCATGCTCCTGACCTTTAAATTTAATGGTTGTTTTAACCCTACCTAAAATACGGTGCTGTTTACCACCGGCTGTTCTCACCCTGGTTAACATTGGAAAAATTTCAAGATCTAAATCCTGCACTAGTTCTCTACAGTTCCTGCCTAATAAGCTAACAGACGCTCCGGTGTCTAGGAGTCCCGAAAGAATTTCTCCTGCAATTTCCACTTCAGCAAATACCCTCGTATCACCATTCAGACTGTGGGCTCTATGAACCGAATCTAAAATAAAGTGTCTGATTTTACGTCGCTCTGAGAATTTTTTTCTGATTTTCAAAATACGTTTAGAAATTGGTTTTGGTTTAACCTCCGAATTAAATATACGATTTCGGACCTCATCATAGTTTTTCTGCCTTAACTCAATTGGTAAATAGTGTCTCTGACCAGGTTTGTATTTAGTATTATTTGCATATATTAGTTTTTCTAATAATTTGTTCTTCTTTTTCTCACATCTAGATATCATATTTATATCGCCGGGTTTTCGGGTGGACGCGGATCCCCGGTCGTTCCCACGCCCCTTTTCCTGTTTTCCTGTTGACAATCGGGACATTTAGGGGCTATTACATTTGGTTTGCCGCATCGGTAACAAAACAACGTACGTTCCGATGAATTACAATCCCTAAAGCCGTGACCAGATATTTTACAATTCCAACAAACTAATGGTGGTTTTTGTCCTTGTTGGCCAACACGGATGGCTGCTAACTCTTCATATGTTTGCGGCTGAACATCTAGATTATTTTGGGGTTCGGCGGATTCAAAACAAACTTCATGGACCGACCTAACTGGGCGGGACGATTGAAAACTCCCCCTCATATCTTTACCCGGAAAATTTCTTGCAGCTTCATTGCACTCTATGCGTAGTTGCTCGACGGAAGAAACCGGAATACCGTAAACAATTATACCAATACTGGCCCTTACATTTCTTTTCATGATCTTGATCATATCAAATTCCGGAATGGGTTGTACTAGCCTTGAACGCATTTGACTCATTATATGGAAAAAGGTATCTATTGACTCATTAGCTAATTGTTTTCTTTCTACTAAATCACTCATTATTTCAAAATTAGAACGTGTGGTCTGATACTGTCCGAGGAGGGCATGGCGAAGACTTGGCCAGTCTGAAAAATTATGTGTTTTTAGAAAAAGCCAATACCATTCTCTTGCCGAACCTGATACCAAAAGATGAAAATCTCTTGTGATTTCATCCCAAGGGATGCTATAATGGGATTGCAAATGCTCTATACGAAAGATGAAATCTTCGACACTCATAATCGAGGTATTGCCGTTAAACGTTAAATTAAATTTATCTACTCTAATCATAATTTTTTCTGTGTTTCGACTGCCACTACTGCTACCGGGTCCTGAAGAAAATCCTGCTTGAGACGGAACGCTAGTGATGTTAACATTATTATTAACAGGAGGATATCCCTGAGCAAATACAGGCATTGAATCATTGTTCAGCACTGCATTTACTTCACCGATAGGTAAGTTTCTATTAATGTTTTGAACACTTATACTATTAGAATTAGAATTTTCATTGGGAGTTTGGGTTGCATCTTTAGACAAATCTTTAACGGCCCTCGCTAAATCTCCTAAAGCTTTTTTAACTTCATTCAATTCATCCTGTACCATTCTCTTCACTGTATCTTCTAAATTTTTCTGAACCGATAAGACCTCACCTCGAACCATATTTGACACTTCTTCTGGAATATCTCCATCTGTAACACTATTGTTAACCGGCGCTGGTTCATTGGGACTTTGGTTAGTCGCAGGTTGCCAACCCCTTTGATTAATTATTGAACCAGCCAAGTCCACGAACTGTGGTACCGTAGTATTACTATTATCCCCATTAGGGTTCATGTTCTTTCTTTGTTTCGATGCCGCTGGTGCAACAGAGTTATTTAAATCAAAATTAGGGTGCCTGCCTCTTTTCCTAATATTTGCCTGAACCCTATTTTCTTTACTCATCACTCGAACCACTACTAAAAGGAATGAATAGTTCGATTTAAAAAATAAAAAAAAAGTAAAAAAAAAAGAAAACAATAAATAAAACTAATAAATCAGATTTATATAATGCAGATTACTAAAATCTGTAGATTAAACCGTTGAAAACAATTTAACCTCTATAACAACAAAATGTCCTGTTTTTTCACTAATAAAAAAAAAGAATGTAAAATATCTCTAT
Source organism: Eustalomyia histrio (assembly GCA_949748255.1). Lineage (NCBI taxonomy): Eukaryota > Metazoa > Arthropoda > Insecta > Diptera > Anthomyiidae > Eustalomyia > Eustalomyia histrio. The sequence continues at coordinate 574,594 of OX456526.1, forward strand.
TAACTAAAAAAAAATATATAAAAAAAATTAAATTAAATGATTAGCTATCTAAAGGGGTGAATTTAAAGACATAAACTTACAATACATGCAACACGCAAAATAATAATAAGTAAATAAATAATGAGTTATAATGAAAATAATTGTTATGATAGAAAAATTAATAATACTAATTATACGTCTAATAATACTTAAATATACTAAAGATATAATAATAAAACAAACTATATGATATAATAATCTCATAAAGGAATACAAAAAAAAATAAATGCAATTATATATCTATCAAATAATAGTAATAATATTAATTAGGATAATAATGCTTAAATATTCTAAAGAAATAATAAAAAAAACTATATGTAGAATATAATAATAAAACATAGGATTAAGTCAAAAAAAAAAAATAAGTCGAAATCTAGGTGTGTTAAAAAAAAATTATATTTATGCGGGGATTGTTGACATAATTGGTAGTGTGTGCGGTATATAATCATAGATTTAACTCTCTCTTTCGAGAGCTACTTTATGAATGTGTTGCCAATCAATCTAATAAAAAAAATATGTATATATTTAAAAAAAAACAATATAATTTGTGCTTCGTCACATCACAATATCCACTCGATAATTATGACACAGGCCAGTCAGCAATCGGTTTCGATACTCCGGGCCTCATACAACTAGTCTTGAGCGGCTACCGATTTCGATTACCACTGCTCCACAAACTAAATTTCAAACAGAAACTATTCCTTTTACTGAAAACAATTGATCGAGGTTTGGTTGTACATTTAGGGTCCTCAACTATTTCGACCCTAAGAACTTTCCCAGCCCTCGCTTGAACTTGGCAGATTCCATTCACTATTAGACACATTCCTGCCACATCGTTTGTACAACGGACTTTCAGGTCAATGCCTGAAACGGATACAAAGTAATTGCCATTTATGTGTCCCTTTGTGAAGAAATTTGTTGGTCTATTTTATCTCTTACTTCTAGTAGGCTATGGAAATGTGTATCGGTCTTTGCACACGAATATTCAAAAACAATTATATTCTTATTCTTGCTATATAACCAGAGAAGCAAATATAAAAATTAACATTATATTTAAATAATAAAAAAAAATATTTAAAAAAAACAAAGAAAAAAAAAACTAAAGTAAAAGGCATTAAAAACAAATAGTTTAAATCAAAATCTAAAAAAAAATATTTAAATTAAAAATAAAAAAAATATTAAAAAAAAAACAGTAAAAGCAAAAAAAAATTGTCGTCTCTGGTCATTATGCAGACATTTTTCCTTTTTGGGCGCCATATTGTTACGATTACCGTTAGCACTAAGGCAAACTGTAGGCCGACTAGCTCATTAGCGGTTACTTCGTCAGGGTATGAATCCCAACCCTTTACCCTAGCCTCAAGGATCGTACCAATAAAAAAAAAACAACAAAAAAAAACTAATTATCAAATGCAACACATCACCGGTAGGAGGTAGGTATCGTAGCCTCAGTCGCCCTTCCCAACCATGGTCACTTCCAGATCCAAAAAAAAAAAAAAAATAATTGGCATGACCCCATGAAACCGTACGCTGGCACACTTACCCGTTTACATCAACTCTCCCCTATTACTAACTTAACCCATCATTTTTCTATTATTTTATCTTAACTCATAATTTATTAATAATTTGATTATAACTAACTTAAAATATACAGTGGTTCACAGCTTATTTCAACCAGCAAATATTTAGAACTTAAAGTGGCTATAATTTTTAAACGAAACGAGATATCAAAAAAATTTATATTTTCATAGCTTAAAAAAAGCAACTTTATTCAGTCTTCAAGATTCATTCTATAAAACTTACAAACTAAAATAAAAAAATAAAGGAACATAAATAGTCACAGCTTATTTCAACCAGCTAACATAAACAACAAAAAAAACTAAAAAATACTATAATTTTTAAACATTTTAAAACTTAGTATGGCCTCCTTTTTGGTCTATAACAGCTTTAAGCCTTTTCGGCATCGATTCCACTAACTTTCGAGTAGTTTGAGGAGTTATTTTTGCCCATTCTTCCATTAACGCAGCTTTAAGGTCATTTTTGTTGGAAATCTGGTGTTGGCGGACGTTTTGATCTAAAATTGCCCATAAATTCTCAATGCAATTAAGATCAGGTGATTGTGCAGGCGGTTGCATCAAGTGCGGGCAATTCCAAATAAGCCATGTTTGGACAATTCCCGACTTGTGTTTCGGGTCATTGTCCTGATAGAACCGAAATGACTTATTTGTTCCCAGATTTTGGGCACTTTGCAACAAATTTGATTTCAATAAATTGAGGTAAACATTTTGTCCATCGTACTCTCAATAAACTCCAAGTTTCCGACCCCAGCTGCTGACATACAGGCCCAAACCATGACGCTGCCCCCACCGTGTTTTACTGTAGCCTTTAAGTTTTTGTTTTGGAGCTCTGTATTGGGCTTACGCCATACATATGTTTGGCCATCCGAGCCAAAAATGTTAAACTTAGACTCATCGGCATATATTACTTCCTCCCAAAAGCTTGAATCTTTCGTAATATGATCTTTGGCGAATTTAAGCCGCGCTTGTTGATTCTTGTTATTTATAAACGGTTTTTTGCGTGCTACTCTACCATTAAAACCATTGCTGCGAAGCACACGACGGATAGTTTCTGCACTACACGTTTTATTTAATTCGTTTTTAACTTGAACAGCTAGTTTTGGAGCAGATAATTTGGGGTTTTGTCTTATTTTTCGAACGATATAGCGCTCGTCAGTTTCATTAAAAATTTTGTTGGGTGCTTTTCTTTCCTTATTATGAATTCTATTTTCACGCACAAAGCGAGATATTATGCTCTGTACTGTAGAATCACTTAGACAAACCATTTCGGCTATTTTTCGCCGCGAGTGGCCACTTTTAAAATGTCTGATGACCAACTCACGCTGTTCTATGGTAGTCGACCCATTGTAAAAAATGCACCTGTTAACCACTTGACTGCCGAAAGCATACTAAAAACTGATCTTAATCATTGCAAACATGACAACAAAGAATACACATAAAAATTTACCGCTATTCCTAGAAATAGAATATGTATATAAATGTAAATAACTAGCTGGTTGAAATAAGCTGTGACGTGAAATTGTGTTTCATAACTACGTTTCATATTCTAGCTAATTTGGAGAACCACTTTTTTAGTTTTTTATTTTACATATTCTCTCAAAATTTTAATATTTATAAAACTGCATTTAAATGGTTTTGATATTTTGCTTTGCATAGAAGTTATACACAGTTAAATAATTTAATTTTAAGTGGTTGAAATAAGCTGTGAACCACTGTATATCTAATAACAACCTAATCAATGTCTCTATTATTCTATGTTTCCAGATCAAAAAAAAACTTAACTCAAAAATGGAATCTAAATATCAAAAAAAAACAACATAAGCACTAACGTTTTAATCATAAATAACAGTATAAATTATAAATAAAAAAAAAACTGTTTCTAGACTTATACTTAAAATATATATATAAAAAAAAATAAACTAACTAAAAAAAAACTAAACTTTCATTTTGTATTAAAAAAAAACAATATAACCTAAAACAAAAACCAAACATCCGTTGAAAAGATAAAAATTATGTCTTTTATATGCGTTGCTATGCGTCGAGTCGATAACTAAGCGATAACCATCGTCCGAACTAAGGGGTATATGACATGTACAAGTATTTCTGGCCTGAGAGAGCTCCCTAAAACCTACTTCCGCGACAATATTGCAGACATAAAAAAAAAAAAAAACGTATTAAGAAAAATCATATACTCCAAAAAACAAACTTCGACAACCAAACTGTACACAATTTCTTCTTTCCAATCACACTTTCATAAATAATACGGATTTAACTCTTTCACTTTAGCTCTAAATTATATAAATTTTAACATACATAATACCTACAAAAAAAAACTTAGATAAACCTACTTAACCTATACATAAAACATTTCCGATGACGTAATAACCAAAATACCCAAAATGGCTTTAAGCCTCACACAAAAAGGACAAAATCCCCTTGTTTCGATGATTCTCATCCAACACAAACTATTAGTATCACTGGCTCTCTGTTAAAATTTAGCCTGGGTTACCTTCTTATTCCGGGTTTCTTTTTAAGCCTTAACTGTAAACTCGGTCTTTTCAGGCCTCCACTTCCTAGTCAACAACGTCTGGCCCTGCACCAGGTGGAGGTCCAATTCCAACTATTAATACACATATTATCTAATAATATCTGAGGACATACAATAAAATTCCAAAAAAAACTTACGTTCTTCTATAAAAAAAACAAACAACGTATTGCAGGGGATCAACACGATCGCTATGGTCGATTTTCCGCTATCTTATCTGGTACAAATCACCTTTTTAATGCGATTTAATCTAATACAATAAGTCACTTTTCCTTTATAAATCGTTATTTTTTTTTTGGAAAACACTGCAACTATTTTAGCAGGAAAGTTAGGAACCTTTCCTTTTTTTTTTAATTTTATAACAGGAAAAAAAATATTAAAACACTTAAAACTCCACTTTTTCGACCACCACCGTTTGCGTTTACTTTGAGAATAACCTCAAAAAAATGGCTGAACCCAGTTCCAACCGCCTGGCTCTGGTTTTATTCCAATAATATAATTTACTGTACTTGCAAAAAAAAAACTAAGATACATTTATCTCTTTCACTATTTTCTAACTATCCTTCTCTAAATTTATTTCGCCCAAAATTCGCTTCATTTTCCCTATTTCAGACGCAAACCTAATATAATATTTTTAAACTTAAACACAAATAAACGAAAAATTCATTGATAATCATTTTACCATCCACCCGCCCACTGTACACTAACAAAAACGTTTATACTAACACGATTATACCACCACAACCCCTTTTTACTACGTTTTCATACATTCCTGTTTTGCTTAATGTTCCATCTGATAGGGAATTGTGTGAAACGAAGAAGGTAAGAATTTACAATTTGTTTATAATTTTATATTTTACATTTTTTTAGGAATCGAGGAAAATAACAAATCTACTGATAACTTGATGCTTTTTCTTTTCCTTTCATTTCAGCCACTGCGGGATCTGGAACGTGTGTACATAAGTCCCCTATGCGGCAGTACACACCATCACATGGTAAATATATGTATCGTTCCCTTTCAGTGTTCGACATAACTTCACTGATATACTCCTTTCTTCTAATTTTCAGGATGGAGACCTCGGGTTGACTGTGGTACCATAACACCACACAAGCAAGGTCTTCCCTTGGTTGGCAGTGACTCCTCTGCAGGTTTGCCACCTGCAAAAACTTAAAGTGGGTCATCCAACGTTAGAGCCGCGGAGAGGGGTGGGGAAAAAAATATTTTTTTGGCTCGCCCCAAAGACAAAATGTGACCCTTCCGCCATTATTAGAAAAAAAAGTAAGGCACGGCCGGCTTCACACTAAAAAAAAAAATGCCCGCCATATAGTGCCAAAACACAATTATGCCCAGCGTCTACGCCAAAATTTTTTTCAACGCTTTGGCTAGACTAGAGGGGGGGCCACCGCAACAACAAACAAACTTGATGGTTTACCCACTCGAGAGCATGCAACGTATAATTGTCCGTGTGAAAAACATGGTGTGCTCAAATCTAAGCGAGAATTTTATATATTAGATTTATTTATTTATTTATTAATAATACCTACATAAGCCTTCCAGGCCAAATTATTGTATTACATAGCAATACTCCTGAGAAAGAATCTTAATTAATAACAAATATACCTGTGTATATACATATAAAGCACTATATATAATAAAACAATTTAAAAAAAAAAGAAAAATACATTTATAAACCATTGGCTCCCCAGCCATAATTTATTAAAATTTAGCAATTAAAAAATGTGAATATTAAAGAAAGTAGACCCAATTAGTAGTAGCAAAGCACACAATAACCAAATATTATTGTCATGTTAAAAACAGCCTATAATGACTAAATGAGAAAATATGTTCAAGCTTAAAATAAACACAAAATTAGAGGCTATTAAAATATTCCAAGATTTTTAATCTAAATACATTGTTCGAATGCGAGAAAATACGCAAAAAATTCAAGTAATTCCAGCACCGAACAACTCTGATAACAAAAGATCTCTCAAAGATAGTATTACTAATTCTAGAAATAAATATCTGGGGATTTCGAGTTGATATTGTATACAAAGTTTCTGTATAAGAGCAAAGCATTCGACTTTTAATTACCCTATGGAAAAAAGAATCAAACATTTCACAAAATCTTCAAACATTATAAACAAAGCCTACAACATTATTTGATATACGCTTAAGTCTCGTAAAAATTATACCAATAGTAATAGATACCACCTCAAGGCCATGAAGAAACTGAGACATTAATAGAGCATGTGCTAGCCTTTGCCTAACAAGCCAAACTCGACCAAATAAGGAATCAATGTGAGGCCCAAATGACAGTCAAACACCACGCCAAACGAATCAAAATCATAGCAATTAAAAGGCCAATTATAATACCGAAAAGATTTTATAAATGTAGAAGAAATAAAAAAAATAAAAATACAACAAAAAACTTACCAAACAATAATAGCGTACTTCTACTTCGTTTGGTAATCCATCCTCCAGAGAATTTATTGTGCTATACGTAGTTATAGCTGATATTACACTGGGGCATTATTTTTTTTAAATTTTAGCAATATAAAAATGTAGACAAATTGACCAGCAGTTTTAAAACAATATTCAAATCAAATACACTAAAACACATGTATAAAAATGAAGATTACTTGCGAATTAAGTCCATGACGCCGTGTTTGCTATTTTTACCGTTCGATTTTACAACTTTAATTTTTTATAAAAAAGACCACTGTTACCAGCGTAGAGTTTTAAATAGTAGTAGCAGTGCTGCCATATGATAGATGTGAAAAGATGGTCAGCGCTTACAACAGCCATTGAGCCATCACACATGGGAACAATTATGTTGGCATAACATGACAGCTTGTTGGCAAGCGAGGCGAAGAGAATGATTTTTTGTTTGCGCAAAATTTCAACCCCGCATTAGCAGCACAAAACCAAAGCCAAACGTCAAAGGAATACCAAAAAAAAAAACACTAACCCATAGCTTTGTATAGGTATACATTTTATGCCAGATGAATATCATACCGTGTGTTAAGAACAAAGATTGTGCGCTTAAATATTTGTCTGGTGCGTGATGACACCGAAACTCACAAGATTTTTCTAAAGCGGCCAATATACTATCAAACATGCTGTATACCATTCCCAACAAACAATACGTTCCATTCACATACCATTTGCAGTCCGTCATATACGAAATCCAACTCCGTTTACGTACCGTTTTCTGGACCCGTAAATAAACCAGAAAACGCATTTTAAGGAACATCGACACTGATTGGAATCCGTTGAAATACTGTCAATGACGGACCGATAAATCAGATGAAAAACGGAGTTGTCCTTGGAAAGTCCTTCAATGACGGCCGTTTACGGATCCGTATTCGGTCCGCATTCGTACAGTTTTTCAATTTGTGTAAATGCCTATTTTTTTTTAATTTTAAATAACAAATATTAGTTTCTTGTTACTTAAACTTTTTTATAAGGATATTAAAAAACAATAATTAAGTTTTTACAAACGTAATTAAATACTATATTCATCTCAAGGACAATAAGCATACTGTGGTTGTGATGAATTGAAAACCATAAAAAAATGAAACAAAATTTTGTTTTAGTTTGGTGGTGTTAACGATATGATGTAGCACACAATGCGAATTTGCACATATTTGCACAAAATCTGTAACTGTCAGGCAATATTTTCATTTGCAAAACTGCATAAATTTGCACTCATCATCGTAAAACTTTTTTTAAATTACATAAATATATATATATATATATATTTTTATTTCGTTTTAAATTAAGTATATATCAATTAAAAAACGTTAATAAAAAATATTTTTTTCGCGAATAAATTTAAAAAAGCTTTATCTTTTTCAAGGTCTGGTTTTAGTACCACATTAAAAATGTTATCAATACCCAATAGGTTGTAATTTTTGAATCTACATTTTAACCGTTAAACGTAAAATTGGACCGGTGAAAAGGTACCCATACTTATTTCTTTATATCCCTCTATGTTTGCGAAAAGCTATCAACGTTGGCTTCCGTCATTCGCATGCAAATTTGACATAAGTAATGTTAAATTAATATGGGAATGACATAAGCCATAAACACAGCTATTGTACACTTTTTTCGAGTTAGCAAAAAGTTTTCGCGTTAATAAACCCTTTCTCATAATCCAACTGCGTGATACATTATTCCAATCATAGTCAACTTTCAAGCACCTATTATATGAATAATTTTCGATTATATAGCCGTCTAAATTAGTTATTCGACAAAATTATATTCCAAATACTGACTGGGTATTGTGTATTTTGTTAAAGCCATCAATGTGTATGTGTATAAGAGGGAAACTTATAGTAAGACACTATCGAAGATATTCACATTTTTCAATTCTTTCCATTAAAATTTGTAATATCATTTTAAATGGCGAGCAAAATATGCCAACATATTTTACATGTTTCTTCTTACAAAAATTCAATATACATTGCATAGTGTAATGATTACATTAGTAGTTTTATATTAAAAAAAACATATTCTGCTAAGTATTTTAAAGACACTCCTTATATGCTCATACCTCCGTATTTAGCAACACTTCAAGTAATAAAGGTTTTTCGCATAAATTATTTAATAATAAACGAGAAATAACTAAACACTTTTAAAGTGTGACTAGTTTTCGTAAAACGTTATCGAAGAAACATTATTAGTTGAAATACTGCTAATTACAGAGGTATGATTCTTTTGGTGTGTAAAAGATACACGGCTATTTAACATTTAAATTTTAAATTCTCTTTACAAAGAACATTTAAAAAATTTACTAAAACTAGTTGTTATTTGAAATGCTCCTTCTGCAATTGGTAAACTTGTACTCTTATTTAATAGCAACTCTCTAGATGTTATCTAAGTGTAAGACAAATTGTATAGTTTTTTAGATGAAAACTCTACTTTTTCTTTGCGTGTATGATTTCCAACGGTGAGTTCTTAGCGTTCTTTTTTTTTGTTGGTTTTTGTTCTAGCAATTTTTTGTTAGTGGTAAAACCCATTTTTTGCACTACGAGCAATTAAAAGCGCTAGAGTAGCATTAAAAACTCAACGCTGGTAACACTGTTTCTTTATAAAGTCAAAGTTTGTGATCGAGCGGTAAAAATAGCGTCAGTGAGCTTTTTCGCAAGATATTTTCTTTACATTTTTACAGCGTGTGTTTTTGTGTATTTGACTTAAATATTGTTTAAAAACTGCTGGGCAATTTTACATTTTTGTTTTGCTAATATTTAAAAAGAATACTCCCCCAGCGCAAGTGTAATATTATTGTATTTAAGTTAAATATTGTTTAAAACTGCTGGCCAATTTGTGTACCTTTTTATTTTGCTAGTATTTAAAAAGAATAATGGACGAGTGTATTATAGGCTATAAAAACGTGTAGGACAATAAATTCTCTAAAGGATGGATTAACAAGAACGATGTACAAGTACACTATTATTGTTTGGTAAGTTTTTTTGTACTATTTCCTTAAAATGGACATGACTTTAAAATTTTTGTACCCTTTAACATTTAACATTTCATTTATTTATTTATTTATTTAATCAATGTTACACAAAAACCGAGCCCAGAGGGCCATATATGGTTTAAAATACAACTCAAAACATTATATAATTTTTTCTGTAAAAATAATTTTACAGTATTCGAAAAAAGCAAAAATTACTAAACACTGAAACAAAAAAATAATAATAATAATAATAAGTAAGCTACCACGTCCTAAAAAACGAAATTTTTTTGTCAAGGCTATTGGGCAGTGGCTTAAAACGGTTTGGCCCACGTTAAACTGATTCAAGTTAAAAATATTAATATTCGACCAAATAGTTCGACCAGAAAATTTATTTGGTCGTTCTTTGTAATGTAATTCTAAACGTTCATTTCATCTTAAAATTCCCCTTAGAGTCTATTATAACTTGCACCCTGTTCCTATATTTCTCTCATCGATAAAGTTTTTGCCATGTAAAATGCAACCTTGTTCTGTTTTCTATAGAGTTAGTCACAGGCAATTATGGTGGTGTTTCCAGATGACGATTTGCTTCAGACAAACGATAATACTATAGCAAAATAAATGCAATTCGAAATACATGTAGTCACTCATTCGTCTAACAACGTATGTACGTCATGTGGAAACCCCATATAAATATATGTGTGTATATTAATCTAAAGATGTATTCCTGCTGTAGAAAGATCCAATGACACCAAAAACTATTTCTGTCATAGTTTAGATTTTCCCTCACAGTCTCAGTAATGCCTAAGAGCATATTTTTGAAAAGATGTGGAATTGTTCCATTTTGATCTGAACCATTATATTTGTTATTGAATAACACCATAATTATTGACATTTGGTAAATTTTTAGCAATGACTATATATGTAGATTTTAATATGTAGAACAGTATTCAGTAAAAAAGTCGAAAAAAAAATTTAAATGTTGAATTATTGCGTTTTGTTATGGACCTCCTCAATTATTCCCATTACTATTAGAAACAAAAAAAAAAAAAAAAAATACTTACGTCATCAACTTCAACTTCGTCCAAGCAATCACTATTCCTCCCAAGATATGCATTATTCATTAGCCTCCACATCCTCCTATTGTCAATACCATCAAACAGTCTCATATGATTTTATTTTATTTATACATTTGCAAAATTCATACATGCCCTGTAGGCTAAATCCCGAGATCTCCTTGCGTCAATAATTTCCCTTCTTCTCATCCAAGGATATTTCATAGATCTAGATCTAACTCTCACATTAGGAACAAATTCAAACAAATCATATAATAAGGTATTCAAAATATGTAATTCAACATTAACACAATTTGTTCCAAAATGACGAGAGATCAAAATTTTCAGCATATGAGCTTAGAACATCGTACCATTTCTTTTCAACAAATACTGATTTGTGTAAATGCCTACATTTTTTAATTTTTTATAGCAAATTTTAGTTTTTTTATTTAAATTTATTTATTTGAAAAAAAAATAAAAAAATAAAACTTACAATCTTAATTAAATGCTATATTAATCTCCAGCGTAATTAGCATCTCTATCCATCACAGCGGCTGTGGTCAACTAAAAAACATCAAAAAATAAAACAAGGATTTATTGTCATTTGTTTAAACTTTATTTTAATAAAATTTTAACTCATATCGTCCCAAAGATTTTTTTTATAACTTTATAATAATTTATAGTTAGCCACATAGTTCAAATAATTAGCCTTGTTGTTATTAAATATATAAACAAAAATAAATAAATTAGCTAAATAGTTATCTGATATATAATACCCTATTTAGTACCTATAGGTATATATATATATATATATATATGTATATGTATATATATATATATATATATATATATATATATATATATACATATACATATATATATATATATATATATACCTATAGGTACATATATATATATATATATATATATAGGTATATATATATATATATATATATATATATGTATATATATATATGTTGTTACCTTATAGGAAATGATAAATACAGAAGAGAGAAAAAAAAATACATTAATTTGGGCTTAAAAAAGCGATTCTGAAGTCTAATTTTTTCAGATTTTTTGTTTTTGAGAAAAATGGTGTCCGATTTCTATTTTTATTTTTTAATTTTTATAAATAGGTTTCAGTTTTTAAAATTATGCTAAAATTAATGTGTTTTCTTCTTTTGTTATAAAAGGCAGAGTGAAATGGGTAAGAGCTTAAAATTTACATTTAAAGATAACCCCTTATACTATCTAATTGTATAAAAATAATAATTCAGAGTCTTAATGAAAAAAAGGAGAGGAGTGTTCGAATACTGGGACGACATAGGTTAAAATAGTAACAGAGCAAAAAAAAAAACCCAAAATCACGTCTCAAATTTCGTTATTCGAATATATTCAGGTTCTTTTTATACCCTCTATCATATATGGTGAGGGAATATATGAGTTTGTCATTCCGTTTGTAACATGTCGAAATATAGGTCTAAGGCCCCATAAAGTATATATATTCGTGATCCTTATGCAATTTTAAGTCGATTTAGCTATGTCCGTATGTCTGTCTGTTTGTTGAAATGGCGATCACGACGCGAAGACGCAAGCGGGGGTGCCAATTTTTACCCAGATTATTGTACATTCTCCCGAGCAGTTTGATATTGAAAATAACCAAAATCGGTCCATCGGTTATGGGTGAAAATTATAAGACACCTCTAAATTTTCCATACAAATTGGTGTATTTTAGTATAATTTCATAGTAGCGACTGGTATATAATATATTTTCTCATATTTTTTCCACCAATCGCTTAGAAGTTGATAATATTTGTCCACCTCAAATATTTTTCACCTCAAAAAATTTTTTTCACCACAAAAAAGTTTTTTCACCTTAAAAAATTTTTTCACCTCAAAATTTTTTTCACGATAAAAAATATGTTTTCGCATCCAAATAAGTTTTTCACCTCAAAAAATTTTTTTCACCTCCATAATTTTACTTCAAAAGTTTTTTACATTATTTGAATCAAAAACAATAAGAACATAGGTGGAGGGTATTCAAAGATTTGGCACAGCCGAATTTAAGCCTTTTTTGCTTGTTTTATTTTGTATTGTGCACTTTTCAACCATTTTTGAGTGATCTGATCCTAGTTTCACAGGTAATGTTAAATTTAAGCGCCCACTACCGATCAGTAGCACAAGTTTTGATATCTTATCTCTTTAAATAACATAAGTACATATCGATGACTTAATATAAAAAGGCCCTAATTCGATTTTTTGTTACTTGACAGGAGAAGGAAAAAACTTAATAAAATACGTAAAATTTTAAATACAAAAAAGTTTTAATTCAAATTTTACTAAAAAGAGGCAATACATTTTTGGAAATTGCATTAAAATTTTTTTTATCTAAAATTTTACGGACTTTATTAAGATTTTTTTTCTCCTATCAAGTAACACAAAATCGAGTAAGGCCTTTTTATATTAAGCCATCGATATATAATAGTTCCTTTCGCTCACTTAATAATTTGTACAAATTTTTACTGTATGGCGTTCGCTTACACAAATTGTGCGTTTCTTAAGCGCCAACAACTCACTTTTCTAATAACTTTTTTTTGTGTGTTCTCCATGATTACTAAATAAAAATAAGAAAATTTTTCATTTGAATAACATTTTCTATGATCTCGAACCAGACTAAAAATACATTTTCATACATAAAAAAGTAATTAAATACGTGTTTTAAAACAATTTTACAAAACATTGCTTTGCGACTCTCTGAAGAGCTTAGAAACAGTTTTTGAATAGATTTGTTACTTACAAGCAGCGATGCTAAGTTAGCCCTTTTCGGGCTATATTTGCCCTTTTTAATTGCTTTTTCAAGGCGTAATTTTTTCACTTAGCACTTTTATTTTATTATTTTTAAGGGCTAACATTGCTATTTTTTGTTATCTTTTTTAGCTCTTCATTTGTTAGTTTTGTCCATAATCTCGCACCATTTTTTTTTGGTACTTTACATAATGTTTTTGCCAATCGTTTGATTTTTTTTCATAAATTTCTAGTGTAAATAATACCTTTTTTTTACAGCAACTTGTAAAAAAACTATTCATACAGAAATCCTCTTTAAATTTGTGTTTTATTAAAAATGTATCGTTAGAACCAAAAATATAGAAAAGCTTGGGGAACTAATCCGACGAGGCATTGAGGTTGTACAAAAAATTGTATCGTTTGTGTGCAAAACGCCCAACAGTTTTAACGTGTATGGCTGGCTTTAAGTATATCAAATTGTTTAATCCATATAAAATAGGCTTGCAAAGGAGCAATGTGGCTGAAATCACAAAATGCAGTTCAGTATTTTTGCAAAAATTAATTCAAACCAAACCTCCGAAAAGTTTAAGTTTATATAAAGACAATTTTATGGCCCGAAGATGAAGAAGAAAATTCGATTTTGTTGGATAACGAACATTTAGCGATTTCTTTTAAATTCTACATTTTTAATATAAAAATTTTAATAATATTTTTTTTCTTAAATATGTATTTTATACATTAAAACGTAAGATCGATCTCTTAAAAGTACAAAATGTTAAATAAAATAAACTGAAAAACACAAAAATTGGTAAATTTTTGAATTTAGCCCTTTTTAACTGCTCGTCCAATGTTTTTGTTTTTTTAAAGTTGGCATCGCTCCTTACAAGTAACTACAGCCAAATTTGTCGCTTGCATGTTTTTGGCACAAACAGTTTTTGCAAAATTAAATACAAATTTTTGTATGTATATTAACATTTATTCCTATAAAGAGTGATTTTTTAACCGTTTGGGTTTTGAAAAACACAGAAAATTTGCAAAAATGAATGAAATATTTGTTTGGGGCGATAAATGAATGCCTGCCATTTACCTTTAAAGATTATTTCATGTAAAAGTTGCCCACGGCTACGTTGTAGGTGGTCCAATCGTGAGCTCCAATTTTGGCATTTCGGCTGGTATCTCACCAATGGCAGCTGTAATGTTGTCTTCCAGGGCTGGACTTGTGGCTGGCTTGTCCCTGTGCACAAGAGACTTTACGTATGCCCAAAAAAAATAGTCTAGTAGGCTCAAATCGGCTGCTACAAAACGTGAGATTCATTACTCACCAATATGTTTATGGTATCGCGTGCTGTGTGGCATGTGGCCCCCTCTTATTGAAACCACATGTCGACCAAGTCCAATTCTTCTATTTTGGGCAAACAAAGTCGGTTATCATCGCACGGTGCCTTGATCCATTGACGGTAACGATGCGTTTTTCATCGTTCTTGAAGAAGTACGCTCCAATGATGCCGCCGGCCCACAAACCGCACCAAACAGTGCATCTTTCAGGGTGCCTCTGGCTGCTCTTCACACCAAATTCGGCAATTGAGCCAAAAATGAGCTTCGTCGCTGGAGATAATTTTTCGATAGAAACATATTTCTCACACAGCACGAATTTTGATAATAAAATTCAAAGATTTGCAATTGTTGTTCGTTTGTTAGTTAGTCTAGTCATGGTGAAATGGCAAACCTACTGGACATTTTTCGCATTGCCACATGTCACTAATCTTTTTTTTACACGTAAAAATTTTCGTTTTCGAAAAATTTCAAAATTTACTAGATTTCCAGTGACAATTAAAACTCAACCAGTGCAAGAATTGTGACCGGAATGGTGCCAAAATTTTTTTTATTGAATGTACTATAAGAAAATTAAAGAAAACATTGAGATTTTTCAAAATATTTTTGTATGGCAGTTACTATTAGGAGCAGAGATAGAGCTTTGAATCTTTGAAAAGAAATGTTGGTTATGTAAAAAAAATTGGGGTCGGTCTTAGAAATTAACCCTTTATGGGTACGCGTTAACCCCATAGGTTCCGAAAACGAATTTCTGCTCCGAACGACTATGTACGGGAGCCATTCTTAGATATCGAGGTAGAGCTTTGGCATACTTCCTGTAAAAAAAAAGTTTAATTTTTTTTAAATAATGGGTGCTCGAGGAACATTTGTGCTGCATTGGATATACATTTTTTAAGTTACTCGACGAAAATTGTCGTTTTTAACCAAGTTACTGACTTTAACAGCCTGGCGCCGCACTAAAAATGCTCCGATTGGTCTGAAACTTTCCAGATTTTTTTTTCTTATCTCAAAAACAAAAACATTTTTTTACATTTCCAACTTTATATATAAAAAACATTCTATTTTGCATGCAAATGTTTTACTACTACGTGGTTGTATGCAAATACAAACCTTCTAAAATGTTTCTGCTGAATATTTTCATCAAGAATCATCTTTTTCCACATCGACTTATTTTTGCATTTAATTTTACAATCAGCTGTATAACAAACTTGTAAATTACAGCAAATTTTTTTCACGTACTTTTTTAGAAAACTTTCGTTTTGAGAATAAATTTGCGTTACTAAGTAAATAATTACTAATCAGTTTATTACTGAGTAATTCTTACTGGACTTGACTGAGAGTATTCATGCAGCAATTTTTCCTGTCAATTTCTTTTCTAAACAATTACAGAGTACTACAAATACCGAAAAACATAAAAAAATAAAACTGTATACATCTATTAGGTGATATTCAATAAAATTTAAGTCTAAAGCTGGACATCGAAGATGCTTAGCTCCTTTATAGCGCACAACATATTCCAACCAATAAATCACACTTTCTTCGCTGCTAACTGGTCTATCGCGATACAACTTGGCAAAATGTTCGGCATTAGTTATATAGATATGATTATCTAACAGCTCCCGTATAGCTGCTATGAGACTATCCACAGTTATATTTTCTATGGGTATTTTTAAACCCAACTTTCTGTTTTCATTTTTTACAACATTGGCCCTTTGGTCACCGAAGAAAGGGATACCTAAAATGGGTTTTCCATAACGCTGTGCCTCGGAAATACTGCCTTTACCGCCATGTGTTATAAAAAGCTTTGTTCGATTTGAGGCCAGTATTGAGGACTGAGGCCACCAGGACTTACATTTTATGTTTGATGCTGTAAACTGAAGTTCAAGTTCTGTACAGTTCTTATCATAAGTCCATATAATAGTGAAATCGGGAAAAGCTGTAAAAGCTTCTATGAAAGTCAATTCTAAGGAAATGGGTAAAAGTGCCCACTTTACTCGAGAACCCAAACTAAAATATATTATATCAGACTCTAGTTGACTTAAAAATTCGCTATTATTTTCCAGAGGTGCTGAGTTTCTCAAACCTCCTATTTCTATTGGAGCTATTGGCCCCTCACTCAAAGAATGATGATGGCATAAGGCCAATGATACAGATTTGCGAATTTCTCGAAATGATGGATATCTTGGACCAGGAAAGTGATGACTGCAATTAAAATAAAAGCAAATAATTAATATGCACTGCAAAAATTAGCTGCTGTTACGGAGACCAACTTGTAAATTTCCATCATTTTATGTAGAGCCAAGAATTCTATAAATTTTTCGAACCAGCCGAAAGCTATCGCTTGTACACCCTTGTACTGATGTCTGTCGTAAGGTTGTGGTACATACCATCTTTCTTCGGGATTGCCCATTAGGCTGTGTATAAATCCTATGGGCTGACCAGTCCATATTATAACCATCGAACAGTTGAAATGTGCTGCCATTCCTAATTGATAATCGTTGAATAAATAACCAAGGATTACCAGATCATATTGATGAGTTTCTTGCATAAATTTCTGCCATATGGGATCATCCATAAATTTGCTGGTGTCTTCAATACGCTCTAGCATATTTTCAATTTTATTCAAACCATTCCGATTGGATGTAATTTCAGTTATCGTATATCTGTCAGATAGTTTGAGCCATCGCATATTGTCGGCGTTCAAGCCAATCTCTTAATGTCCAAAGTGGTGACGATGGTTACATTATGGCCGCGTTTGCTAAGCAAGTTTATAACTGACGAATATGCCAATAAATGAGAACGGTGACCATTGATAAACAATGCCAATATTTGGGCAGCTTTTATTATTTTAAAACCGCATACAAAAATTATAACTAATGTTGTGTACCGCTTTAAATACATTATTGAAATAAATTTGACCATAAAATAATTGCCATGATAAAGTCATAACATAACTTTAGTCAAAAGTCATTAACAATCAATCACTGTATTCTGTTAGATAACAATTATGACCGAGCCCTGATATATTTATTTTATCTATTACCGTAAAATTAACGGAGCCAGTAGGTAAGCTTCTACTTAAAACTAATTAAAATACAATTAGATTAAAAAGAGAATCGTTTACTGCATTGGCAACTAATAATGATGCCCTACACTTGACCTTTAAAAATATAATTCCTTAGATCATTTTTCAAATCTGATTTAAATTTTGACGAATTAAATCGCGAATTCATTTTTCTGATTGAATTATTCACTACCGTAATTCAATCTTTATCTTATCAGAAAATTAAAGTTGATTTATATAATTCTTTTTTATAAATCAAATGAAATAATTAAATTTGAACAATTCAATTTTAATTCAAAAAATCAAATCAATTTTGATTTGATTCGAATCGAATTTTTGATATGGATATCTTCCATTATTTTTCCTAAACTTTGTTTTTTTTCTTCGCTTTAGTTAAAATCGAACGACATCAAGCCTTCATAAGCTTGATGTAGCACACAATGCAAATGTGCACATTTTTTCACAAAATCCATTTTAAACTGTCAGACAATATTTTTATTTGCAAAACTGCATAAATTTGCAAACATCATCGTAAAACTTGTTTTCAATTTCATAAATAGTTGCCTAATGGATATTTAAGTGTTCGATTTTAACAACAAGACGAATCCAAAAGCAACGGACGAAAAACTGATGAAAATCGGTGGTCCCTATTTGACGGTACAGAAACGGAATGAAATAAAAAAATAATAATGCCTATGTTTTACCACTGGGCTGCCAAGTTGTTTTAGAAAGTAGAAAAAAAGTGCTTTGGAAAAAATTTATTAAAATCCAAAAGAAGGAAAAAAATACGTCTACCCTTAAATTAAATATGTGGATTTGGCAGCCATTGCTTTATACTTCTGCATTTGAAGTACCCAAAATTTAGGAAATGTTAACAACAGCAAAATAAAAAAAGCAAAAAGGTAGTAAATAGCTTTCAACAATTCCTTTCCAACGATACCACACTTAAATATGGTTCTTTTAGATTAAAGGTCCTTAAAATTCGGGGTGGCGCAAAAGATTTCTTAGATTTTTTTATTCTATCACATATCCAAATTTCCTCAAAATCGTAACGTTTCAGTCTTTTCAACCTACTTTCGACATCACATCTGCCTCTTCTTCGCATCTTTAATAACTTCTTTTTATAATGTATTAATTTCAGTAAATTTTTATTTTACCAAGGAGTCATTTCATTTTTTATTATTAATTTTATTTCACTGCTCTCTTTAGTAGAACTTCTAGCTGCATTCGAGATACATGCTAGAATCTTCTGATGGATTACCAGTTTCCTGATAAGATTGCAAAAGATTTTCAAGATTCTGCCTTGCTAAATCATAATCACAAACTTGCCTTATTGTTTCAACATATTCAGAATCATTGAAAATATCTTCTGTTATGTTGCTATACACATTATCAATGCATGTATTAGATTCAGGGCGCGTTATCAACGTATGGCAGTTTTTGTAATTAAAGCTTAATAATATATCACTCAATTCAAATGATAACGGATTTTGTAAAAAATAAATATTTGAATCGTAAAAAATTATGCTGGGATGTCGACCACAACTGGTTAAAAACATTCAACAAAATTTGAAAGTTCTCTAAAACAACACTTTTGCGATCTATAAAACGACGTTAATTTAAGGGATTTACCATTAATCTTGTGGGATTTACCATTAATCTTTTAAGCCAAATCTAAACAGAACCATGTCTCCTGAACAGATATAACGCTTGGTAGTTTTGGAAGTTTTGAAATCATTATCTTAAACTTGTTGAATTTTTCAATAGAGGACAGAAATAATATTTAATAAAGGAAAGTTAAACGTTTCATAATAATATTTAAAAGTATTAAAATTTAAAAAATGATTATTATTCATTTAAAAGAAAGAGATAATATTAATCTTTAATGTTTTTCAAAAATAAAAAATGGTTTTATACTGAATCTATTTAGCTGGTGACTTAAAAGGAGAACAGCTATCATCCTCATCAGTATCTTCTATAACAGCAGCTTGAAGATTTGATCTACACGTCTTCTGATTCGTTGTGGCCTCTAATAGTAAATCATCAACTTCCTCCTCACTTCTTATCAATTTTGGCTTAGATATTGATAGATAACCCACATTTTTTTAGGGTTTTAGCATATTTTAAAACGTTTAGAGTTTGTTTACTCAGATAAACATTAATATAAACATCTTTTGTAACATCATTATCTTTTAATTTGGATTTTGCTAACATGAGCTTATCTTTAGATTTATTAGATTCAAATTTTACAAGGAGAGTGTGTTTTTTGTTTAAAGGATCTCTATTTTTAATAATATATGCATCCTCAACACCATCTTCGTTTAAATTTACTCCAACATCTTTGGAAATATCAATCAGTGTATCAACTGATGTAGCATTATTTTTGACATTTACTCCTCTAATTAAACAATCGTTCTTCACACGTTCATCATTTAAAATTTAAACAGATTCATTAAAATACGATTTTCTTTTTGTACTCCATCAATTTTCTTTTTATTTTCAGACACCCCTCGTAAAATGTCATCATATTGTTTAGACATAAGTTCCGTTCGTTTACTCAATAATTTGTACAAATTTTTACTGGATGTCGTTCGTTTACACAAATACTCAGTAAACATAAAGAAAAAAGAGAGAATAAAGTAACAGTTTGATGTTGAGAGTTCTTCTTCTTTCTGCAAATTTTTACTGGACAAATTATTACCAGCAAGAATTTGTCCAGCAGAAAAAACATATGATTGAAAAATAGTGTTTACATTTTTGTAAATACAAATAAAAATGTTTTACAACTAACGTTGTTTTATGCAAATGCAAAGCAACAAATATTGTTAAATGAATTACAGAAAAGATAAGTTAACCTTCTTAAGTATTCCTGCTTAAGATTTCACAACAAGAATCCTCTTTTTTTTCATATCGACCAGTTATAATCTATTTTTGCATTTGGTTTTACAATCAGCTGTTTATCAAACTTGTAAATTTTTGCAAATTTTCCGTTCGTGTACTTTTTTAAGAGTAAATTTGTCTTACTCTCGTGTAAGTTTGTTACTGAGTAAATCTTACTGGACTTGACTGAGAAAAGTAAAAGAATGAACTTATAAATACAATAGTTTCTTTTAGCTCAGACAGCTGATTGAGGTTTTTCAATTTTCGTTTTATTTCACACAATTTTTCTTTAACCCTTCCACTGCTTTCATTACAGATGCTGCAAAAAAAGTCTTCACACTCATTGTCTACCAAATATGTAAATTGTTGTTTATTTAGGATAGTACATTTTACATGAAATGTTTTGGCGCACTTGTCACACTCAATGCTATTTTCATTCTCCTTAACTTCCATTCTACTTTGACCACAATAAATAACAGTTGTTTGTTTTTTTTTTTTTTAAACTGCGACGAGCTTGTTCTTTGCACTTTCTTTTATAAAGTTATAAAATGTTTATGTTTGTAAACAAGGATTTAACCAGTTTTTAATAAATTCACTTATTAGCAGAAGTTAAGAATTTTTGACGTTTAAGCTAAAGGGTTGTCAACTTATTTTTATCAACATTTGCCTCTGTAATCATTTTTTTATTTTATTATTTTAGAATTAAGCACAAATATGTAAAATTGAAATATAATATAAAATTTGCTCTCAATTATTCATATATTACAATAAATTATTTTTATCTTTCCAGCAAAAACAGGGTTTCAACTACTTACCAGCCTATTTACTCGCTCAATTACTATTGTTCGCGATGTCCCAAAAGTAATGAGTGGTCATTACCTTCTCACTTACAAAAAACAAAATGTAATGGATGGTCATTACCCTCTCACTTACGAACAGCCAAAATATAATGAGTACCCATTACTTTTTGGACTTCGCGAACAAAATTTATTAAGCGAGTAAATAGGCTAGCAAGTAGTTGATACCATGTTTTTGCTGGGTTATGTACAAAAGTGTGTAAAACAATGTTTGAAGCATTAAGTGCGTAATTTAAAGTATTGTAATTAGTTTTAAATAAAAAGTTACACAAAATATCGTTGTAAATTTCAAGAAACCTTTTTAAGGGTATTTACATTTGAGGTGTATGTAAATAGCCCTTTACTTGAACGAAACTCAAGGTGTTTGGTTAGCGTAGTATTGTAGATTATCCATGCAGGAGATTTTACTTTCAATTTATTTTCCAATCAATTAAATAGTACTACAACTACCGAACAACATAAAACAGTGCTATTCAAAAATATTAAATATATCATGGTTATATTTATGAAATTATGATTTATTTAAATAAATTAACAACAAAATAAAAGCAAACACAGAATTCAATTACTCAAACTCAACAGCAAAGCAGTGCCACGTTTAATCCAATAATCAGCCTTTTCCATTCCCGATTTTAGATCCACTGCAATAACATATGACCCAGCTCTTTGCGGATAATAGTAGGAGGGACATGAATAAGTTCCCTTCGTTTTTTTCTTTAACTGTTCCACTGGTTTAAAGTGTATCACTGGCATGGGAGAAACCAGCTCCATGGGCAAAGGTTCCGCTAGACATTGGCCTTTGCGCAACCACCCAGCGCCCTCTAAAAATAAGCCGCTAACATAAACGCCCCCACCTTCGCGAACAATACGAGCTGCAGCCGAATCGTCCTCCACGAAAACAAAGAATTCCCAACCCAATTCATCGATCGGTGTGCGAGTAGCTCTGGCGGCTGTTTGCAAAACAGCAGTAACAAAACCGGTAGGGAAAGTGAAGGCAGCCAACCAAAAGAGTGTGGGAGGTTTTAGAGTTTTTGCCCATGAAGCAAAATGCTCAACGCGATAAACTAAGTCACGTGTCCAAGAAGCCAAGGGTTTCTCCGATTGATAAGCTTTAAAAAGAGAGAGATAATATTAGAGACTTGCACTATATTAATTTTAGTGCATTTAGAAACTAACTTACAGTTCAACCATATATGCGGAACACGGCCCTCATAAACAGCTAAATAGATGTCTTCCAAATCTGTGCTCATTACCACTAATCCCTTAATACCCTTTTGTAGATCCCTCAGATGAACTTTCATGTTTCTTAAAAGTATGTTGTAACGTTCCATTTCTTGCAGTAGTACTACGTCCAAGGGTGTACGATTTAAGCCAACTAGTTTGACCGTTTGCTCGTATTTAAGTTCTTCTGGTGTACTATGCGCAATATCTTGAGCCAAGCGCAAAACTTTGCTCTCTTTGCTTTCGCCTACTGCAGCCGAGGACTGCACTTGCATAGAAATTAAAGTTTCAAAGAGCAGTCGAGTTTCTCCAATCAATGAAGCAATATCCGCATTCGGATGCTGGCCAAATGCTTCCGGCTTATCGAAATTTGGAAGTTGTTGGATCTGATCCAAATATGATTGGATATCGCCATCGTGTGGTATATAATAATTCACCAAAGAGGATAATCTAAAGTAATTTGAATTGTTAAAGATCATGTCAGAAGGATTGTTAAAGTGCATGTCAGAATCCGTAATTGACTTACCTAAACTTGGGTGTCCTCAAAGCATCGTCACAAAATAATTGGTTAATGTACGTGGTTAGTAATCTTCTATCCCAGTCATCGGTGACATGGCCGCCGTAATTAACCCCAGCTATTAGATACTTTAATGCCCCCCACGGCGTTTCCTCATATTCGTTTAGGTATAATAGCAATAGTACCTCCGAAACTTCAAAATCAGAATCATTAAAACTGTAGATGACATTCCAGCCCAATTGCAAAAACTTCTTGCGTTCCAACAGTATGGTATGAAAAAAGCATAAGGAGAACAGTAACTTCTTATATGTTCCCGTATCATTGGCCAAATCGAAATTCCCCTCATTGACATTACTGTACAACCGCTTCATATTGGCCTTGATGCCTCTCGGCGGCTCGGTAGTCATTTTAATACTGGACTGCAGTATAGAAATGGGGAAATCTGTATGAGGACTAGAACTAAGCCAGAGACGAAAGCGTTTATGTAATTTCGTTGATTGCATGGTAGATATAATTTTATCCAAAGTTGGCATCCAGCTTAAAGACAAATGACAATTGGCCAGAAATACCCAATTGCCATCACGTACACCATCCATAATCATTTTGGTGGCCACGGGTGCCTGTCCCTGACCCAAACTAAGCGCAAACATGCGTGATGACATTTTTAGTTGTTCCGCAAGCGCTAGCAAAGATTGCGTGGGATCTACACCGGGAGACAGCACAAAGATCAACGGAGTTTGTGGCAACGATTCTTCAAAGGCCACTTTAAGATCCAATACAGGGGGTTCTACGAAACGCGGTCCCAACGAGTTTATTATAAATTGCGTTAGACAAAATTGTATACGATCTGCTCTTAAACATCGTACCACACACATCTTTTGAAAATCTGTTAGCTTGTCATTCCATTCACCAACAAGGTCTTCCATCTCAGGTGTGGTAGTAGCATACCAAACTGATACGAATGTTACTGAATATCGTATTGACAATTGAAATCATTCAAAAATACTTACATTGCCAAGCTTTCGAGTTCTCTTCGAATGAATCTATTATCCCGTGAAAGCCAGCTACTTTGTCTAATTCAGTGATATTATCCCAAGCTTGTTCACAAATCCAATCTGATGAAAGGAAACTCAAAATTAAACCAAAGACATGTAATTGTGTACAACACGGGGTAAGTTTTGCCACACACATGTCGATGTGTATTGATGTGCCATGCATCCACATGTACCATATGCCAGTAGCTGGGCACATCCACATTTAAAATGTGCCATATGAACTTACCTTTGGCACATGACTTGGGCCGAGTTAAAAATGTGAAATGCTATTTCCCCTTTGCCACAATTTTTTTATAAATTTGTTTTTTTTTTTTTTAAAGTAGAATATTTAGAAAGTATCGCTCCTGTTTGTCTAAAGGGAGTCAAATAAAAATTTAAAAATATTTGTTTTGTTTTTAAATATTTACTATAAAACTTAAAAACATTTATGTCATTGTAAAGAAATACGAACAAGAGGTATACAACGGTAGTTGTTTTTACAATTTATTAAGTGGTTATCGAAATATAACAAGTAATTATTTTAGTTTTCTTCGATCTTCTCTATTCATATAATATTCCTTATTGAGCTTAAGGTCCTTTTATTTATAAAAAATGTAATTATAAATATTTATTTATCCCAATATTTCGTCACCACATTGGGTGGCTTCTTCAGGGGAAATTGTCTTTTTTATAATTAAATTTATAATTTTAATTTATTAATTATAAAAAAAGACAATTTCCCCTGAAGAAGTCAACAAATGTGGTGACGAAATGTTGGGATAAATAAATATTTATAATTACATTTTTTATAAATAAAAGGATCTTAAGCTCAATAAGGAATATTATAGAAATATAACAAGTTTTTTGAGTTGTTATTATTTATCTGAAATTTGTTCATTTATTTAATGTAAACCGTTGTGACATAAACAAAGGCACGACTTAAAATATTTCCCTTTAGTTGAAACAAAACTGATATGAATTGAGCTTCCATTTGGGAAAAACTCTAAAATATTTCTCTTAAGTTGATTCTAAAGAAGCTACTCTGTTATCATAAAACGGAATATAACTGTATTTTTTTGTGCGATAAAGTAGAGAAATGATGTAAGATTTTTACAATGGGTTGATATGACCACTGTACTATATATCGTTTTCTTGCAAAAAGTGAGGAACAGGCGTGATAAGTACTATATACAACATATTTGAACAAGGAACATTAAAAAATATTTTTTTTTATGAATTTTTTTCAAAATTAAAATTATTCAAGAAAAATATTCTTTTTCAAAAAGGACAATTTTCCAAAAAGTCAAATTTTTCTAAAAAAGTACTATTTTCAAAAATAAAGTACCATTTTCAAAAAAGTGCGATTTTTCGTTATGTCATTTTTTGAAGAGACAAAAATTTTAAAATGGTAATTTTTAAAAAAGTACTCTGAATCTTTTCAATCCATATTTTAAAAAGCACCACTGAAAAAGTAAAATTGTTCAAAAAGGTAAAATTTTTATAAAAAAAAGGATTTTTCAAAATGTACCATTTTTCGAACAAAGTATTGTTTCTAAAAAAAGGACAGTGTTCAAAAAAAAAAAACTGAAGTTTTTCAAAAACATTTTATTTTTCAAAAAACAAGTACCATTTTCTTAAAAAAGTAAGTTTTTCAAAAAAAAAAGTGTAATGGAAATTTATGGTCCATTTTGTTCGTAGATTATCTATTATGACTTCAATAGGACCAAACCGTTATACGTTTTGTTTTATTTCACCGTGTTTTTTTAATCATGTTTCTTACGACAACAGGAGTTTTATTTAAAAAAACTGAGTGAAATAAATCAAAACGGATAATGGTTTTGGCCTATTAAACGGTTTTAGCCTACTGAAAAATGTACTTTAAAAAAATGTTTTTTTTAATTTTTTTGACCTATTGAAAAATATACTCTTTTTAAAAGTACTACTTTTTAAAATGGTACCTTTTTTTGAAAAATTCTTTTTTTGGAAAACGGTATTTGTTTTTAATTAAATTTTTGAAAAATAGTGCTTTCTTCAAAAAATTGTACTTCATTTGAAGTGGTATTTTTTTTAAAATATATTTTCTTTTTAATAAAAATTGTACTTTTTTGAGGAATGTTATGTACTTTTATTAAAAAATCGTACTTTTTGCAAAATGTTTTTTGTTAAAAAATGTCATATATTTTCTAAATATGGTGTTTTAAGTACAATTCGCCTTCAAATGGTCCCGGCACATCACATTTTTAACTTTATACAAGTGATGTGCCGACGATAAAACACATGGCATATTTAAATGTAAAATGTGCTCCGACAACTGGCACATGACACATCTGAATGTGCCAAATGTAGCAACAACGGTACATTTTGACTTACCCAGCTACAACAATACTTACTGGGAGCGGGGTTGGGTGCTTGTCCCTGTTTGTCCAGAACTATGCCACCCTTCAATATAAAATCATATTCTACCTCTACCAGTTTTCCAGCATTAGTTAGTATTTGTGCGGCCATGTGTATTGAGAAAAGTAACTTGTGCTTTTCGAATAAACCGCGACATGTGTTTTTATACACGGAGTAAGTGTGATAATCATTGATGTTCATGATACGCTCAGAGACTATTTGATGTTTAGGGCTTCGCTCTATAGACTGCGTAAAGAGTAGAATGTAAGCTGCTAGAGAAAAAACATACATCGGGTCGATTTTAGACATATCCATCAAAACAAAGAATAGAATAGAAGCCCGCTCTGCAGCTGGTTGGTACTCTTGACGGGCAGTATCGATTTCAATTTCCGTAACTTCGGCAGTGCTAAGAGACTCCTTCACCAATGTAGATGTTTGCCTTGACTTTTGCAAAGTAGCAAAAAGTTCGTCATCTTCCAACAGCGACCCTCGACTCTCATTTAGCAATCTCAAAATTTCATTGTCCAATTCTATAAGCGTCCTCTTGTTGTGTGCTATAGTCATGACCAATGCATCTTTTTGCTCTTCCAAAGCTGGTTTTTCTTTACGCACTATAATACCCAACAGTTGAGCTTGAAGACCATCTTGCTTAAGAGCGAAATTTACTATTGTTGTCTTGGAAGATATTTCGGGAGGATAATGAGGGTTTGATAGTTTTGTAGTGATGTACAAACGAAAATTATCGTTAAATGTAATGAACTTATCATTGAACTTAATTAGTTTCTGTCCACCTTGTACTGTGTAACTCTTTCGTAAGATGGGATTTATCGATTGATCTATGCGTTCCCCGACATTTTGCAGCAGCACGGGATTACCATTTTGCAGGGCTAATTCCAACATTTTCAAATAATCGAATTGTCCAAAGTCAACAATTTTTAAATTATTCTCATGCTCGTAATTTTTTATCCAAGTGTTAGCTTGCATTTGTGGATCAATTACCAGTGGCCAACGACTTCCTTTAGTGATAATGACGCCATTTTCTGTACTAAAACCATCAGCGGGCAAACCTTGAATGTTCCACTCTCTTATTGCAACAGCATCAGAGAGGAAGCCGGTTATTCTCAGTTCATCTGTAGCCGGTATTTGTTTGTCTTTTATCAGGAGGGCCCACTTTTCTAACATTACCTCACGATATTTGGTATCAAAAGGTCCTAAATAGGACATAAAGGCTGTGGATATTAAGCAATCGCCGGGTAACTTTTCAAATTGAGCATCTAAACTAGCCACCGTTTCGATCCAACGTTCTTTTTCGCCCGAGAGCGACTCTACTAATATTATTGCTCTTTCTAATTGTTTTCTTAATCTCTCCTCCTTCAATCGCAGTTCATTTAACATTTCTGTTTTTTCGTTTAGCTGTCGATAGAGCTCAGAAAGACGAGCATTTAATTCTTCTAATTTCAATCGGGCTGCTGCCAACATAGCTTGTTTTTCGGCCAATGAGCGCATGGCATTGTCTAGTTTTTCCTGTTTCGGTGCCACAATCCGATATACCTTGCCATAGTTCTCAATTGCCATTATCCACTGCATTAGCGACTTACAGGCCAAAGAAACCACAGCTACTTTGTCAGGCTCCAATTCCGGATTCTTGGTGTATAAGGCAATTCTCTTAAGAGTTTTATCAGAAACATGATCACGATCAAAATTTTTTAAATCATTTAAGAATGTGGCTTCTCCTAAAACCTTTTTTGCATTTTCCCATGTTGGTTCCTTCCCCATCAGAATGAGCACAGCCTCCATGACTTTTTCAATTTTCATAGGTGGTCGACCATAGGATTTTACTTCAGCTACATCTTTTTTATTGAGAGCATCTAACGCCCTGACCGCAGCATCTATCATAGGTAGTACAACATCCAAATCGGCTTTAGCTGTCGCAGCTAAATCCAAGCATATACTTTCATCCTTCTTTATGACTATAGCCTCAGCGTCCACTTTTTCCTTTTGGTCGGTGGCTTCCGATTTTTGAGTCTCTATGATGGCAATGAATTCTTCGCACTCGACAGCTAACACTTTCACTTGTTCCGAGCTGACTTTTAATTCCTCGGACATTACACTGACTTTCTCCTGAGTGTCGGCAATTTTCGATAATCCATTACGCAACTTGTCGGCACTGGTGGATATTTCAAGTCTTTTCAATTCTAAAAGATCTTTAAAACCACTCACAAGCTGTAAATAGTTAAGAGAGGTAACATAGTTTTGACGTTTAACTTCGAGCAACATCATGGTAGAGATTTCGGCAACACTTGAGTGTATAATGGAAAAAGCATAGGCAACATTTCGTTGCAGTGTATATTCGGTAGTCACAACTAAACTGTCTCGGTGTTTTTCATCCTCCCTTCCAGGTACGGGGACATTTATTTTAAAATCAGACAAAAGTGTTGAAGCTACTTCTAGCAGTGCTTCTGGAGGCCACTGCCTAAACCAGTTGGGCGTAGTATTATTGATGAGAGCCGGGTATTGTCGTATGTAGGACCTAAACGCTTCCCCAATTGGACTCATAGCCAACGCAATATGCATATTATCTCGTACATTTTGCATAAAAAAGTTGTACATCGCTTCCGTTGTTAACTGTATGTCAGCTTTTTTAGCTGGCCTCTCAAGTTCATTTTTCAGTTCTTCAAATTCGTCTGCTTTAAAGAGATTAATTTCAGCTGTGCTCAACATATTGTTAATAATTTCCAAAAATGTTTCCTCCACTACCTGTTCTCCGCTAAATATAAAAATCGTTGCCCTCTCCTTTACTCCCGTTAATTTGTACAGATTTTTTAAATCCTCTTTAAACTCTTGAGTTTTGTACTTTTTAGTAACTTCAATCTGGAAAACTCCCATTTCCAAAATAAAGGCAGCCAGTTTAACTAACACTTGCCGTCCCGAACCACCAATGCCAATATTTAAGATATGCCCACGAGGTTGGGAAATCACTCTTACAATCCTTGCTACGTGTTCAATGGCTTCCTTGAAAAACACCAAATTCATACGCGACATACCAGGATAGTTATTGTATTCATTAATTTCGTTATTTACATAAACTCGCAGCTTATCGAATGACAAATCTTCGTAGAACCCCTGCATGCTCATGAAATCTCCGAAAATGGGAACATTTTTATTGGGACATAAGCTGTGGAATGTAACTTCCATATGTTTACCTAGAACATCGTTGATTTCAGTTAAGAACCATTCTTGATCGGCATCATCAACCAATCGATCACTAAATACTCGGAAGCATTCATGAACCCAAAGCCTTAGAAATTGTGTTTTCTTTACTTGTACGTCCGAATGGCTACGCAGAAGTCCTTGGAATACTTTTGATATGTCTCTGAGATTAAAGAGATAGTGAGACTTATTTGGGGTTGGCAACATTTTCTCCACAACATCGTTATAGATTTGAATAGAAGCTGCCGTCACATGATGCCACATTTCCCGAACCTCGTTGGAAAATGTTTCCAATTTCTGTTTGATCATGGTGCCGAAAATACGCGTAACAACGTCTTCTGTGGGAAATGTCATGTTCAATAGAAAAAAGCGGCTCATAGTGCGGGAGGATATAACTTGTCTACCGCCACCGGGAGGACCCATCGCAGCCATTAGCAATGTATTTAGAACATAAATTTTCTGTTGATTTTTGCGATTAAACCAATATTTATAATCGATCCATTGCCTAATTAACTCTAAAGGGGGCTGAGAACCGTATATATCTTTGGCAGGCATATTGAAGTCGTCCATAAAACAGATCATCTTCTTACCGCCAATCGGAACGAAATGCGTTTTCGTTCTTTTTTCAGTTCGATTTTCTATGGATTCTTGTAAACCTGCCGCAGTAGTCTGGGGTAATAAAAGAAAAAAATCATTACTTTTGACAGCAACAAGTTTGTAAACTTTCGAAGATACCTGAGCTGATATGTTAATCGAGAGTATGGTATATTTTGCCTTATCACATGATTCCATAACACTTACAGCTGTAGATGTTTTGCCTGTACCCACGTTGCCCACCAAGAGTACTGGATGGCTATCTTGAATTAGTTTGGAAACTAAATATTCATATCGTACAGTGTCCACAGTTGGTACAATTATTTTGTAAAATGGCACCCTGAAATTTTGATAGAATGCGTTAGTCTGAAAGGGCACACATGGCATTTATACTTACTCTTCATCGTATTGCCATGCATCAGAAAGCTTGCTATCCCATGGAAGAAAACACTTTTGATATGGATCTACATAATAGTCGTAAACTGAGCCCTTAATAGGGAAACTGCTATCCAATTCACGAATGTAGGTATCTATTCTATTGCGTCCTTCCTCATCGACCGTGGCACACACTGACCACACCAAGCAAAACATAAACCACAGCTTACTCATGTCTTGCAACATTTCTTCATTGTCAGCCACTATGCCGTTCTGCTTGGTTGCAAAGCCTTCCAACAAATTACACATTGATATTATGCTATTTAACTCATTGGTCTTGACTATTTCATTGCACTTCGAATGCTTAAAAGTCAGAACCTTTTCTAAGAACTCCTTAAAGTAGGTGGTAACGAGCTTGGCATACTGGATGGGCTTTTGCCTGGCCAACCATGACTCTACATAGGGACGCCAACCCCAATCGCGATAATCATTGTAAACCATGCCACAACGTGAGACGGTTGCAGGGGAGGCAACTGCTAAATCGGCCACTTCAAATAGCAAGGAGACCTGAGCCGGCATTGTTATACGTTCGCTATTTACTAATGTCAAGATCTTATTATCATCCATGACAGAATTCATATTTTCAATCCATACTGCATCTACGGGACCATCAAAGAGTAGCCATTTTTGCGTAGGATCTTCGTCAGCACAAATTACACGCATTATTGAACTTAAAACTCCATCCAACCATTCACCGGTGGCCAAATTATATTCTCCATACAGTTCGGACAAATTTAAAGACTTGGGATTGACAGGATGCACTATAACACCGGGCCACCCAGGTCTTTTATTAGCATTCATCCTGATAAACGCTCCCTGTAAACATTTCCATGTTATTGACTTGGCAGTATTTGTATCTCCAATTATCATGGAGGAGTGTCGAGAGTTTTTTGTCTCATACAACTCAATGACTTTCTTTATCGCTATGGGTATTAACTGCAGGCCATTCGATTTCAGTTCGTCTTCTACGGCTACCCTAAAATCACTGTAATCAATTAGAGGAACATCAACGCTCGGGAAGATGTCCGACATTATGCCGTTAAAAAGCGGCAAATCATTTGCAGTCAAACGAGCCACATTCATGTCACGCATAGCCAAGTAAACTACTTCGTCTTCGGTTGCATTCGGCAGTTGTCGTCTCTTGCGCCCGGCATACCTTAACAAGGCTACCATGGAACGTAAGCCGAAATCATAGTGATATTGCTTAGACAGCTGCTGTTTGGCCAATTCATATAAAGTGTAGACTTTGCGTGCCAAAATTCTGGTGTTGGTAAAACCATCGGAATACAAAGTGTTTTCCGCTATTATGGCATTATCTGGCACCATCATGGATATTGGTCTAAACATTGATTTCAAATTATCCGGCAATTCGGTGCGTCCGGCATAGCCAGGGTTCATGGTGATAAATAGACCTACAGTGGGTATCAGTCTTATAACTTGCCCTTCAAAATTAAATTCAGTCAGCTTTGCAGCCAAGGCGGACATAATGGAGAGGATCTGCTGGGCCACTACTGACAATACTTCTATGTTAATACGGTTGAATTCATCAAAGCAACCCCATGATCCCGTCTGAGCTAGACCAGAGAAATTTTTGCCTATACTTTTGAAATCCAAACCCTCCGAACAGTTCGTGACGATTACCCACATGCCCAACGCTTTTCCTAGATCCTTCACCGTTTCCGTTTTACCCGTACCCGCAGGACCTTTGGGACTGCCACCCCTATATAAATGCAAAGCCGTTGTCAGCGTAATGTAACATCTATCTGTTAGAGGGGTAATGACAAGTCTTCCAGAATTACCTATGTATTCGTAGCCATACCAGTGTTCCGTATTAGTTTGTCTGATCACACACGATTCGGTTTCTCGGTGCCAGTAGAATCTCAACTGGGAAAACCATTCAAAATGCCCCACATCTTTGCAATTATTTTTATACATACGTTCAATGACATCTCGACCATGTATCTCCACGGTAATGAGGGTGTTGACTTTTAAACGCATAACTTTTGATAATTCCTTGCGACTCATTTCCGAAAGTTTTCCCAAAATTTTACTTTGTTTACGTTTTAGTTTCCTTAGGGGTTTCTTCAGGTCGACCATTTTGCAATGTACCAAGCTACGTGTACATTCTGTTGTCCACTGTATCAGACAGGTAGTGTTTGCCAGCTGGCCTGGCCACATCGAAAGCCATCTTTCACGGTTGCTGGCCAGTTTTTTCAGCGAAGCTCTTGTCAGTTTCAATTGTTCACGCAAAACGGCAAACATGTAATCTTCTATGACTTTTAGCCATCTTTCGGAAGGCCCATCAATGTAAAGCACATTAAGAAACTCTACATATTCACCGTCATCGGCGTACATACCAATAGCTTGCCAACGGTTTAACGTTTTACCAACTCGCTTAAGTTCCAATTTCACCAGATTATCAAATAATTTTTTTAGATGCACCTGCACTAAATCAGGTCGTTTGTTGTTACCCAATATTTCCAAAAGATCATCATTGGATATGAAATAGAATCGTGGAAATAATTGTCTTTTGGATTCCAAATAGATTTCTAGTGCCCGTTGTATAGACTCTAGGCGTTCATCCATTTTTTGAAAACGATTTAGCAAAATGGGTGGTCTTTTCAGATGAGTAGCGCGTAAAGCTGTTTTGCCACTGAACATTTTTTCACTTATAGTTTTAAATTCTTCCGTTATGACATTGAATCGCTTGGTTTCATTTGGCAATTGTTTGCGTATATCTTCGCCGGCAAAAATATTTTCCAAATACAGCCATTGTCTTTGAACTAGCAAGGCCTTTTCCAATGTTTCAGAAATATATGACAAAGTCTTTTCCCAATAATCCACAACTACGGCAAATGGTTCTACAAAGCTGGTGGATTTCATAGCCGATATTTGAACCATATGTTCCTCCAGCAACTGCGTACATTCATCTACACTTTTGATCTTGTATATGCCATCTCGATAAAGTGTCATTTCAAAGGATTGTTTTCGCCAGATACTTGCAATATTATTGATACCATTTTCAATTTGTAATTCCATAGTAGCAGCATTTGAGATATCTTGAATATCTTCCGAATACGCTTGGAAATCGAGTTCTATTATCAAATCTAAAGTGAACATTTTCGAATTCTCATCGAAATCCCTATGAAGATACAAAGGTTTTAATATGAAGTAGAAATAATTGTATTTTAGGAAATGAATAAAACTCAAAATAAACTTGAAAACATTTGATAATTTTTTCTTTTACTGCATGGATCTGCAGATATAAGTAACCCCTTACATTATCACCTCTAAAGTAATGGGTATATACATTACTTTGAGGCTCATCGCGTATAAAATTCATCAATGAAGTAAGGTGTAAAGTAATCCTTCGGCCCCTATGGCTATACATTACTTTACCCATTATTTGGTAATGTGTGGTTTTGCTGGGTAGTTCAGTGTTGGAGATTGTAAATAAAAGTTAAAGTTGATGTTTTCGTTCTTAGTATTACTGTATTTAGTTACGTATTAAAAACAGTTTTCGAAAGATTTTATTCTATCACAAATGACGTAATTCGGCCCCCGATCCTTTTTTTTGAAGACGGGGTAATTTATGGAGATAAATCCAAACGAAATTACCGAAAATATTTATTTAAGCAAATACCGGGTATGTGGGTTGATATGGGTATAGGTACAGATATGGCACGATTTAACAGGGTTCGTCCTTAGGCAAATGAAGACTTATACGCCAAATGTCATCCAAATATCTTTATATTTGCGACCTGTAGCTGGGTAAAAGTTCACATAAGCAAATACCGAAGAAGTTGGGGGACAAGTCCAAATATCGAACGATTTTTCCAAATTTGTTGGGGTTCTTCACGTTCCCAAATAACATTCATAACCCAAATCTCAACCACATATCTTCGGTTTTGTGTGCCTAATGGGATGTAGATCTGAATATGGACCGATTTTAACCAAATTTAATAGGGCAAATAGAAACTCATCTTTAGATGATTTATATCTTTATATTTGCGACCTGTGGTTTGGTTACAATGTTTACATGGATACACGGACTAACATCGACTCAGAATGTGATTTTGAGTAAGGTGAAACGTGGTGAAGGGTATACAAATTGTGTCTTAGTAACTAATACTACACTCAGGAAAAAATGTTAGAAGAAACGGTTTTCAATCCCACTTTACTATTTTTGCACTGATTTTTATTAAAAAATAAATATTATTTAGCAAATCTTTTTGCAGAATTTTTACAGAGTATTTACAAATTTTTGTTGCTAATTTTAGAAATCATTTTACAAATTTTTGAAACCCGATTTGCTAAAACTAGCAAAGCAAAAAAAATTACTAATTTTAAAAAAGTATATATTGAAGGAAATGTTATTTCTAATTAAAACTTACAACTGCAAACTTAAATATACCGACTCATGTCTAAAAATAGGACATCCAGTTAAAAAGCACTAAAAGGTTTTTTTAACTTAAAAAATCAGCACTAAAAACAATTAAAATTTGAGCTTAAAAGTAAAAAAAATTAAAACAAAATGATAAATTTGTTTGTTTTTAAAATGTTTAAGCCTTTGATTTCTTTTTTTTTAATATTGTCTAAAATATTTTTTGAAAAAACAAAATAAATAAAATAAAAAAATTTTGATGCTCGATAAAAAAAAATAAATTTGAAATTTTGTAGTAATAATAATATTTCGTAATTTTTTTTTGCTGATTTTAGCAAACAGATTTTAAATTCCACTTTACAAAAAGTTTACTAAAATTTAGCAACTAATTTTTTCTAAAAAATTCATATTCATTCACGTCAGCAGACATGTGTTGCTAAGATTAGCACAAATACCGCTGGGCTTAAGTTAGCAAAATTTCCCGTAATAACAGCAAATTTTTCGGTTGTCATTACAGACTTTTTTTGGTAAGTGTAAATTATTGGTTAGATCTTTGTAATACAATACAGAAAATAATTAAATAGGACAATATTCAATGGCTATACTTACACTTGCATTAAATCTTTAACACGATCCCAGTGTCGTTTACGCATACTGGGATTCTTTAAGGCTGTAATCAATGGCAAAGTTCTTCGGAAACTGTCCAGATTCTTTGTTGTTACTATCAGCATATCCCAATTACGAGTAAAATATTTCTTATTGAGCATATTGAACTCCTTATACAAAGAAAGGGCAGTGTCTTCCATAAGATCGATATTAATTTTCCAAAAATTACCAACTCTCCATTCATTCCAAATGTTTTGCCATTCTAAAATTAGTTCCCAAATATTTTGAATCAACTTTAATTCATTTTCTAATTTTTTCAAATCCAAATTTTCCGGCTGATTAATATTGAATGTCGTCAGATCATTGATTAGACTCGCCTCGAACTTGAAGCAATCGGCCACTTTGGCACCGATGATTCTTAAATACTTCAAAGCTATTTTAGGATTGCTGAAATGGAAGTGAAAAAAGGATGCATGTGGATGGAAAAGGAAATGGAATGTTGTAGAGGGGATTGCAAGAAAATTCAAGTTACGTTTGGGATGAAGTGGGAAGCTTAATCATAAAATCGGCCAAAAATTCTTTTATAACATTTTGGAATTTCTCGGCTTGTAGTAATAAATTCTGTTTAAACTCCTCTTTGGTATTGTCTAACATGTCACCTGCTTCGGCTAGCTTCTTAAGGTAATTTTCCCATGTCTTTTGTAAATTTAAAATCAACAACTTGGTAGAATCGGATATTTCAATTTGATATTTATCCAAAACTTTAAATAAATCAAATATAATGGAAAATTCTTCTTGTTTTTTCGGAGCCTCCTGGCTTAAACGATTGAATAGTTGTGTGGCTTCTCGAGCCTCCTTTAATGTACGGGGAACAATTGCCATACGTTTTTCGTTACGTTTAACATAGCGATAAACACCTTAAAATGAACGAAATATAATTATACAACTTAAAAAATAAACTATTGAACAAGATAGAAAAATATTAAAAGGTTTAGAAACAAAAATATTTCGAAAATTTTTGAAACACGAGATACCACACAATAAAGAACTTGCAAGAAGTTCCGCTGTGTGGTTTACTTCGATATTAATAATATTAAAATGTTATAGCGGATATAAAATCAAAGATCACGCATTTTTTTATCGGCTCAATGTCAAATTTAGTGGGTAAAAATGAAACTTTTTTGTATGGAGGGAGCATGTCTTAAATTTACGAAACTAAAATTGTATACCTCTTTAATTACATCTATGAAAAACTTTATAAATATGATGAAAAACTTCATAGATTTCATAATGCAAATTAATTACATTTTTGTTCATAATTTTAACACCTTTCATATTTATGAAGAAGTTGTTCATATTTATGAAGAAGTTTCATCAACATGCTGAAATTTTTTTTTAATTTAATTTTTCTTTCTTTTTGGTTTAAGTAATAAACATTTAAACTTAACGAGAATTACAACAGCATTATTTTGCAGCAGGTTTTGTATACTACATTATTGGGTAAAAAAATATTTTTCTTTTTCTTCTATTATTTAAAATAATCCTACTGTTTAAACATAAATCAATGTTATTTGAAATATAAAATCTGCACATTATGTTTATAAATAAATTTGTACTTCTTCATTGTAAGTAGTTATATAATACAATACCAGAAGTTCTTTATTTGTATCCTTCTTAATCAGTTAAACAAAATGTCAAAAAAACACAATGTCAGCAACACATTATTATAAAGCCTCTAAATAAGTAGTGATGTATATCAATATCGGTAACTCATTATTTCATAACTTTCAAATAACTAGTATCACAACAATATTTGTAACGTATTATTGTAGGTTTTAAAGTAAAGCAAAGTATAAAGAATACCTTTACCAGGTTATACCTGAAATAGGTCCAATCCTTCACCAAGATTTTGCCGAGATAAAGAATTGATGACAATTGATTTATGAAACAGTGTCATCAATATGACAGAACTTTTTTCACCACTCTTTGAAAATGTTTGTGCTGATAAGCGATTTCTTGCACGGTACTTGCATAATTTTATTTATGAATTTTATTCATAACCGATTCGGAAAGTACACCTCGATGGCTAATTTTTGGGCGTCGGACTCGGGTAGAAAGCCAAAAGTTTGGCATACAAAGTTTCAAGACCGCAACAAAAAAGCATAATTGTGGACGTTGTGGTGTAATGGTTAACGCTTTCGACTGTTACATAGAAGGTTGCAGGTTCGATACCCGGCGACAACATCAATTTATTATAACTTGCCTTTAAGGTGCGTGTTAGTTAAAGGTAACTTTAGCTAATGTGAGCAATAAAGTGACCTTTAACTATTTTTGGCTATTACAACTTCCTTATAAAATAAAATAAAATTTTTTGAAAATATGGCATTACCAGAACAAAAACTGATTACTTTTGCCAAATAAAAATGGTTCTAAAAATACGTAGTGGCAACGACGTACTTTTATTTATTTATTTACTTACAACAAACAAAAATTGAAAAATAAAATTTCTTCGAATTTTGTAAAAAAAATTTTTGTTGTAAAAAATTTACAATCACAGCAAAGATACGGTCAAAAAACTATACGGCAACTACTCTGCAGAGCAGAAAATATGGAAACTTCAAATTCATAAACCTTGCGTAAAAAGTAAAAAAGATTAAAGTATAATAACGAAAAACTAATAATCTGTCCGATAACATCCTAACTTTAGCTATCGGCAAGTTATAACAATAAGCCTTAGAAATATAATGGGCCTTAAGAATATAATACGCCCTCTTTTGGTGTTCCCATAGCACTTAACCCCACCGGTGTAAAATAACATAACAATGCTATGAACTAAAAGCGTCAACAATTTCCATCGGATGGCGATCAACAAATATTCTAAGATTTATCATCTTGCACAATTACAGTGTTGCAATATTTTAAGCCCTTCATGTTTCACCACCTTTCAACTTTCCTCTATCTCCTTTTCAAAGAGAGCAATACATTTATTAGTAGGAAGAATTCTCTTTTAAAAAAAGTGATCCGCTTCCGGAATATAATCCAAATCGTACTGTGGTGTAATTTTTTATATTTGGCATATTTGAAAACATAGTCAATAATTTGGTCCTCCGAAACAATAGGCTTGAATGCAGATAGGTAAGCTCATTTTAAGGTAGCAACAACCTCCAAATTTTTGTTTCTATTGTCCCCAAAATTTTCTTAATGTTTTTTCGACCAAGTATTGAGTAGGTACTCAATATTCAAATGCTCAATACTTTTGCAACCCTGTAGCAATGAATCGTTTTAAGTTAAACTACGTTCATATTGAACCCCAAAATATGTATTTTCATTATTTTTAAGTTTTCAACTTTAAATTTCACACAAATTTTAAAAAAAACGGAAATAGGAATTTTGGGCTTCAGCATAAACAAATTAATAGACAAATTTGTATCTGGCAAGAATATCTGAGTACAAATTTTAAATAAAGACAAAATTTCCATCCATTTACACAAATTACAACAAAATTTCTTAAGCTGCTGAATCAGATAATGTTGGTCCTAAAACTATTTAAATTATAAACATTTTTGGGGATTACATCAGCAAACTAACAGAATTAGAATTATGAGGACAACAGAAGCTTGCTCTTCGCTTACTAACATTATTAGAATCAACAGGAGCATTACTAACATAATTATCAGAGTTTTGAGTTGTACACAGACTTGCTCTCCGAATACGTTTAGAGCTTTGAGTAGAGTATTCAAAAACCGAAACCGAAAACCGGTCAACCGGTTTCTTTATTTTTAAAAACCGATCGGTTTCGAATATTTTGTAAATTCGAAGAAAACCGAAAACCGGTCTTTTTTGTTCGGTTAACCGGTTTTTTTAATTACATCACCAACTGGTCTCTTTTATTTTTTCCGAATACTTTTATGTATAATCGTTTGTTTGGTTATGAAGATTTAGATGTAAGTCTGATAGATCCCGATGAAGACTTAACTTTGGATATTCCAAATTCAAATAGTTTAATTTCTGATCTAAATAACACAATAAACAGTATTCAAAATCCTAAAAAAGAGACTGTACAAAATCATTCATCATTATATGATGATTTCATATATCTTAATAAATGCGACAAAAGAACTGAAAAGTTGGAAAATTTATATAATTGTCTTTTGACTATTTGTCCAACATCTAGTATTAGTGAAAGAGTATTTTCCACTTCTAGCTTTATCAAAAGCAAACAAAGAAATCGTCTTAAAAATAAAAGTTTAAATTGCATATTATTTCTAAAATATTATTTTAGAACTGAAAAATAGATTTTCTTTTTACATATTTAAAATGTAATATTAAAAAAACGTATTTAATGCCAAAAAAGGAATTTAATATATAAAGTAATAAAAATAAAAAAATACATTCTTTGAAATATATATAAACATATATATATATATTAAATTTCGTTTTTTTTTTATTCAAATTAAAAAAAAACCGAAAAAAACCGGTTGACCGGTTTTTTCTGCAAAAACCGAAACCGGTTTTTTCAAAATTCGATTTTTCGAAGAAAACCGAAACCGGTTTTTTCAAAAGGCCGGTTTTTTGAATACTCTAGCTTTGAGACAAACTCTTTGCGATCAGTTTGTTCAGTAGTGGCAACATTATTATTATGTACAGCAGTAACAACAGGCTTCGTATCAGCACGTTGCATGTACATTATTTGCATTTGACGAAAAAGGAGCACGTAAGCAACTAACACAAAGTCACTACTGAACCCACTTCTTAACCCCTAAACTTGAGATTGGGTCGCTAAAATATACATTTCCCTTACTTTTCTCTCCTACATTGCATTAAGATCATATTGTGATACCTTTCTTGTCAGTAAATAGTTTAGCCCGAAGAACATTTCTACTTTACACAATTATATAAAATGAATAATATAAATCTCATTTAGATGTCAAGTATGTTTTTTTTCAATATTTTTTCTTAAACTTACTCTTAATCTTTGACGAAGCTCGCTTGGTGAGTAATTTAATATTTAGAAATTGCCATTTTTCAATATAATCCAGTACGGAGCTTTTTAACGCTGTCTGATTAACCATTATAAAGTACACATTCGAAATTGCATCTTTCATAGCTATCAGTTCAGCCTGAGAACTGTAAGATTCAATACTTTCTTCAAAAATATCAGCAGTTTGCTCAGTCAGTTCCATTTTCCTAATGAAATCATCTTCGTTTACCTCCCAAATATCATTGAAAGCATCCCAACTGGATACAAATCTATTCATTTCTTCTTTGTTGTAGTCCACCTCTAGGCAGATCTTTTCATGTATTTCTGAAACCATAGCATCCGATTTCATAAGCTGTGCGAAAGATTGACCAGTCATTTCGGCAGGTAAGCCAAGCTTTTGCGAAATTCGTGGAATACTTTCTAGACTATCCACGACACGATTGTACATATTTGTCATCAGTAATTCTATGCTTATCATATTGGGTTTCAACGAGATTTCTTGACCTTCGATATCTGCCATAATGATTATTAAAGGTGCTGGAGTTATATCACCCTCAGAACGTAAAGAAAAGTAAACATTGTTTAAAGAATTGCGAGCGCAAATCATACAAGCCTCAGCTAACATATTATCAAATTGATTAACGTAACCGTACCACTCCAGAGCCATCTACAATTGATCAATCAGTAAACTGGTTTTATTACAAAAACAAGTAAGAGCGGCTAAATTCGGCTATGCCGAATCTTATATACCCTTCACCATGGTATTCTGAAGGAGATGAATACATCGTTGGAATCTACTACCTCATAGCTCTCCACAAACAAGCGGTATCCCCATTTATTTTTTCTTAAATGTCCAAAAATTTTAATCCAAAATAATATGCCATGTAAAATCTCAAATTTATATTTTTCCATATGTTTCAGCGCTTTTCTTGTCAAATTTGGCATTTTCTAGGCAAAAAAAAGTTGGCGACACTACTATTTGTTTTTTATTTATATCATTCACAATAGTTGTGAAACGTATTTAACCTACGTATTTATCTTCACACTCTTATTAAACAAAGGGATTTTACTGGAAAAATTAGAGGTAGTCCTGGTTTTTTGCTAATATCTCAGCCATTTATTAACCGATCTGTCTGATTTTTAATAGCAAACAGAAATGGATCACATGTAACAGAAATAAAAAAGAATCAAGTCCTCATCATGTCTGGGTTCTTCGGAAAACCCATTTCAACACACAGACGGACAGACGGACAGACGGACAGACGGACAGACGGACATCGTTAAATCAACTTCGCTCTTCATATGGACCCAGAATATATATACTTGATAGGGTCTAAGATCAATATTGTAGAAATTACAAACGGAATGACAAACTTATATATA
This sequence comes from Eustalomyia histrio, assembly GCA_949748255.1. Taxonomy (NCBI): domain Eukaryota; kingdom Metazoa; phylum Arthropoda; class Insecta; order Diptera; family Anthomyiidae; genus Eustalomyia; species Eustalomyia histrio. Next base: position 616,945 of record OX456526.1, read on the forward strand.
CCCTTCCACCTATGGTGAAGGGTATAAAAATAATTATGGGCAAGAGTCAACATTTCTTAAAACTGGAGCTTAAAGTAAAATAACATTAATGTATGTAAACTCGGCCCGTGTAAATCACTTTTTATAAACCGATTTATATAGCAACGTATTTTTAAAAGCCTTTTAGTGTTAAGTTGAATAAAAGGATCCATTATTATTAAAAGTTTCAATAATTAAATGAAGCACTTTAATGTTTCTTTACTTTGGCGCATACTACATAGATCCTGTTTCAAAAAATTATCAACATATTCAGATCTTACCTCATCGATAACTGTTTGAAACTCTTTGAAGACTGCAAATAACAAATCTATTATGGTATTGTACAAGTTAAGTATTTGATTGGTTGCTCGGCGATTAAATGCAGTAATATTCATTTCGAACACCGGCAGTTCGACTGGGCCTGACAATGTAAACTTCAGCAAATGTGTTTCACAAATTTTCTCACAAATTCGACTGATTTTATAATTGGCCCTTTTGTAAATGTCTAATGAATCTTGCAACTTCGAGGTGTGTTTCGCACAGTCTGCTATGAAGGCGTCACTCAACTCACCACCCCAAGTCAACTTAAAAAGACCTGGAGATATTTTGCGGTCGCACGAGTGAATTAAAGCGCGAAATAATTTACGTTCATCTTCCGACAAAGCCATTAATATGCGATTGTAATCTAGACACACCGTAATGACACAGTTGTACACAAAATTCAGTGTAACATACTTTTCGTAAAGTTTACGTATTTGACCGGGAATTTGAAAACCTAATTGTTCAAAATGTTGAGCCTGTTGGCATATACTCATCACAGAACTATCCATGTTACATTCCAATAAACCTTTTTTAACTTTGCTTCTTACTAAGAGAGTACGCTCCAGTCGCTCAATCAAAGCGGTGCTGCCGCAGTTTTTAACCCATTCATCGAAAGATTTGCGCATTTCCTTCACAAAGTCTTTTTTTAGATTCTCAAACTTGACTAAAGCTGCACTCGCCTCGGGTACAACCGGCAACCATTCTGAGTTCTTAAGACGATTCCTTAACCACTCTAAACGCTCCAAGTTTATGCGATGGGCGACAGCACGCGAAGCGTAATAGTTCAACCAAGATTCATGAATCTTAACGCGATCCACTAGAGCCTTCACAGTATTATTCATTTCGCTAACAAACATGTTCCACACTTCACTGACCATACCTAAGTAGGTCTTGCGAATGGTGGCCCGGTAAGAGTAAAACAATATAACATTTAACACTTCCAAAGCCTCCTCAATGTTACACACTCTTTGAAATGCATTCGACATTAGGCGCTGAACCGTTTCTTCCAAACTCTGCACGGTGCGACGATATTTCAAAACTTCTTCGTACCAGATGTTTCTGTGGACATTTAAGATCCATTCTTTAGAATCACTCTCTAACGAAGCTAAAGTTTGCAAAAACTGTCGCTCCACTCGCTCGGCAGTTTTCTCGAATTCAGCTCCATTGGTACCTCCAAAACGAGGCCGCGGTATTTGCTCATCTTCATCTAAACGAGCAAAAACAATCATTGACTCACAAATGTCTATCAGATCATTTAATCTTTCGATGAATGCATCAACATGATTGAAAATCATGGCATTATCCAGATCCCAACCCATTTTGGTATCTCTGAAGGCCAAATATTTGGACATTCGCTCATAAATAGCCCTGTAGCAGAGACAACAGTCAATGGACATATTGCACATTTTAATTCCAAACCTAGAGTTACCCTGCAATATAGTGTCCACATTGGTTTGGGACACACAAAAGCGTATAATTTGGTTGCTAACATTTCGGAATAAGTTCGTGATTGCATCTCTACGATTGTAGTGTGGTGAATTCAGCCATATATAGCGTATAAAGTTAATAATTCGTGGCAACAATCCCGGCACTGCTGCCGGACTCTGGGCTTTGTCAATTTGAGCGCAAGGCTCCACCAATAAATGCAAGTACTTAATATTTGATTTTGCTTCCTCCATTTCCAAGCGACACTCATTAATCAATTGGTCTATTTGTTTAATGTAAACTGAATGCGATGCTCTCAATACTTCAATTATATTCTGCACATCGTCTTGGTCTAGCTGAGTATTTATTCCGTGTAAAACTTCAACTAACAAATAAATAAAATTGGGCTATAAGAATTTGCCTTGTTAGGATCATTATTCACTTACATCGATACAACCAAAATTCGTATTCTTCTTCGGGTACTACCAAATCGTGTGGCACCACTAACACCTTGTCACTGAGCAATGTTCGTATTTGATTGGTCCAAAAGACGACAATTGATTCCATATTTTTAACAAATTCACGATCGTGTGCCATATTTTCTCCTGCCATTTGTTTCACCACATACGGAACATGCAACACTGTCATTCCCGCCATTTTCGAGTTCAAGCTTGTTAAATATGCCAAAAACTTGTCCATGGCTTGACAAAATCTTGACTTGACAATATCATTCCAGCCGGTATAACTACCGAATACTGGAGCATAAACTAATTTTAATACCTTCAATAAACAACCATCGACATCCTCATGAATGGTTCCAAAATTAACTTCGTCATGAAATCCATCCACTGTAAAAATATGATTTGGATCTCTACTGAAGTAGGTTAGATCGGAAACTGGCGACAGAGGAAATCCCAGGCAGGCAGTCAATTTATTTGCATCATAGAACACAGTTAGTAAGGGCTCATTAACTTCGATTAACCATCGTCTGATCATATCAAGTGTTTCTTCTGTCCAATCGCGCTGGTCCAACGCAAACAACATTGTCATACGTTGTACAAAATCGACTAGTTTTATTAATTCCTCATCCGTATATGTAGGTCGAGGTATCTCTGGGGTTGTTGGAACTAGCTCTTTCACGTTAGTATCTGGATATTTTGGTAAAAATGAAAATTGCGATGCTCAATTTGTTTAATTATTCAGGTTGAAACAATTACAACAGGCTACTTACCTTCTCCATCGGAAGAATTTAAGCTATCCAACTCCAATTGATCAGCAACAATGTCGTTTGCATCACCCATTCTATTCTTTTTGCAAAATTAAAAATGTAAATTTCCGTCAGAGTTTAGTTTTTTATCTTTTTAATATCAAATTATTGTTTATTTTCAAATTTATTTTTAAAAAAATATTCTGATTTACCTATTAGGTTGTTTTTAATAAAAAAACATGTTGTTATAGTTACAGGTTGCTAACACTCTCAGGCTATTATGGCATGAAGAATACTTATGACGAAAAGTATTCTCCTCATTTACAATGTTCCATTTGTTCATTGCGTTGGACTTTTACGTTATCACTTTAATTGTTAAATTAAAATAACTTCAGTGTTACCTGCATTTATGCAAATATGGAATTTACGTTTGATTTGTTATAATTATCCCTACTTTTTTGCTATTGGCAACACCAATGCTAACAGCTGATTGAAAATTAAATGAATAAAAAAATTAACAATTTGAATTTTGTTTTTGTTTTTTGTGTATAAAATTATAAATATTCTTGTATAAAGAATTGTAAAAAAAAAAATAAAAAATAAATCAAAATTAAAAAAATGTATTCGTTACAATGTTGATACTTCGTCTTCCTCGGATGATGCAGAATGTCAATTACTGTACAATATTGATGTCAAATTACAAATTGTGTGTGTGTGTTTTTTTTTAAATACATACTATTTTGAAAAAAATTTCAAACCAACGCTCAAACAAATCAAGTGATGATTTTGACATTTCTGATTTGTATGTATAAAATTCCAAATAACGTAACGAACAGCTGTTTTAACGCGAGCAATCACCTACTTTATTTAAGTGATTTACAAAATCGATTTTTTAAAAAAAAATAATGTGAAGTGAGGCGTTGCGTTTTGCAAACTGAGGGCATAAATGTGACTATTAAACGACGAATTCAGAAATTGGGTCAAAAACTGCGTTTACCTTACGCTCGAAATCTAGTTAAAACTAGATTGCGAAATCCAGTTTAATTTAGAACCATTATACAAGTTATAGTGAGGGGATTTATTAGTAAAAAAAATTGTGTCAAAAATTAATTTATAAATTTAATATGTATTTTTCGCACAACTTTGGGTTGAAAATCGGCAGCCAAGACAGATTAACCGATTTAGATAGATATTTTTTTTATTTTGTAGTCAACTAACTTGCAACTTTTTGTGAAATAATTTTAAAATCCGCATGAAAAGTTGCTTTTTTCTTCCTTTTTTTAAAATTTTTAAATTTGTGTAGCCATTTTTTAAAAAGGAATTAAATTAATAGAAATCGAGAAGGACTACACAATTTATTTGGCTTAAAAAATTGCATTATCTTTTTATTTTTTGATAAATTTTAAAACTATCCCGGTGTTTTTTCAAAACAAAATATAGTGTAAATTCAAGTCATAAATTCAAGTCACCATATATAGTGAGGGTATATATCAGCTTGTCATTCCGTCAAAATAAAGGTCTAAGACCCCATAAAGTATAATATATTCGTGATCCTTATGCTATTTTAAGTCGATTTAGCGATGTCCGTCTGTCTTTCTGTTGAAATGGCGATCACGGCGCGTAGACTCAAGCGGGGGTACTAATTTTTACCCAGATTATTGATCATCCCTCCGAGCAGTTTGGTATTGAAACTGAGCAAAATCGGTCCAGCGGTTCAAAATGTGAAGGTAAAGGTTGGTTAAATTTTAAGGGCCGATGTTGATGTTGAACACAAATTATTTAGAAAATGTCATTTCCTTTTATTGTGGTAATACGGTATGGTTCAATTATGTATGGAACAAAATATCGGCCAATGGCCGCCGCGACCTCGGCGGCACACCTCCATCCGATGGTCCAAATTTTCGATGACGCTGAGGCATAATTGAGGTTCTATGCCTTTAATGTGCCGAATTATCTCATCCTTTAGCTCTTGAATTGTTGCTGGCTTATCGACGTACAGCTTTTCTTTCAAGTAACCCCAATGAAAAAAGTCAAACGGTGTCAAATCACATGAGCTTGTCGGCAACACGTGCGATAACACGGCCATTGAATTTGTCGCGCAAAAGAGCCATTGTTTCGTTAGCTGTGTGGCAAGTGGTACCGTCCTGTTGAAACCACATATCGTCCAGGCTCATATCCTCAATTCCTGGCCACAATAAGTTCGTTATTATCTCGCGATAGCGAACACCATTCACGGTAAATGCTTGGCCGACCTCATGACACACTATCGCGAACAACAGTAATGTTTTCCGCAGAACGAACTGGGCGAGCACGCACAGGTGTTTTCACAGACCCAGTTTGCTAAAATTTGCCCACAATTCTCCTAAATTGTGGACACATTTGGTAGATTATGCTGGCCAAAAAAAAAAATCACGAAGTGCACGAAATGCATTTTGATTTAAACGCCCATTTTCATAATAAGCCTGAATAACTTTAACGCGTTGTTCGATTGTGTATCTTTCCATGGTTCATATTAAGTTAGTCTGAAATTAAGAAATGTCAAATGAAATGCAGACAAAAACTTGACGTTTAGGTGTAGCTCACATTCAACATCGGCCCTTAAAATTTAACCACCCTTTATATAAACAAATTGTAGTTACATAATAATATTGTTTCAATTCTACAATAACAATATGACAATATTTAGCTAACACTTTGTAGTTGTGGTTTATCGACACTATTGTGAGTAAGCTCTAAAACAAACACATGCATAGAATGGTATTGCCTCTTATAGAAACATTAAGAAATATATAAATTATTTTATTAAAATAAATACAAAATAAACGAAATTCATAAATATACTCGTATATTCAGGCTTACAAGCTAATGTAAAATAAAATTGTTATTTTTGCCATCTTTAAGATTTGAGCGAGGTTGTTCATCAACACAGCACAGACATGGCTCAGTATCCGACATTAAATTGGGAATACTATCAGAATCATAGATGTTTTGTTCCTCCAATGTAATACACTTGACATTTGGGGGACATTGTATCAAGACCAGAGCATTGCCCTCATCATCGTACATAGACATATCGTTTTTTACTTTGCTATAACCTCTCAAATTATTTGTAATCATTAGGTATTTGACAAGGCAGCAAATAATAATCTGAAAAAAAAAAACAAACAGTTTTGCCATTAATCAAATGAGCTCATTGGAAATATTGCGTTAAAAATTTCCAATAAAAATATTTCTACAGAAAATTGTTTGTTATAGAAATATTGTAAACAATTTGTACAATTGTAACATGATCATTTTTTTTATTCTTCTTAGTCAGTTGTTACTTAACACAATATTAGCAACACATTATTTTAAAGCCCCTAAATAAGTACTGGCATACATCAATATCGGTAACTTATTATTTCAAATCATTTGTAACGTATTGCTTTAAAATGTAAAGAATACCCTGAAATATTTGCAACCTTTTACCAAGATTTTCTTGAGAAGGCTTAGAAATGTCAGGATCAAAGAGAAATATGAGTATTCAGTTCACTAAATTTATATTTTTTAGGACGATAATGATTTTTCATCATGGAATGCGAACGAATACGAACTCGTCTCATTATGGAATTGGGGTTTATTTAATTTATTTATTTACTTAGTTTATATTTGTGTATTTGTAATTATAAAATCGCAATATGTTTTTTATTATCTTTAAACACAAACATTTTGGAATACGGCGAAAATATCGCGCAGCCTGATATTTTCGATATCATCACGATATCGGTTTTTGTAATGAACCGGAGTAACAATTGTAACTTACATCAATGAGAATTGCAGACAACATCAGCGTGCATAGTATATTCATTACACGTTGCATATAACCGGTAAACATAGATAAACAACCAACTGTATTTATTTCTGATAAATTAATATGTTGTATGACACTGCTGGACTCATCAGATCTGGGAACATAGTTGCCATAGCAGGAAACACTATCGTGTTTACAACAAGCATAGGGAGCTAAAGTTTCTTCGCTGAAAATGTCAAAGCTTAATTTATTAAAATCGCATTTTTCGAATTCATTTGATCGATCGATCATACATACCCATTATCAATGCTATTATTTTGGGACGATTGACCCAGATTCGAAAACGAATCTGTATAATCATCTCTGTTAAGGCATTCTGGAGCTTTTGAAGTTTCCGCACATTCCGTAGTAGCGTACATTTTATATTCTTGATTAGATAAATCATCAAAATACCCAGTACGAGAATTACGTATTGACATAACCGGCTTTAAGTATGTTTTTAAAGTTGACGTCATCCAAGAAGCATGCGTCCAATCTTGATAGCTATTGACTCCACAGCATTGTTTGGTATACTGAACCTTATCCCATAGCAATTTCCATTCTGGATTCATGTAGTAGATGTCAATACCTTTGTACAATATCAGTTCAGCGCGTTCCGCCATAGTATCGGCACTAGTCAGCAACGACCAAATGGTAGCACAACCGCAAATAACAATCATAAAACAAAAAAATAACCATACTTTCAGTAAGATTTGTATATTATGGGAGTAATGTCGATGCCATATACTGCACCACATTGAGACACTGCACACATATGAGGCAATAAGTTGAAAGCCAAAAACGTATGTATTGAAAAATTTCGCCGTCAACATTTTACTTTCCACATCCGTTAGAAATGTACCCAATATATGTTGATAAAAAATTGTTATGCCAATTAGAATTATACCCAGGCAAACTTCTAAAGTTAGGAGCAGATGTATAATTAGACGTATCTTCGGGACTGGCTCACGCATTTGATCATTTTCTGTAGGAATAAATATAAAGAACAATTCAGTATAAAAAAATTTATAAAGTTTTTGATATTTACATCAAAATAAAATAATACACAGGGTAACACTTTCTGTATGGCAGGGTACCAGTCTGTAGGTGTATGAAATGTTTCGTAACCCATTTACAGCTGATCTCGATTCCTCTGTCCGATTCTGACAAAACTTCACACAGACAAGTCAACAAATAAAACGTTCCATTTACTTACCTTTTTCCAGTCGGAGCTGAGTCCAATAAAAGTCAGTCATTGACGGATCATAATTTTGTGTAAAAAATGTAATGCCTCGGTTTTTTTAAAACAAAAATCTTTGAATAATTTATACATTTATGTAACGCTATATTTATATCAATAGCAGTTAACGTTTCTATATTGATTATATTCACGATGCGAATTCGCACGCTTTTGTACTAAAACTTCTTAGATGCACACAAAAGTGGATGCTCGCTTTTTTAAATTGACTATCGCGCGACCCGTATTAATTTATTTAATAAGTCCTTTTTGATGAGAAAAAATCTGTGGTGAAAATGAAAAAGTGCTTAAGTTTTTTTTTTTACTCTAGCTCCTTAAATTAATTAAATTAATTTCTTAATAGGAATGTGGAACAATTTATTCCTGAATTAGCAATGATTTAATGAATGACTTTCACTTATACTAGAATCACCATTAATTTTTAAAACTTAGGTTTAAACTTGGAATGTGCTCTCCTGCAAAATGACAAAATCAGACTTAAGTTTTTTCCTTTTCGCCACAGATTTCACAAATAAATTGAAGGAAAAAGACACCGTTACTTACGAAGTTCTAATGTATTAAAATCGTTAAAGTCCGTATTTCATTCAATACGTATTGTTTTCGAAAATCCGAAAATACGTTCTGTTTATGCTCCGTATACTTACAGGCTTTGCCGGATATGTTTTTTACGCCGTAAAAGACGGATCTATGATTCCGTACGTGTCGGAGAGTGTGTAAAAATATTTCTAGGAAACATTTTGTTATTTATATAGACATGATACATATTTTGGATCTGCCATAGGTTAGGTTACTTGGTAAAATTAACCACCAATTTATGGAAATTTGGGATTATGTTAAAAAGTACTCAAATAAAGGAAATGGATGTCATAACTACCCATGTAAAAATCGAAATATATATGAGCATACATGATCATACATGGTCCATACATATTTAAATATATGACCATACATGATCTCATATATGATCATATATCTTCGGATCTGAAATTTGAGGGTATATGGACGTATATCATATACGAGCATACATGAATAATATATGAGCATGTATGATAATATATGCACAAATATCACAATATACTCTCAAATTTCGGATCCGAAGATATATGGTCATATATGAGATCATGCATGGACGTATATGACCATGTATGCCCATGTATGATCATATACAAGCCCATGTATGATCATGTATGTTTATATATATTTCTATTTTTACATGGGTAGTCATATGGTGCACAATTAGCAAGACTACTGAGGATGTATTTATTTCTTTCGATCTAGTACTCAAATGAATAAACATTTCTTTCACGAAGATCATAAATACTTTATACTTATTGTCCATTTTTTTGTTGCCATTTTGCTGTATTCCTGAACACTTTTAAAAAAGATGTTGGATTTTGATAATGTTATTAATATGAATCCATGGGCCCTAAATTTTAAGTTGCTAAGAAATTTCCTATAATTATGCATAAGGTGTACCGTTTTTTAGACCAAGAAATATATATATAGGGAGCCATGCTTTTAAAGGTGTGACCCATAAACTTTGTGAAATATTTTCCATTTATTTTTCTTGCAAAATATAATAAAATTTGTTTATTTTTGAAATTTAACGGACCGTATAACTGAATTTTCGGAAACAATACGTTTTGACTCCGTTTTAGTGTATCCGTTTTTGTTCCGTCAAACACAGACAACCGTTTTTCATTAGTTTTACCATGAGGTAAATATTTATGAAATTAAAAACAAGTTTTACGATGATGTGTGCAAATTTATGCAGATTTGCAAAAAAAAATATTGCCTGAGAGTTTATAATAGATTTTGTGAAAAATTTTGCAAATTTACATTGTGTGCTACATCATATCGTAAATACCACCATTTAAACTTAAATTAAAGTTTTGTTTTATTTTTCATGATTTTTAATGGGCCATAACCGCAGTCAATGATGGATGCCAATTGTGCTGGAGTTAATTTTGTTTGGTATTTATTGTATTTAGTTTGTAAAAGTTTTGTTATTTTACTTTAAATATGTTTCTAAGTAAATTTATAAAAAAAAATAAAATTTGCTATTAAAAATTAAAATAATAGGCATTTACACAAATCCGTTATGTAAACGGAGTTGGATTCCGTTTATGACGGAACGAAAACGGTACGTAAATGGAACGTATTGTTTGTTGGGTAGATATATATTTTAAAATTTAGATATTTTTAGTTATTGAAAGTTTTGGTTTACAATTTTTTCTCTCAAATTATTTGGCATTTTTAATATCTAGCGATTTTTGTCGCTTACTTTTTCTAACGAAAAATATTGTTTCGATTTTACCCTTTATAAAATCGTTGATTTATTTACCTTTTAAATAAATCGAGTTCTTTTTATATTGCAAATAATATACACTGTTTGAAATTATTTATAGCTCTATTTATTTATAGCCGTCACTAAAAAATTACAGAAATACACTTTGATAGCACACTTTATTTACACTATTTAGATAAACTAAACGTTAGCCACACTTTAGTTCTTCACACTTTGCGTTTTACTTATAAACTGAACTACTGCGTCATTGAGTACCAGTATTTATATGAGTAGTCAGGTATTCTAGTTATTTCTAGTTTATTTCAACACTAGATTTTTCCAGCTATTAAAATTAGTATGTAGAAATTTCGTGTAACAATATTGTTAACTTTAAAATAGCGAAAAAAAAGGTTAGAGAATCACACTACTGCTAAGACCTATAAAGGGTGATCCAAATACAAGCATCTTTTTAAAAATTAAATAAAATTAACTACATTTATTTTTAGAAATAACAAATATTCCCATTATTTTTTGAACACGATTTCATTCATGTGACTGCCGCGGCAGGCTTTGTAGTAGCTGTCATGTCAGTCCAAGATGACAAGATTACCAATCAAATGATCGAATATTTGATGAGCTCTGTGGCATGGTGCGCAAATCATGGCTCTGTAGCGCTCGCCGATGACTGCAATGGCGTTACCAGCAGTGGGTGGACGTTTCCCTTTAATTGCTGAGCCAATTGGACCTTGTAAGCAAATAATCTTTGTGCAAAATTCTCATCATGCTGATGCGTGAAATGTCGCTTTGTTGAGTCGATGTTCTTGTATTGACAAGATGAAAATTATGAAAAATAGTAAAGATTTTTGCTAATTTTAGCAACTATTTGTAAAATATTTTGCTCAAATCAGTAATGGAAATTGGTAGAAAAATTTGTAGTTTGTAAATAAAGAATAGGAAGAACTTTTACATTAATTTTTCTAAAAATGTAGATAATAAAAAAATATTATTTTTATTGCTTGTGGAAACCAGGTTGCATGTCTCGATAGCAGCTCTCATCTGACAATTTGACCGCCTGGGCTTGAATCCCGGCATGACCAAAGTGCGCCTTGGCATCAATAGAGATTTCGTTTTCCTAGTGCTTTTCCGACTCTTTTTTTAACAGCCGGCCCTTTTATCTAATGATGCTATTATTTTAATATTGAAAAAAAACTTCTTGCCAGCACTTGTTCCAACTGTTAAAATGCCTTACCAGCCCTTTTCCGTTTGTATTTTTCGGACAGGTAATAACTACTTCTTCAAAAAAATTATTTTGATTACAAGTATATTTTTAATTTTGTCGTCATCTGACTAGCTTTATTATACAAAAATGATGTGTAAATGTAAAAAAAACAACAAAAATATAAAATTATCTAATACTACATTTTCAATAACCAAAAGCTAGAAGTTTTTGAAAACTTCTTGTATTTATTTACTTGTTAATTTCCATACAAACTTTGAATCTAAAAGTTTGTAAAATATTACTAGTTTCTGGTTGTAATGTGAATTTAGCTTAAAATACTAAAATATGTTTAGACTAAACAAAAAACTAGTAGTTTTTTAAAAAACTTCTTGTATTTACTTGTCAAACTCCATAGAAAGTTTAAATCAAAACTTGGTAGTTTTCAAAAACTACTAGTTCTTGTTTGTAGAAAAAAAAAATCGGCTTAAAACGTACTATCAATGTATGCAGGTGTGAATCGATTTAGAGTTTACATAATTAAACATTTTTCTTTACTCCAAACTATAAAAAAATTATTTGTAGTAGTAACTATTGATCTTTAAACTTTGTAAAGCTTCAAAACAAACAAAAAATACTGAATTTTTTACCAAATCGTAAGGTGAAATGCAAAACAACGTAACAACCTGGTAAAACTGGTTTTATTGAAGATCATGATTTTATGGACCTCGAAAAATCATGCAAAGTAAATGACGGAACGTGCTCAAAATTTGACAGTATTCTATTAAAAGGTGGTACTTGATGGGAGCAGTGTTGCATTTTATATAACTACGAGGGAAGTACAAAAAGTCACGGACTTATTAATCCGCCCTCGTATATAGAAAATAAAGCTAGTACAATCTAAAAAAAAAGCAAGTGTTATAAAGGCAGTTTAAAGGTAGTGTAAATATGTCCCATTCTGATTTGTAGAGGAGGCGATGGGGCAACAAAAATTTAGTTTATAGGTTTGTATGAATACATTTCCAGCAAAACTAGTAAAAAAAGGGTCAAAATGTAAAAAGTTTTCAAAAAAGAAAAAAGTACTTCAACGAAAAATTGTAGTTAAAATTTAAACCATTTTTAACTTTTTTTAAGTATACCTAAGTGTACAGTTTCTAGTACATGTCGTCAGCTAAATTGCAAAAGGGAGTAACTAACAAAATTTATGATCTATAGTTCATTTCCCTAATTATGTGTCTACACACAATTTAGGATTTCTGCGATATAAAATTAACGGATTTATGAAAAATATTTAAGTTTGAAATGTTTTGAAATTTCGGTTGTCCTGCAAACATTTAAAATGTGATGAAGAACTCCATTGAGTTACATTATTAGATTTATCTATGCATTTGTTAAAATGTCAATTGGCTTTGTTTTTGCTTCTCCTGTTAAAAAAAATAAAAATAGTGTTGTCAAAATTTCAAGAGAAACCGAAATCGATTCACCCTCATGTATGTATGAATAACTAATTTCCTTAATCTAATATACAAAGTTAAATTGCAATTTAACCATTTCGATCATAAAATATTTTTAATTAATTAATTAATAATATAAATATTTAAGTACTGATAGTTTAGTTAATAGAATGTTAGTTCAATACTTGCGATAATTACATTTATTGTTTATAAATTTTTAACTTGTAAATAACTACAATATATTGTGGCCAAAATACGTAGACATGTTAATTAATCAGTGTTGAATTTGGCTAAATACGAAATTCAAAACAAATTAGAATGTTTTGTATAATCGCCGGTGTTGAAATAAAAAACATATTAAATTCTGAATCCGAAATGAATTATAACAAATGGAATAAAACTATGTATGTCTGATTTAAATTTAGTTATCTAATTTTTTATAATATTATAAATCCATTTAATGATACATTAAAATAATACTCACAGGAAAGAGACATCTTTGAATATGTTTTCAGGCAAATATATATTTGTTTAGAAACTACCATATGTATGCTTGAAGTAGGTTTCCAAGTATTTTATATTTATTGTTATTTTACATATGTTTCCAGGCAAACATTGTAATATTTGTGTTTTCCCACCTAAATAAACATATATTTGCAATTGTAATTTTATCATTATTATACTTGTGGGATGTAAACATAATAATAATAAACATATATCTATTTGCAGGCAAACATATATATGTTTGCCGGTGTATGTATTTCAAAGGATCCATACATATATATATTTACAAGCAAAAATACTATATTTGCAGGCAAGCATATTGTATTAGAAATACCTCAAATATAATTTAAAACGTTTCCAAATATATGTATATTACCAGCATATTATATTTCCAGCACGTCGTTTTTTTTCAGCGTGTACGAATTATTAAATGGATGTTTTCTCGGGTTGTATAAATGCACGTATATGTATAAATCACGTGCAGCCTTACATAATATATGAAAACCACCCTCTAGCCGATATAATTGGAAAAGACACATAGCATGTATTTATTGTGCAACCATGTACTTATTGTGCAACCATGTACTTATTGTGCAATCATGTACTTATTGTGTGCCAAAATGGTTTTGTAAACTTTTTAGTTGTTTTCACCACCTCTTTTGGGTGTTTGTATGACCACGTTTAAAGTCAGCAAACCACTTTTCTACCATTTGTCTCAATGGAACAGAGTCCGATTAACACTTGTCAACGGTGTTTTCCCCATTAAAAAGCAAATGAAAAATCAACACACGAAATTGCTCTCAATTCATTGTTTTCAAAATTGAAAAATAGCGTCACTAAACAGCTGTAAAATTTTCACTAACGAACGAATCGTCTTTAAATTTTGACAGGTTGCATCTGAAGGTTGGTAGTTCCAAAAAATTATTTTATTTATTAATAAAAATGAAAACCTCTAGCAAGCGCAACAAGAAACATATTCTTATAAATAACTCTGCTTGAGGCACTTTGTTTACAAAATAGGGATATGTTTCAAAAAAATGATGTGGATTTTTCATTAGTGTCATCCTACGGATTTTTCAGCCGATTTTGATTTAAAATGTTTGATCACATGACTGAGCATTTAATTTTAAACTTTATTTATAATTCGGAGTTCCCAGGATATTTAAAAATGAAACTCGCTTTCCCGGAAAATTAAAAAAAGGTCCGTAAAACAAAAAGCCTAATGCCTAATGTTGTGCTGTTATCAATCGAATAACCGGACAATACTGCCATGTTTGAAAACGTTCCAACGTTCTGCCAACGCATAGCCGACCGTCGCTGACGCTTTACCAACACTGTGCCGATCGTATTTTCTGCCTGGGTACTTACATTAGTTGTGTTATATATGTAACTAACATTAAATGTATGAACTAAGTTTCATAAATATATCCAGGGCTTATATTCAAAAATGGTTATCTACATTTTCAAGGTAAATTATATTTTGTCATCTTAGTTATGTTTGCAGATATCCTTTATGCGTGCAGATAGTTGTTTTTGAATATAATCTCTCAATATTATATCGTTAGGTAAAATGCAAAAAAACAAAAAAAAAAAAAAAAAAAATTGTAATTTTATTTTTATTTTTTTTTGTGTGGTTGAATTTAATTTTTGTTTATTTGTTAGTTACGTGATTTTGCATTTCCACTAATAATATAAATAGAATTTACAATAAGTACTTTTTATAAAATCTAAATGTGTAACTAAAAACTAAATGGAAATTCGTTACAAAATTATAATAATGATTATAAACAACTTAAATTTAAATCTTTTGCAAGAGATGCGATCTATAGCTGGGACATCGACCTATTCGTAAATTATAATCACCATACGAACAAACTGGATGCCTGCAATTATGTTCCAATACACATCTGAAATTATAAATAAAATGATCATAAATGTGCTAGCAAACATTTGTTAATATGTCTGTTAGTCTGAGGGCAGCTAACTTCTCTTGAAATAATCCGAGGGGAGTGGTGATCAGTCACAGTTCTGCATGATTTTATTAATGATTAATGGCGCACAGTTAAAATGTTTCATCCAAATGTCAACCAAAGGAGTTTTTTTAATTACATTAATTATGTTTTCCAACAAATCCCAGAGTTGCCACAAAGTGATTTAAATTTGAAAAAAGATGGCAATTTAGAGAAAAAAATTAAAAATTTATTTAAAAAAAAAAATCTGAATCCATTAAAGAATTTCAGGAAGACAACGTTTCCACTTTGTTTGCTGGGCCATGCATTTGTTTCATACAAATTTCAAACAAATCGCAAAACGATGAGTTTATGTTACTTGTCATAAATGAAATAATTTTACGATAATATTGGAGGAATTCATATAATACTCGATGGTTACGAGGCTTTAAAAGTTACTTTGCTTGAAACTTCCAACAAAACTTTATCGATTTTATGATGCAGTGCATTAATATCATGAAGATAATTTTCTTCGTATTTAACTTTGGTTATTTGTTTGAACAGCAGCAGTTAGTCGCCCGCCCTGAGTGTTATAAAATAAATTTTATTTAATCTTACTTGCGGTCTTCCAATGAAAATCCTTCTTCGCCTTGTTTAAACCGCAAACATGTTTGATTATTGATCAAACAATCACAACGGCATTTACGTGTAAAGACACTGTGTGGTCTGGGTAGATGGGCATGACGCTCTACATCCTCTTCGAAAACATTAAAGTGCCGAGGACAATGACAACCCAGCATATTCTGCAGTTTATCTTGCTGTTGTTGTTGTTGTTGTTGTTCATGATGATGATTTTTGTTGTTATTTGTTTGATGTGGTTTTCGTTGCCGTTGAAAATGATGCACATATCCACCTCCTCCAGATCTTTTATCGCGTGGCATAGAGTCATGCAGCAAACTGCCACGATTAACGCAATGACATTCAGTATGATTATGCATTGGCAACGCCTCGATTTCCTTACGATAATTAAAGTCATACGACTAAAAATGAGAATAAATTTATACAATCTTTGATTTAAACTATATTATTTTTATACTTAAAAGAATTGTTATATTTTTAAATAATAATGAAAAGAAAAAAAAAAAGAAAAAATCACCAACTTGCATAAGGAATCAGTGAACACGTCTTCATGTATGTGTACTTGAAATTCCAGCTCACCACCAGAAAATAAAAGTTCAATGTTCTTAAGAAAAGTATTTGAGATAATAAACCAAAAAAAAAAAAACAAAAGCAATTTCTTCAAGTAAAACTACTCAAATGAGAATTCAGGCTGAACGCTAAAGAACAATTTTTAGTAGGACGTGTCGACACAACCGTGTGTGCATTTAACATCGAAATTTATGACCGTGTTTCACACTCATACATATACATATGTATGTACATATGTACATAATAATATTCTTAATCGCATTATTGCCTTTTAAAGTCCATAAGCTACCGAACACACCCACCTTCATAGTTGGCATTCGGTGGTAATCTACAATAGTGTACCTACTCGTGACACCTTCTTCTTCATTTACTTCATCTTTACTTCTGTTTTATTGATGACGACCTCAAGCTGTACTGTAGTCAGGCTTATTTGCAAGAACTTATTATGAACATTCGGAGTAGTGAGTGGTCTTGACAGCAGCAATGTGAAGTTATGGCTCAATAAACTTGGGCGTGTACGACGCATGTTATGTTTATGCTGTTTCCTGGCCTTTTTTTTTTGCATATGAACGAAACTTCATACATTCATCTTGATTCCAAGTTCTTAACGATTATTTGTTATGCAAAAGCACTTAAAGGAAGGTTAACCAAATGAAAATCTTATAATTTTTTAAAAATTGTTTATTGTATGTGATAGGGCTCGGAAGTTCATGTAAATACATGATTGTTGTCCCCCAAACAAAAACTTGTATAACTTTTTTCGGCTACCTCAAAGATGAGAAATTCGGACATTTTGCTTTCTTGTTGCATGTTGCAAAGTTTCGAAATTCTATGTAAAAACTACATTCGTCAAATGAGGAAGTATGATTTACATATTATTCCAAAAGGGCTTCACGAAAAATTTGATAAAATTCAAAATGGCACAAATATAAATAAAATCTAGTGTTTGCAATTCGGTTAATCGATTAACCGATTCCTCGATTAATCGCCTGTATTTCGGTTAAAGTCGAAACAAATAATTTAAAACTTAAATATTCGACCCGAATAATCGGTTAAAATAGGTCAATTAACCGGTTAAATTTTTAATATAGATTTGTTCCGTTATTTTTTTCTAAAAACTTCCTAATTTTGTAACTTTGGGTAAAAAATTAAAAAGATTCTTAGGAATAAAAAAAAACTAACTACGTAAAATTCAATTTTTTTTAAATCGAGTGAATGAGATCTTTAAGAATTACATAACTTTTTGAAGCAACACAAAACAAGTGCTATATGGTCTTAAGGATATACGACAAGACAGTTTTTAACTTTTGTTTCAATTCCTTTAAAATAAAATATAATATAAATTTTATTTTTACGTCCTTCACTACATAAATCAATATTATATTAATGACTTTTTAATTCCGTAGGAATTCTACCTGTTCTTCTACCAAGAAATTTTTTTACAATCGGTTTCAACCACATCAATTCTACAGCATATTCCGCTGGGACCAATTCCATGGAACCCGAACCCGTCTACATAAACATAAATGTAAGATATAGTGAACAAATACTAGTTCCAGAAGTCGTTTTAGGAGCAATATAACAGATTACTTTTGAAATCATTTCAAACAAAAATCATCGGTATTAAAACCGATAGAAAAACATATTATAAGTACTCGTATTACAAGTCGTTCTTTGGACCAGAAAAATTAGCTGTTTAATTATTCCTCTAGATTATGACAAATAATTAACTTTTGAATATTATTTATACATAGTCATTTTCCTTGGAATGTGTAATATAAATGCCTGTTCAAAATCATGAGTTATTTGTGTTGGGTGGTTCAGAAGGAGGCTGAAGATGACCTGAGGGTCAATTCTCGTTCTGTGATAATGTGAAGTGAAAAAAACCTTTTCATTTTCGTTTTCATAAGCACTTTTCACTCGAACTTTTCACAAATACATAAATTGCGATTCTCGTATGTATTATGAAAAAAATGTTTCATTCGCACTGTACCCATGAAAATTTGTAACTGTGTTATCCAACATTTAAAGCAAATGTCAAAACAGAAAAAAACGTAAACAAAAGCGAATTAAGTTCGTAAAATTTATTTTAAATAATTATATAAAAATATATGGATTAATTGTATTATTGGATATTACTCAAAAAATTCCGGATGAACAAAGGTAAGACAATGATGTTACAAACATTTCATTGCAGTAAATAATTTAATAATTTATAGGAATTTTTTGAGAGTGCTGAGACGCATACTTCGTGCTGACCACAATCCATTCGAGATGACAACCGACAAGCACTTCATGGATTTATGTCGGCTTACTTTAAGTGAACTATATTTGGTGCGCGTATGAAGTCTTATATTACTTAAAGAAAAAAAAATTCATAAAGAATATAAATAAACTATAAATAAATATGCCATACTTTTGCATTTTTCACTGTCCTTTTGGGTCCCACTAAACTGTTAAGGCTCGCCGCTAATTCGTTAAACTTTTCGTCTCTAAATTTGGCACTATCTGCAGTTACAAATCTGTAAATATGGGATTAATAAATGTGTGATTATGGTAATTAGACTACTTATCGTTTGCAATGTCCACATGCTTTTTTTAATAATTAATTAAATACTCCTTTTGGCTTTCGCTGGCACGTTTTCCTCTTACAATCTTCTCCATGTTTATTTCACTTATAAAAAGGCTATGTAAACAATTTTTTCATATGAAAATATTTTGACAGTTGTTTGCACTGTTACACAAAACAAGAATCGCCAGTGCTGTGCAATCGTGAAAAAATCTTGTTTCGTTCCACTTTTTTTTTTCATATGAAAACGTTTTGATATTTCTTTACATTTTTTCACAGAACGCGAATCAAAAGTACTATGAAAACGTGAAAAAACTTTTCATTTCACCGTTTCACAGAACGAGAATTGACCCTCTGGTCGCTCGGGTCGAAAGTGTGCACTCCCTCTAGCGTTGATCCTTACAATTTTTTCCATTTAATAAAAAAATTAGTGTTTACTATTCGTTAGTATCATCTTAAAATTATGATCTTGAGCCTGATAAAATTAAAAATATATAAGAAATAATTAACTTTCAAAAATATTATTCGGAAGCTGTTTCATCCTTAACATATGAGAAATTTTTTATTTTTTGTTCTGAATAGTCAGAGCTTAAACAAAAAACCTATTACAACGTTTATTTTGCTTCCTAGCAATCAAACACGTGGCTAGGTATTTTCCTAACAAGCACTATGACGTTACTTATGTCCTTAAATATTAATATTGCTTTCAAAAATAAAAAATATGTAACATGGAATTTTGTAACTTATTGATTTACCTAAAAAAAATTGTTTGTAGAAACAAGTTCCCTGAAAATTTTTTTAAATTTCTCTTATTTAAACAATTTGTTAGGTAAGGAATATGTGTGTACAAAAGTTTTATTATTTTTGTTAATCTTGGAAAATTTTCTTTTGTCGACTTTTTGAATGCAGTTATTGTTTATTTAAAAATTTTCCAATTATTCGACAGTGATAAATAAAGAAAATAAAATACCAGCTTTATCGACAAAATGGCGTATATCAGTAAAACACAGTCGACACTGCGTTTATGTGTTTAGGCTTAACTTACTTCCACTGAACATTTCTGATAACATTTTCTTTTAAAAAAGTCCTCAGAATCCTCCCGAGAACCACCAAGTTTCTAGAACATGATACCTTAAAAAGTCTCAGGATGCTTCGAATATCCTAAACAAACTTTTTATAGTACAATGCAACTATAAAAAGCAGCTGATCGTGTTATTATTGAGAAAAGAAATAGACTTAGTCTGCATTAAACGGTTAATCGATTATTCGACAATATTTCCGATTAATCGACCCGAATAACCGATTAATTAATTATCGTAATTTTTCGAATAATGCCCTAACACTGGCAGGGTCGAATAAATGGGAACACTAATAAAATGAAGCAAAGTTGACCGCCACAGCAGCCATATAAAGTTTCCAAAATTTTAGAAAAAAGCCCTCGAAAAGCTCTTTTCAGCGCAAAAGCTGGAAAACGTTGATCTTAAATTTATTTTTACTCTCACATATCCAAGTCTTAGCCGAATTTGAGTGTCTAGGTTGGGGTCCTTCCTTGTTTGTGGAGGCTACACTGCACTGTGCATTACAGTGCTAATAATTACAAGAACCCATTGCACGTCAAGGGTATCATGAATTGCAGTGACATTGAAGTTGTGTGCAATTGTTTGAGCTGAAATCACTTTGGACAATTGCTTGCTATATTTTATTACATTTGAAGGAGACACGGAGTAACTTGGTTAAAACATTGCTAAACGACGTGTTCAATTTTTATCTTTCTTTTTGCTTTGACTACTGCTACATACTTGACAAGGACTTGATAAAATTGTGCACAAATATTAAAAGCCGGAATATTTGTAAATTTGTCAGCAGTTTGGGTGTTTTTAGCTTTAAATACATTCCTAGTAAGGAATAAATATCCAAAAACTACTTGGTTGGATTTTTTGACTCTTCAAGGCATTTTAAATTCACACTGGTGATGCAAAAAAAAACTAAAATATTTCGAAATATGTTTGAAATTAAAATTTGATTGTAATAATTTATGAAGTATTAATTCGCAAAGTATTGATTTGCGATTAGGCGCAAAATTAAATCCTGTCTCTGAAGTGATATCAAAATTCAATACTTACAAATACATAAACCATAACAATTTCATATTTTTTAACGGTACAAACACTGGCTGTTGAACCGCAACAGCCGGTATCTTCACCACAACGATGCAGAATTGTAGCATATGGCTCATAACGTTTTGATGTGTTATTTGAGACTGGTATAACGCGTGGCAAAGGTTTACGACATTTAGTCGCCTGGATCATACGATGCCAATGTTCTGTAGCCAATTCATGTGGAGTTCCTGCAAACAAACAAACAAAATATCATAATGGTGGTGTTTATATGTATGTATGTACCTAATTTTTTTTTTACTTGCAAATTTCGAAATGAAATAACACTTAAACGAGAATAGTAGTAAGCAGGGCAACCAGAAATATGCTGTATCGTATTGAAAATTCTTAAAAATTTTGGCATCGATTTGTTAGGGCATTTAATAAAAAAAAATTAAAACCACATTTGTTAAACCTTAAGAGCACATTTTCCGTTTTTATGGGCATATCATGATTTTTTAGAACATATTTTTGGTTGCCCTGGTAATAGAAATTTGTTTCAAGATTTGTATTTAAAATTTTGTCATTTAGTTTTACGATTTTTTGGGAGGTTTTTTTATACATTTATTAGTAATTTTAACAGTTAAAAATTACAATATTTTTAGTAATTTCAAAAAAAAAAAAAACGCTTTCTAACTACACATTGTTCATACCTTTGCTTCAAATGTTATTTTCAGTAAACACTATCGATAATTTTTGAGTTTGAAATTTCTAAATTATTTCATAATATCCAGAGCTTAGTGCTTAAATATATGTTAGTAATGGAGGTAAAAATGTTTAGTGTTAACCCTTAATCGTATTAAACTTATTGTTTTTTCACGAAGATATCTTCAAATCAAAAAAATACTTATTTGTCTCTATATATAAAAGAATAACGTTACTGACTGACTGGCTCACTCACTCACTCACCCACTCACTCACTCACTTACTAACTCATTCAACATCGCTCAGCCTAAACCGCAACTGGTAGGGGGCTGAAATTTGGTAAGTAGGTTCCCTATCCGACGTATACATTCCGGGTTTTTGGAAACTCCTTCGGGGAGGGTCAAAAAGGGAAAAAACCCCTCTCACGGCCTGCCGAAACCCCCTTAGCAAGAGATCTGAAATTAAAAAAACACCTTTCAGGGAGTATGTGCGAACTCCTTGATAACGGTCATTTTAGATTTTTGGCCAGTGACATAAAAATGGGGGTTTAAAGGGCCCCTTAACGGCCTGCACAAACCGTTGGACCTAGGAAGTTGAAATTTAGTATGCAGGCTCTTTTTCCAGTGAAGATAACAGTTAAGACGTAATTTTTGGAAAATTCAACGGGGAGGGGCAGAAAAGGGAAATATTCTCACCCTTGATGCCCTGCCAAAATCGCTGGAGCTGGGAAGTTCAAATTTGGTGCATAGGTTCCTCCTCCAGTTTAGACATTCACCTATGTCTTATTTTTGAAAATGTCTACGGGGAGGGGAAAAACGCTGAAAAGTCTCCCCCTTAACGGGCTGCTCAAACCGATTTAGCTAGACACCTGAATGTTAAATATGTGTTAACTGGAATATGGGCTAACTCATTGATCATCTACATTTCAGAATTTTAGACAGCTTCAAACGGAGAAATCTGAAATTTGAAATATGTAACAAGTATGGGATAACTCATTTTTGAGGTACATCTTAGAATTTCGGTCAGGGACATGGTAAAAATTGGCGACGCCGGGTAATTATCTGGGGACTCCGTTTACTCCCGGGCGTTAGTCCAGGCAATCCCTTTTCTGTGCTAACAACGTAGCGGGCCTTGCCCGCTAGTTAGAGCATATTTCCATGAGCTATTTACAATAAAGGTGCCCCCGGGATTACCCATCTATTGCGCAGTAATTTGGGTATGTCATAGAGGAGCCAAGTTTTCAAACTTGCACATTTTTTAGCGGCTTAATCTCATATTTGGAGAGTAAAAAGGAAAAAAAAAAATTACATTTTCTTTTTGTATTATTTTGTTTTAATACTTTTCCAAATTCATTAAAAATAAATTGTCTACAAAAGAAAGATTTTTGATAGAAGAATCTCAAAGTGAATAATTTTTTTTTGTTTTAAATCTTGCAACGAAATCATTTTGAATGTTTTTATATCCAATTTTTTAGCCATAGGAGGTTTTGTCCCCTGTATCATGTATCAAATCGTTTGGTCGCCCCCAAAGGATATCTTCCTTGTAAGTTTTTATACGCAAATACAAGCTTCATCTGGTTACTTTTAATTTAATTATTTAATTGCACTTGGACGGCCGCTAGCTCTTATACTAAATCATAACCAATAATTTTTTTTAATTTTACATTATGATAATGTATGAAATAATGTCTTTATTTTGTCTATCAATCTATCTGCTTTTCTGTCAGGCATCACTTTGTGTTTATCAAAAATGATGTGATTTTCGTTACCTTTAAGGCATGTCATAAAAACTTCTGCAGACTGAAAAAGAAAAAAAAATTCCACAATAGATCACGAGATCACCTGAAGCAATCAGACAGACGCAAGATTTTTATTTATTTTTATTTTACACTCCACTCTCTGCTACAAATCAGAAATTTCAAAGAATTCAATCCCTAATTTTATTTTGAATTCAAATTTCGTCGAACAAAATAAATTATTAACTGTGAAAAAAAAGTTTGTTAATTCAACAAACTAAAAATGAACTTATTTTATAAATCGATTAAGTTCGTAATATTGTTTAGAATTTAACGTGGAGATGCCATGGGCCAGCGGGTGTAATTGTCCAAAAACACACACTTTGCAACTAGTTGTGGAACTAGTTTAAACCAACAAAAGTTTTGCTTTGATTAATGGGGTTATTCCGTAATGACGTGAAAATTTGTCACGTTCAAATATGAAACTCTACACAAGCGGTCATAAAAACCGCATCATTGGCAACTCTTCAGCAATTTCGATAAAAGTTCAAAACACCGCATACCTTCTTTTCTTTTTATTATGGGTATTTGCCTATTTACCGTTATGTAACGAATCAAGCAGAGTCTGCCAATTTTTTGCCGCATCACTTTGGTTATAAATCCTTTTTTTTTATAAGAACGTAAAAAATGTCTACACGCTATAACCGCAATTGATCCGTGACCAAAAGTTAGAAATTTTTGTTTTAAAGGATCGTCGCATAGCACATAAATTGTAATGCTCACATTCAACCATTGTAAAGCACATACAAAAAAAAGACATTTGGACCCGTTCGCAAGGACGAAAGGATCAGGAAGACCTCGGTAGACTAATACCCGGGCAGACGGCATAATACGAGGAATAAGTTGAAGGATCGCTTCAAAATTGCAGTGGAAATAAGGGCGGAAATGAAGAGCTACCACAATGTGGATTTAAGCGCCAAAACTTTGCTTTGAAGGCTTCGGGAGTGCGAACTATATGGAAGGCGACCGGCGGATGACGAAGCGGATGAAATCAAACCGCTTGGCTTGGTTGAAAAAATATCGAAACTGGACCCACGACGACTGGAGAAAAGTTTTATTGTCTGATGGAAGAAAATTAAACTTGATATGCGCAGATAATCTGCCGTCTGTTTTTCGTTCAGATAGTGAAAGTTACAAGGATAACTGTGTGTTAAAAGAGTGAAGTTTCCAGAAAGCCAGATGGTGCGGGATTGTTTTTCCTACTTTATTCGGGATTCCTAATTCCATATTCAAGGAACCGTGAGCGCTGAAAAATATGATCAAATTTTAGGAACCACCTTTTCTTTTTTTTTCTTTTCTTCAAATTTCTGTGTGGTGCAGTTTTTATGACCGCCAGTGTAATATACATATTTTGCAGGTATATACATATATTGCAGGTAGAGTCACAAATATCAAAATTATATTTACAGCGGTCAAAAAAAGTATTCGACAAACTGCTTGTTTTTCATAATCATGAAAAATATGTTAAAAAAAAGAAGACTGGCATAAAATTGACCAAAATTACATTTTAGATCTTGTTAAATCAATGCCAAAGCGTTTAAAAGCCGTTATAAAACAAAAAGGAAGAGCAACTACATATTAATTATTTATTTTTAATGAATATTTTCCCGTTAATCACAACCAGAGCAACGTTGTCGAATACTTTTTTTGCGTTGAAATATTACATGTTTTTGTTTTTGTATTTTTTTCTCCAGAATATTGTTTTTGTTGTATTTTTTGTTTCATAAATAAAGAGATAATACTTTAAGCTAATAATCTGCATTTTTATATTTTTCATTTTGTAGAATTTTTTTAACATATTTTTCATGATTATGAAAAACAAGCAGTTTGTCGAATACTTTTGTATATACCTTTAGGAAATTTAACATTATGTGACTACCCATATCCTGAATATAAGTTACATATTTCAATTTGACAACTTTTCACACAAATAGTAACGGAATACCCCCAAAAACAAATATTGGGTTGATATTTTTCTCTTTTTAAAATTTTAATTTTTTGATTTTTAAAATATTTTGAGTTTATGCTTTTTAATCGTAAATAAAAAATTAAAGGGTTTATTTGGAAACTGAGATTACACTCTGCCAATTTAGTACTGAAATAGTACGTTTATTTGAACCAGACGATTAGTACGAGTTCTACCGCCTTTTCATACCAACAACTTATAAATTTGGCATAGAGATGTCATAGACATAGTTTTGAAATTCTGATTTAGTTTACCTTTGTTTTTAATAATTCATATGTTTAAGTTTGTAAATAAACACTTACTGACTAGAAATTATAAACCCAAAATATTTTAAATATCATTTAGCAAATGGATTTAATTAACTCAATTAGATGAATCTATCGGTTCAATCTACACAGAGAATACAGATTCATCGTGACAACTGAACTTTTTGCCAACTGAATACTTTTGGTTGCAACAACCAAAAATTTTTTTTATCTATGCATATAATTCAGGTCTTAACCGACTGATACAGTACTATTGCTGAAAGTCACTTCAGAATTAGTTCCGACACTTTGATACCATATTCCATATTTTTGTGATTTTTTAACTAGTTCTTCCACTAGTGCAACAGTCGGAGTTTGGGGACAATTGAATCTATAGCTATAACATCACCATGTTAAATTGTGCAGTTGCTTGTATGGAGAGGTAGTAGAACTGGTACTAGTTGTCACGTTCAACTTAATTAGTACATAACTGGTTTAGTACTATTTTTAGTTGCTGGGTTATTTACATTAATCCATTTAAACAAACGGTACATACGTTCTTGCCTCTAATTAGAGGGGGGGGGGGACTATTTAAGGTTATCACTTAAATTGAAGCAGAGTCGCGAATAACGTTGTAAGCGACAAAATTGAAATTGTTGAGAAATCGAAAAAAAAAAACGTTTTAGAACTTGTAGGTGTATCCCACTGACTGACTTCTTTAGATTGCATTTTGATAACGAAATCCTGCATACTTTATTCTAACGGTAATCTGGAAAAAACAGGGTTTGTAAAAATTGTCGCTTAAAACGTTAATCGCGGCTCCGCTTCAATTGCATATGTTGTATACGATCATTGTGAATTTGGATTGGATTTGTAAGAACTTCATTCAATACAGATTAAATTATTTACAACTCTGCAACTAATATGTTGCTGTGTGTTTTTTTTTTTTGCTAGTTTCTACAAGTTTGTGTACGTACAAATAACGTAATTGAGGCAAGTTTTGTATTTTATCTTTTATGATGTTGCTGCAGTTTTGTGGCAATGATGGTGGCAAATTCCTTTAACCTGGGTGGCTGCGAGTAAATGGGTGGTAAATTTAATGAATGAGTTTAAGCTATCGATCGCCATCTATCTGGTGGCTGGCAATCGATCGATCGAAACAACGATCTATTGATGGTTTTGTTTTCATGTTTTTAAATGTGCTATTAGAAAAAAACCACAAACATTACTATGTGTGATAGTTTCATGATAATAAAAATATATTAACAACAACACCAATAACACCAATAACGGCTTTCTCTTATTTTATTGAGCAAGACGATCGGGTCTCTTAGCACAAGCAAATGGGCGGTTAGTATATAAAGGTAATTGTGGCATATCGTAGATTATGCAGATGCTTTGCTAACTTAGTTGCATGATTGGCGGAATTGGTTTCGTTTGATTCAGTTTGTACATTCAAACGCGTCTAATATGTGATAAGTGACGTTTTATGACTTTATTTTGCTGTTACGAACATGTGTAGATGGCCTGCCAAACAATCGTTGTAACATACATAACATACATACATATGTACATAAATTACTAGTATGTAGACTATGTACCCGTATGTAAGTTAGGGGTATAACTCGAATTCATCCGAATTCCATAAGGCCAATCGTTTGATTAAATTACAAATAATCTTCTGTACTTTAACAAAACATACAAATACTTACGAAATAATCGTGTAAACTAATTTTGTTATTTAGGCTGCGGTACTGTACGCAAATTGTCCTCATGAAAGTTTGAATTAAAATGTTCCTTACACTCAGAGAAAAAACATGATTAATGAATGGTCACTACGACCATATTTATTCATATTAGCCTAATATGTTTACCATAATAAATTTATTATAGCCCTTTAATAAATTGAACAAAAATTTTTTGTCTTAAGCATATTATTAGTTGCACACAAAAGTGTATGTTTATTACAAACATTTATGTTTGCCTTTGAACACATTCTCTAAATGAGCAAACATTTATTGTCAAAATAAACAGTGTGTGTTTCTAAAAAAATAAAATTTTCTCCGGCGTCATTTTCTATTCGCCAGCGCACGCAAAGAAAAACATGGTTGATACAATCACAATCGCAAACTATCATTAATGTTTGTGGTTATGATTGTGACAAACACGTCTTAAGTAACAATATATGTTCAGATATATAATATTTATAGCTAATTGTCTCAAACATATTATTATGTTCACAAGAAAAACGCAAACGATCTTTGAAACCATGTTTCTGTATTTCCCAATACCATGCAAAATGTCTATGTCAACATGTTAGTATATGGTTCTCATAATGAAACATATAGAAAATGTAATTTCAAAGATTTATTTTTTATTAAAAAGTTTATACATATACATATATACATTAAAATATAAATTAAATAACTGCATTTATATATGAACACGTACCTTTAATTTCTATTATGAAATCGACTGTGTCAGTATATTGTTGAACTGTTATTGAAAAAAATTCGGGGCTATTCACAAAATTCTGCGTCAAAATTTCAATGGCGTTTTTAATGTTGTATGTTTTTTTGGCTGTAATGTATTTTTGGCTGTATGTATTTTTCTAATTATATGTATATAAATTACTTACCTGTTTCAGTAAACGTATAATAATTTATATCATTAAATTTGCAAGGCAGCATGGCCTTTTGCTTCCCGAAAAATGTTTTTATTATTTTATACTCACTCATGTTATTAACTATCGCTGGCGAACGGAAAATGACGCGGCAGACAATTTTATTTGTTTTATAAACACACACTGTTTATTTTGACAATAAATGTTTGCTCATTTGGAGAATGTGTTTAAAGGCAAACATAATTTTTTGTAGTAAACATACACTTTTGTGTGCAACAAATATTATGATTTTAATTGTATAGTTGAAAACATATATATTATAGTAGCAAAAATTTCACATAAATTAATATTTATGGTGTAAAACACCATAAAATATTATTATGGTGAATTTAAAAATGCTTAAGACAAAAAATTTTTGTTCAATTTATTCTAGGGCTATAATAAATTTATTAGGGTAAAGATAATAGGCTAATATGAATAAATATGGTCGTAGTGACGATTCATTAATCATGGTTTTTCTCTGCGTGCGATGATAGTTAACAACATGAGTAAATATAAAATAATAAAAACATTTTTCGGGGAGCAAAAGGCCATGCTTCCTTGCAAATTTAATGATATAAATTATTATACGTTTGTTGAAACAGGTAAGTAATTTATATTCATATAATTAGAAAAATACATACCTAAATTCATACATGTATAAATACGTATATTTACATTGTCTTTCTTGCAGCCAAAAAAACATACAACATTAAAAATGGCATTAAAATTTTGACGCAGAATTTTGTGATAAGCCCCGAATTTTTTTCAATAGCAGTTCAACAATATACTGACACAGTCGATTTCATAATAGAAACAATACGAGAACAATTTGCGATTTTGGTACTCGTGATATAGAAAAAAATCGATTGAATTCAGTTCTTAAATACAGTCATAGCCCGGTATAACGACTGATATATTGTCAGACCCCCCATTCGTTATATATAAATATTCGTTATATTACAACAACTTGTCGTACTAATTTTACTGCAAATTAAACATTTCTCAGTTTATTAGATATGGAAAAAAGGACTGCAATAGTGGATACACTTAATTGGAATAAGTGACTTAAACTAAAATTAAAAATTTTTTAAAATTCGTTTCATACCAAAGTCACTACAGCCGATTTTAGTTGGGCCTTTATAAGCTTTATAATTAAATAATTGCCCATTTTTTTTTTGTTATTTCGGGTTTTTAAACTTTTTTATACATTTGTTTTTATCAATTGTTTGTCTTTATACCGAGTATTCACCAAACCGAGCTTTGACTATTTTAAACAGCGCTCAGAAATCGCACACGGATTGGCAAAAATTTTTCAAAAACATACCAATCATGCACAGCGATTATTATTCTACTTACTGGTGACATAAATTATTTTAATACACTTCTATAAAATTGCAATAAATGTATTTGTTTTTTTTTTTAAATTTTATACGCGAATTATTCCGCGGTTGTCTGGCTCAGCACGAAATATTTTTGTAATTCGTTTTGTTTTTTATTTTGACACTTCATATTAGGGTGAAAAATATGTCACGTTTTGACGACTTTCAGTGGCCAGCAAGATCACCCGACTTAACCACTGCAGACCCCATATTGGTAAAAAAAAAATGTTGATTTTGTGAACCAGCCACAGACTTGGGAAGCTCTCAAAGAGAATATCTGACATTAACATTATTAATTTTTTTAAATTGTGTATGTTTTTTGGGTCACCCTGTACTACCAACCAATATGTAAAGTATGAAATTTAAAATTTTTTTTAAAAAAAATTTCGGGTGAAAAGTGCAAGTGCAAGAGATTAATTCCGATTTGGCTGAATATTTCAAAAAAAAATTTTAGATCATCCACCGCTTGCCCATCCCTTAATAATATTTTAAATATTTGCAAAAAAAAAAAATTTAAATAAAAAGTTATACCCCCATTGAACAGTAGACTTCTTTTGGCAGACATACAGACCCCATATTGGTATGATTTAAATTTAAATACTCGTATTATAGAGTCATACAAATTTCAACAATTAAAAATTAAAAAGGAAAACTTCAATCTGTATGATACACGATCACCGTCATAATAATAATTTTGCAGATTAAAACTTATAATATATTTAATAAAATAAATTGGCAGTATGTACAATTAAAAAGATTACTTTAATAAAATATTGCAACATTTAAAATGTCGACAAAATTAATAACCATCAAATGTGGTCTGGTTTTTCCAGCCAACATTTTTTCGCTGCAAAATTTCCCTATGAATAGTTTCTATACTGCAAGTACACACTCACTACGTTAGCTGTACATAAAATTGTTAGTTTTAAAAACAACGATTAACATCTAAAACGATAGAAGAGACATTTATACGTTAGTGGTATTGCACGATAACAGATGTTGTTGATTGTTGCCAATAACATTTATAAATTTTTGTCTTTTCTTTTCTTTAATTTTTTTTATTATTTATCTTTAGTATGGGAATTACAGTAAGAAAAAGCTGCCAACAAATCAACATTAATTTTAGTAGACATTTAGGCAGACAGTAGAAAGAAAGAAAAACACACTTAACATTTTTTATAATGGCAGGTGAAAAGTAAAACTTTACTATGTCTTTCTCACTCTGTAATAACCCACTTAAATTGTGGCATCTCTATAAGAAATTCCAAGTTCATTGAATTGTTTTACAGCGCAAATATTTGTTGACAAGACGACAAGTCGTTTTAACAATCTGTGATAGTAGTGGTATGCGTATTTACCTAGTGGCATAAATACACATAGACACAAATAAATTGATCGGCTAACTAGGCAGACATTCCCAACCACTACCCTACAATCTCTTTCTTATTGCCAATTTATCAAGGTATTCCCAGCAAAATTTTCCCAAACACCTTTTTTGCACATGCTTTGGAACAATTTGGCAACCCTGTTCATTATCATAGAGAATGTATTTTAGAGAGAGATTTTGCTTCTCACGGTCCTCGATATATTTACAAACTATCCCCCAGAAAAATCCCACAAGAAACCCTATTCATAAAAATCGCGACCAAAAATAAAGAGTACGGATTGAGTACCCAAGAGAAGAATAGAAGGAGTTTGGCATTATGTATTTATATTTAATAAATAGCGTTTCTCACTGAAATTTAAAATTAAGTCTGTATATAGTTAAATATTAATGTATATTTTGTTTTATTTTTCAGGTATGTACTCATCTATAAATTGACTTTGTTATATATACATACATATTTATGTTTAAGGTAATATAAATATTTTATGTTTTTAATTTTCATTTCCCACAAAAAGTTTAACGAAAGCTGGTAAAAAAAAACAATCTTAAGAAAATTACATCTGATTTTTCTTACACATAGCTGTACATAATTGTATAAAATAATAGAAAAAAAAATAAATGTAAAAATGAATTCTTGGGAATTACTTTGCAATTATATTTAGTTACGTAGTAAAAAATTTTGTTTTGTGATCCCAGTTCATTGTCAATACCTGACGTTATTGTTGTTGTCTGTTGACAATTGCCATGAGCAAAACCGGCAAATATATACTTACAATATAAAAATACCGGTAGTGAGCACAATGGTGATGATAATTTCAAATGAAGTAATTTTGTAGAAAATACTACAAACAACATGCATGCATGTCTGTACAGTATCGGACAAAACATTTGCAACTAGCATACAAATTTCATAATTTGATGTCATAAAACATGTGGCGCCGGGTTGTGTTATTTAAATTAAAACTTTATTTTTGTTACTATTCAGCAAAACTACACATTACCAAATAATGTATATATAGCCTTAGGGGCCAAGGCATTACTTTACACCTTACTTCATTGATGAATTTTACAGGCGATGAGCCTAAAAGTAATGTATGAACTTTAAAGGTGATAAAGTTCCAAAGATGGGAAAAGTAATGTATTTAAAAATAGATTTTGATAAAATAAACATTTATTAAAAAAAATATATTACAAATTGTTGAAACGTTATGATGGGAATCGAACCTAAGAACTCTGGTTTCCAGACGAGAACTCTACCTACTGAGCTATCGACACATATAATATTTGATTGCTTTAAACATAAATTAATAATTGCTCTTCGTGATGTCGAAACGTACCTACATTATCCTTTTTCTTGCTAATAAATACATTTTTAAAAATATTTTAATTATTACTTTAAGTTTATAAATCATGGGTACTTCAGCAACACATAATAATTGTAACAAAAAAATGCTTATGTTTACCTATTTATTTTTTAATATTTCATAACCAAACACTTATTTTAAATAACAGTCTTGCATCGTCGTAGCATTTACCCTATTAAATGATTAATTATATCATGTGGAATACCATAGCATGCATCTTGAACCTGAAATTTTTATCCGTTTCTTGGACGTTATTTCTATCAATTCTTTGTTTTACAATTAACCAGAGGTTTTCAATGTGGTAAAGATCCGGTGACCGGATCCGGCATCAATACATTGTTGCTCACACCAAATCTTTACACAAACGTCTTTTTGAAATCGTTTTCTTTTGGGTTTTTTTACATCCTAGCAAAATCTTGACAAAAGGCTGGTCCTATTTCAGGTGATACTTGGTATCGGTATCCTTTACATTTTGATTTATTTTGAAACCCAAAGAATATATTACAAATATTGGTATATATCACTACTTATTTGAAAGTTATACAATAATGAGTGAACGACATTGACATCACTACTTGTTTAGAGTCTTTAAAATAATGAGTTTCTGGTATTGTACTGAACAACTACTTCCAATGAGGAAGTACGGTATTGTACTGAACAACTACTTCCAATGAGGAAGTACGATTTTTTTTGCAAGTATAAACATAAATCATTTACATGACTTATTTTACTCATTACAAGTATATACTTATTTATCTCCGTACTAAAATGATGTGTTATTTGACCAATTTTTAATTGTCTTTCACTGGTACACTATACAGCTTATATGTTTTTGAGCAAATTGAAGTCGTTTCAATACGTTACGCGTCTATCCTTTGCTCAGAATTTGCCGGCCGACCGCGTTTGCTGATAACCACCACCACTATGTTTGTCGCGTCAAAATATAAACTACATTCATATAACCCAGCAAAAACAGACATTACCAAGCAATTAAGGGAGTAAGTAGCACACAAAGGGTTTCATTAGTCACCAGACTATTTACACGCTTAATTACTTTTGTTCGCAATGTCCTAAAATGCATGGGTGGTCATTACCCTCTCGCTTTCAAAAAAAGTGAGAATAATGAATTACCAGAACGGTTACTCATAGCGAAGAAATAAGTAGTTACCTACAAACAATAGTGTACCTTGATCAAGTAAAATTTTCTTACTTAAAGAAATAGACAAGAATAATTTGTATTTAATCTATAAAAATATTTAAAATATCTACTTTTTGAGCTCACCAATTTAAGTTCATAATTAAAATTTTTAAAAAATCTATTTTACAGCAGATAATTTTCTATTTTTTTTTTGTAGTTTTTCAAAACAAATTAATAAATATAATAGTAAAAAAAAACAACAACTAACAGTAAATCATATTTTGCGTGTACATATAAGTACTTCTTTCACCCATTATCAGTAGGTCATTATTTTCTTGTTTGAAGTACTGAAAAAAGTAACGACCTATCATTACATGGTAATCTACACAGTAACGACGTGTCATTATGCAAATGCAAATTCCGCATAACTGATCCCAAAATTTATTTCTTAAACTAACAAAAACAAACTTAAAAAGTAGTAACATACAAATTTTATAGATTAAAAATTGTAATTTGAATGTTAGTTGCAAATGTTTTGTCCGATACTGTACCATATAGTCCGTAATTAAATTCGTACGGGACCGATTATTTCACAAGTATAATTAAATACTAAAATTATGAGATGAGTAAATGAAATCCTTTTTTTGGGTACAAAAAGCTCATTGGAAATATTACGCGATTATCTGAGACAACTTATTTTCCAATTAATCTTCGGAATGCGGATTATCGATAATTCCCGAATCTTAAATTGACAAATTTTCTCAAAAACTTTTTCGCATTTTTCGGGGTAGGGTTTCACATTTGTTAGGTGTTAAGTCAGAATTATGATCTCATTAATTGACTTTTATAATATTTAAGAGTTTTTCCTACAACTAAACCAAACTATTTCTATTAAAGCATATTTACACGCGAGAGAAAACTAATAGAGATAGAGAAAACGAACGCCTCTAAATAACTTAAATCATTTTCAATAGAGCTATTTAAAGTTATTTTTTGCTCCATCTGCCTTAAAAAATAAATCGACACTTAGTTTTTATACATTCGCGAAAAAAACGCGGCATTTAAAAAAAGATCTTACAAAACAAAATAATTATTTCGAAGTATGTGTAACCTCCAATGGGAT
The DNA here is from genome assembly GCA_949748255.1 of Eustalomyia histrio. Classification (NCBI taxonomy): domain Eukaryota; kingdom Metazoa; phylum Arthropoda; class Insecta; order Diptera; family Anthomyiidae; genus Eustalomyia; species Eustalomyia histrio. Next base: position 652,054 of record OX456526.1, read on the forward strand.
TGGTAAGCGAAATGATGCGATTATCGGGAACGTTAAAGCTATTTTAGATTATTTCAGTAACGGTATTTCAAAGGTAACTATTTCATATATAAGAATAACTATATTTAACTTTTTTCCGCATGTTAAGATAACGGTATTTTAGTTATTTCGTTAATGGTATTTTAGGGATAACGTTATATCGGTTATTTAGGTAATTGTATCTTAAGGGAGGCTAATGGTGGTCAGTTGAAAGATTTTTGAAACGATATTTCAGCGATATTGTCTGCCAACCCTGGTAATTTATATGTTTACGTCAATTTTTTTTTTTTAAAGATATATAAATATTTTTTTAAAATAAACACATATTCGCAAACAATTCTAAAAATCAACACCATTAATATACAAATTTTTAGACAAAAAATCTTACTTGGTCTTTTTTGCTCCTGTATGTAACGTTCTCTGGCCTGTTGAACTGCTTTTTCATTGCCAACTTCTAAATATTTTTGTTCCGTTAAGACACCAGGTGCAGCATCACTTTGCATTTGATTATCATTGATACCGTTGTTATAGGGTTCGTCATCAGCATAATCATCCTTAAAAAATACAATTAAATTATTAAAACAAATCATAAGCTAAAGTAAAAACTAAAATAGTTCTTTTAATGCTGTCCTGGTAAAAACTATTAAATTATGATGCCAGAGAATAAAGTACTCTAAAATATAATAATTTGGTCACTTTTTTGATATGGATAAAAATGGAACCCATTATGGGGTTCAAGCTTACCGATTAAATTTAACGTGTCACATAGCTTAACGCAACTCCTCGTAACTTCCAAATTACTAGTATTTGCATTGTTGACTTAGTTAAAGCCACTTTTTTTTATCGGAACTTTTTCCCCGAATTATTAGACTTCCTCTTTTAATTAATTAAGCTAAAGGAAGCTTGTTTCATTTGAATTGAATAAAATTCTTAAACTGACAATAAATCAATAAAATTAAATTCTCGATAACCTTGATAGAGTATATAGTATCTGTGAAATCGACTTGCGATGAATATAAAGTCTAATTAAATACATATCAGTAATATATCAATAATCGGTAACTCATTATTTTATGCTTGCAAATAATGCAAAAGGTAACAACCTATCATTAGAAGATAATGTAAGAGTTTATCGCACACATTTTAATGGAAAATTAAAACTTTTGTGAAGGAAAACTTTGGCAATGGGTGCGATAAACTCATACATGTCCTTGTAATGCATACTTATTTTTCAACACAAAGTAATAAGTTACATAGAGAAACATAGTGCATTACTTTATAATGCATTTTTCTTATCTCGCGCTATTATTCGTATACAATTATATTCATATTCAATTTTTTTTTTTCAAATTTAGATTTTTATAATTTTAAAAATATTTTTAATGGTGAGCCTTTTTGTTTGCAGCTCATGATTTCCGTAAATTTTTGTATCTACCAATATTTGTTGGTGTCTCTATTTCTCGACTATAATCTTATTAGATCAAAACAAAATAACATTTCCATGTCCAATATAAACTTTTTCCCTAGGGCATTGAAATAAAACAAAAAAAAAATAAAATTTTTACCACTAACAAAACTTTTGAAAACATAAATTATATCTAGTTACACAAGTATACACGGTTTTGGATCAGAGCAACTAAAAGTTATTTTTTAGGCTATTTGGGGCGCTGAATTCAAATATGCATTCTGTTTTTTAGATTGGCTTTAGTTTTAAAGATATTGAATAAAATAATAATTTATTCAAAAAAAAAGTGAAAATATAGAAATGAAGAGCAGTATAACTGAGTCGTTTGTATTATTTGGGATCCATTTCACGCGTAAGAGCCTAACAATAGTCGCTCATCATTCCCTCGTTCCAAAATCCTTGATATTGTCTTTCGATTTTCGTCAAATCTTGGTGTAGTCGCTCTTCTTGCTCGTCGCTAGTATCACCTAGGTTTTCCGGGAAAAAATCGAGATGGGAATGAAGAAAATGTATTTTGGGAGATATTCAGCACCAAACTGTCGATTATTTGCTTGAAATCCGGGATTTACGGTTACCGAGAAAGTTGTGAACAACATCTTGACATGATGCCCATGTTGCTTCTTCATTTGGCGTTAAATATTTTATAAAATTTCCGTCGGCCATTATGTTCTAAAATCAGGCCCGACAAATATTCTCTCTTAGATTTTGGCGTATGACAATTGGGAAACAATTGGTCAAGTACTTAAAAACCGGTCCTTTAAGGTTGAGCGTTTTGGCGAAGTTTTTGATGAGGCCAAGTTTTATATAGAGAGGTGGCGGGAGAATGTTCTGTGGATTTACAATTGATGTAGAAGAGGCGTTGTCGTAAAACCAGATTGCATCCGCATTAAGAGACCAATGACATGCTGAAATAGTATGTAAATAATATATTCTATAAAATTATAGAATTTTTTTTCAGACCTTTAAATCGCCACAAATTTTTTATTGATGCTCGTTGTATTTTATGTTGGTAAAAATTTTACATATTGTATCGTAGCATTCTTCGTTTGTACTGCATAAGCAACCAGAATAGATGGTTTTACATTTCCATTGTGGATTAGACCAACCTTCAGGCTGTGTTTTGAACCATCTATGAACAAACGTCATTCATTTACTTTGTACGGTGTATTCATCGCATAAAATAAGCCGTTGATGTCATTGCAGAAACATGTGTTCTCTTCTGTTTGATAAACGGTAAAAGCGTCTTATTTCTGGTTCTGTAAACGGTGACTTTTGTTTGAGTGTTAAGAGATTTTCACTCCTGCAAACGAGGCGTTATGACACGTCAGGATATTTATACTTTGGTAGTTTTTCTTTGCATTTAGACCGACTACATTCATCAAGCAAAAATAACAATCATCTACATGATTTTTCTACTCTCTCTCCCCATAACATTGGCATTAAAAATGGAAAGTATACTTCTTGACCATGTGACCACTTGTACAGTTTCGTGCAAAACGCGTTTCAAAATAATTTAGGTACCCACGGCTTGTTATTGTTTGCTACAAAGAAGCAAAAATAATTAAAATATGCATCTCTTATGACATTTGTAAATTTTTTTTCCACTTTTTCTTATCTTATTAACGGATGTTAGTAAACATAACAAAAACACTTGGAAGATTTTGCACTTTTTCCTTTGCATTTTCACAGGTTTTGTTTAACAAGAATATAATTGAGATGATATTTCCAGTGATGCCAACAGCTGATTGTCGTTATGACAGTGCAGTGCTGCCAATATGCGAGAAGTCGAATAGTTGAACCAATCTGGAAAAACGATGCCCGGATTCATATTCAGCGCCTTTAATAATGTTTTGTTCTCATTTGTTCTCATCGGCTCTGATAAAAAAGTTCTGTTACATGCACCTAGATTTATATAAAGTATACATTATTGTATTTATATCTTACATATATTCTTTATTAATGCTTCGAAATGGGTTAAAAATGTTTAAGTTTTCTAAAAATTAAAAATAAATAAAGAAACATAAAAATTTTTTTGTTTACCTCCTCCTGGCTGGGATTCGATACCATTGTTATGGAACCACATATATTTTTATCTTGTATCATATCAAAAACACTTTTGATATGTAATCATATATGAATATATCTCAAATTTGTTGACAAATATTATACCATATCTTATATCATATAAAAAATTGATTTTTGATATGAGACAATGTATTGAATCATATACCATATCAAAAATACATATTTATGATCAGATATTTCAATTATAAATAATTATATCTCATACCATATCAAAAAATAGTTTTGACAAGGCACCATATATTATTATATGTCATAGCTTTTGCATAAGTATATATGATTCTTTGACAGCTATATATAATTTTATATAGTGTTATATACAATTTTATATGATATAATATATAATATATCTTATCATATAAAGCATATCGAATTTTATAGAGATCAATATAACAAGATGTGATTGTATATGGCACAATATGAGATAATTTTAAAAACATTCCTGCAATATATAATTATATATTGTTATGTATATCGACATATGATATATATTAAATAAAGTCGCATGCTATTATATATAAACTTTTTTACTCGGACAATCCATTATTTTATAACTTTGAAATAAGAAGTGACAATATTTGTAACGCATTACTTGAGGTTTTTATAGTTAAGCAATAGGTAAGTTATACCCATTACCAGGTAAATGGTCCAACCCATTGCCAACAATTTGTTGGATACAACAATAAGTAGAACACTGGAGCCAATTACGGCATTCGTGATCGAATTAAATCGTTCGAAAACAATACAATAATACTAATAACGAAAACACCATCTTTAATTTTTATTTCCAATCTAGCGCTGAACTACAATATTCCTGATGACAAAAAATTCCGTTTTAATGTTTTATTTTCAGAAATAAAAAAACTAATTTCGATCAAAAAATTACGATCACAAATGCCGTAATTCGACCCCCCCCCCCCAGGTTTTCAATTCCATTTTATGAATTTTTATTAATTACCATTCAAATTATGGCTGTTCCATTTTAAAGTTGATTTGTTTTAATTTAAATTTTTTTATGCTTTATTTTGCTATCACATATGTTAGTTTAATTTATGTAAATTAAATAGTGCTCAAATTTGTTAAAACCTCTAAACGAATTCCAAAAGTTTATTGAATTATTTAAGAGTTGTTGTTGTTGTTGTTTTTTGTGTTTCATATTTCAAAGGTACCACCTACTATTAGTAAAAGCAACAATAATAATTAAGCTTTATGCTCAATAAACTGCACCTTAACACTAAACGCCTTCTTCTAACACTAATGTGTTAGAGTATTAGAGAATAACAGAACATATACACATAAGGGGTATAACTTTTTTTATTGTTTATCAAATTTTTTGGTTTGTTTTAAAGTAAAAATATAAGAATCGCACAAGGAACGCGAGTTTTTATTAAGGAATATTAGTTTCTTTCTTAAGTGCCCACACCTACCATCTGTAATATATATTTTAACTAAAATTTAAGGGATGTTCTGAATTTAAGATAATATCTATACATTATACTGTAAACTAATTTTTTTACAAAGTCTATTAGAAAATTTATTTACGAGTATTTGCGGCAAATAAAAAAAATGTATACTACATCGACTGTTGCAGGAAGAATTAATTTAAGATATTTTGATTTTTTCAAGTTTTTCATTTAAAATTAGAAAGTCGAAAACTTGAAAAAGACCAAAATACTAGTTTAATAGAATAATATAAAAAGTTGTGAAATAACTATTTGCATAAAAATGTGTTAAATTTTATCAGTTGATGCATAATAATGCATGCATTTTTCTCTTAAAATATTCTTTTGTACTCGAACAGATTTTTGAGTAAAAATGGTAAAGCCAGTTAAAAATATCACGTAAAGAAACACAACCCAGCAAAACTTTGGTAATGGGTGCGATATTCTCATGCCTTACCTTGTAATGAAAGCTCGTTGCCTTTTTCATTATTTGCAAGCATAAAGTAACTAGTTACTCATTATTGATTACGTAATATATGATTTATAAATGTAAAGTAATAATTGAAATATTTTTGAAAAAATGAAATATTTTTGAAATCACAAAGTAATGTATCTAAATACATTACTTTGTGTTTTTTTGTAAGCAAGAGGGTAATGTATGTTTGTTTTGATAACACTAGCGAAAAAACGAAGCGCAACAATTCATTTAAGTTTAAAGCAATCAAATACTATATGCGTCGATAGCTAGTGGATAGAGTTCTTGGCTGGCAACCAGATTTCCCTGGTTCGATTCCCATCATGATAACATTATTTTTAATAACGTTTAAAATATTTGTAATGATTTTTTTAATAAAAGTTCTTTTTTAAAAATCTATTTTTAGACACATTACTTTTTCCATTCTCGTAACCATATAAGTAACCCCTTACATTGTCATCCTAAAGTAATGGGTATATACATTACTTTGAGGCTCATCGAATGTAAAATTCATCAATGAAGTAAGGTGTAAATTATTCCATCGGCCCCTATGGCTATACATTACTTTACCCATTATTTGGTAATGTGTGGTTTTGCTGGGAAGTGTTTTGTTTTGCTTAGTTTTTTTTTGTATTGAAGAATGGTAATTTTTTCGGCCTTTTTAAAGTAAAAAGTTTTATATTCAAACAGCCTTACTAATACAATTTCCAAATTCTAATTTTTGTTAAAGTCGACTTTATTATAAAGTAAAGATTTTAACTTGAATATATCAGGGTTACCCGTTACGTTTTAATCGTGGAATAAGAATATGTTTTCTCGATTACAACAACAAAATGTCAAAAATTTATACAAAAAAATAAAAACCCTTAACTGCTATCATAGTTTACAAATTTTCTAGGTCTACAATGACACCTTTTTAGCAAATTTTGGCATTTTTATTTCAATATTTTGCATGCAAACACATGTATTCCAGTAGCAACTGAGAGCTGATTGGAGATACATATTTAATCAATGGGGATTACTAAACACAGCTAGAGTTGTATATAAACTTCAGTTCAGATTATTTCTGATATAGTTTTTTCTATTTAAGTTGTGACTTAAAGAAGATATATTAACTGTAACATTGTAAGATGCGAAGAATGTTGATGAAGGTCATTGCTGAACATAAAATAAATTTAATTCAGAATCCACTTGCCTATTCTTTATAATAACAAAAAATATATTTTTTCATTAAGCGGCCCATAGACTATCAAGCATGCTGTTCAACATGCTTGACAAACATTAAAATTGTTTTGACATACACCATTAAGCATGTTGCATGATTTTCATAAAAAAATATTACTTTATATATACTTTTTATACTTAAAAAGATTGATGTGTTTGACAAACACGCCATTACACGATGCAACATGCTTGACAAATAAGTAAAACAATTATAAAAATTTGTTTTCATCCAACATGTTTGTCAATCCATCAAACAGGACATTACACTATCAAATTCATACAGCCGACAGCATGTTGTATAGCATGCTTAATAGTCTATGGGCCGCTTTAAGAGAAATTTTCATGATCTTAAACCGAACGAACAACATTTATTTTAAAAAAAATTAAAATAAATTCCGAATTTATGCTTTTCCTAGAAGTAATGAACCCTTAAAGAAAATATAAGCGCTGGTAAGTGAATCGATATTAAGGCACATTTACAAGGGAACGAAAACTGCTAGAGATAGAGCAAAAAACATGTCTAAATGGCGGCTCTATTGGGAATGGTATAGGATTTTTGGGGATGTTTTTGTTCTAGCTCTAGCTACTATCTCTCGTGTGTAATTTTAGCATTGATCGATCAGAGAATACGGTTTAAGTCTTCAAAGGGACATTGAATATAATTTCGAACAACTTCTGGTGGTATCTTTATGATTCTATTTCCAAAAGCTGTTCTCAATAAGGTTGTTACTTTAAATACAGATAAAATGTTTACATGTAAAAGTGGAAAACTAAACTTTAGTTACGTGTCAGTCAGTGCGCCTTGTATGAACTTATTTTATGTTTATTCCGGAAATGTCTCTAGTAGCAATTTGGAAAACACTGTACGCTCGTACGACCAAAATCAGTACGTCGGGCTAAGGTGTGTGTCAAATTGGAAACAAAAACGACATGTGAAATGACTACAATTTTGTACTTTGTTTTTCAGAAATATTAATCATATGCATTAAAATTTAACGATTTGAAACAAAAAAATTAAAAAATTTTACACTATAAATAGATGTAAGTTAATCGATTTTTTTTTTCATTTTGTTCGAATAACGGTTTTATTGTGTTAACAGCCACTTATAATGTACAATTCATATATTGGATAATTTACAACTTTTCATTGGCAGTTTAACAAGCCAGTCGTAACAAAAACTTGTCAATTAACTTGTAACAATCACTTTATATGATCCTCTGCCAAAATGAGTGTAAAACATTTAATAGGTGTGGTTAGATATGGTCAATTCGATGGTGTTGTCGATTGATTATTCAAAGTGATATGGAAATCAAATATGTATTAATAAAAAATTGTAAATCCAAAACTATGTATTTACTATTTATTAAACCATTAGTGGATACATAGTGTCTCTTATTTTCTTGCTCCAGGGCCAGTATTATTGTCAAACAAAATTTCCCACATTATTAAAACTTTAATAAAAATTATATTTAATCATAAATATCCAAATTCGAAAAGTTGGATAAACATTAATCCGTGCCGAATCGTGTAAAAAGTTCTCGAGTTTTTAAAAATTTAAACATATCCCCAGCAAAACCACACATTACCAAATAATGGGTGAAGTAATGTATAGCCATAGGGGCCGATGGATTACTTTACACCCTACTTCATTGATGAATTTTACAGGCGATGAGCATCAAAGTAATGTATATACCCATTACTTTAAAGGTGATAATGTAAGGGGTTACTTATATGGTTACGGAATGAAAAAAGTAATGTGTCTAAAAATAGATTTTTAAAAAAGAGGAATTTTTATTAAAAAAAAATTATTACAAATATTTTAAACGTTATTAAAAATAATGTGGTCATGATGGGAATCGAACCAGGCAACTCTGGTTGTCAGCCAAGAACTCTACCCACTGAGCTATGGACGCATATAATATTTGATTGCTTTAAACTTAAATGAATTGTTGCGCTTCGTTTTTTTGCTTGTGTTGTCAAAACAAACATACATTACCCTTTTGCTTACAAAAAAACACAAAGTAATGTATCTAAAAATAGATTTTCAAAAATATTTCAATTATTACTTTACATTTATAAATCATATGTTACGTAATCAATAATCAGTAACTTATTACTTTATGCTTGCAAATAATGAAAAAGGTAACGAGCTATCATTACAAGGTAATGCATGAGAATATCGCACCCATTACCAAAGTGTTGCTGGGATATAAAATTTGAGGTTATTTTGTTTTACTAACAAAATGTTGTGGTTGTCAAATCGAAATCCAGCTTAGCTGTCAAATTTCATAGTGCAAACGGTAGCTCCGTTTGGAAACTAAATTTAACTCGGTTTTAGACGAGATTTTGATAAGGTGTGAATCAGCATAAGAGAGGAGGTTATAGTGGATGACATGTGCCATTTTTTGTCAAACAATAAATATCAAAAGTTGGTCTTTAAATAAAAAATAATGCTTTGTCATGAAACTTAATTTAAATGTGTGTGTTAAAGTTGTAACACTAAAAAACAAATTACCCTGTATATCGTAGATATTACTGAAGTATTGTCATCACAAACATAATCGGATTAAGTGAATTGTGTGTTGTTCAGCAAAAGTGTTTAGCACAGGAATAAATTGCAGTAGATACAACTACTACTACTATTACATTAATTCACCTTTGTACAAATCTATGTGCATGCAGCTTAAATAATTTGTTTTTTTTTAAATCTCAACTTTATTATCATTTTCAACCATTCATAAGATGAAAGTGTTTTTTGTATAGGCGTAAAAATATCCATGGATGTATGAATATATATTTTATCTTGGATTCGTGGTGTATAAAAAAATAGTTCTGCCATAAAACTATTTCAAAAGTTTAAGCTGCATGTTAGAATTTGGTTGGTATCGTACATAGTGTTATGGTTTATTTTATTGTACGTATCATAATGTATTTATTTATATTCCTTTTTGGTTTTATTCTTTATGAAACTTGTATTTAATACACTCATCTGGCGTCTATCTCTTCTCTATTTAAAAGCTGTGAAGCATTGTATTAAATGTATTTTGTTTTCCTTTTCATAGTAATATTTACAGTTTACAATGACCAGAGCAGTGACTTTCATGCAAATGCATGTTTGAATTTTGGTTTTTCGAATCAAAAAATTTTTGAAAAAAAGGTATCGATTGTTCTTATATCAAGTCTTTAGCAATTTATTTTTATTTTTTTGCTGAAATTGTGTTTTCAGCAAAAACTTTAGTTATATTTGATTTTTAGTAAAAAATATTGTTTAGTAATTTTTTTTTTGCTATTTACATTTTACAAATCACAGAACTTTTACAGAATATTTACAATTTTTTTTGCTAACTTCAAAAATCATTTTACAAATTTTCGAAAACCGATTCGCTAAAATTAGTAAAAAATTTACTAATTTTAAAAAGTGGATATTGAAAGAAATGTTATTTCTAATAATTAAAATTTATACATACAAATGTTACATAGGTTGAAAAAAGCGATCGGAAGTAAAAATACGTTTCACAACCGACTCATTTTCAAAAATAGGACATCCACTTAAAATAGCACTAAAAACTTTTTTAGTTCTAAAAATAAGCCCATAAAACAATTCAAAATTTACCATTAGAATCCAAAAAATTTACTAATAAAAAATTCGTTTATGTTTTAACTATTTTTTAAGCCTTTGATTTTTTTTTAATTTTGTCTAAAATATTTTTTGAAAAAAAAAAAAATGTTGCTCGATAAAAAACAAATTTGTATATTCGTAAGATTATTTCAAAAGAAATCAGCAGCTATAAAGTGTAACAAGTGTATCTAAAAATAATTAAGTTGTGCATTTTAATAATATTTTTTTATAAATTAAATTTTTGCTATATTTTACAATTCATTGAGTTTACAGCAATTTACTAAAATTTAATAGCGCCTACTAATTTTTTATACTAATTTGATTGTACTAATATTAAAAATATGTAGTAAATTTTTTTTTGCTGATTTTAGCGAATCGATCTTAAATTCCACTTTGCTAAGATTTGCAAAAAAATACTGCCGGGCTCAAATTAGCAAAATTTCCTGTAATAACAGCAAAATTTTAAGTTGACATTACAGACTTCTTTTGTTGAGTGCATGATTGCGCCCAATTTAATTCAGAACGTGCACTAATATTTCATAGCAAAAACCCCAACTCACTCCTCTGTATTCCCTCCCGCACAATATACAAGTTCCTCAAAAAAACTAAATTATACGACAAAATTTAATAACTTTTACACTAAAATAAATATAACAGTTTTTGCAGTCACATCAACAAGCGTTGCTAATTTAGTAGCTGGCAAAACATTGTGAAATGGGTTTAAAACTTGTATTTTCTTACAATATTTTATACTGCACTCAGTCTTAGCAAAAACCACCCAGTTTTTGGCTCTTTCTACCTATCACCACCTATTTTTTATAAAGAGAATGGAATAATTCCGCCAGAAGAATTGTGCGTATTGTTATTGTGTAACGTGACGTTACAAATAACCTACTTATTCATATACCTAATACAGTTACTGATGTCCATAGCCAACATTTTATTATAGTAATTCTCATTAAGTTGGTAAAATTTATTACATATAGTGTCAAAGTTTAGAGACAAAAAGCGCGAACTAGGATCCAGCTGGAGTTCGAGTATATTTCGGCTAACAGCCGAAGTATGACTTGTAAGCCAACTACATACTCGTTAGTTAGAGGTTACCTGACTCACCTGCCGATTATTCTCGTGAGTCACGTAAACACAGTAACCGTAGTTTGAACCGATTTAACCCGACTCACCTGCCGATTATTCTCGTGAATCACGTACACATAGGAACCGTAGCTAGAAGCGATTTAACCCGACTCACCTGCCGATTATTTTCGTGAGTTCCTTAGAGTTATTTACTAACCAAGAACCTTTCCCCGATCTCACCTGCCGATAATTCTCGTGAGTCACGTCGACATAATAAACGTAGTTAGTTATACTCGTGAGTTAGTAAGGACCATTTACAAAACCTTTTCGTTCGCATTTCACGAATTAGCCCGACTTACCTGCGGGTTACTTCAGACCCTTGTCGTACTCCGACCTAGGGAATAGTTTCGCTATAACCCCAAAAGCGACTTGTCTATGCCATAAACTGCTTTCCGTTCTCGTCACCTACGGAAGCGATTATACTAATCATTAAAGGAAGCAGACCTTTAATAGACCCAACCAACCCTGAGTTTTCCCTGACTGGAAAACAAAACTGCATTACAATTGTAACAAAAACTAATCACATCCAATTCCCTTTCACTTTATAAAAACAGTGGGTTCATCTAGTATAAACATAAAATCATTGTATAAAAACAACAATTCAAAATTTTATTTTGGTTTTAGCACACCATGGCGATGTCTCTCACGTCCTAAAAAACGTTCTCTTAGTTTTGTATGTGCAGATTTCAAAGGTTCAGCATCTTTTTAAATTGGATTTTTGCGATTCCAATTGAATTTCTTTGCAAATCCAATTAGTTTTTAGCAGCTTTCCCAATTGGATTTGGAAAAAAGGTTTAAAAACAGGGAAATTTACTTTACAGGGAAATTTGCTCAATTTTCCCCTGTTTTCTCAAAGTTTCCGAACCTTTGTATTCTGTATAAAATTTTATTTGGCTGCTGACGGCGTTGCATCCTCTATACTATTCTTCCTCTATGGTTTTAGCGATGTTTCTTACAGTTACGCGCAGTCTACCTACTGTATTCATAATAATAAGTGTGTTTGCGAACTCAAAAATTTTGTAAAAATTTTTACCGGAAGGTGTTTGTTTACGTAAATACTAAGTAATGAGAGAGAAAATATAGAGTAAAGTGATAGTTCGATGCAAGGGAACTTTTTTTACTGGATAAATTTTTGCCAATAAGAATTCGTAAAAAACGGCTGATTAAAAAAAATTTAATTGAAAAACAAAGAATTTGTCCAAACACATTACATATATATTTATAAAAGTAAAAAAAATATATATATGTAAATATTAGTTTATTTACGATGAAAGAAGTAAGATGGAAGCCCCGAATGTTCCTGAAGCACACTTCACACCTAATTTCCGTTTTTTTATTCATATTTCCATATTGACCGCTTGAATTTTCTTTTTGTTTTTTATTTAACTATCTAATTCTTAGAAATTTTCCATTTCCGTACTTTGTTTTTGATATTATTCCTTTTGGGAGTAAATTTTGTCTTACTCTCTGTAATTTTGTTACTGAGTAATTTTTACTTAACTTTACTGGAAAAGTACACAAACGAACCTAATATTTAATAAGATAGCAGAAAGTTATCATCAACTGCAGCAAAGTTCAAGTACGAGTATATTTATAAAATTATAATATGAATGTATGAAGGCATTACTTTTAAAGTGGTAAAAGTCCACTGTTAGCCCGAGTAAAAATTGTATATAATTCCATATATAAATGGATATTTTTTCCAATATATAACCCGATATAAATATAAATTGGTCTATTAAATTATATCACAATTCAGATCCAAATGTAACACAAACCGGATCTAATTTAGATGTACACTGATGTATTTAGACGGAAGGGAATGTAGAATGGATTTGTGATGATAAACGAATTTGTTGCCAATCGAATGAATTTTCCTGTTGTGACTACCGAATTTTGGTTAAGGCTGCCGAAATTCAGGTGTCAGAGTTAAAATGCTGTTATATTTACAAAATTTTATGTTGTGACAAGCAAAAAATTCGAACCATACGATTGTTTGAAAAATTAAAAAAGACTTTATATGGTGAAATATGGGGGTTTTTAATCAAAATACGTATGGGTAGCAACTTAAAATATTTTTTTAGACTTGACATCGATTTTAAATACAGTTTCTATTCTAACAAGCCATAAATGATCAAAATCGTTAGAGAAACAAAAAAGTTACAACGGGTTTCATTTGAATTTTACCTCAATTGAATGTTGAAGCTGACATGGCATGCACAATGTGCAGATGCATGCTGTGTAACTTATCAACTTTTGCACATTTTCTTTCTTTGCTTTTTGTTTTAACTGTGTTCCGTCTGGTTAATTGTATTGACGCTCTCATTTGTTTGAGTAGATGGTTCGTGATAAGGAAAACCACACCTATATAGTCCTTTCTCGCTCTCTCTTTAATTTACTATAGGTTAAGATTTTTTGATAATTTATGGTTTGCTAGTACAGAACCTGTATTTAAAATCGATGTCAAGTTTATTTATCCAAAAAAAAACATTTTTAGTTGCTTAAACATACGTATTTTAATTAAAAAACCCCAAGTGTCTTTTAATTTTTCAATGAAATTTGGGCAGAGATTAGCGTTATCCGAACGGCCCCAAAATTTTTATTGAAGGCTTGTAGGCCAAATGGAAACTTTTTCGTCCCGACAATCAAGGACCGCAGCAACTTGAATTTTCTGCCTCATATGCTATATACAGGTTCGTTGAAAAGTTCCTGCGCTCGAAATGAAAGAATACTGTTTTTGTTACGAAATATATTTTTTTATTCAATATAATCTCCTAGAAGCTCAATACACTTGTTCCAATGATCTTCCGATAATTTTATCCCATCCTTATAACGGTTTTCCGGAATCTCTGCAAAATAACCGTCTTTATTCGACGAAAAATGCTTTCCACGAAGGAATTGTTTGAGATTTCTGAAGAGATAGTAGTCACTGGGAGCCAAATCTGATGAATACGGTGGATGTTCAAGCAATTCGTTCTTTAATGCTTTGAATTTAGCCATCGTCAAAACACTTTTGTGAGCAGGTGCATTGTCTTGATGAAAAATAATTTTTTTCTTCTTTAAACCAGGTCTTTTCTCATGAATTTTTGCATCCAGCTGATCCAAAAGGCTGCAATAATATTCAGAGTTGATTGTGTTACCTTTCTGCAGATAATCAACAAAATTCCTTTTGCATCCCAAAAAACTGATGCCATAACCTTCTTTGCTGATCGTTGTGACTTCACCTGCTTTGGAGCTGATCAACCAGCTTCAGTCCACTGTAAACGTTCTTGTTTCAATTTAGGATCATGGTGGTAGATCCAAGTTTCATCCATAGTTATAAAACGACGCAAGAAGTCGGTTTTTTCGGCTTAAAACGCTCCAAATTACGCTGAGAAATTTGTTTTCGATCCAGTTTTTGTTGAATTGTTAATGTGTGCGGCACTAACTTTCCAAACAGTTTTTTTATACGTAATTCTTCATGTAAAATATGGAGTACTCGTTCGTCTGAGATGCCTATGGCATTAGCAATTTCACGCTTAGTCAAACATGGATTTTCACTAACCATATTATGTACCTGCTCAATGATTTCTGCTGTGGTTGCAGTTTTTGGTCGTCCTTGCAGTTTTTGGTCGTCCTTCGTCTTTAAGGCTGGTACGACCAAGTTTAAATTCACCAGCCCAAAATTCAACGGTGCGTTTTGGAGGTGGGGACTCCTTATACACTTCTAACAATTGTTCATAAATTTCCTTTGCTTTTAAACCCTTCAAAACAAAGAATCTAATGACTGCACGATATTCAATTAAAAAAATCAATGACACGTCAACTTCAAATGGCTTGTAAACAAAGAAAGAATTGACAGAATGACTTGCAACTTTGCATGTGTTCTCAGGACAGTTATACCAACTTGAGAAAAAAAAGTTTGGAGCTAGCAGTGCCATCTCTTGGTGAGCGCAGGAACTTTTCAACCAACCTGTAAAATATCATTAAAAAATTTTGGTCGACTTTAAACGGAGTAAATATGCCGCTAAAGTGTCAGTAAAAAAATATATGGATCAAAGTTTCTATGTATTTGTTTTTTAGATCTGAACTTGTATTCGATCTAAAGTTTTTTATATTTTCTAAATTGTTTCCTTTTGGTTGGCCTAGAAATTACATTTTTAAGCCAATGAAAAAAGTACAAGTATGTAATATGCTAAGCTTAAGACTAAATTCCAATGTTCATTGATACCCCCATATCTTGTAATTATAATATAACTCATTTGTAAATAATAATTAATACACACAAACAAGTTTTTGTTTTTTTTTTTTAATGTTTCCCATAAAAGTCTAAAATTAAACAAAACTTTTTAAACGTATTAAAATACATAGAATTAACCCTGCAATGCTCTTTCTTCAGGGAGAGAGAATATGAATACTCTACAAAATATTTATTTATTGCTTTTCTTAGGCGATACAGCAGCATAATAAAGGTTGAGGGCGAATCAAGAAATTTAAGATTCAAATAATTTCGGTTTTTTCTATAAACAACACTATTGGTTGTATAAAATCTAATATCGAAAATTGTTGATCTAGTGTTCTTAGTTTAGAAGTTATGGTGGTTTTCGCTTTTTCAAAATACCGAAATTTAGCCAAAACATACACAGAACATCAACTCTGAGTGTATCAGTAAAAGGTATCCGACAATATTCTGTGAGTCCTAGAGCACTCTGAACTTACTTTTTCTTATTATTAGGGCAAGGAAGTTCATGCACTTATAATCGTATTTTATGTAACTAAAGTTTGTATTAAAAATCTAAAAATATTAATTTAAAACTTAAAAGCATTCATTTATTATTGAGGTTTCAGTATTATCAATTCTGTTTAAGTATTTTTTGTTTTAAAATGTGTGCTTAAATTAAAAATTATCGTCAGAAAATTTGGGGATTGTAATTTTTTATCCGTTGTTACTTTTTTACGGAATTTACGGAATTTGTCCATTGACGACAAATGGCAGGGATACATATATTAGTTACATTGTTTTTTATATATATGCATAAGCAGTTAAAAAAAATTATATGACGACACATTCCTTTAGAGTGTTGTAAATCGGGGAAAAAATTAAAAATTCAAAGTCAAAGGGTTAAAGTTTTTATCGAACTGTTATGACAGTCATGTATGTACATAAAAACACAATTAAGGCGGAATTGTTTCAATACCACCACTATCTTTTTATTAAGCGGATATATTTTTTTTTTTATTGATATCACATATTTTCGTTTTTTTTTTGTTGCAATGTAAAAAAAGATCGATTCTTCCGAATTTAAAATTCCCTACTTTCGTTTCTTATCTACATTCTTAATTTTTGATTCACATTTTATCTGTCAATTTTTGTATTAATTAGAAGACACTTGGCTTCTACTTAATTAAGTTATGAGGTGTCAATTTGTAAATCGTTGTAAGTACATTCACACAAAAAAAACTTGTAAAAATAGCAGAAAAAGCTACTAAAAGTAAGTTTAGGAAAAACCGCTGAAATTACTAAATTTTTTTGCTAAATAAAACCGCCAAATTTTAACTAATTGCAAATAACAATTTTCTTGCTTAAATTAGCAAAAAATTAAAAATATTTTTTGTGACTATCGTACTAATATTTAGCTTATATTTTGCTGATTTTAGCAGGATAAATTTACAATTTACATTTAACTAAAATTTAATTCAAACAAAAATTTTGCATATTTAACAATTTTATTTTAAGTTTTCTTATCTTTCAAATTCTTTTCTATGAGTGTATGATAAAGTATTTAATAAAATGGTCTTTTTCTCGAGGATCCTGGTCCGAAACAAAGTCCATTTTTGGAAAGCAACCTGAGGTCCAAAGGTTAGTCATACCTTAACAATGATAAAACATTTCCTTCTTAGCCTTTCCCTAGTGTGTGGATTGAAGCACAGAAACATTCGTTATGTTGGAAAATTAAAGTAAATTGATAATATCACAATTTTACTAAATGGAATGTCAAAATAATTTCACCAACCTATTGTGTAGGGTAAAGAAAATATTACAAATAATACACAACTGTGCAGTAAGATGACTACGGTTATTTATGATCTTGGCGACAAGATTATGATTTGATGCATTACTTCTTTCTACCCAAGTCGGAACAAAACGTATAAAAAAAACAAGAAATATTAATTATGCAATTAACATAAAAATGGTGATGATTGCACAATTAATATTTGATGAATTTTATCGTGGGTCAATTGACAATTAACGAAAGTTGTAACTTTCCAACCAGGTGTTTTCATATGCTATAAAGTGTTGACAAACAACTGTCAAAGTCATCTCATCTCAAGTGAAGACACTTAATTTTAATGTTATTGTAATATCATGATATCATTGACCTGTAATCGGCTCTTGTCATGATGTCTGCCATGAAATGATACTTTTAGTTTTTTTTTTTTATTTTAAATAAGCAATGAAAAAACAACACAAATTTTGGTAAATAAAAATGTATTATTTGGAAAATAAAATTTATTTTTTATAAAATTTATTTTTCATAAAATTTTCTGTTTTACGAAGAAAAAACTATGATATTTCTTAAATGAAGTGGGTAATTTTTCTTCACTAAAGTGCTATTGACATCATTTTGACTTTTCTTTGTAATCAATTTGGCAAATATTCGTTTTCGGTCGATTTTTTTTTGGATAAAAAATAATAATACAATTTTTTAAGTATATTTTTCGAGCGAAAGCATTTTTTCCGCTAAAAAGAAATTTATTTGAGGAGTAAATCGGGGTTTGACTATGTGTTTTTTAAATTTCATTGGATGTTTTTTAAAAAGTTGCTTTACTGCAGAGAGAAAAGAGATTCAGAGATTCAACCGAATTTTTTGCCAACCGAATAGTTTGGATGCAGCAAACGAATTATTTGGTTGTCGCTACCAAATCAATTCCTGATCCAATTAAAATTTATAGTTTCAACAGAAATTCTGTTCAATCTCCAATCAAATCATTCGGTTGGCCAGAAATTCGGTTGTCACAATGAATCTCTTTTCTCTGTGTAACGGAAAAATAGTTCTTCATTTATAAGGAATACTTTCCTTATAAATGATTTAAAAAGTCTTGAGCGTGAATGCCATACATAGCTCATAAACATTTCACACTGCGAAATGAACAATGAAATTTCCCAAATTGTGCGGCCACACACGTTTTACACACAGTACACACACTTTTGTAGGAAAACCTATAATACGGTGTTTATTGTGTAGAGTTTTATTTGTTTCCCAAAATTTTCAAAATATGTATAAACATATAATGTGTAATGTAAATATTTACATATTCTTGCTGATGGCTGATTGCAAATGATTCTTCAAGAGATTCTGCATTTCTGCCAGTACAAATAATTAAGACAAAACGCCAACATATTTAAAATTTGTACGTTTTTAGGGTCAACACATCTTTGTGTACCGTAATGCAGATTCAGTTGATTCATTCATGTACGGAGTTTCTTTTTCCAGAGATGGGTCTTTGTATGTGCAATGAGCTTTTTATTAATAATTAAATTCTTCAATCTCTTCATGTTAACCTCTTAACGCCCTTGTCGACGTATATTGACGTTTACTTTTTAAGCTACAAAAACATATTAGATTCAGAATCAATATAGAAGCAGACATAAAATCTGAATAAAATTTGCTAGCAAGTAAATAAAAAATGAGATTATTTCCAAATAGAATTTCTACTTTTTCTATAAAAGAAACATTCACATATGTGATGATGTCAATAAAAGGATCGATTTATAAACACTTATACCGATCGTAGGACCTCTACGCCTTTTTAAAATTTTCGTTATAATTTCGGTCCGATTTTAAAGTATGATATATCGACGTTTTTGTCTCGATGAGATCAATGTCCTTGCAAAAATAATTTAGATTCGAAGGTGTCCGGCCAACTTTTTTCTGGTACGGCGTTACATATTTTTTTATTAACTTTTCGAAATGTATACAATGCAGTTCAAAAGATCCATCTCGTGAAAGTTTTATATGAATAACGTAGAGCAATAAATATTTTCAATATTTATGTATTTTTTAAAAATTCCAACCCACTTAGGCCGGCTTTTTAGGATGTAGATTATCTTTAAACTCAGTTTATCGCAGTTTGTAACTTGAATACTGATTTTGAAATTTGTTTTAATTTATTTTATGTGAATGAAGACCAAAATTTTATGTTAATAAACATGGAAATGACAGACAAAATTCGTTTTCGGTTTAACTAAACCAAGATTTACTCACATCCCAAAAACTCAGCCTTAGACAAAATAATACCAATTACATTTACTAAAATTTAGTCATTTTGTGTTTGCAAACAAAAACTTAAAAATCCACAAATCAATCCAATATAAAAATAAAGAATTTGTTTTATTTTACTACGTACTGAATGCGTGATTGTGAAGAGGTTCAGAAGATAATTGGACTAAAGCTACAAGCTTTTTCTTAATAAACTCACTTAAAATATGTTTTAATATTCCACTTGTAATTAATAAAAATTATGTATTTTTATTAACTTGATTCAGTTTAAATTTCTTACTAGTACTTATATTCGATTTTTATAAACTAGTCCCAACTCTGATTGTTAAACACTTGCCACTAAGATATCACAGCAATAACAGAGAAACATTTTATTTCCGGCAGGTAGCACAAACATTAAACTATTGTCTATGGATCACACAGAACTTTACAGTCTGCTCAGTAAATCTTGATTTGTTGAATGCAATTAAACGGCCAAAAGTTTAAAATTTACGATTTACGAACAGGCCATGCTGCGTTTAGACTGGAAAGTTAATTTTAATTGCAACCATTAGCAGTTAATACAATCTTTACTAGATTGACTCTGCAGTGTAAATTGGCTGTAAGGTGTGAAAAGTGTACATTTAATACATTTAAACAGCCACAGATGGCAGTAGCGATAGATGCGTATGATTAATATTATTTACTTAATAATTCCACAACACGAATGCGTAAACAATGCGTAAATTAAAAATGTATACAAACAATTTAATGCCTGATGGTGAAACATTAGCATTTTGAAGATTAACTAATTATTAGAAAATCAAAATTATACAGAATTTCCAAGAATAATTCATCGCATGCAAGTGTACTTAATATTGAATTTTAAATGGTTGTGCTTTTTTTTAGCAGTGTGTATTTCCTCTGGAATTTTTTGTTTGTATTTTAGTCGATTAATCAGTGTATGTGTGTAGGCTTGTGCAAAATATTTAATTTTTATGGTAATTTTATTAGGCGCCTGCGCCCCATTTGCTTAATTATTAATTGCCTTGAATCATGGTATTGTATTATTTTACATACAAACTCTCCAAAAATTCGTATTTATAGTGTTTATAAACAATTAAATTTTATGGTTTTCTATTTTATTAAACAACGTTGGTAGGGAGTGCAAAAAATTATAGATTAGGGTGTCCCGATAAGGAATGTTTGCGCAAAAGATAGGTATTAATGATCGGAATACGGGAAAAATAAGTAAACAATTTTTGAAGGATGTTATTGATTTAAAGGCATATTGGGAAGAAATAAAGTTTTAAATTTGTGCACAAAATTGGTATCAAAATTTGCGTAATGATGATGCCGTTACAAAAAAAAATATATTTTAAATTTTTGTTTGATTAATTTAATAATAAAAAACATGCGCATGAATACACATTCATTCACTGTTATTACTATTATTATTATTATTATTATTATTATTATTATTATTATTATTATTATTATTATTATTATTATTATTATTATTATTATTATTATTATTATTATTATTATTATTATTATTATTATTATTATTATTATTATTATTATTATTATTATTATTATTATTATTATTATTATTATTATTATTATTATTATTATTATTATTATTATTATTATTATTATTATTATTATTATTATTATTATTATTATTATTATTATTATTATTATTATTATTATTATTATTATTATTATTATTATTATTATTATTATTATTATTATTATTATTATTATTATTATTATTATTATTATTATTATTATTATTATTATTATTATTATTATTATTATTATTATTATTATTATTATTATTATTATTATTATTATTATTATTATTATTATTATTATTATTATTATTATTATTATTATTATTATTATTATTATTATTATTATTATTATTATTATTATTATTATTATTATTATTATTATTATTATTATTATTATTATTATTATTATTATTATTATTATTATTATTATTATTATTATTATTATTATTATTATTATTATTATTATTATTATTATTATTATTATTATTATTATTATTATTATTATTATTATTATTATTATTATTATTATTATTATTATTATTATTATTATTATTATTATTATTATTATTATTATTATTATTATTATTATTATTATTATTATTATTATTATTATTATTATTATTATTATTATTATTATTATTATTATTATTATTATTATTATTATTATTATTATTATTATTATTATTATTATTATTATTATTATTATTATTATTATTATTATTATTATTATTATTATTATTATTATTATTATTATTATTATTATTATTATTATTATTATTATTATTATTATTATTATTATTATTATTATTATTATTATTATTATTATTATTATTATTATTATTATTATTATTATTATTATTATTATTATTATTATTATTATTATTATTATTATTATTATTATTATTATTATTATTATTATTATTATTATTATTATTAATTTACAAGAAATTAATTTAACGGGACACCCTATTATATGTACATATCGTACTTTTTATTTGATAAAAAAAGTATGAAAAACACGCAAAAGCTATTTAAAAAATGAGGAAAATTATTTAAAAATTTTGTATATAACGAGTTTTTGTTGTTGCTTTTCAATTATTATGCAAACACTTAAAAAATTGTGTTTTCCCTTATTACAAATAAAACCAATTTTTGGGGTTTTTTAAACCTTCTTAATGTAAGCGATTCAATTTCTTTTAATTTTCGTCTTTAGTCCGCTAAACACTTTTTTTTTTTTGTACTCAAGAATTATTTTTTTTTTTTTTGTGGATTTCACCTTTTTTACCTCATTTTTAAGATTTATCGAAAGGAGTTTAGTTACAATTTAGTTTGGTTTTGAGAACTACGTAGAGTCCTCTAACAACACGTCCAATTACAATTCGGACACCATTTAGTCAAACATTCCGGCGATTGAGGAGACCTATGCAGAATTATTCCATGAACATTTTTGATACCAATTTTGTAAAAAAAAATGTATAAAACTTTTTGTTTTTATCAAAATACACCAGTCAGTGATTATATACAAAAATAAATTATAAAGTTATTTTAAGGAGGGTATTATTCCGGCAAAATTATTTTCCAAATTCCAAAATATAAAAATTGTAGTTTAAAAAATTACATTTGTTATTCAAAATCTATCAAATGTAATTCCAAAAATACTAAATGCAATTCATAAAATAATTATTGTTTTTTATAAATACAGTCACACCCAAATATTTACGTACACTCGCAATAATTATAAAAAATGTCAAAAATTTACTTTTTTGAGAAAAATTATTTATAAAGGTGTTCATTAGTATAAAAAATACGTTTGTGAAACATTTAATTTTTTACAAAATTGTTAATTTTTGAAATTTTTTTTATAAAAATTGTGAGTGTGCGTAAATATTTTGATCTGACTGTATTTTTAAAAACTGTTGTCATGTTTACAATTAATATTGTTTGAAATTGACGTGTGATTTGTTTTGAATTGCAGGTGAAAATGTTGTAAACGTTATTCGTAACTCAAAAACTCTCAGATATTCAGAAGAAAAAAATAAAATTTAATTGTTTTTATAAGATTTAAAAACAAAAAAATGTATGTTTGTAAAAATCGAAAAGATAAAGGATCTCTATTGCAAAGAATCTCTACTGTACCACTATTTGCAGACACTGCCGTACGTTGTTATTTTTGGCGTCTCGTTGTTATTCTGGGCCATCACTAACATCGTTAAAGTTTTTCTCAAAGATTTTTCTACTGAAATTTGTATTTTAAAAAATCGCCAACTTATCTAGAGAAATTTTCCTTTTTTCTCTAGTTATTCTCTTAAGTTAAGCAGATATTTTTTTTGTTAGAAAAGCAATCTTTATATTTATTCGTACTACTCTTTTTTCTTCTAAATTTTCAGATTTAAATATATTTTTTTAAAAAAATTTACATTTGGAAGGTTCGTGAGCGGCCAATTTGTAAATGTCTCATGGGGTCAATGAAGAAAACTTTTGTAAAAACCGCTGTTTTAAACAATAAAAAAATACTGTGTCAACACTTTTTATTTTGCTGTTGATGTGTAGTATTTGTAAAAACAAGAAAGAAAAATGATGAAAAATCATTCACAAAGATATGGGGGTCATTTGTTATAGCCAAATGCTTTTGTTAGAAAAGCAATCTTTATATTTATTCGTACTACTCTTTTTTCTTCTAAATTTTCAGATTTAAATATATTTTTTTAAAAAAATTTACATTTGGAAGGTTCGTGAGCGGCCAATTTGTAAATGTCTCATGGGGTCAATGAAGAAAACTTTTGTAAAAACCGCTGTTTTAAACAATAAAAAAATACTGTGTCAACACTTTTTATTTTGCTGTTGATGTGTAGTATTTGTAAAAACAAGAAAGAAAAATGATGAAAAATCATTCACAAAGATATGGGGGTCATTTGTTATAGCCAAATGCTATTGACCTCCTTCTACTTTTCTTAACAATGTATGCACATTTCGATCAAAAAATGCAAAATATTCAAAAATAAAAGAATAAATTAAAATCCGTAACTTTTTCTCGCAACGAATAAATATCAAAATAAATCAATGATACAGCTTAACTTCTTTCTGGTTGCCCTGCTAATGAATATCGCTTTTTAGAGTTTCAAGCATCCAAAAATAATTGCAAATATAACGCAATATAATGTTGTGCCATTTTTGATATCTGCAAAAATTTTAAAAAGTTATAAACCTAATGGGAATGGTATGATTATTTAATGAGCAGTTATTTAGTACCCTTCAATGTCACTCCAATATACACGTACTTATTGCTGCAAGATACATATGTTTGTATGTATGTATGTCTGTATGTTAAACCAGTTCCGTTTGCTACAAACATCACTTGCAATTTTCTCATCATTCTTAATGGACGAGTAACCGGTATTTGCTGCTTCAAGCATCTGTGTGGCCGGCCAACAGCCGCCCCAATTATGTATTGTGTGTGTGTGTGTGTGTGTTGAATGCCAACAGCAATTGTATAAAAAGTGAAACCATCTCACAGAAAATAAGGCAAAATAAAAAATGCACTGGATGATGATGCGAAACTTTCAATGCATCAACTACATGAAAACATAGCCTTCCTCGTTCTAGTTTTTTATTTTGTCGTTTTACGTTTAGGAATTTAAAACTCTCTCACAATCTCGATCAATTAAATGACAATTGCATTGAAGTCCCTTTGAAGATTTTTAAATTTATTTTTACTTCATGTATTGATAAAACAATCACAGGTGGTCTGAAAAAACGAATTAACACAACAAGTACATTTTAACACCATTTCCTTCTCTATATCCTTCATATGAAAACACCTGCAGCAAGATCCTATATAATCAGATACGTTACTAATTAGAGGTGTCCAAAAATGTTTTCATTGGCATATAAAAATTACTGATTTAAAATTTGGTGACGAATGAATAAGGAAAAGTCGGCCCGTAATATCGATTGCAATTTCGTTTAGTTCTTATAAGTCCGAAACAAATGACAATGAAATAAATTGTGTTTCTAAAATTTTTAATACTTGTGGGTTATTTTGATCCGAATGCGTATAATGGTTAGTTTTAATGTTTTTTCTTTAAACTTTTTGATTTCAGACTTTGAAGGATAGTTAAATAAAGCTTCATTAAAATCTGTAAAACCCTACTTAAAATATGTTAATAAATTTTCGTGAAAAACCCGCGATATTAAACAAATTACTTTTAACAACGGCGGAAACATTCTAAATAATATCCTTATTATTTAGGTAAACACTCGCTGAATTTTTTTATATAAACTCAGAAAAAAAAGTTAGTTAGAAAAAAAATTTACGAGGTGAAAAAAAATTTTTGAGGTGAAAAAAAATTTTAGTGGTGAAAAAATGTTTGAGGTGAATACAAAATATTTACTGCTAAGCGACTGGTGAAAAAATATGAGAAAATATGTTATGTACGAGTCGCTACTATGAAATTGTACTAAATTTTTATGGGCAATTTAGAGGCACCTTTACATTTTCCCTTTTTTTTTAACCATGAACTGCACCAAAAACACATTTTAAAGCATAGTTTTTGTCAAATACTCAATTTTTTTCCGGCTAATGTTGACTAGCTCTGCAGCTGAATATGCCTAATGGAGAGAATGCACTTTCTGATGCGCCACGTATTGATAAATAGTTGCAACGAATGTTCTTTCTTTAAAAATTGAAGTGTGTTTTTCTAATAGAGAGATTACAGCAAAGAAATTAATTTGTTAAAGACAGAACATGAGTTGTAACTATTTGTCAATAGATGGCCTATCAAAAGGTGCATCCTCCATTAGGCATATTTTGCTGCAGAGCTAGTCTCCATTAGCCATATTGTACTACAATATGCAGTAGAGTATTATTGATTTTCTATTTTATTCGTAACATAAATGAATATTAGCCAAAAACTATAAAACATATATGTTTTAATTGCATATTATTCCTTAATTTTTTAAATCAACATTCATTTAGATGTTTAAGAGCACAATATTGCACTTTATTCGTGTGTATTTTTTTATAAAAGAAAGTATTAATATAAATATACATTTGCCAATCCCTCAATTCTCAAAAATACAAATGGAATAAAAAATACAATTTTCCTCTATAAAAATTTCTTTTTTGACATAAAAATGTGAAACAAATGCTTTTATTACGTCAAACATTTGAAAAATTGACTTTAAAATTATGTAATAAGTCTACTAGCAACATCTGAATGTATTATAATTTAAAGTATGTAGTTAATTTAATATTTTTGGTAAATAAATTAATTAAAAGCCTAATCCAAGGCTATATCGCCATGGGGCGCCAAATATTCAAAAGTAGCGGCACTAAAGCAATTATGTATTTTTCTCTTTCTTTATATATAAATTTCTTTGGACCTAGCCGTGGGGCAGAGTATTGCTTTAGTTAATTCAGTGCCACCTATTCAAAAGTAGCGGCACTTATTTCTTTAGATATAAATGTCTTTGGTTGCAAAAACAAAAAATACATTTTAAGGAATGAAACGAAAAACCAACAAAGCTTAACAGAAAAACTCAATCTGGTTTACTATATCTCCTATAGTAGCCAAAGAATTGAACGGAAAATCCTAAGAAAATGCATCGGAAAAAATTATGAAAATTTCATAAAACTATTTTCAAATACGTCTATGAAAATGCGCTATGTTCTACCCTTCTGTAGGTACGCCATGTCGTTGCAAGCCAGATTTGTTGAGAAACTTGCGCTACACTATAATATTCTTGTCAGCTAAATATACGAAAGCGAGAAAAACACCATCTGGGCTGGATCTACATATCTTTCTTCTGTCGGTATAATTAATGGACGTATTAACGACGATCCAGCTCCTCTGGACCTTACCTCATTCTATATGAGCCCAGCCTCCGGCAATCATTGAGGCTGAAGATGATATACGTATATACTAAATTTTGCATGAACTGTAATATGAATATGTTTTGTCAATTTATGTAACAGAACTTTTGTTATTTTGTTTTAGTAGTGTTATTTATTTAGTTTTAGTAGTGTTATTTGCTCTGTTAGCGACTTTAACATGTCTAAGAATGTTATTATTCTCATAGTATGTAAGACTATAAATGTAATCGAACATGAAGAAGACTTAATAACATTTTTACTTACTTAACAGAAAAAAAAAAATAGATACAGAAACATTGTACAAATTTGTATGGAAAATTTAGAGGTACCTTCACATTTTCACTCATAACTTTTGAACCGCTGAACCGATTTTGCTCATTTTAAATACCAAACTGCTCGGGAGGATGTTCAATAATCTGGGTAAAAATAGGCACCCCCGCTTGCGTCTTCGCGTCGTGATTTCAACAGACAGACGGACATCGCTAAATCGACTTAAAATTGCATAAGGATCACGAATATATATACTTTATGGGGTCTTAAACCTATATTTCGACATATTACAAACGGAATGACAAAATGATATATACCTTCACCAGATGTGGTGGAGGGTATAATAATTGCAAGTTTTGTGAAACTTGTTTCACACCTCTATATAAATATGTGATTAAAGTGTGTATCAGTGTGTCATTACGTTTGACACACATCGAAAAATTGGTCTAAGATCCTTTTGCAATTCTTAACCAATCAAGCTATGTTCGTCTGTCCATTGAAATTGTGATCACGACACAATGACGTTTGTTGTTCTGCCGAGCAGTTATTAAATAGACAAACAAAAAGCAAACAAAAACCCTCAAATTCATTAGAATTTGACATTTTTTTTTTAATTTATTATTTTTTTACCATTGTAGTTTGGTCTATTTAAAAAATTTCATTGCCAAACTTTCGTTTAATATGAAATTAATGAATGATATACAATACATGACTTGAGTTTTTTTGAAAGTGGTCATTTTGACTGTGATCTTAAATATTCATAAACAAATATAAATAAATATCCTTGAAAA
Source organism: Eustalomyia histrio (assembly GCA_949748255.1). NCBI lineage: Eukaryota > Metazoa > Arthropoda > Insecta > Diptera > Anthomyiidae > Eustalomyia > Eustalomyia histrio. The sequence continues at coordinate 680,264 of OX456526.1, forward strand.
CGCTGTGATGATATTCATGAAAAAAAAGACATCATGTTGTCAAAAATATTGCATATAATTTTCAATTTTTCCACATTAAACTTCCCATTATTCGACATAAACACGATTAAATTAATTATTTTAAAGTGAAGTAATAAAAAATGAATAAAAACTCAACTAAATATAATATTTAAACATGTTGTTCATTAATTTATGTACATAGTATATTTATGTATTTGTGTACATTAGACATACATACGTGCTACTTGCAGAGCTTAAAAAGAATTTAATGTTAAATTAAAAAGGAAATATTTTTCTAATTGCAAAGATCCCAGCAAAACCTTTTTCGAATAAGTTTTTGTTGGACTATTGGGGTTTTATTTGAAAATTAAAAAAAAAAAAATATTAAAATTAAAATAAATAATTATTTGATTTGTTCAATTTCATTTCTAGTAAAATTTTAAATGTTACCAAAATACATGAAAGTACGTATATTTAAACGATATAAGTGTAAAAATGGTTAGCAAATGAAAAATATTACAAAAACTGTGAAATATATATGAGGAGTGTAGTGCACACTTTAAAGCGAATCACAAAAAGTAGTCAGTATTATCATTTGTTGTAAGAACGCTTCGGTATTTTAAGGATAACGGTAATAACTAGAATACCATTCGTTAACGGTATTTCAAAGGTGAAGATAGTCAGTTGAAAGGAATTTGAATTGATTACGGTAATACGCGGCAACCCTGAAACTTGGTTACATATTTCAAGTCAATTTAGTTTAGTAAGATTTAATTCATTTATATTCTGGCGCTGTGTAGGTGGCATATGGCATTTGCAACGTATAAACAACACTATGGCGGGTCTCCCCTTTAACATGTTGGTAATTTGTTAAATGGCAACAATGCTCTTTGCAATTAACAAATAACAACTGGTAAATATTTTTAAACAAGTGTTGTATGCACCTGTTTAACGAATATAATTCATGCTAACTATAAATTATTTGTGAAGATGTAAACTCTGGAGGGTGCAAGAGAGATAGATGATAAAAATATACTTTTTGGGATATTTTAGTTTAACGGTTGCTGCTGTGTCGGTGTAGACTAAATGTTGAGTACTGTTAAAACAACCATTCAGATTATTAACTTTTGTTCCAAATACATTTTTGTGTTTTTTTTTTTTTTTTTAAGTTATAATTACACTGGACAACATTAATCGACTATTCCTAGTTGTGACTGTCATAAGAGTATTTTTAAGACTGAAAGTCTTAACTTTCGAAACAAAACAATAATAAAGTTCATAAAATTCAAATTTTTTTTTGGCAATATTGTGATGGTGTCAATATCAGGTCTTCGTATATTCAAAACAAAAATTTTGAAAAATGTGATTTATTGTAACTGTAACAACAAACACATGGGGATTACAGTTACATAATTTTTCATAGAAATAAGCAAGTAATTCCACATACAATTACCTTTCATTTAAGTTTAATAGTGCCAAAAAAATTTTTGGGATCCCATAAGGATTTCAGATTTTTTTTTGGAATTGTTCTTAAGGCACTTTAATATGCAAACAAATTTTGACACAGTTATATACATATACAGGGAATTTAGAAAAAATGTTCCCCAACTCAGTGTGTAAAGTTAAAATTATTTTTATAAAATAATGTTGTAATTAAAATATATCAAATTAAAAAATATATTAGAATTCCAGGTAATAAGTATTCAAGCTTAAGGCCTATTTTATACAAAATTATTTATTTGTTATCCAATATTTCGCTATCTCAATGGATAATTAATTAATTAATTAATTTAAAAAAAAAACAAAAAATCCCTGAAGAAGCTATCCATTGAGATAGCGAAATATTGGATAACAAATAAATAATTTTGTATAAAATAGACCTTAAGCTTGAATACTTATTACCTGAGGGTCAATTCTCGTTCTGTCAAACGGTGAAATGAAAAGTTTTTTCACGTTTTCATAGTACTTTTGATTCGCGTTCTGTGAAAAAATGTAAAGAAATATCAAAACGTTTTCATATGAAAAAAAAAAGTGGAACGAAACAAGATTTTTTTCACGATTGCACAGCACTGGCGATTCTTGTTTTGTGTAACAGTGCAAACAACTGTCAAAATATTTTCATATGAAAAAATTGTTTACACAGACTATTTATAAGTGAAATAAACATGGAGAAGATTGTAAGAGGAAAGCGTGCCAGCGAAAGCCAAAAGGAGTATTTAATTAATTATTAAGAAAAGCATGTGGACATTGCAAACGATAAGTAAGTAGCTTAATAACCATAATCACACTATTATTAATCCCATATTTACAAATTTGTAACTGCAGATGGTGCCAAATTTAGAGACGAAAAGTGTAACAAATTGGTGGCGAGCCTTAAAAGTTTTAGTGGGACCCAAAAGGACAGTGAAAAATGGCAAAAGTATGGCATATTTATTTATAGTTTATTTATATTCTTTATGAAATTTTTTTCTTTAAGCAATATTAGACTTCATACGCGCGCCAAATATAGTTCACTTGAAGTAAGCCGATATAAATCAATGAAGTACTTGTCGGTTGTCATCTCGAATGGATTGTGGTCAGCACGAAATATGCGTCTCAGCACTCTCAAAAAATTCCTATAAATTATTAAATTATTTACTGCAATGAATGTTTGTAACATCATTGTCTTACCTTTGTTCATCCGGAATTCTTTGAGTAATATCCAATAATACAATTAATCCAGATATTTTTATATAATTATTCAAAATAAATTTTACGAACTTAATTCACTTTTGTTTACGTTTTTCTCTGTTTTGACATTTGCTTTAAATTTTGGATAACACAGTTACAAAAGTTTCATGGGTACAGTGCGAATGAAACATTTTTTTCATAATACATATGAGAATCGCAATTCATGCATTTGTGAAAAGTTCAAGTGAAAAGTGCTTATGAAAACGAAAATGAAAAGTTTTTTTCACTTCACATTATTACAGAACGAGAATTGACCCTCTGGAATTTGTATTAAAAAGGTCGAAGAAATTGAACTGAATAATTTAATATGTTAGAATAGTAATGTAATAAAGAAAAAAATAATATTAAATCGTTAAAATGTTTCCCATCGAGCAATGCCAATTTATCGTTCAAAAATGTTATGAACTACATGAAAATATTGAACATGTGAACCGTGTTTATATAACAGTTTCGAAAGCACATGCTGAATTGGAAATTGTTTTGACTGAGGCGATAAGAAGAATTCCTATTAGTTTGCTTTTCAATGCAGTTAATTCTTCTCCAAAGCGTCTTCAACGGGAAATTGATGAAAATGGAGGTAACTATGAACAATTTTTTTAAATCAAAATACAATACTGATATATACGGGTTGCTTAAAAAAATAATTTCAACTGAATTAGGGAACATTTTTTCTGAATTCACTGTACTTACTGGACACTTAAGTTATTAAAACGTGCAGTTAGAAATTTTTGAAAAATATGTTTTCGAAACAAAGAAAGCCCCATGTCTCCGAAGATACATCTGACTCAGCATTTTTGACTTGAAAATTTATTAAAAATATTTGTTTTTGTTTCAATCTACTTAATGAGTATACAAGTTTGACCCATCTATTTATTAATTGAAGTTTAAATTTTAGAACTACATAAACGATAATTTTAAAAAATTAAATTTTCAACATCCTTTTGGGGTCTTTGAAACATTACTTTTATTATACTCAAATGAAAGCTAATTTTATTTGAAATTTAAATCTTTAAAAATTGATTAAAGTATTTATCCGCAATATGGATGGATCATCTATAAAGTATTTTCTAGTGTTTCCAATTATTCGACCCTGCCGGTTAGTCGGTTAGGTCATTATTCGAAAAATGAAGAAAATTGATTAATCGGTTAGTCGGGTCGATAAATCGGAAAAATTGGCGATTATTCGGTTAATCGTTTAATGCAAAATAAATGTATTTCTTTCATCAACATAAAAAGCAGCTTTTTCCTGAAATATCAACTTAAGTCTATTGCATTCGTTTATAAAGTGTTTGTTTAGGACAATTCGAAGCATCCCGAGTCATGCCTTATAATCTGACGACTTTCTAAAAAGAAAATATCAGACATTTTGTCGATAAAGTTGGGTTTTATTTTCTTTATATGACATTGTCAAGAAAAAAATAAAAATGCTTAAATAAACAAGAGCTGCATCCAAAAAAATTCAATAACAAATTCTCAAAAAATAGTATCAATAGTTTTTGCGAAATTCACACACAATGTTTGATGGAACTGCCACTGCTCCCTGACTCTTCACTACCTCGTTTAAACTTTAGAGTTAAAGAGGTTATCTATTAGAAAAGATATATAAAAATCACACATATTTCTGACAAGTCCTTTCCGATTTTTCTGTGTTTTGTGCAATTAAGAATTCAAATAAGCGAATTCTTAAATATTTTTGACTAAACAACTTAATTCTTCTGAAGTTCCTACTCCATCAAAATTTGTTGATCATCAATCAAATTAGAAACAAAAATCCATGTTTTTTAGTTTTTATAATTTTTTTTTCATAGAGTTTTGGATAAAAATGTTTTTAGAAAATACAGTTTTCGAATTTAAAGCAATTTTGTATAATTATTTTATGACAAAAGTAACGTCAAAGTGCTTGTTAGGAATATGCCTAATCAGGTATTTCATTGCTATGGAGAAAAATATATATTTTAATAGGTTTTTTGTAAAAGCTCTGCTTAGTGGATTTGAAAATAATTTAATTGTATTTTTGTTAATGGTTTTTTCAGCGATTTTCTGCCAAAGTTAAGAAAATTAGATATTTATGAAAAATAACAGAAAAATTCATATGAAAAATTTAACCGGTTAATCGACCTATTTTAATCGATTATTCGGGTTGAATAATTCTTGGAGTCTTAAATTATTTGTTTCCACATTAACCGAAATAGAGGCGATTAATCGAGGAATCGGTTAATCGATTAACCGAATTGGAAACACTTGTATTTTCCCTTAGGTATGGATTCAAAAGTTACACAAATACAAATAACAAAGTTTAAGTAGAAGTTTTTGCAAACACCTTGTCGTGTAGTGTTATTTATGTACTTACACTACTCAAGTCTGTGTTTAAACATGTAAAAAATATGGTTTAACTCGACCATATAATAATGGTGAAAAGTTGTTTTCAACACTACAGTTTTATGTCGAATATAAACGAAGAGATGATGCACTAAACCTAAAATAATAATAATTATTGTTGCTCACTAGGGTGTCCCACAATTTTTTCGCATGCGAATTTTGCGACGTTTGATTATTATGTAGCATTTCTGAAGTTGGTTGTTGGAGTCAAATGGTAACATTTCTACATTTTTGATCGCAAATTAAAGCATTACGGGTTTAACCGTAAACGTGGTTAATCGCACTATTCAACCGTAACCGCACGATTTTTAATGCGGTTACACGGGTTTCGTAAATAATTCAATATAGAAATGTTAAAAACAAATTAAAATATTTGCATGAGTAATAAAATTTTAACGGCCGTTGCATATACATTTTGCTGTTATAACACACTTATAAATCAAATTAACATGCAAAACGGCAACAATTTTACTTAATAAGACTGTTATGAAAACCAATTAAACGTCTATGCAAAGGCCTGTAAAACTTTATGGACAAAGTTAAGGATTAGTCAACCAAAAAATTTGTTGTTGTTTTGTATGTAATTTTTGGACATTATTTTTAAAGGCGGCCATACAATTCGTTCGTTTCGATCAGATCCACACACTAGACGTTGTTTACTTCAGTTCAAGTCAAAAAACAAATCAAAAAATTTGGGCAAAAATAATCATCTGGCGTTCTAAATTACTTGGTGTTCGACTCTGACAAAAACCGTCCTTTTACATAACGTAATCACACAGACGAACAGTTTTGAACGAACGCGTTTGAAAACGGACGGTTAAAATCAAGTTGCGACAGATATTTTTTGCCACACACACCGACAGTTTTACCCGTGCGGTTAAAACTGCCACAAAAGAACAAGTTTTCAATATGAATTAAACACTATCAGCCACATGCATAGACATTTTATTGTTTTTGATAACGCACGAAATTGAAAATTGCAAAAAATATAAAAGATTATTTCCATATTGTGCCTTTGTTTGATCGCCAAAATCCACAGGAACATGGAAAGAAATTTATATACAGAATTTCTTTGCAATCGCGATTTTTATTAAATATTTATTGAAATTTGACACTTTTATTTGAAATGTAAATGGTAAAATCATATATAGTCTTATCTCATAATATATTATTATATATATTTTATGTCAGTATGCATTTCCTTGTATAACAATATATTACATTAATTTTTTTAAATTACCTTATATTGTGCCATATAAAATCACATCTAGTTATGTATTGATCTTTATAAAATTAGATATGATTTATATGATAAGATATGATATATATTACATCATATAAACTTATATATATAACACTATATATAATTTAATATGGTTTACACGGTACCATATTCACTTATGTATGACTTATACAGAACCATATACAATTATATATGCTATCTAATATTGTCCATTATCAAAAATAATTTTAATGTGGTATGAGATATAATTTAATATAAGAAATATTTTTAGATGTGGTATTAGAAATAATTGTATATGGTACAATATTTGCAAACATTTGTTAAGATATTGTTATATTTAATGCCATATCTAGAGTATTTTCGAATTTTCAAATTCCAGCCAGGGCGATAAATTTTTGTGTCTTCAATTTTTTTTTTACAAATCTTTCAAATTTTAATCCAGTCGCGAAGATATAATTATATATGACACAATTGTGTGTCAGCCACACACTGCTGAGTGCTTAACTTCCCTACGGGAAAAGGACCTATCCCAGGACACGTCACATGACCAGTTCATTGTGATAGGGACCGGTCACGGCACCGATCACTTTAACATGGGCTTGTCCTAGGAGGGAGTCAATTGCCTTCTGTGACATGTCACAGGACTGGTCTAAAAGGACAAGTCGTGACTTTTAAACCGGTCACGTGATAGGTTCTCTAGGAACCGGTGCTCTTTTTACCTATCTCGTGGTATGTTTTTTCGGAACCGGTTCAGTTTTCACCTATCCCGGGACAGGTCCCAATTCCCAACTGACCCCTTTTTTCCCGCAGCGTTACTACAACTCTGGCAGACCAAGATCAAGGCAAGGCATTGTTTTTTAGAATTTAAATATTTTTTTTCTTTAATTTTTTTTATACGTTTATTAATAAACTAAATTCCGTTTTTGTTGGATCTAATCTAATATAATTCCATCTAATATTTTTCGGATAAATTTGGATCTTACTAAATGCCCAAATATATTGCTAGATCTAATATGATCTGGCATTTTTCGGATCAATAAGATTACGGGCATAAGTTTACCATCAGACGTGAGATATAACTTATTGTTTTGGTAATAACTATCAATAAATGAGCGAGTGCGTTGCACTTGAAAGTTATTTAAAAAGTTATGCAAACAGATTCCGGTACTTTTCGAAACTCGATATCACTTAATTAAAAAAAAAAGATATTGAGTAGTTACTTTAATTATCGAATTATAAATGAGGCAAACACTCGATACCGGGTACTTAAAATATTCCCATAGAATCCCATTGCATGAAAAAACCGGTAACCGATATGTTTATGTGCAATTTCTTGGCTGTAGACACAAAGGTTAAATGATATTTGATCATGTTTTAGCGCAGACAAAATAAATGAACACGTATTTTTTTAAACGGACCAATCTTATGTTTAGTTTTTGTAGGATTTTTCATATTTCTTTAAAAGCATCTACTTATACACAGCTAGCTAGTGGTATCCATTGAAAGGTATCTCTATCTCTGGGTGAAAACAAAAACAATGACAACATACATTTTTGAAAGTATTGATGAAGATGTATATGAGTGAAGGCAGCAAATTTTTATATTTTATTCGTCATACAAGTTTTTAGCCGTTCGGGTTTCAAGTTAGATACAAGTAAATTTAAACTTTGTAAATTTCAGATATGCCCCAACACAAAAATGTTAACAATTTTTATCCTTCAATTTCAGCTTCCATATACGAAATGGGCTGATAAAAAAAATGTAGGTGTTTATTAATTTTGTCTCCTCTGCAGCCTCATCAAATTTCATCAAAATCGAAGTGAACCACTTCGCAGACCTTCCTTGTTAGATAAGTTGTAGCCAAACAAGATATCCGACACAACTAGATTGGTACATAATTTTACTGTATGTCATCCATACGTAGTTATAAAGTCAATTTTGTTTTTACAAGAAATATAAAAATATCAATGGAATTGATCTACAAGATCTAAAAATATATATAATCCTGCCTCTCAATACGATATTATTATTATTTGTTTTTGTTTTTGTTTCCAATTAATTTTTGTTGTGAGTCATCAGTATCGTATAATTATAAATTATAGCATAAAATATACATTTGAAGATACTTACATCAAGTTTGGAACGAGTTATCCTGGCATATGAACGATCGCTTAAATTGTTATCATCTTCATCTGAAATGCCATCATCATCATTATCATTATCATCATTGTTATCGACCACGTAACTTCCATCGTCATTATAGTCTTCATAATAATCTTCATCATTTGGTGATTGTGGTTGCTGTTGTTCATCTTCATATTCCTGTTTCGAAGAATGACGATGTTGTTGTTGCTGTTGTTGTTGTCCGTTGTTACCTTGATCCTCAGTTATTAAATTCTGTTTGGAAATTTCATAAGGATGTGTGGTATACTTTGTTGCATTATTAAGTCTATGGTGGCCAATGTCGCTGTGTTGTGTTGCTAAATATGGTGGCAAATGCGATGGTAGAGGCGTTGGGACAAATCTGTTGTAGCGATTATGATGGGTGTGTTCCAATATAGACTTTGACAAAGTTGCAATACCAGTTGAATTTGAATTATGATCAGTTTGCTTGGTGAGGTGGTGTGCAGATGAAAGTGTTCTAGATGCCGATGAATTGGATTTATTCCTTTTAAATTCAGAAATATCATCCTTTACAAGATGTTGTTGTTGTTGTTGTTTAATTAAAAACTCATTATCACTAGTTTCTGTCGAAGAGCTGGTTGTAAATTCTAATCTAGGTGTGGTAAGTTGTTGTGGTCGATGATCAGAATGGTGTTGTTTAACCTCATTATCATCATCATCATCATTATTGTAATTATAATGTTGATTGTGACTGTGATGATTGTGTTTTATTTGAAGTTTTCCTTCAATCTGTTGTAGTTGCAGAGTAAATGTCACCACCACCAGCAGGATAAGCGTGTGAAAATTAAACATTTTCCTAAGGTTGGGTTTAATTTAACTTTTTTTAACTTTTCTTGTCGTAAATGTTGTTATGACGAAAAGGGTTTCTTTTAAAATTTGTTTCTCAGGTTTTGTTATTATAACAGTTGATCTTTTTTATATATTTTACTATTTTCACACCTTCACATTTTATTATTCTTTTCATTCTCACTTTATAAGTTTTTTCCTTTTGTTGTATTGAAATTGTTGAATGTACTTTTGTACAATATGCTAAATATATATATTTATTTATCTTTGTAGTTTAACTTGTACATATTTATAATTCTTGGAAATTCTGCATCTATCGTCGTTTTAAATCTAAAAGCGTCGATTTGTTTAATATTCTCTATTAGTGGGGAAGATAAATAAAAATATTTATCGAGCGCTTATAATCAATAAGGGATATCTATGAATTGCCAGAATGAATTGTTCAGAAAATTTAAAATAAAATTACCATTCATGGCCAGAAAAGACAAAAAAAGCAAAATTTAATGTATTTAGCAAAAAAAAAAAAGTTCGCAAGAACACCTTTTTTTTAAAAAAAAGAACAAACCTAGCAGAAAAACTATTTTTTTTATTAGAAAAAAGCACTGAGGCAAAAAATGTAAAAGAAAGTTAATTTAAAGCTTAAAAATCTAAAGAAAAGGCTACTTTAAAGCTATAAACTGGAAAAAAACTAAAAAAAGCAAATATGAGTATAAAAGCAAAAAAATAAAAATAACAAATAAATAAAAATTTTATGCTTTCCCCTTTATTATAGTACGAGGGCGGATCAATAAGTCCGTGACTTTTTGAATGAAACACAGTTTTTTTTTTGCAAAAAAAATAATTTTTTAACATAATCTCCTTTTAGCTCAATAACTTAGTCCAACTTTTCTCCAATTTTTGTATCCCTTTCAAAAAACAGGATTGCATTTTTTGTTCTCTTAGGAGTATATTTACTCTTAAAACAAACTTTTTTACGCACAATTTTAGTAAATTTACAAATTAATTTTAAAATATGCTTAAATTTTTACGCAATTTTACTGTAAATTTACACATTATGTGTGCATAATATTACGCGTAATGTGTGTATTTTTTTCGTTTACGCACACATAGTAAATGTACCCAATTTATAGTAGGAGTACAGTTCCCTACTATAAGTTGGGTAAAATTCAACAGAAATTCATTAGAGTGTATTTAAATTTATACATAGCTATTTTATGATTGGGATTTCGTCTTTAAAAGTGATATTAAAAATAAACATATCAGATGTGTTGTTGGGAAACATATACACACCAAGAAATCTCGGTAATTTTTATTTGAAAAAATTTTCAGAGAATTTCTTTGGTTAATGAATGATATTTTTAGTTTGATTTTAGATCATGATGATAAATATAAAAATGTTAAATTTCGTTGTTGTTTAGTCTAATTGTGTGTTGTTTCGGGTTTTCTAATTTGTTTTCAATATAAGTAGACAAATATCAATCATTTACCCAAAGGGAGCATGGATAACAAGGACTCAAGACAACAAAAAAAGAAATTAGAAATTAGTTTTGGCCTACACTGTATATTGTTACTACATGCGCACCTAATAAAATCATGGAGAGCGAACTTCATTTAAAAATTTAGAGATTTAATTAATTAATTAATTGACTTTCATTTGGCCCAACACCAATGAATTCCTAAAATGTTAAAGAAGTTTCGAGAAATTTCACGAAAATTTAAAGCGTGTAATTGTATTACACCCAGAAACACGCTCTGGAATAGATCACTCCAAAAAAACTAAACATATATTCTTGCTGCGTTTGTGAAACATCAGTTCTCCACTTTAACCCTTTTTACCCCACTTACATTTGAAGCTAAAAATATTTTGTAATAAAATTCTGATACAAAAAAGTAGTATTAGGATTGAATTTGTTGTTGTTATTTTTTTTTAGATATAACACTACTGCTAAAGATTTTATTTGCACGATTGTTAATATTGTCAATTAAGCGAAAATTTATGTATATTTTGTATTTTTGCATTAATCACATTTTAATTTATATGTACGTGTGACGTTACTTAGTTTATATGGGGTATTCCATGACGAATACCAAGACTTAATCGACCAAACTACATACCCAGCAAAATCCTAGCCATAGGTATTAACCAGCAATGCAGTTTATGGTTAACATAACCTATTACCGTTAAGTATAGGCAATTTTAAAATATTTCCTTCAATGACATCCCCATGTTAAAAAAAGAGTGTTATTAGGCTATAAGTGTTAGCACTTACGTCCAATCTATCGGAAATGCGGGGGGAGCGAAAAAAATAAAAGTTTTGCACGTTGGGGTGCTTAAGTTTTTCTTAATAGCTATCGATTATTTTATGTGCATCCTTTCGACTCTCACTTGCCCAAGTGACGATCATATCCGCAGAAATTTGAAGAACGGCTCTTTTCTGGTAAAATACTTTGCTATTATTAGCGGACTCTGTGTGCACATAGTACAGTATGGAGGATTTAACGTTATTTTTACTATAAAGAAATTGAAAGTTTTTCGAAGGGTACTTTTAGGTTCCGACACTCGATTTAAGATGTCAAAAATGAGCTAAAAATTTAATTATGTAGAGTTTATTATTGGATACCTTCCTTCCTATATTTGGAAGAAATTTGGTGCTTAAATTTTTATTGGCCCAAGGAAGAACTTCATTGAATTTAGGAAAAAGTTTGAATATATTGATAAAACTTTATTAATCTTTTGTAATGAACTTTTCATCATATTTATGAAGTTTTTATAAAGTTTTCACAGAACATAATTACAGACACAGATATATGTTAGAAATGTTATCAATTATCCATCTACCATTAAATATTTTTGTTCATGTAATATTTTAAATTTCAAATATTGTTTTCTACGGTATTTTTTAATACTGACAAAAAAAAAGCAATTTTTGATTTCCCACATTTTTCAAAAAATTGTTGCATATATGAGTTTTCAATTTATAATTTTCATTTATTAATTATACAAAAAAATTCCTCTAAAGAAGTCACCCAATGTGGCGGCAAATATTATAATTAATTTTTTACATAAAAAAAGATCTGATGAAACTCATTTTAAACTAATATTTATTTATTTTATTTGAGCAGTAGCAACAAAGGCTATCGGCTCGTTGTAGCGAAAACAGACCAGAGCCTCTGGTGGGAATTGAACTCACGACGCCCGTACTGATAATCTAGCACGCCACCAACTAGCCTACCGGGGCGCTCAAGTTAAAACTAATATATAAATCAAGAAGATCAAAAAGAAAACTAACAGAAGCTATCTATCGCTGTTTATAAAATGAAAATCAGGACATTCCCCGGCATTTTGACCGCTTTCCGAAATATAACCTAAAATATAATTGGTATAGGGTATAATATAATCGGCATGCCCGACCTAAATTTTTATTTGTTTTAGACTCTGTTGAATTGTCTGATGTGTGCTCAATGTTATTGTAGCGCAGCACTATGTTATTGTAATAGAGGACATTTAAAACTACACAACAATTGTTGAAAAATAAATTAGAAAAGATGCTCTTTCCGATACCCAAATTCATGTACTAGATACATTTTAGTCACCCAAATTTGTTGCTGCAACAATTTACAATTATTTATCTATTCGTTGTACTAAAACTCTTTAAATAAGTTTTGCTAAGAAGAGATTTTGCCAAAGGTCTTACTTAAATTAGATAAATTTTAATAAGTATTTTAAAAATAAATTCTCAAGGTGTTAAAATGTTTTTTCACACATTAACTGCTGAAAAAGGAAATCTTTTAGATAGAACAAGATAACTGTATACTGTTTCGGATTAAGGGTCTTTTTTTTTTTAATTATTCATCTGTGCCCCGGCAACAATGTGTGGAATATCTCATCTTTAACAGAACATAGAAGACATTAGTTTATTCCACTCTCTGTCTGTTAATGCATGTATGGACTGGCTATTTTGGGATTTTGTCAAGTGTTTGTTATGTGCCAATGTGTTACTACTGTTTAATTGAATTTTACATTCGAATCTGGCGAATTCACGCATTAAATGTTGTATTGTACATTTAACATTTAAAAACAACGACGACGACGACCCAATTAAAATATTATAAATTTGCATGTTACACTTGAAATATTTTTTAATTATCGGTAAAACATGTTCTCGTTGTTTTTGTTTTTTTTTTTGCTGCTATTAAACGATCTGGTTAATGTTAAAAGTTTTCCATGCAGTTATTGGTTTTTATTTATATTTTATTATTTTTGCAATTCTAACTTGTGTAAATTTCTGATTTAACGATTTAAGTATACAACTTTTTTAATTTTGCACACGTTAAGGATTTATGTTGTGTTTATTTTGACTTGTAAAGATTTAAATGGAATTTATATATTTTTATTTAAATTTTTTTTCATAAATCAATTGGTCGGCATTACTTTTTTTTTGTTTGTGCAACGCCCACTAATATCTACCTTAATTTATAGCCTTAGGATATTTAAAAAACAATTTGTTTTTTTTATTAATTTTTTTGTGTTTAAACTATAAAGAATTTACCGCTTTTTTGTGAATTTGTATTTGCACGTCTTTGACAATTTAACCATCACGTTTTAAATTTAAAATACACACGAGCAGTCAGTCAGTCTCACACTCAGATAACTTTAATGAAATTTTTGTTTTATTTTTATTTTTTCTAAAATATTCATTTAATTCTTGCTTTGTTAAGGTTTAGTGACCGACCGATCTACCGATCGTTTTATAATTTTATCAGGTGTAGTAGAAAAATATTACTTGATTTTTTGTTGTTCACACAAACATACTTAAATTTTGTGACAAAAAACCGAATTGATGATAATTTAAGACCGTCAGAATTATAAATAAATTAATACGTTTATATTTTGTTCATCACTATAAACAAAAGATCTACTCATTGAAAACAATATATCCTTTATTTGAATATGATTCACGATTGTTTATTGCAACAAAAAATAACGGTGTTTTGTTGTTTAAAAACCGTACGTAAATTGAAATATATATTTTTTGTTTACTAAACAACCGCTCAAGTGTTGTTCGCTTGTTCACAGTTCTCGCGTATCTGATGGAACGGCACACGACTAAAACGTTTAAAAGCCATAAAACAGACATTGGCGTCCAAAGTTAACGTATTTGTCGTCATACAGCTGATCGCTTGTTGTTCTCTGTTTATATATTGAAACACAACAAAATGTGCTCCAATACCAAAAGCACTCAAAATGCCTCTCAAGCACTCAGACTTTAAAAATAAAACTCACCGGCATTTCTTTTGTACTCTTTTTTTTGCATAAATTTTCTACATCTCACAATAACATGAAACGGGGGTTTCTTTAAAAATATCTAAAGGGAACTTTTCCGGCTTTTTAATATCACTCACTCACTCACTCACCATATGATGGTGCTGTAGTCATGACTCATTTTGTAGCAAAATTTTAATTGCAATCTCTCTGCTCTATACCAATTGGAGCTGTTTTGTATTGTCTGATGTTGTTTAAATAATATAATCTTTAGTTTCTAAAAAAAAAAAGATTTATTAATGGAACCTCCATTCCACAATAAATTTGCATGGATCCTACATTTGCCTGTACACTGTATATCAAACTGAGCAAATCTAGAACATCTAAAAGACTAGAAAAAAAAATGATTTGTTAAACAAATACAAACAGAAATAATAAGAAGAAAATATAATTGAAATATTGTTCGTATAAATATTTAATTCTTTTAGCTTTAATGCAAAATCTTGTTCATTTTTCAAATTGTGATGGGTACACTGTAGTGCGATAAATATCGGCCCACTTTAAAACAGAAAAAAAATCAACACTTCGCTCCTACTGAAATCAGATGACTTGACAACTATTTGAGCGGTCGTTAAAAAGTTCGCACAGCGGTCGTTAAAAAGTTCACACAGAGAAAATACCCCAGACAAAATTTAGCAGCAGCAGCTCATTGCTTTTTGCATTACCAATAATGATCTACCCCTGCCCACTGCATTATTTCTAAAGTGAAAATAATGAGTTACTATTAATGTGTTACACAGCCATTGATATGCCATGCCAGCTCCTTGCATACTACATGTGAAAATAATGAGTTATTAATAATGTGTTTTAACTACTTATTTTTGGCAGTTGAAATCTATTTTTGGTTTTGTTTTTTAATTTTTTTTTTCAAATGTTATCAAAAATCAATTCAAATTAAAAGCAAATAAAAAGTTAATAGAAAAAAATTTGAAACATAATAAAAATAGTTTTCTGATTTAAATATTTCTGTTTTTTAATGATTTTAATTTGAAAATAAGATTTTTCC
Organism: Eustalomyia histrio; assembly: GCA_949748255.1. Taxonomy (NCBI): domain Eukaryota; kingdom Metazoa; phylum Arthropoda; class Insecta; order Diptera; family Anthomyiidae; genus Eustalomyia; species Eustalomyia histrio. The sequence continues at coordinate 695,915 of OX456526.1, forward strand.
AATACCATTTTGATTTGGAATTTTTAATGAATTAATTTTTTTTTGTGAATTTAATACAATGTATGTACATATGTTGTATTAAGTTTTTTTTTTTTGTTATCAATATAAATATAAAATAAATTTTATAAAAAAATATATAATATATTATTTCTTTATACACCAATACACCATTTCCAATTTAATATCAGAAATTATTAATTATTTGAAGAAATTATCAATTTAGTTTAGAAAATAACAATTGAAGAAATTTTCAATTGAATTTCAGATTCATCAGCTAATTTCAGCAGTTATGAATTTCAATATAAATGCTGTAAATTTAATTTCGCATATATTTATTTAATTTCAGTTATTATTATATTAATTTCTGAAATGCAATTCTCAATATTTGAAATAAAATAAATAGTTTATGAAAATAGTTGGTACTTTCTGTAGGTAACTAGCTACCTCCAATGACATCCCTGTGTTAAAATAATGAGCTTAGCAGGCAAACTTCAACCAGTTACTGCTCGTTCGAAAACCCATTATTTGGCAAGGTCTTTTTTTTGTTGGGACATGGTTACAATCACACCATGACGATGTCGCTCACGTCGCATAAAAGTGACTCTTGTTTAATATATGTGCAAATTACAAAGGCATCTTTTCTAATTGTTGTTGTTGCAATTTTTTTTTGCGATTTCAAATGATTTTCTTTGCAAGTCCTATTGGTTTTTAGAAGATTTCCCAATTGGATTTGAAAAAAGGTTTTAAAATCAGGAAAACTTTTGCAGAAATCAGGGAAATTTGCTCAATTTTACTCTGTTTTCTTTCAGCTTCTAAATGATTACAAAATATTTTTACATGAGCATAATATGGTAATTGTGAATATATTATGATCATTGGGTATATCCCTGTAACGGAGGGGGTGATTGCGCTTTGTGCCATGTCATAGGACTGTCACAGGACTAACGCAATGAACATGCCACAAGACAAAAATTCATTCACAAACCTAATGCAAAGGACACAAAAATAAATTTTCATTGAATTAATGAAAATACTCGTACTTAGAATTTCGGAAAAATATTTTTTAGTCTGTAAAGCTGTCTGGCATTATAGCGGTACGATCCTCGGAAATTGTGGTTTGTGACATATCACTGGATGGCGAGTGAATAAAACAAAAGAACCTGTCACAAGACTAAAGCAAAAAAATCATAAACGGAACTGGCACAGAGGTCACACCCGGGGATATGTCTAAATTAGTTTTTCACTCAATTCTTAAAAAAATACGATTTTGAAAAAAGAGCTCGATCACACAACGAACGGTTCCGTTCAAGCTATTGTTGCCCATGCATGTTAGGCTGGCTAATAGTAAAGTTATATTTTGTGATTTTGTATTCAAATGAATCTAATAGCGAATTTCCATTAGAACTTTTTTAAGTAGATTTCAATTTGAAATTATTTTGAAATCAACATCGTATACATTCTGCAAAATAATATGAATATACAAAGCAATATTATGAAAACTTTAAATAAAAAAGGATCTCATTAGCCTATTAAGCATCCGGTATTAAGAAATAATTTTTTTTACAAGGAAAAAGGCTCAAACATCGATTTAATGTGTTATGCCAAAAACATTATTATAATTCTATTATTACATAATAATTCTATTATATTACGTACGTGGGCACGTGTTTTTGCGCTTTTATTGAGAGTTAAACAATTGCAAAAAGACTAGCGTTGCCAATCAAAATTTCGATTTATCGATAAATTTAGAGTTGTATTCGACAAAGTCGATATAAAGTCCCAACAATTTATTAGATTTCGATTTGATTTCAGCGAAATCTAACTTTGCCCAACATACCAAATGACTTGATAAAAATATTATTATAAGCTTACAAACACAAGCCTTAAGCTTGAAAAAGACTTGAGAATATATTGAAAAAGGCTATAGTAACAATTGTAGAAAAATCAAAACGGAACCCTCGTAAAAATATTATGTGTGTATGATTAATATAAGCTTATTCTTGCAATTGTAGAATAAGCTTACAAAAATAATATATTATTAATAGTTGAAAAGGAGAAATCATGATTATTTTCTTTAATTTCATTCATTTTTTTTTAATTTTAAAAATAAATAATTCATTTTAAATATAAATAATAATAATTAATTTTAACCATAAATAAAAATAATTAAGTTTAATATGCAATTGCGCGTTCACTATATAAAATTTACAACTAAATGTACACGCAAAACAGGTTTGACAAATTTAAAGAAAAAGTAATGGCACTTGTTGTATGCATTATAAGCGTAGAACAAAGACAACAAGACTAGAATGTATTGAAAAATATTTCTATTTCAATCGTCATATTCCGTTGTTGTATGTTGTTCATAAGCATACTTGAGAAAAAGTTATGTATAATAATCTTTTCTCTAGCATTGTTAAATACTGCTTGTGAATTCACATTTTAAAAATATTATAATAAGCGAAATTAAGAAAAGCTTAAAACACACTATTAATATAAGCTTATTCTCAAGTTGTATTGCAGTTTGATTGCTATATGGTATATTGGGTGGGATTTAATTTTGTATTGGAAGTCTGTTTGAAATTAGATTTCCGTCGATTTAAATCTACTTTAAAGTTGATTTCGAACATAATGTAAATTCGCTATAAAAGAAAAAAAAAGAAGTCGAAGATTACAAGATATAAAATAGAAACAAATGGAAAAAACACTAACACTACTAAAAAATACTTTCTACAAATTGTATGACATGTCCTCAAGTGACCAGTCACCATAATGGTTCTTAAAGGTCAATTGACTCATCAGGGTAACTAAAAATTGAGAGACAAAATGTAAATTGAAATAAAAAATTGTTTAAAAAAACATTATTAAGATGCAGCAACCACAATAAAAAAAATCAATTCAAATTTAGACATTTATATTAAAAAGACAAAATATGTTTAAATATAAATTTTAAATTAAGAATTTTAATAAAATTCAATGAAATTACTCAGAGAAAACAGATTCATTGTGACAACCATATTTTTTTGCCAACCGAATAGTTTATTCGGTTGTTGCAACGAAACGTATTCCTAATCAAATTGAAACATATGGTTTCAACCGAAATTGTCTTGTATTAACCGAATTCTGGTCGCCACAAATAAATATGTCGATAGCTTCAACCAAACCATTCCGTTGGCAAAAAATTCGGTTGTCACAATGAATGTATTTTCTCTGTGTATAATTATTATAAATAAACAATAATAAATTTAAAAGCGAACATATTTAAATTGAGGGTAAAACGCCCTCAAAGAAGACATTCTCGCAAAGTCCAATTCGACAATATTTCAAGCCCGCAAATTGCTAAAATGAGGAATTAAGTAGTTGCAATATTTGTTAGAATTTCCAACCAACAATTTTACCTGCAAACAAACATATTTGCATGTTGTTTTTCCCGAGGTAATTTCTCATAAATTTATGAATTTCGAATTATTTTAAAAATGAAGTTCTTGTTGTTGCCCGTGGATAAATACAACACAATGTCAAACTGACAATGTTAATACTTACATATGTTTCTTAATGCGTTGTCGTCTCCCCAACAATAAATTGTCGTATATTCACTGGTGGTAGGTAGCAATGACGATGATGATGGTGCTGCCGCTGCCGGTGCTACTGCAAGTTGTTGCATGTTGTCTGCTACTAGTGTTTTAGTGGCATTTAGAGTTCTTCGTTTTTGTTTTGTTGTCGTTGCTGTTATGGATTTTCTGTTTACAAACAACTGTCTACATGTTTGTATAATGCAAATACATAGATATAACCCAGCAAAAAGTAGCGTTATTAAAATTTAATCAAATTACCCAAATTTTAAGCCAATACTTGTCCGAAATTGGGTGTGTCCATCAATAAATTAAGTATTACTCTCGTGGATCAATAAGTCCGTGACTTTTCGAACTTACCTCGTAGTTATATGAAATGCAACACTGCTTCCATCAAGTCCCACCTGTTAATAGACTACTCTCAAATTTTTAGCAAGTTCCGTCATTTACTTTCAAAACATACAACCTCGTGGATTTTTTTTAAAATGGAAAAAGGTGAATTTCGAGTGCTCATTAAACATTATTTTTTGCAAAAAAAAAAAAACCGTCAATCAAACCAAGGAAAAGCTTGATAAATAGTATGGGGACTCTGCACCATCGATTTCAATGGTAAAAAAGTGGTTTACTGATTTTCGTTGTGGCTTTACAAGCACGGAAGATACCGAACGTTCTGGACGCCCAGTAGAGGGCTCTACACCCACAACAATTGAAAAAATTCACGATATGGTGGCCGATCGAAAATTGAATGTGCGATAGATTGTGGCATCTCACATGGACCAGTGGTTTCAATTTTGAATGATCACTTGGGTATGAGAAAGCTTTCCACAAGATGGCTGCCGCGTTTACTCACAATCGACCACCAACGGAATCGTGTGACAGCTTTAGTTTCCATGGCAAAAATCCATAAAGTAGACTACTAATTGCCCCCTCAGTCTGGCAATATTTGCAAAAAAAAAAAAGGAGACAAGGAACAGCAGATTAGAAGATAAACCAAAATCTAAAATTGAAATTGTTTTTCTTTACTCCCTTCTGATAGAAAACGGCGAATTAATTACGTTGCATTTGTAATGTAGGATAAAACTCACAGCCGACGGGTTAAAAACCCGTCAGATAGAGACAATCTGACAATTACAAAACAAACAATACAATTTAATCGGAAATCACGGATGTATAATTTTTCTGGGGACTTCATTTACAGTTATTTCATTGGGATCTATTTCGTTACAAGTTATTTTACTGTGCCTGAAATAAGTTATTCATTTGGAAGTAGTTCTCATTATGTTTACTGGACATACATATGTCCATACATACTTACAGAATTGTGAATTTAAATATGAGTATATAATTTGTGGTTTTGTTGACTTGACTACACAGTAGAGATGGTTAGTCATGATCTTGGCGGCTGATATTTATTTTTCTTCGTTTATTTTTATTTTTTTTTGTGTGTTTTTTGTAAGTGTTTAAATATTGCCTTTGGCTGGCTTAATGGTGCATAAATCTTATAAATGTTTTTGTCAAGTGGCCAAACATTATAAAAATGATCACTTTTATTCCTCACACCAACACTTATTCGAAAATCTTAAATACTAAATAAATGCATATGTAAGTACTAAATGGCGGTGGTGGTGTTGGTGGTACATGACTATGAGATCATTTTTAATTTTGTTCAATTTTAAGAAGAAAATCCCAACAATATCCATCCTGGTCCTCAACATGAATTGCTATTAATTGAAATTAATAACCCTTTTTTTTCTCTTTGTAAACTATCACCTATTGTTGTTATTTTTGGTTTGTTCTTAAGAAGAAAAACAAAAAAAAAAGAGGACAGAAAATGTTGTTAAGTATCAGTATTTTTATTTGTGTTGTTGGTGTAGGAGTTTATTTGCTGATTTACATCTGTGTGATTTCAAAATCCTAATTGGCAAACAATTGGCACCCGATGAAAATATAAATGTATATAAGAATAGATATTTCATATCATTTTTGTATATAGCCAAGGAAAATTTAACAAAATATGATTTTTTTCCAAAAATTTGGAAAAGTAATTTTAAATATTTTTTTTCCTTGCAAAACATTTTCCCATTATGTCTTTCATGACGTTTTTCAAGTTTTGGTCAAATCAGTGGTTGGTACTCAATAAAAAACACACAAATTTCCCATCACTGTTTTGGCAGTGACATTCTCTTCTTTGCTTAAGTGTTGTGCTAATAAAACTTTGTCTTAAATTTGTTGCTGATGTCAGCACACCAACATAACTTATTCAACCTCAAAACAACAACACAAAAAATACTTGCAAAAAATGACATGTAAATGTGTTTAAAATTTGTCATGTCCACTGACATTTGTCTAAGAGTTTTCTGGAAATAAGGAAATAAAAACAAACAATTGACAACAACAATATTGACCACACCAAATGTTTCCCAGTAAAATTGTTGAACCTATTCTATTTTCCGTTCTATCATCGATAATTTTTATTTGAGTTTGTCACAAAAGCTACCGATTATCGGAACCAGTTCCAAACCTGTTTCCGAAAAACCAGTTTTTTACCTTAGTTCTCCATCACTTTACATTCAACAAAGTATTTGTGTTTCAAAATTTAATGTATCTGGAGCCAGAGAGCCGTTAGAAAACTAAAAATGGTTAATTTTATTGTTTTAAATGAAAATTAAAGAAACAAGTAAAAAATACTTAATTCGGTTATGCCGCTGAATGCCCTCCACCCATGTCCTAAGAAAGCATTGATTTTCCAAATCACAGGTAATGCATTGATATTTTCGCTAAAATTATATTGTAACATATTTGTTTTGTGTCCAATTTCGGGAGCACTTTCAGACTCAACGACTAAAAACAGAAGGTGTTAAACATGTTTATTAACTCTACATACAATATTTACCTTACATACTTACAGGGCGATTCTAAAAACAATTAATTAAAAATTATCCAAAACAATAACTCGGCGTACGAAACTTGAATGTGTGGGAATAACTGACTGATCATAACATGATCTAGTTACAAGTAAAAAAAACACAAATTTTTTTAACAAAATAAAAACCAACTTTACATTTAATATCCTGTTATTTTAAAAATCAAAAATGTTACAAATCGCTGCTACTAATGTTGCTCCTCTTCGATTAAGGTCCGTGCATAAATAAAATGATGTTAGCAAGTTTTACACAGAAATTTTAAAATTTTAACAAAGAAAACTATATATTTGTTTAAATTGAGCGTAAGATCTTTTTATTTATAAAAATTAATTAAAAATATTTATTTATCCAAATATTTCGTCACCACGTTGGGATCTTAAGCTCAATTTAATCTAATATACATACAAATTAAGAAGATCGAAGAAAACCAAAAAAATTAAAAAAAAAAACTATAAATATAGAAAACAATAAATGAGGAGCCGCAGAACAAAACGTATTTTTTCGCACATTTAAAATTTTTTGGAAAATTAATGTTTATTTATTTCGCCCTTTAAAAAACTTCATGAACCTGGAAATGGTAACAAGTTGTTTTGCTTATCAAAAGATACATCAAACTGCCATAAGTCACCACATTAAATGTTAAGGATGTTCAATATCAAACCACTTTTATAACAGAAAAAGTACGTTTTGTTCAAAAAATAAAAATAAAAGCAAAAATGTACATTGAGTATTAAAAAAATTACACATTGAAATTAAATATATTCTTTTGTTGTAATGTACGACAATATTATTTTTTTATTTACAGTCAAAAATTACACTCAAAAAATAATCCAATTAAAACTGAGTGATATAAAATGTTACAATTACTGTTTTTCGGAAATATATCGTCAATTTTTACTGAAAATAAACAAAAACAAGTAAAATAAAAACTTAAATATTTTATTTTAAATTTAATTGCAACTTAAACAGTTCTTTCTTATAATTATAATATAGACTTTAAAATTATTAAATATTATACTTTTAAATGTTAAAACTTTTGTTCCAACATCTTTTTCTAGGCGAGTACATTCAACATCTTCTTCTATTAAATCTTCAATACTTTTATTTTGGTTCTACAAAAAAATGGAAAAAAAGGAGATTAAACTTTTTTTAATTTATAATTAAGTTTGATATATTGGCTTTCCAACCTGAATGCTTCTGCATTGATTTCAATTGTAAACAGTTAAAATAAATTTAGATATACACAAACGTGTTACTCAAGTTATATTTTATTATATTTCATATCACATTATTATTAAACTGATTGCACCAATTTTTTTAGAACCCATTTTTTTGGTTAAAACAAAAAAAAAATTGCTAACTAGATTTTTTCAAGATGATTTTAACCCAAATTATATAAAAATATAAACAAATTTGTCAAAAAAAAAAAAAAAATGCGAAAAAGTACGTTTTGTTCTGCGACTCCTCAAATATAGGGTTTGTATAAAACAAAAACAACAACAAGTCTAACAACTTGAATGACAGACTAAACAACAAATTGTGCTTTGCCCCAGGTCTACAGATCCGTTTATTTTTTTGTACCACTAACCAAATGATTATTTACTGCAAATGCATCATATCGTATGTGTCACATGCTGTTCCATATATTACCACGGTGCCACCATTAGCAGCACTGCACAGCACACAACGCTAGTTAAAATGTTATGAAACTTAAATTAATATTTTTATTACTAAATAATTTACATGTGGACAAATATTCATGTGTACAATACATTAGGGTGGCCACATTTTTTATACCCATTCTATGTGATGTCACTTCTTTGTGAATGCTGTTTTAATAAATAAAAAGTTACTTGCTCAGAGTTACTGTAATACTTTTTATAATACAACTAGCTTAAAAGCCGATATTTTGAAATATATTCAGAAGTAAATGAAATTATTTATTCGACGAATTTTCCTCTTTTACAGTGGATGGATCATTTATCTTAAAATGTTCTTTTTTTCTTGCGATAACGATAAAATTTATACAATATTTTTGCAACTAAAAAGATACTATGGCAACAATTTTAAAATGTTTATTTATCGCTTGATTAAGGTAATAAAGCATAATAAATGTTGATGACGAATCATGGGTTTCAATAATCAAATAATTTCGGTTTTTCTTCTAAATAACATTATCCAAAAATTGTTGATCTAGTGTAGTTACTTTATGGTGATTTTAGCTTTTTACAAATTAAGACATTAGCGAAATTATTACTAAACATTAATAATTTTTGACGAAATCACCCAGCAAAATCTTATTTTTCCTGGTATTAAATTTTGTAAACAAACAGGGTAAGAAGTTTTTATCAAAATAATGGAAGGTCATGGTTCCAAAGTAATGAAAAGGCAAAGGGGTTTGATGTAATAGTATTACAATAATACCAGAAAGTACACTCTTAGTTGATTTCAATATTTATTAATGTAAATTTAATATAAAATTTGTTTAATAATAAATAAAATAAAATAATAAAATTTATCTGTTTAACTGTTTAGTTGAATGTATTTTGAGCTTTTTATAAGATCATATTCATACCATGGTGGTGTATCTTTTTCATAAATTTTATGAAGCTTCTTTACAAAAATAATAAAATTTCTTCGTAGATATTTTTCAAAAATAGGTTTCACATATATGAAGAAGATTGTCATAAATTTAAATTTGTATTAAACAGCTTCAGCGAAGTTATGATGATTTACATCTAAGAAATTTTACATCATGCTTATAAAACTTTTCAGAAATATAAAGTAGCTTTTCCTACGAATGCATAAAATGTTTCAACATGTTGGTGCAGAAGTGCTGCAAATGAGTTAGACATTTTTTTCGATTGGCCGAATAACGGATTTGATTGCGACAACTAAATAATTTGGTTGATCTTGTTTTCTCTGTGTGCATAATTTTGATCGTCAAATAATGTTTAATTTTGCAGTAGTCAAAATATTCCTTCTGACAAAGTCTAAAAATCCAAATATTTGCCACCTTACGAATTGATATATTAACATGTCGATCGGTTTATAGTTTAAAACAACTAAATTTCGTTATGGTAGTAGTTTGTCTCAAAAGTTAAGTGTATGTTAAGCTGCTGTTAGATTTTATTTAATCATTTATTTGAAGGACCGGTCGGTTACTCCGTCTGTCTTTTGTACTTTTTTGTATGTAGCATTGTTTTTTGTTGTATATGGTATCCCGGGGATCGTGATGTTGTTTAGACATGTCATTTATCATGTTTTTGCTTAAAATTTTTGAATACCAGACCTTTAAAAAAATAATTCAATCATCAGTAATAATTAAATTTCCAATAAAAAATGGTTTTGATTCACGAATTTTTTTTTGGTTTCGCGTGAGTTATCTTTTTTATTTTGATTCGCAAATTAAAATTGTTTATAAGTTGCGAATTAATTTTTGTCTTTAATTTGGTTATATATAAAGTTTTATCTAATCATTGATTTAATAAAAATTTCAATTATAAGATTAACAATTGAATGTTTTTAATTGAGACCTTTTAATCTTTATTTTTTAATTCGAGAATTTAAAAATGATCTTTTTTGAATCATCCTGTGTAAAAAAGATCAGATCTGAATAAATCTCATTAGATCTAAGTGTACCAGATCTAATTAGATCTCAAAATTAGGGACGTATTTGAGATCTAATTAGATCTGCTCAAATATTAACAGATCTGACGCAACGTATATAATCAGGTCCAATTTGCTTTGGATAATAAATTTCCATCAGATTTAACAAGAAATAAAGAATTAAAGATCACCCTAATTTCTTGTACATTTTTAATTCGTCGGCTCAAAAGGCTACGATCTCGTACTAGATCTGATATTAGATATTAACTGATCTGGTACATGAAATAATCCCATATGACCAGATTTGCTCATACATGGCCACAAATTTCAATACATTTTCCAGATCTATTTAGATATGAACTGTCCATAAAGTGTACCAAATATGACACATCTAACAATATATATTATCATATCTCGCAGCAGATCTAATTAGATTTAATAACATATAAATAGATTAAGGCAGATCTGATCAGATCTAACCTTTTTTGGACTGGTCTTGAATCAACTCTTAAAAGTTCTGTTAAATACACACTGACATATACGTATATACCCAGTGAAAAGTTGGAGTGGCTTATTTCTAATAATAATTCCTTATACATATGTATAAGGAGTATTGTCGAAAATATCAGAAACTTTTACCGATTCCTTCTTTCATATACAAAAATAAACTTTTTTGGCTGACCTTTTTTATCTTTTAAAAAGTATCTAGTCGAATTATCTGTACAAAATGTAAATGTAATCGGTTTATTACTTTTTTTATTTGGAAAATTGAATCTGAAAAGAAATGTAAGCAGGAAAATTATATTTTTCATAAAAAAATTCTATAAAAAAAATTAACATCCCGTGTAAAACAGATATAATTAGAAAATGACAATTAAGTAAGTACAACTTTGTACATTTTTCTGATTTTCAAGACCTCAAATTTCCGGATTCAGGTGTGTCAGTGCCCTCAAACTTTGTATTTATTTAGCTTTATGATATACTTTCGGAAACAGTCATGTCAAAAACGGCATATTTTAAGTTGAGTTGAGGTGGTTCAACCCAATTGTTTCATCATTAATTGTAGATAGAAATTCTTTGTCAATGTGTTGGCTCCGTCTCAAGAAAGGATTTTGGAGCTGGCAAAGCACTAATGTCGTCATTCAAGAAATATTTTATTTACTTTGCTAATTCTTTGCCAGCATTTCAAAATACAATCGGCTACCCCAGATCGATGTTATTACTTTGGAAAAGCAAAAAATTTCCGTCGAAAGAACATTGCCGTTCGCATTTTTTTGGCTGGGATTTTCTGTGTCGTTTTCTCAAATTTCAGATGACGACATCATAAACATGTCTTTGTATTATGGTAATGTTTGTCACACAACATTTTTGGTATGCTGTGTTGTCTACGGTATTAGTCTGTCTGTCTGTTTCTCTGTCTTTTTGCCTGCATGTTCGGCGGAATGCTAAGAAGCAGCCCCAAAATAAAAAAGCATACAAAAAAAGTGATTGATGAGTTACCGAAATAAGCAATGAGTTTAACAATAACACTTTAAAGCATCTGAACTTATTTTTTTGTTTATAAGATAAAAAAATCAATATTTTATTTATTTTTGTGCATATATTTACATTTGTATGTGCAAATGCTATTTTGGTTGTAGTCATCATCAGGGAACCCAAAAAAAAAAAAAAAATCAAAATCATATTTTTTCTGTTCACCGTATTGAGAAATAATTTACGTTTCAAAACATTTCATAGCCATCGAAAGCTTTAACTTTGATTGCGTTAATATGTTAACAAAATGTTCGTCCAATAAAGGTCGCATCAAAAATCCAATGATTGAATATTTTCAATTTTTTTTTGTAATAAATTATGGATATACATAATGATATCGCTAGGGCAAAGAAGTTAATGTACGAGGGCGGATCCATAAGTCCGTGACTTTTCGAACTTCCCTCGTACTTATATCAAATGCAACACTGCTCTCATCAAGTAGCACCTGTTAACAGACTACTGTCAAATTTTGAGCAAGTTCCCTCATTTACGTTTAACAGCGTTTAACAGCTGTTCAAAACAAACAACCTCGTGGATTTCTTTAAAAGTGGAAAAAAGTGAATTTTGAGTGCTCATTAAACATTATTTTTTGAGAAAAAAAACCGTCAATCAAACCAAGGAAAAGCTTGATAAATACTATGGGGACTCTGCACCATCGATTTCAGTGGTAAAAAAGTGGTTTACTGACTTTCGTTGTTGCCTTACAAGCACGGAAGATGCCGAATGTTCTGGACGCTCAGTTGAGGTCTCTACCAAGCACCCTATAAACCGGGATGAACAAACTACCAAATTTTTAGCCACCCATGATGCCAAATGGTGCTACTACAAAAAATTCTTAGTCAAGACCACGATTTACAGAAAAACTTAGCCTCTAGCAAGGGTTGGTTGTACCAATTAAAACTAACAATTTGTTTGCAGTCGCACCATTTTGCATCATGGCATCATGAGTGACTAAAAATTTGTTAGTTTGTTCATCCTGGTTTATAGGGTGCTTGTCTCTACACCCAAAACAATTGAAAAAATTCATGATATGGCGCTGACCGATCGGAGATTGAATGTGCGATAGATTGTGGAAGACATAGGCATCTCACATGGCCCAGTGGTTTCAATTTTGAACGAACACTTGGGTATGAGAAAGCTTTCCGCAAGATGGCTGCCGCGTTTGCTCACAATCGACCACCAACGGAATCGTGTGACAGCTTAATTTCCATAGCAAAAATCCATGAAGTAGACTACAAATTCCCCCTCATCCGGCTTATTCTTCGGATTTAGCCCCTAGTGACTATTTCCTATTTCCAAACCTAAAGAAATGGCTCGGTGGAAAGAGATTTAGCTACAACGATGAAATTATTGATCAAACGAATTCATATTTTATAGACCTCGAAAAATCCTGCTGTTAAACGCAAAATAAATGACGGATCTTTCTCAAAATTTGACAGTTGTCTATTAACAGCTGGTGCTTGATGGGAGCAGTGTTGCATTTCATATAACTACTAGGGAAGTTCGAAAAGTTACGGACTTATTGATCCGCCCTCGTATTTGTAACAAAAACACTAGTTTTTACAGAACTTGTTGCTTCAGAACCGATCACCGATTTATTTGTTAAAAATTGTTTTAAAGGCCACCAGTGCCTTCACCCTTCAACAAGCTGTGTCTGTTAGAACTCAAGTATTAAGCACAATATATTTAGAAAAAACATTTCAATAGCTGGCACTTGGTATTAACAAAAGTTATGATTGATAAATTGTTAGTTTTTAACTCGGGTTATTTTTTTAGATATGTGACCCGCCTTTAATTAAATTTAAAGGAGTTCATATATCTGTCTGTCCCTTTTTTTATTTTTGTAAGAGCAAACAATTTCAACAGAGACCATTTTTAAATACATATGGGGATTTTTTTTACTTATTTTTGGTTTCCCTGGTCATCATCATCATAATCATCACTTAATGTCAAATGACATTCCCCGCATACCATACGATCGTATTTCAGAAGAGTCACGCAAACATTTGTTGGATTTAAGTACAATAGTGTTTTTAAATATTAGGGGCGTGTAAAATTCATCTCTTTTTTTAAATTTCAAATTATTGAATCATCTTGTAAGTGTGTGTGTTTTTTTTTTTTTTTTATTTTCTCATTGATATGTCACAAAGTTTAAACGCCCAAAATAAATAATATTTTTAACAAAAAACAATTTTATAAATTGAAAACTTATATATAACAATTAAAAAATTTCGGCAGTGATATCTTAAGTATAACTGTATTTCATTTAGTTTGTTATCGGTATTTCAGTTGTTTCAGTAACGGTATTTTGAGAATAACGCATGATGGAATTACTAAGCAGTTATACTCGCAAAGTGTTTTGTCGCCATTTTCAAATGAAAATAAGATAACTTTTTTCTGCATTTATGAATTCACACTTTAATATCTTGTTTTGAAATTACACCGAAATAGTTTTAAAATTTATATCCAAATCAAACAATTTTGTACGAAAGTTTAATTTAGGGGTTAAATCTTTTTATTCATGATGGTTTTTAATGATTTAAATGACAACAAACTACCCATGATGCCATGATGCAAAATGGTGCGAAAAAAATTCTTATCTGAGACCACGAAATTCTTAGCCGATTTACAGAAAAAACTTAGCCTCTAGCAAGGGTTGTAGAGCAAGTACAGTGATTGTGATGTGAATGTATACATGTTTGAATTGGTACAACTCTTGCTAGAGAATAAGTGTTTCTGTAAATCGGCTAAGAATTTCGTGGTCTCGGATAAAAAATTTTTTTGTAGTCGTTCCATTTGGCATCATGGCAACATGCCATCATGCACGGTAAAAAGTTAACAAAATAAAAACAAATCCGAAAAAGAATTTAATGTATTCCAATATGGTATACTTATAAAGGGATTGAACGGGAGACAGTGAGAGAGAGAGAGAGAGTTTTGTTTTTAGAGCATAAAAGAAACACCAATATGTATTAGACTCTACAGCAGTGCTGTTCAAAAATAAAAATGTAGTTGTGTTTGTGAGAAAATGAGAAATGCACTGTAAGAAATGTTCAATGGGTTAATAGCAGTGCTAGTATCTGAATGAATTTATTATTTTATTGAAAATATGAAACTGTTAATGTTTTGTGTAATAAAATATCTTTAATATGTTGGATTTCTTATGTTAATCTGTTAAAAAAAATGCAATTTTCGGAAGGAAAAACAAATACATTTGATCAGAATAAATGAATGAACGATCGGACTCGAATTTTTCAAAACATTTCAACTTTTATTTAAAAAAATGGGTTTTTTTTTTATTAAGTCTATTTAAGATTTTTATAGATCTTGTAGTGTCACAAAATATTTTTCGTACATTGCTATTAATTTTTTCAGTGCATTGAAAAAAAATCAGCATACATCCGCTACACATGTTCACTCGTCGCTGTTTCAGTGACGACTAAAAGCAAGAGCGTAAGAATACATGTGAGTTGAGCAGGGGACAATTGTCCCATCAAATGAACAGCACTGCTCTACAGCTGACCAAGAATTGGATTAATACCATAAGGAATAAATTGTATTCTTGAATAGGTGTTATTTGTCAGACCCAACGGAATGAATTTTATACTAAACGGGTGTTGTTTTTAAGCTAAGCAGAACTGAAATTAACACCATTTAGGTGTTATTTTCCATACCATACGAAATGAATTGTACACTAAATGGGTGTTGATTTTAATCTAGGCAGGACTAAAATTGTCACCCTTTATTTATAAAATTTTACTGAAAATAAATGAAACAAATTTAATTTTGAGTTTTGTAATTTTTTATTAAATAATAAAGTATTTAATATTAGTCTTACTCTTTACTATCCGGTGTTAATAATTCAATCGAAATTAATTATGGCACCGTCCCGATCTCTAAATTGCAGTTCCTCTGCCTTCTACGTCGATGTTCAGCTTGTTTACAACTAAAGTGAAAAAAATTGTATTATAAAATTATTTAACTGTATTATAAAAGTATTCAATACTTACTTGAAATTACGATTCTATTTGAAGTGAAATCTTCACTTTGTGGTTCAACAATTTTTACAATTGAAAACTTCCACCAATTTTTACTTTCACGAACATTTTTACACTTTTCTTTTCAATGACTTTTCAACTTTTAAACCGCGTGGTTGTAAAATAGATAACTTAAAATTTGTAAAAAATTTCCGATTTTCTATAGAAAATCAGCTTTCTAAGGACTTAATAGTGATCAAGTCTTCTTTTGTTTGGCTTTGAATTGATAAGCAATACCAACGAAGTAGTCTGGCACAAACAAAATTTGAAAATTCCATGTATATGGCAATCTGTTCCGATACAGAATGGGTACATCTTTTAGATACAATGACCACTATTATATTTCTCATAAAAAAAATATAAAATACTAATTATATTTCAAACCATTTTCTCACTGTCCCTATTTTTATTCACATTCGACTATTGGAAATTATAATACTTTTTAATGTTGTTTTTTAGTTTTTTCAATTGCAACAACAAAGTTTGAATTGTTGCATAAAATGAAGAATTATTGTTGTTCTATAATCTAAAAATAATATTATTAGTTTCTTCCCAAAATGTATGTGTCTATTTTTACTTTAAATTTGTTGCATGCAAGTGTCCCTATTTTTTTGCACATGACTGTATATTTTTTCAGAAAAAATAATATTTTAAAATCAAATAGAAAAAACATTAAATTATGTAAATAGGAATTGTTTTGAAATCTTTTTAAATCAAATGTGATTTTATTTATTTTTAAAACGCAAAAAGTAAAATCTAAAATGTTTACATTTTAAATTAAAATTTAAAAATTTACACTGGAAAATAGTAGATATGGATGGATATGGAAAGTCAATATATAACACTATATTTAACATAATTCGTACATAGAAAATAATAAAGGCGTGATTTATAAATATTAAACTCTCTCCCATGTAAAAATCGAAATATATATGAACCTACATATTCGTACATGGATGGTTCAATATATGACCATATGTTAAATATATCTCTGGATCCAAAATTTGATCGTTTATGGTCGTATAATGTCATATAAGCATATATAATCATATATAAACATGTACGGCCATGCAGCCCATATGTGAGATTATGTATAGTCATTTACTAAACTATTCATGGATGTATATGACCATATATGCCCATGTATAATTATATATACAAGTCAATGTATGATAATGTATGTTCATATATATTTCGATTTTTATATGGGCTTTAACATTATTCTTGCACTAAAAATAAAAAAGATGAGATAGATGTGTAAAGACACATGCTTTTAATTCTTTCTAGGTGTTGTTTTTAAACTTGAAGGAATAAACTTGTTTTAAAAGAGAAAAATTTAATTCCTTTTTGGCATTAAAATTAACCCGAAAGTAATAAAACAAAAATAAAAAAATTTCTAATGCCTGTTTCGGTGTTATTTGTAAACTAACAGAAATAGTTTTTATTACTTTGGTGTTATTTGTATTCCAAGTAGTCATTAAAAACTCGCAATTTTTTATGTTGTTAAATATTTAAATTTATACCGTATGGTTTCAGACATAAACTATTAAGGTATTAATTTCAAATTTAATTCCAAAGAAGTTTACAATGAACACCGCTTAGTGTACAATTTAAACCTAAACTTTTTACTGTGCGGGTGGCTAAAAATTTGGTAGTTTGTTCATCCTAATTTATAGGGTCCTTGATTTAATACCGGAGTCAGAAATAATTGTCTATATTGTTGTTATTCAACAATATAGACGATCGGACTACAAATTGAGAGGAATTTACAAATAAACATAAAATGGTAGTTTTTAAAAAAGAAATGGTTAAAACAAAATTTAAAATTTTTAATTCTAGGGCATTACTGAAAAAAACAATTGCTTCGACCCGTCTTAGTATATTGTTTTTGTTTCATCTAAATTTGAGTTAACCGATAAAAAGAAGATGACACGCATATAACAGACATTCCTTTTTTCCACCGTTTAATCGGGTTTAAAATGTTTTCTTTAACATTTGTAACATACATGTAAAACATTTATACAAACATCAATAAACGTTAAACAAAAAATAAAAACATTCAACCAACATGAATCATATCACCATAAGAATACATGTTACAAAAACAACAATTACAATAATACCAAGAATGTTAGAACTGCTACTCATGCGCGTGATTAATCACAAAAACACGATGAGGATCATCATGTAGATGGTCTAATGGAGAAAGGCCCTAACTGCATTCTTGTATATCTTTTGAGGAGTGGGAATAAACTGATTTAAATGTGAAAAATTTGTTTAAAATATTGCAAATTTATCTGATTTTAGCATACGAACATTTTTCATTAACTTAAATTATTGACGAAAATAATGTTTTTGGACATCGCGTACAAATGTAATTAAGCGAGTAAATAGGCGGGTAAGTTGTTGATACCATGTTTTTGCTGGGTAGATTAGGTTGAAAGTAAAGACGTGCACAGTTGTATCTAAACCAGAGCCAGGCCACTACGCGGTGTTTTTCTCTTGCACCTTCATGCTCTCACGTAGTGATCAAAAACACAAAAATCAATCAGTCTCGCTTGAGCTTTTCAACAAAGAGGTTGATTTATATACACTCAGCGAAACAATGATAAATGAAGAGTTCGAATTGGAATTCTTGTTTAGCAAAAACTATTATGTTATGTATATCATTATATTTTATATTTGCAAAAACACAAAAGCTCTTCTCAATCAACTTTCGAGCACATTTACATATTTATTTTGTTTGTTTCTGTGTTACTAGAAACGCATTTACAATTCCTGTAGTTTTTATAAACTTTTATCCTTGAAATGCGTTATTAATATTTCAATTATTTTTACAAATTTCTGAACTTTTTTATTTATTTAAAAAAGCTTCAATTTATATTAAATACATTATAATATTTGCAATATTTAGGCCCATTATTATAACTTGCCGATAGCTAAAGTTAGGATGTTAACGGGCAGATTATTAGTTTTTCGTTATTATAAGTATACTTTAACCTAAAAGTGACCGATAAGCTAAAGGTAAGTTCATCTTGCCTTTAACTTTTAACGTAAGGTTTAAGCATTTGAAGTTGCCACATTTTCTGCTCTGCAGTGTAGTTGCCGTGTAGTTTTTTGACCGTATCTTTGCTGCTTGGTTTATTTTTGTGTTCGGCGTCGAAAATGCAAATTTTTTACAACAAACATTTTGATCTTTTACACAATTCGAAGAAATTTTGTTTTTCGTTTGTATTTTTTGTTTGTTGTAAGTAAATAAATAAATAAATAAAAATACGTCGTTGCCACTACAAATTTTAAAAAACCATTTTAATTTGTCAAAAGTAATCGGTTTTTGCTCTGGTAATGCCATATTTTCATAAAACTTAATTTTATTTTAAAAGGAAGTTGTAATAACCAAAAGACGTTAAAGGTCACTTTATTCCTCACTTTAGCTAAAGTTACCTTTAACTAACACTCACCTTAAAGGCAAGTTATAATATTGGGCCTTAGTCTTATTTTTTTTTTTACAAGTTTCGCTAAGTGCATTGAGTAAGAAAGAACTGCAGCTTACTCATACAAAGACAAAATAAGATTGTATGTGTTTGCCTGGCCCTGCAAACAGATATATCATTTCACGTCTTTAGTTGAAAGGAATTGGAATTGAAAATAGTCTTAACAACCGACGAATGCCCTGAAATTCGGGCTGTCATGTAGGTTCGAATTTTACTAAGGATCGGAAAGCTCAATTTTTCCCGGTTTTGCAACCGGCTGACTTTATTCAAGATAAGATTTTTTTAAAAAGCCTTTTGCTTACTTAAGTATCAAGCAATCCTTAAAGTATGCAGGTACATATTATTATGATTTAACCTTTTAAAATCGTTGGTGTATGTCCTTTAAATAAATATTGCAAACAATATAGACACCGTTGAAATTCTTTATATAAAAATAGTAAAAATAACTAATAATACTGGCAACTTTGAGAATATTCTTTTGGAGTTTGACAGAAGAAACATCAGTTATGGTGAAGGGTTGCCATTCAAATGTTTTTTATTTCAGGGCTAACATTTGGGGATTTGTGTCTCTACGAGTGAATGAAAATTGATGAATCGAATTTCCGTAACAATATATACAAAATTTTATTAAAATAACATAAAAAAATTAAGACAAAATTCACTTATTAATGTAAATTGTTTGTACATTTTTTTAAAGAAAAGTGTGTACTTGATTTAAGTTATCACTTCTTTGGAGCCAAGTCATTTCAAAATTTCCTTATATTTTGTTAAATTATTTAATATTTGGTACGCATTTTTCTGATTGTTGATATAACATTTCCTTTAGTGCAATTAAATGCAGCAATAATATAAGAAAATACATTGAATTCAAAGTTTTTCAGATATAATAAGTTTATTCCTTATCCTTTAAAGAAATATGAAATGTAGTTAGGGCCTTTTTACATTAAGCCATTGATATACAAATTCTTTGTTTTTGTTGTTGCTGTTGTAGTTTGAAATGGGGGTCTTGTGTAAACACTCTTATTTAATTTTTGATAAGGATCATTTAGGATTTGTTCAAATGGTTAAATGTCGTGTTTGATGTACACCATACATACATACGCCTACCTATAGGCAGACAGACAGACAGATCCCAAAAATAACTATGATAAACCTTTGTTTGTTGTCGGCTGGTTAAGTTTTTGTGACAGACAAAACATGTAACAACAAACGTGGATATGATCGTGCTAAAAGGCTTTGGAGAAATTAAATAAAGAGATGACAGTAATATGTACTTTGTCAAATGCAAACAAATTAAGATAAATGAAACATGTAACAAAACGCAACAGAAAACAAAAAAAAAAAAAAACATTTTTGGGGACCACACTGAAAATCAGAATAGCGGCTTGTTTTTGGGGAGTTTCCATTAGAATCATTAGTCGTGAACTTCACGTTGAAAATATTAGAAGAATTCATATGCATAAATCATTTCAAAGATCTTAAACCGGAAACAATATTTTACAACTGAATCTCGTCCATAAATATGTCGTTTTGTGCCGTTTTTTTTTTTAAGATAATGCAATAAATACACAAAAAATAGTAAACAAAAAAGAAAGGTCTGCTAACTCGGGAAAAATTTAGTAACAGCAGCTCATTGCTTTTTGCATTATCAATAATGATGCCCAATGCATTACTTCTAAAGTGAAAATAATAAGTTACTAATAATGTGTTATGCATCCATTGATATTCCATGTCAGCTTCTTGCATACAACATTACTTTTGACGTGAAAATAATGAGTTACTAATAGTTTTTGGTTTTGTTTTACAAATTTTTCTTTTTCAAATTGTTATCAAAAAATCTATTCAAATTTAAATCAAATAAATAAAAAATTAATAGAACAAAATTTTTAACATAATATAAAATAGTTTTTTGATGATTTTTTTTTAATGATTTCAATTGAAATATCTTGTTAATTCCGAAAAAATTGGATTTTCTATTTTAAATTGGAAAAATACAAAA
Organism: Eustalomyia histrio; assembly: GCA_949748255.1. Taxonomy (NCBI): domain Eukaryota; kingdom Metazoa; phylum Arthropoda; class Insecta; order Diptera; family Anthomyiidae; genus Eustalomyia; species Eustalomyia histrio. The sequence goes on from OX456526.1 coordinate 717,083, forward strand.
AACCAAAAATAAATTCAATCATTTCATATTTAGAAAATTTCATGGAAAATCTCAATTCCACTTGTAGATTCCTCAATTTAAAATTGGTTTTTTTCCAATACCATTTTAAATTGGAATTTTGAATGAATTTATCTGAGTTAATTATACCCTCCATCATATATGGTGAGGGTATATATCAGTTTGTCATTCCGTTTGTAATATGTCGAAATATAGGTTTAAGACCCCATAAAGTATATATATTCGTGATCCTTATGCAATTTTAAGTCGATTTAGCAATGTCCGTCTGACTGTCTGTCTGTCTGTTGAAATCACGATCACGACGCGAAGACGCAAGCGGGGGTACCCAGATTATTGAACATCCTCCCGAGCAGTTTGGTATTTAAAATGAGCAAAATCGGTCAAGCGGTTCAAAAGTTATGAGTGAAAATGTGAAGGTACCTCTAAATTTTCCATACAAATTGGTACAATTTTTCTGTATCTATTTTTATTTTCTGTTAAGTAAAAATGTTATTAAGTTTTCTTCTTGTTCGATTACATTTATTGTCTTACATACTATGATAACTAAGTTAACGTAAAAATGAGCAATGTTAAAGTCGCTAACAGAGCAGACCTCTGTAAATAACATTGCTAAAACTAAATAACAAAATTTCGTTACATAAATTGACAAAACATATTCATATTACAGTTCATGCAAAATTTAGTATATACGTATATCATCTTCATCCCCTTTGGTGGGGGGTATTCAAAGATTCGGCACAGCCAAATTTAGCCCTTTTTTACTTGTTTTTTTTTTTTTGTGAATTTATTAAAATATATGTACATATGTTGTATTAAAGTTTTATAAAATATAAAATAAATTTTATAAAAAAAATATATATAATATATTATGTCTTTATACACCATTATACCATTTCCAATTTAATATCAGAAATGATTAATTATTTTAAGAAATTATCAGTTTAGTTTTAGAAATTTTCAATTTAATTTTAGATTTATCAATCAATTTCAGAAGTTATAAATTTCATTTCAGATATATTAATTTAATTTCAATTATTATTATATTAATTTCTGAAATAAAATTCTTAATATTTGAAATAAAATAGTTTCTGAAAATAGTTGGTACTTTCTGAAATTAAATTGGAAATAGTGTAGTTTCTCAGCACCTTCCTTGTTATCAGTTCTTTAACGACTTATAAATTCATTATATGTTACCACTCTTTCACTAATTATTGATAATGCATTAAGGGGTGCATTATGCAAAGTAACCTTCAAGCCAACAGTTTTATTATATGAATTGCAACTAGTTATTTTTGCGTTACCTATAACCAGTTTTATTTAGCCTTACCATTAACTAGTTGTTTTACTCCCTACTCGTAAGGTTGTAGGTAACTAGCTACCTCCAATGACATATTCCTGTGTTAAAATAATGAGTTTAGCATGCAAACTTCGACCAGTTACTGCTCGTTCTAAAACTCATTATTTGGTAAGGTCTTTTTTTGCTGGGAATGTTGCGAAGGTGACACAACTTACGATATCAACTTGTTTCTTTTTCTTTACAGTCAAACGCATAATCAGTTTGTGTATTTTTATAACAGCTCTTTAAATTAAATTAACATGAAAAATGGCAACAAAAATTCATAGTGTACTGATTTTGTTTTATGCATAAGGGATTCCAAATATATTTCAAGGTATTGGAAATTATTTTCATGAGTATCACAATTAAAAATCATTTCTAAATTTTGATTGTCAGCAAATAAATTAACTAAAGTACAAATTTTTTTTATTGGGACCTTGAGTTAATAATGAGCATTTCACACAAGAGGCCGCCACTAGTATATGAACCGATACTCCAGTTTCAAATGTCTTGCCGCTAAAACCTATTGAGCATCTTTGACAACAATACGAAATATTATCTTGAACATGTCGAATTTCGTACCAGATAAAGTGTTTTTGCGGGAAGTTCTCCTTCATTAGTGAAAGTTTACGGCGGCATGATTGCTCATTAGATTTCCAGTTAGACTTTGGGATGCCCTACATACATATAATGTAGGCCATATCATAATCTAATGAGCAATCATGAATACAACTGGTTTTTAGTGTTAATGTTAAGTTTTGGACTTTGGTGTGTTCCGACATATGAAGTAAATTGTTATGGTCAACATTTTTATAGAACATTTTATTATTTTTACCATTTGCTACAATAATTTACTACTGTGTTATTTATGTAAATATATTTAATTTTGTTATTTGTGTTTTTTATTAATTCAAATTGAATCGTTCAAAGAGTGATTCAAAAAATTGCTTAAAATAAAAAAATCTCTAAATTTTGAGATTTTTTTTTCCAAATTTAAAACACACACATTTTTGGGCGTTTTATTTTTAACAAAAATAAAAAATTTAAATATTTACATATTTTTAAATAAAGTAAAGTGTTTTTCCTTGCCTGATTGTAGCTCGGGACATATGGCCGAAGTCACAAATACAACATTCTTCTAAACTCCTTTATTGATTTTTTTTATATAATTAACTATTTATGTATTTATGCCTTAAATATTTTATCTTAAATTCAAATATTGTCTACTGAAATTATTTTGATGTCGCCGATGCAAACTTCCATCTAATGTTTGTTAATAATTGTTGTAGAAACTGGAACATTTGTCAACAATTTAAACATACAATATAAATTTATAACAACTTTTCTATGTATGTTCATTTTTCAATTGTCAAAATAAATTCTCGATTTTTAGTTTCCAAACATGTGTACAATAATATGTTATGCACCCACTCTTTTTTTCATTGGATTTAATTATTTCTAGAGAGAAGCGTGCCAAACTAAAAAATATAAATATACAGTGGACTCGCGATAACGTGAACTGATTTTTACCAAGGCAATTCACGTTTTCGAGTTTGTTCACGTTATCGAATGCCAAAATATGGAAAAAACAACAGAATCAGAAATGTTATTTTAATAAAAAAAAAATGTTAAACACGTATTACAAAACAAATATTTTATTAATTTTTAATAACAAAAAATATATATGCAATATATTCACTTCACTTTGCATGTGATAAACAAAAAAATTATGGTAAATATCAAAAAAAAAAAAAAAAAATACACAAAAAATTAACAAAAGCTAATAAGAACCTTTTTTTATTTATAAGGTAAAACAAATGTTAGAGGACAAAATCGGTCATCTTTTTTTGGTCGACCATCTCATTTTCAGCCCATATTAAAACCTTGTCGAGAGCTTCTACAGCTTCCTTTGGGTTTATTTAAATTTGAGGCTGGTAATTAAAACCACGATCACTCTCTTGTATATGTTGGTGAATTTCAAAAGCTTGTTCTTTTACCGCTTACTGGCAATTTTTTTGTTTCGCAGGAACCATTTATAAAGAATTTTTACCATTTTGGGAAGTTCAGAAGCACGTAATGTTTTCCACTTTCCGGTACCATAAGGAGTATTATTTACACTATTTGTTAATTCCCAATTTTCTTTAAAATGATTTATCATCACCATATTTTCTTGTCAAACCACTGACACTATAACCTTTTTGCAATAATCCAATAATATAAACTTTATCTTTTAAAGATAACACTTTTTGTTTTTTTTATGACATTTTTCACTTTCACTAATAAAAATTTTTAATCACTTCCAACATTTACGTAGCAATGTCAAAGAACAACTGATAGGTCAAAGCATATATACACGGCTACAAATAAGAAAAATAATGTTGTTGCATAATCAAACAAGTGAACTCTTAATTCGGATATTTCCAAATTTAAACTTAACAGTTTAAAAAGTAAGGAAGAATAAAAAAAAGTGTTCACATTTTAGAGCTTCCACATTTTGTTCACGTTTTAGAACGGTCTGTGTACAAATAAATTTGTTCACGTTTCTGAGACGTTCACCTTTTCGAGTGTTCACGTTTTCGCGGGTTCACTGTATATATGTATGTATAACATTTTTATGATAGCAGAGTTAAAAATAATTAACTTAAACCTAAAAACACAATTTTGTTTTAGAATTTTTGTACAATATAAATATAAATTTTTGCAAAACTGTCGAATATTTAAGCACCCATTCGCTCAGATTTTACTACTTTGTCTAAATGCACAGAATAAAATTTGAAATTTGATTTCTTAATTTTGTTGTTTGAAATGTTTGTATGTCGACATTTGTTTTTTCAAACTAAAAACTCTTCTGTGGATTAACCCTCTGACCACCGGCAAAATCACCTTGTGGCGAGGTACCTGAAGAACATAGAATTAAAAAATATACATATATATTATTGTATATATACCCTGTAGGAATCCTGGGGTCAAGTGTCTACAAGTCACCACTTTTGTCGACTATTTTGGGTGACTTTTTGGTGACTTGTCCACAAAGCGTCTATACTTTTCACATTCCTTTTTTACAAAGCTGTGCTTGTTCTTGATCTTTATAATGTTTTATTTTGTTGAAAATACATGTGCATAGCATGCATGCAAAATTAAAGTTTTTAAATTTGAACAAAATATATAATGAGCAAAATAAATTACAAAAAACTTGTGAAAAAAAAAACAATAAACTTTGTATAAAAATAATAAGAAAGTGGCAACAATTTTTAGTGCAAGTTGCAACTCTAGAGATTTTGTGGGGCCTGATGCAGATTTTACGTAGCCTGTGGATGATTTTGTGCAGTCTTTTGAAGATTTGTCTACTATAAAATTAAATTTGCACTAAAATTTTTTACTTTAATGAAATTTAAAAAAAAAAATTGTATTTATAAAATATCGAATTTAACAAAATAAATGCACCTGTTTAATTTTATTTCCTTCCTAGTGTGGAAATTAAGTAAAAAGTTCCAAAAGTGTAGACTATAATTACTAAAATGTACTAGTGAATCTCTGGTTCCAATGTCAACACTTAGTCAATAGTTGTGTATATATGCAATGACACGCACATGTTAAATGTCTACAGCAGAACGCGTTGGCTGGGGCATAGTCAGTAGTACTGGTGACAAAGTCAATAGTGAATCAGTACAGTTTCACTATCGGCATTTCCTACAGGGTGTGTATATTTAAAAAAATATTTATTTGGAGGAATTTTTTGTGTGATAAGCGGACGTAAATAATGTGTTTATTGCTACACTCAAAATATTATGTAGTTTACTGTTCGTAGTTTAATAAAAAAGTTTTCCGTTCCATTTAAAAATAAAGGAACAAAGAAATATCTATTTTAACTTTTTTATACAATTATTCGAAATAATTTACTTCATAAACACAAATACACACACAAACACATTCACACAAAAAGTGTCTATAGCCATGCATACATACATTTTGTAGATTAAACAAAAAACGGAAACATTTTAAAATTAATTGAGGAATTGGCAGATAAAACTTTAACATTTATGTTAACTGATTATATCAGTTGTTTCTTACGGATGTGTCAGTTGTTTATCCAACATTTAAAACTAAAAACCAAAAGCCATTTGATTTAAATGAAAATTAAGTTGACCGTTTTTTAAATGAAATATCAGTTCTTCCAAATGGCATTTTCTGTTATTTTAACTTACAAACTCTTTTAAGTGCTGATGTTTAGCCATAATAAGATCTTTTAAATTTTGCAAACAAACAGAAATGAGAGTCTGGCCAAAACTGACGTTTTTGGCAATAAATTATGGCAAGCAATTGTCAAATCGATTATAGAGAAACGTAAATTGTATTGCAGTGGATACCATTTCAACTTTTCGATTCCACACAAAATTTTATCGAAAATTAATTCTATTCTATAAATAATAATTAATTAAATTTTTACCCGTTTTAATTTAACTAAATTTTTTGTTTTTTTAATTGCTGTTTTAAAATGAAAAATAAAAGTAACATTTAATGGCAGACATCATGGCAGGAGACGATTGATTGCATGTCAACTTTATCATGATATAGCAATAACATTGAAATTAAATGTCTACACTTGAGATGGAACCGGTTCTACAATTGCTTGCTCTCATCTTATTGCATGTGAGGACAACGGGTTGCGTGTAAATGTAACTTGACAGTTTGCGAAATAAGTTTTTTTTATTTTTTATACAAAAGTATAACAACACTTTGGAAAAAAAGAGCATTTCGTGCGAAAAAAATTTAGCGAATTATTTGTTTGGTTTTCCCATTGTTAAAAATGATTTTTTTTTTATAAATTAAATAAAATCTAAGAATTTAAGTATTTCCATCAATTCATTTCTTATATTCGGTTTAATTTTTTTGTTAACTAAATATTTGATATTTCGCACAATTCTTAAGAATCAAATGTAACATACTTTATGTACGTACTTCCATTAGACATGTTGTCTCACAGTCTCAGTTAAAAAAAAATATATATATATTTGAAAATTCTTCATGACATTTTTAGACAGAGTTTGTCGTGTGATTATTATATTCTAATTTGTCTGTGCATATGCACACATTTTTGTAAATTTATTTAGCTTTCGTATTCTTTTTTTTTATTTTTGGAACAAATTGTTTTAGATTTTCCTATACATTATTCAGTCGTTAATATTGTTGGCTGGCATTTTACATGTCGAAAGTGTCGCTTTTATTGGACTAAAATCAGTTTCAGAGTTACAAAAAATTGTTTGCCGTTTTGCACTTGCAATTTTGTTGATCTCACATGATCTTCGAGTGCATACTTGGACATTAGATTGGGTGAGTTGTGGTATGAGAATGTTGTAAGTACAAGTACTTTTTGCTGCATGTTGCAAGTAATTTTTGTGTTTTTGTTGTAGTCCTCGTTAAGCCAGTTGTTTGTTGTTTAAATTAAGGCAGACACTTTGACTTGAGATAAATTTCAAAAATTTTGTTAATGCATTTTAGTGCTTTTTTTTTGTTTGTTTGTTTGTTTTGCATGTTATGATAAATTGAAATTATTTTTAAAAGTAATGGTACACTGATCAAAAATATATGTGTATAAATTATTTCTGAGGTTTGGCGGAATGAAATGAAATCTATTAAAAAAACAAATTTTTAGTTAAAAATTAGTAAATCTTCATAAATTTACACAGAAATATAAATATAATTTTTGTGAAATTCGATTCAAATTTTGTAAATTTTAACAAATCTATTATTTTATGTGTATTGTTCAATACTGTTCGAACCGAAAACATATTTAATATAATATAAGGTATATTTGTGTTCATTTAGAATATGTACACTTCAAGATAAAACCAAAATATCTCTACACTCATAAAAATATCCGTACAAATAGTTGAGTTTAGATATAACAACCGAAAATAGTATCTTCCAAATAATATGTCTCAACATTTGACGCAACAGACAAATTTATAAATAAAGCTACAGTTTTGCTTGTAATTAAACTTAGTTTTAAAACTTCCTTAAATTACCTGGGAATGTTGTTACGAGTCCAAACTTATTTGAAAACATCATATCGCGCATTAGCTAGAACTCAAAAAGCGGTTTCGAGATAAATGCATTTAAAGTATTCGAGTTTCAGTTGAATATTTAGACCCTGTGCGAGGTGGCTAAATAAATTCTAAACTAAATATAAATTTAGAAAAGGGTTAAAAATTGTTTTGAAAAATTTTTCAAAATATTTTTAGAATTCAAAGAAATTTCGTTAGATTTTATTTAGCCAGTTTAAATTTTATTTAGCCATTTCGCACCCACCCTTAAGGTAGACAATAACAGGTAAAAAACAGAATAACAACGTGCCGCATTTTTCCATACAAATTGACAATTAAAACACGTCGAGCGTTCTAGTTGTGAGATAGAACCTAATTTATTTCCACGCCGCTTTTTCTTATTCTCTTATTTTTTTTTTAATTCTCAGCACTTTAAATTTTTTTTTGTAAATAAAAAACATGTTGGGTAAAGTAAACATAGACATTATGTGGATCTATATGTGGTCCTGCTTGCTCCCCGGGTGATCCCCTGGTGGTCCGGGTGCTCACTAGGTGTCCCCGGGTGCTTCCCTGGGTGCTCCCTAGGTGATCCCCGGGTGGTCCGGGTGCTTTCTGGGTGCTCCGTGGAGCGCTCCGTATGGTTCTCCGTAAGGTGCTTCCTGTAGGGTGCTTCCCGTATGGTGCTTTCGGTAGGAGAGAGATAAGATTAGCACTATTTAAATAGTTGGGACACTTGTAATTTTACACCAGCTCTGTGACATGTCTCTCATTCAGCTATCGTAGATTTATCACCTTGGATTAACTGGAGAAACTTGTTCCTAAAATACTTGATTCAATTTTGTGTTTTTTTTTGTGAAATTGTTTTGTCTGTATAATTTGAAGTTAAAATAATTTTCATATTAATTTTACTTGTCTTTGAATAAAAAACTTGTATACAAAATTAAAATTTTAAAAAGCTTCGCTACAGTCACGTTTTCATTCTGAGCCGAAACTTAAACAATGATTTTCGCCAAAAAACACGCTGAAACTGTTTGAGTCGATAGTTAATTATCTAAGTTCCTTTATGATTAATATAAAAACATTGGCCGACCTTTGGATAAATTGTGTTATTTATTACACTATAAAACTCGCAACCACCCAGCAAAACTTTGGTAATGGGTGCGATATTCTCATGCATTACCTTGTAATGATAGCTCATTACCTTTTTCATTATTTGCAAGCATAAAGTAATAAGTTACTCATTATTGATTACGTAATATATGATTTATAAATGTAAAGTTAAAATTGAAATATTTTTGAAAATCTATTTTTAGATACATTACTTTGTGTTTTTTTTGTATTCAAAAGGGTAATGTATGTTAGTTTTGATAACACTAGCGAAAAAACAAAGCGCAACAATTCATTTAAGTTTTAAGCAATCAAATACTATATGCGTCGATAGCTCAGTGTGTAGAGTTCTTGGCTGGCAAAAAGATTTCCCTGGTTCGATTCCCATCTTGACTACATTATTTTTAATTACAAGTATTTTAAATAAAATATTTGTAATAATTTTTTTTTTAATAAAAATTCCTCTTTTTTTAAAAATTTATTTTTAGACATATTACTTTTTTCATTCTCGTAACCATATAAGTAACCCCTTAAAAAATCACCTCTAAAGTAATGGGTATATACATTACTTTGAGGCTCATCGCCTGCAAAATTCATCAATGAAGTAAGGTGTAAAGAAATCCTTTACCCATTATTTGGTAATGTGTGGTTTTGCTGGGCAGTTATGAATTTTTGAAAAGAAAAAAATATATTTTTTTCCCATAACAATTTTTTATTAAAATATAAATTTCATTTTATTTGATAAAAATAAAATAAAACAGTTTTAAAAAATTTAAGAACTTTTTCATAAAATTTAAGAAATATCATATTACATTCACTTTGTGAAGAAAACATTAGTTTACTGAACAATTTCATTAAAACTCGTCCAAGAAAACTCTCTCTGTGTATTTTCCACATTCCATTAATTAACCACGCCTACTTTGCTCACTTTTTATAAAAATTTTAAATGTTGTTGTATACCTTTTCCTGTAACGGAGCAGTTGATATGAAAAGCTACATATGTTGATTTTAACCGGGAACGTTAAAAATAATCCTTTTTTTGCAAGCAATTATTCCATTTGTCACTATCACACATAAAAACATTTACTTTTTTTTTTTTTTTTAATAATTCCCATATATTTTTGTATACTACGTACCACTCCATTGGTTTTTAATTATTTTCAAAGAAAAACCTTTGACTATGGCTGACTTTTATTGGTGACATCTGATGGCTTTTTTCTTCAACTGATTAACATAAATTTGTTAATGACTCCCATATTTAACAGCATACACTCCTTTCTTTCTATTTCAAAAAATATAATGAACGAAGTTTACTTTTTGAACGTGTTTTTTTATCAGGCTCTAAAGCATTTATAAGCCAACTCTTTTTTTTATTTGTATGTATTGAAAAGAAATACCGCCTCAACTAATACAAGTTTCGTATATGAACTCTAAACCTAGTGGAGGTGCTAATATGTGAAATCAGAGATGAAACTGTTGTCACAATAAAAATGTGTTGGTACAATTTGAACAATTTTCTATTAGTTTTTTGTGTGTTTTTCAAACCAAATGTTCTGATTGGTTTGATTTCTTTAATTTTTTTTTATTTTTTTTGAATTAAGTTGAAATTTATTTACTAACTTGGTGATTTTAGCATTGTAGAAAAATATATTTACCTTGGCCAAGCAAAAACTGTTCATATTTTAATTAATTGTTTTTAAGATTCTAAAATAATTATGTTGATGTATCGCCCCCTGACTTCAGTGGGAGTGATTAATAAATATTGCTCAGGTCCTTAAATATATATAACAATATATTGTATTTTGAATGGCATACAAACTATTTTCACTGAGTCACAAGATCAAAAATTTTCCTTTTTCAATGATTAGAAAAATTTTAATTTTTGCAATAATGCAAGATACATAGAAAAGTTTTTAGGCACTAACTGCATGGAATGCATTTTCTGATTACCCTGTAGGAAGCCTGGGGTCAAGTGTCTACAAGTCACCACTTTTGTCGACTATTTTGGGTGACTTTTTGGTGAATCTCTGGTTCCAATGTCAACACTTAGTCAATAGTTGTGTAGATATGCAATGACACGCACATGTTAAACGGCTACAGCAGAAAGCGTTGGCTGGGGCATAATTAGTCAGTAGTACTGGTGACAAAGTCAACAGTGAATCAGTACAGTTTCACTATCGACATTTTCTACAGGTTAGCTACAGCCCTCATTAACTTTCTCACAACTTTAAAGGAAAAAGCTAATGAAAGCTAACACCACACAACGTTGATTTACTTTATGTTAAATCAGCTGTCAGCTGATATTGAAAGGCATGTCTTTGTTTTTCTTTTCAGTTTTTACAAATGCAAGGAGAAACGTCAAACCTATTTATTTTGAATGTCACATTACATGTTCCCGATATCATGATATTGCAATAACATTGAAATTAAATGTCTTCATTTAAAATGGCATCATTTTGACAATTGCTTGCCAACATTTTATTTCATTTGAAGACACCGAATATGAGATCTAAATCTGTTGCTGTCAGCTTTTAGGCATATCTCTATATATAAATATATTTATATATATGTATCTCAGAATTTTTATCATTTTAAATTTAGATTATTTTATCTTCCATAGATTATCAGATTAGAGCTCATAATTAAATGTTCAATAAATAATAAACACTTATTGTCATATGCATAGACAATTTGTTGATTTTTATCACACGAATTAACATGTAAAACAACAACAAATTTTCCCTATAAGCATGTTATAAGAATCAACCAAATGTCTATGCATATGTGGGTAATTTTTTAAATGAATCTCGAATCTGATAATCTATGGAATATATAATTAAAACATAGAGATCGAATAATATATACGGAATTTAAATTATTTTGTTTACCTTTAGTACCATAATTGTCAAAAAGGACATTTCGCATCTCTGTGTGAAATGACTAATTTTCTCTTTAGTATTGCGAGTACGACACTTACACAAACTCGTTCAATTGTTTCAAGTGTGTTGTGGATTTAGTGGGATTTTTATTGAAATTTTTGTATACATTTGACTATTTTATAGTTTTTAAAACGACACAGAATTCGGGATGGTTGTGTTTTTTCTTTTCTACAAGCATTTAGTTTGACGACAAGGGTTTTCATTTATAACTATGTCTTTGAAACTTATTTATTTTTACTATGGCTTAGAGACTGCGATGTCAAAAGGCGCCTAAAGGGTATTTGATTTTTTTTTTTTTTTTAGATTTTAACGTGGGAGTCGAACAGTTTATAAGAAATACTCCCATTTATATGCTTTGGAGTCTGTATGAAAAGTAAAATAGTTCACAAGGAATAAAGTCTTGCATTGTTTTGTTTTGTGTGTGCAATTATTTTGACTTAGGGGGATTTGTTTTAAGACACCAATATATTTATGTATTACTATATGCAATTGAGTACAACTGAATATACATATAAAAAAAACTCTAAATTTAACATGGCTCGTAATCATAACAAGTAATAAACTGAAAATTAATTTACTATCTTGTGTATGTTAAAAGGCATAGTAAAAGTAATTTCAATCATGTCTCTTTAAACAGCTTGCTGCTTAAAAGTGAAGTAAAAAAAAAAATAAAAATATTTGAAGGGACTTATAATTAATCAAAAATGTATGGTAGAGTTATAATATTTTCACTCATAACTTCTGAACCGCTGGACCAATTTTGATCACTTTGACCACACAAAAAGGAGTACAACAATCTCAGTAACTATTATCAACTAAAATAGACCAATACTCTAAATGAATATAAAATTCGAGCCAACTTTGCCCATTACTTTCGAGGCGCATTGAAGCCATTCAAGCTTTAAAGAACTTGGTAAACATAGAGTATTCTGGAAATTACCTTCGGTGAGGAAGCTTTTTGTACCAAAAGAAAAATTAACCAAACAACCGATTTTTCTCTTTATTAGAGTTTTCCAATTCGATAGTGATAGTGCTAAATTTTGGTTATATCCTTATTTTACATAAATATATTCTCTAACGAGTTTGTATAATAAATTTTCTAAGTAATATTAAAATTTTTGTTATTTTTATTGTATGTATGTTTATGTATATTTCCGTAGTAGCCCTGTGTAACATATAATATTCCGTTATACAATTTACATATGCATTTCTCTGTGATTTCATTAGCTTGTCCTGCGAAAACTATTTTTAAGATAAGTAAATTATTAGCAATAACAAATAAATTTGATTTTATTGCTTCTTAACGTCTCAAATTAAAGTATTGAGTTTTGCTCACGGTTTCCTTACGATTTCAGACCAGGTAAGCAGTAAAGCAATTAATTAAAACCCACTTGAAGCGCTTCTGAAGGCTTTGGTTCACCCTAGGATTATAAATACAGTCCATTCTAAAGAATAAATTGTTTCACCAATAAATTTGCAATAAAATTATTGCATTTTTATTTAGACAGTGTTATGATTATTTTACTGAAAATCATATGATCGAATCCTATAATGTAAACAACTATTCACCAACTATTCACCCACTATTCACCCACAAAACGCATCCGCTAATTTTTTTAATAGATATGAGTGAATTATATATTAGGTGTGTTTGACGTACGTTATCTCGAGGGTTTCTGTTTGAACCCAATCTTAGTAATTAAAATTGGGTAAATGAGAGCATTCATGTGAGAGTCATAGGGCTTACCCGTACGTTTTGTTCGGTTTAAATAGTAAAACTGCAAAATCAACACCTGCTACTAATAAATCAGCTGTTTTGTATTTGTGAAAAAAATTAAAGTTAAATAAAAAATTTACATGAACGAATTTTTTCCTTCTTATTAATGGAAAATATATTTTTTATTATTGTCATTTTTATTTATGGAATTCATTAAACTACCGAGCCGGGCCATATATGGTTAGTAAGCTAACACAAATACACATAACTTGGAAAAAACTAACCGATTTAAATAAATTTGACGTTTTTTTGGGCATGAAGTTGTGGTTTTGTGCGTTCGCAGTATTATAGCATTTTTATGTTATTATGAGAGAATTGTTTGCCTACTCTCATTTTACCTGACTTTGTAATGCAGTTTTGTTTTCCAGCCAGGGAAAACTCAGGGGTGGTTGGGTCTATTAAAGGTCTGCTTCCTTTAATGATCAGTATAATCGTTTCCGTAGGTGACGAGAACGGAAAACGATTTAGAGTTGGAGTACGACAGGGGTTTTGAAGTAACCCGAAGGTGAGTCGGGTTAATTCGTGAAATACGAACGAAAAGGTTTGGCAAATGTTTCTAATTAACTCACGAGAATAGTCAGCAGGTGAGTCGTAGTATCAGTTAGGAAATATTTCTAAATAACTAACGAGAATATTCGGCAAGTGAGTCGGGTTAGATCGGGAAAAGAGTATCTGGTTGGCTTACAAGTTATACTTCGGCTATCAGCCGAAGTGGTTTGACAATACTTCATTTTTTGTACCACTGGCAATTTCTGATTGAATAATTACATAATATTTATGCATTCTGTAATGAAAAAGTACAAAATCAAAAAAGAAGCAAGAATAAAAACATTGACCACGGAATTTTGGTTGTCTGTTCAAAAATGTTTAAGAACGAACAGTATATTTCATTTGTTGTTTTTCTTCCAGCAGGACGCCCTAAATTTGCTTAAAGTGCTTTGTCACACTAACTTTACGAGTGGTCATTCTGTTGGGTTTTTATAGTAAAATCGTAATTGCTACCAGGCGCCATTTACCTTACGGCAAAAAAAAAAAAAAAAAAAACGCAACATACAACGTTATGGAATTAATATCATTTGTTTTTGTTCTCGTTTGTAACAAACAAACATAGATAGAGATGTTTTTCGGAAAATAAAAACACACAAAAAAGTAAAATTTTTTTTGGTTATATTTTCAAACGCATCCTCCTCCTTTTTAAAGCAGTAATTCAGTTTCATTTTAAATTCTATAAATTTAAAAACAAGCAGAGCTTAAAGGCTTTTAGACTTTATTCGTATGTTCAGAAAATGTAACAATTCTAACATATGGACAGTGGTTTCACACTGTCCATGTTACTTAAAAAAATCTAGACAATTAATTTTAATGAAATTCTTTAAAACAATTAGCAAATACTTTTTCTGGACTTCAGGTTAAAAAAAAACATTTTCCAAGAACAGGTAGAAGTCGCCGGGAGCATAATCTGGAGAATAGGATGGGTGCGGAAGCAATTCGATGTGCAAGTCGTGCTATTTTGCTAATTTTTGGTCTACTTTTAGCTCACTTCGGAAACAGCTTTCTCATTGACAAAGAATTTATCAGCCGATGTGTTATATTCTTAACATTCAGATAACATTTTTAGCTTGAAGATTGTTAAGATTTTTTCACTTTTATTACTTAAAAAAATCACAACAAAAAAACTTGAAACTTTCCACGATTACGGAGAAATGAAAAATCGCAAACTTTGTCATAAAAAAATTATTTTTATTTGATAGTTCTTGAATTATAATGGAAAAATTTTAAATTACACTCATTAACAGGGTGAGACATAGATTCAAAGTATTCGTTACACCATGCAGTAAAGGGTTAACTTTAAATGACAAGTTTTTGCATTGATATTTTGTTTTTTTGTTTTCATGACGAAACTTTGCTTGTGCTGATCCACTGTGTAACGTACATATTTGATGTAAAAATGTATATTTTAAATGTAATGTACCTACTGACATACATGCATTTTCATGTATTTGGAATGCAAGTAGACGGGGTATCCACTAGGGTGTTTAATTAATCGATTAATCATTACCCATCTAAAAATCGAAATATTTATGAGCATACATGATCATACATGGGCCTGTATATGATCATACATGGGCATACATGGTCATATACGTCCATACATGATCTCATATATGACCATATATCTTCGGATCCGAAATTTAAGGGAAAATGGTGATATATGTGCATATATTATCATACATGCTCATATATTATTCATGTATGCTCGTATATGATCATATAAGTCCATATACCCTCAAATTTCGGATCCGAAGATATATGATCATATATGAGATCATGTATGGTCATATATTGAACAATGTATGATCATATACAGGCCCATGTATGATCATGTATGCTCATATATATTTCGATTTTTAGATGGGTAGAATAATTATTCAGGTTTATTAAAAAAAATAAAATTGTGTTTTTAAATACAAAAATTTAAATAAATAATAAAAATTATTAAATAACAATTTTTAAAAAAGCCGAGTAATCAAAAATTTGTTTTATTTGTCAATATTAAAAAATAAAAATATCGCGGAAAACAAAAATAATAATATTTTAAATTTAAAATATTAAATGAACAAAAATATTTGTAATACATATGTTATTTAACAAAATAATATTTATCCTAGTTTTTATTAACGAAATGTCTGTAGTTTGGAGCAATATTTGGCATGTTTGGTACTTTCATAATTTGTAACATTTCTAACATATAACACATCTGCGTCTGTGTTTCTGTATTTTTGATCAGATTTATGTCCTGCAATTCTAGTTTTTAGTTTATTCTTTGTAAAGGGTGGTTACATTTTAAGGGCCGATGTTGAATGTGAACCACACCTAAACGTCAAGTTATTTCTGCTTTTCATTTCTCAATTTCAGACTAACTCAATTTAAACCATGGAAAGATACACAATCAAGCAACGCGTTAAAGTTATTCAGTCTTATTATGAAAATGGGCGTTCAAATCAAAATGCATAACGTGCACTTCGTGATTTTTTCGGTCAATTTAATCGTCCAAATGTGCGTACAATTGGAAAAATCGTGCACAAATTTGAGCAAACCGGGTCTGTAGGAGATGTGAAAACACCAGTGCATGCTCGTGCAGCTCGTACTGCAGAAAATATTGCTGCTGTTCGCATAGAGACTTGCATTTACACGCTTACAAGGTGCAATTTAATCAAGAACTAAAGCCTCTTGACCATTCCAAACGTCGTCAATGATCAGAATGGTGGCAAAAAATGGCAACAGTGGATGATCAATTTTCGAAGAAAATCATCTTCAGTGATGAGGCAAATTTTGACCTCTGTGGATTCGTCAATAAGCCAAATTGCCGCATTAAGGCGAATGATAATCCAAAAGTGATTGTCGAAAATCCAATGCATCCACAGAGAGTGACTGTTTGGTGCGGTTTATGGGCTGGCGGAATCATCGGGCCGTATTTTTTCCAAAATGAGGTCGGTCAAGCAGTTACTGTGAATGGTGTTCGCTATCGTGAGATGTTAACGAACTTGTTATCGCCCGAATTGGAAGAAATGTGCACGATATGTGGTATTAACAGGACGGTGCCACTTGCCACATAACTAACGAAACAATGGCTCGTTTGCGCACCAAATTCAATGGCCGTGTTATATCTCACGCGGTGGCGATGTCAATTGGCCGCCAAGATCATGTGATTTGACACCGTTGGACTTATTTCTTTGGGGTTAATTGAAAGAAAATGTGTACGTCGATAAGCCAGCAACAATTCAACAGCTTAAGGATGAGATAATTCGGCACATTAACGGCATATAACCTCAGTTGTGCCTCAGCATCATCGAATATTTGGACCATCGGATGGAGGTGTGCCGCTGAGGTCGCTACGGCCGTTTGGCCGATATTTTGTTCCATACATAATTCAACCATACCATATCATCATAATAAAAAGAAATAACAATAAATAATTTGTGTTTTATTCAAAATCAACATCGGCCCTTAAAGTTTAACCACCCTTTAGTACCTTCGTAGATTTTATTATAATTTTCATTATCATTACCACTACATAGTATTTTATAAACTAAATTGTACATTTCAGGTATATTTATTTTATCTTTAGTTCTGCTTAATAGTCTACCTAATGTGTTACATGTCTTATGTGTAAAAAAAAACATCCATTGAAATATTCGATTAATCGAATAAAATGATTTATTCGCAAAATACTTATAAAACAAAGTAATTTGGATACCCTACCCTAGTAAGTAGTACATAAATACAAATTTATGTTTACAACAACAAACATACCTTTATGGTCAGAAATAGTATGTAGTGTTTGTTAAGTTTAATTTTACTCAACTTGCGATGTAAATTTTTATTTATGCATGTAAATAAATAAAAGTACTTACACAAATGCATACAATAGTTGAAGGAACAATAATAACATAGAGGAAAGTAATATCTTTGTTAAAGACATGTAATTTTCGTTATAAACAAAAATAACTGGTTAATGTTTGGGTTCTTTCTCAATATCTTATTTACTAAAAATGTTTTTTAAATGCATAAACTTAAATGTATTTTACATTTTATTTGGAAATTTTTATAACACACTCAAAATAATAAGACAGACATGTTAAAATTAACGCAATTTTTTTAAATTTGCAACACATTTGTGTCTGTTTAATTTTCAAATAAAAATTTTTTCATACTCTTGCTGTGAATAAGCACTTTAACAAAAATAAATTAAAAAAAAAAAATAGTGAAATTACACTTGTATTTCTAATTATTTAGAGGTTTAAGTTATTTATAAGGTTTCGGAACACTCCGGTCCCGGTCCATATTCTCTCAGGGCATGTATTGGATATTCTTAGGGCAAACATTATGTCCGCTTTGTGCCACCTCGCCTAGTTTTCGAGATATGGACATTTTATAAATTTCCGAGCGTCCAAGGCCTAACCAAGATTCGTTTTTGGATGTATATGAAGTTTTCGACGGGGTGATGTAAAGCTAGGGTTAGTGGGAATTTTTATCAATTATGCTCTATCGCTGATTTCAGAGAGGTAAAATGTCATTTTAAAGTAATCCTAATGTAACTAAATTTTCGTAGCTTACTAATGTTGTGCTATGTTACTAATTTTTAGTAGTT
The DNA here is from genome assembly GCA_949748255.1 of Eustalomyia histrio. Classification (NCBI taxonomy): domain Eukaryota; kingdom Metazoa; phylum Arthropoda; class Insecta; order Diptera; family Anthomyiidae; genus Eustalomyia; species Eustalomyia histrio. Next base: position 735,456 of record OX456526.1, read on the forward strand.
CTTTCAGCTATTTATATAGATTTATTCCTGCCAGTGTAGTACAATATCATAATGGTAATTGCGATATAACTTAAGAATCTGTAAAGAACACCCCAGCAAAACCATACATTACCATAGTCATAGGGGCCAATACATTACTTTACACCTTACTTCATTGATGAATTTTACAGGCGATGAGCCTCAAAGTATTGACCCATTAATTATGAGGTGATTAAGTAAGTGGTTACTTATATTTTTACTAGGAACGGAAATGTAGTGTAGATTTTAATAAAAAAAAATTATCCAGAAAAATAAATTATTACAAATATTTCAAACCTTATTAAATATAATGTGGTCATGTTGGGAATCGAACCTGGGAACTCTGGATGCCAGCCGAGATCTCTACCCACTGAGCTTTCGACGCATATAATAACATTTCATTGCTTTGAACATAAATGAATATTTGCTCTTTATGTTTTCATTTGTTATGTCGAAACGTACATACATTACAATTTTGCTTACCAAAAAACAGAAAGTAATGAGTCTAAAAATAGATTTTCAAAAATATTTGAATTATTATCAATGAACGGTAACTCATTACTTTATGCTTGCAAATAATACAAAAGGTAACGAGCTACCATTACAAGATAATGCTTGAGTATAGACCACCCATTGACAAAGAAAATAATGATGTTTTCCCAATACAATTTAACTCCCACCCAGTGAGCGCGCTAGTAATAAAGTTATTTAATTTTATTTTTATTTATAATATTTATTTATGTAATTTTTATTAATATCAATAATTTTTTGATTTTTTGTAATTACAAATGAAATAAATGATATATGAATATATATAAAAATGAAGGTCTCACTCGAAAAAGGACAATAATTCCATTTTAAACAAATTTGCAGGCGGATTGTTAAAAACCAAAATATTTAATTAATTTTATTTTAATGTTCGAAAGTATAAAACAAATTTCATCTATTTACCAAATCTCATAAAGTAGTTATGATAATAAACATTTTTTTTTGTCAACCTTGGTTAACGTATTTAAAACATTTTTATTAATGAAGATTCAATTTAGTTAGATTCGCGGTTTACGATTATTCACTTAACAAAAAGTTCGCAATCAATGAAAACTGTTAAAATTTTAATAAAATTTTTTCAACTTAAATACGTTTTTCGAAAACTTGGACTTAACGCCCTTATTCCAGTGAGACATTCAAATATGTATTGCTTTTCAGTGTGTGTGGAATAACTTAACTAAATATACAAAATAATTATATTAGAAAAAATAAAATATTAACACAAAATTATTATCAAGAGATTAGGCAGCGCTTTGCAACATAACACAAAAGAAATATTTATATCACACATTCCACGAGACATCGCCCAAAATTCTTCCGATTGCTATTTAGCGATTATAATTTTTTTGTTTTAAAATTTCAATTTTATTTACGTTTTAAATTTTTTAAAAGAAATTTTTTATTAAACAAAAAATTACAAAGTTTCTGAATACAGCAAAGAACGACACACACGATACCTAAATCGATATCGCCTTAAATATCCAAAAACGATTTCATATTTTAACAAAATAATAAAATATATTAAAGTTCGTTAGTGATCCATTAAGTATTTTTCTGGCAAATAGTCTACATGCGTTTAAATAATGTTTTTGTATACGAAAATTTCATAGTAAAAGAAATTAAAAATTGCCCATTAAAATATAAAGACAGAGCTTTTACAGTGTACCACAAAAGTAAGTATGCAGCATTATTTCAAATTAAAAAAAAAATTGGCTTAAGATTTGAAATAAAAACACAAAAATTATATTTTTTCATTTATTTTATATGTATGTTAACTTAAGAAAAATAATAAAAAACAAAAAAGTTTCTTATTCATTACTTGGTTCGATTTCATGTCACAATAGCAGGTATGCAGTTCACAAAAATCGGCACTATGATTGAATCTATGAAGTCATGCGGACATTTAATAGTATGTTGAATAGGCCTTGGCCTTTTTAACTGATTCCAACCTTGATGGCATAGATACGATAAGATTTTGGGTAACCAAAGGAAGATTTTTATTCTTTGCTTGTAATGTTATGAGTTCTGATTTTTTTCGATATAATCCCACAGATGTTCAATTGGGTTCAACTCAGGTTATTGGGGGTAGTTTAAAATTGCTTTGGCGCTCTATACAAAAGCTAAACAATATGAACTGTATATTTAGGATCATTGTCTTGTTGGAATACAAATGATCCTGTTAGTCCCAATTTAGCTACACTTTTCTGTTCACTTTTCTCCACACTTTTGATACCCATCTGAGCCAAAAATATTATATTTACTCTTGTCGGAAAAAATAACAGATTTTCAGAAATTTTCATCTTTATATTTGTACTCCTTTACGAAGTCCAACCGTTTTCTTCTATTGGTGCAAATGGTTTTTTGCGGGTGTTACGGCCATGGTAACCGGAAGAATGGAGCCCTGACGAATGGTGTGTGGGTAACGGGTTTTTCCAGTCTCTTTTTCTATTTCTGCCAGTACTTTTGGAGCGATCTTCTTGGGATTTGCTTTTATTTTTTTTATGATAATTCTTTTCTTCCTGTCATTAAAGGTTTTAGGACGCCCAGTTCGAGTCTTCTTCTTAGTAATATTTTCTATAATTTTCTGTACTGTGGAATTACTTTTATTGATAACTTTGGCAATTTTACGTTGGCTTTTCTTCTCCTTATAAAGTTTAACAAAAAAAATTTTTAAATCTTGTGAAAGTTCTTTTCCTCGTGGAGCCATTGTTCCAATTTATGGGAATTTGGAATTAAAACTCAATTTCGATATAGATTCGTATTTATAATCACAATCTTTAAATTTTTCCGCGATTTAAATGTGCTTACTTGAAATGAAGGTTAAAACTTTAAAAACTGCATACTTACTTTTGTGATGGGAATTTTTCTAATTCTTAAGAAATGATAACAGGAGATGTTAACGGTATAATTTTGTTTAGGCATGTTATTTTAAGTGTAAAAAAAAAACATAAATACTTCGGCATATTTTTCGAAAAAATAGAGATTTTTGATTATTTTTTTGCTGCATACTTACTTTTGTGATACACTGCATATGCGATATAAAACAAATGATAATTAATGTAATTCAAATTTAAAGGACCTTGATGTTATTTTGGGCGATCTTTCAAATAATGGGAGATATATATACCTAGTACTTTCATAATTACTCACACACTGTTAGTCGCCCCCACTGTAAGAAATCCACTGAACATACTCTCGTTACGTTGACAGTTTTTTGACAACTATCATTTAAACTTCATTTTTGTGTAAAAAGTTTTTGTCGTGCGTTACTTTAAATTATGGAATCGGGAGATATTAAAAACCGTATTGTCGCAATTGGCCTAAAAAAATATGGAATGGAAACTGGAGACATTTATCGAACATTGCAGCCGCTCGGGGTTAGTCGTAGTTTTGTTTATCGTGCTGTGAAACTGTTTGGGGATACTGGTGGAGTAGCAGACCGTCCGAGATCTGGCCGTCCGCGCTCTGTGTGAACTCCCAGAGCCGTTAAAGCTGTACATAATCGAATTTATCGAAATCCACTCCGAAAGCAGCAAATGATGTCGCGGAAGATCCATTTCTCGCATCATTAAATATGACTTGGGACTTCGGGCTCACAAAAGACACACGGGGCTTCTACTTACGGCGGCGTTAAAGCAGAAACAGAAGCAAAAATCAAAAGCATTGATTCGCCAGTACGCCAAAAACCGCCACAGAAAAATTATGTTTACTGACGAAAAAATTTTTACTGTGGAGGAGTCGTTCAATAAACAAAATGATAGAGTCTATGCTCAGTCATCTCTGCAAGCAAATGAATTGGTTCCTAGAGTTCAGAGACGTCACCATCCTGCTTCTGTGATGGTATGGTGGGGAGTCGCCTATGATGGGGTCACCAAGCCTCATTTCTGCGAAAAAGGTGTTAAAACTTCGGCAAAGGTGTACCAATCTGACGTTTTAGAAAAGGTTGTGAAGCCATTAAATAGCACATTGTTCAAAAACGAGCAGTGGACCTTTCAACAGGACTCTGCCCCAGCCCATAAGGCAAAAACCACTGAAGACTGGTTAAAAAACAATTTACCAAACTTTATTTCTACGAATGATTGGCCATCGGGTAGTCCAGACCTGAATCCTTTAGACTATAAATTGTGGTCCGTTTTAGAAGGCATGGTCTGCACTACTCACCACAAAAATTTGGAATCGCTTAAGCGTGCACTTATCCGCGCAGTGGACAATTTCCCCATGGAGGTCGTGCGTACTGCAATAGACGATTGGCCGGTCAGACTTCGGTCGTGTTGGAAGGCAAATGGCGGCCATTTTAAATAATTTTTTTTGTTATATTCTTCAATATTTAAAAAACCAAAATAAAAAGAAAAAATTAAAAAACCTCTTGTTGTTTGTTTTTTATCAAGAAAAAACCGTGTGTCACAATAGATGAAAGTACTAGGTATATGTATGCATTATAAAAAATTACAAAATTTTATTATTGAAAAATAATTATAATTAAAAAAATAAATATGCCTTTATTCACTAAAACTAATTATACAAACAAATGAGAGCAAATAATTTTTTTTAAATAATAACACGGTGTTACAAAATAGAAAAAAAAATTGAATAAACTTTTAAAATCACCTAGTGTAATTTATAGGCCTTATATACTTCTAGGTTGGAAGGTTAAGAATCTGAAACCGTTAAAAATTTTAAAATCGGTTCAAAACTGATACTAGTTAAAACTATATTAGTCCGTGAAAATCTGAAAAAATACTTTTTTTTTTTGTCTATAACTTCAGATCTTAAGGGTGTATTCAAAATTCTTATAATTGAAAAAGTGATTAACTCAACCAGGCCTACAACTTACACTAGCCCATTTTAAAAAAGTATATTTTCACTGTAACACCGTGTAATATGGTACATACTATAAATACTAACTATTAAATGTAAAATATAAAAAATACATTATATGAATATTTGTTTCGACTCTAACCGAATGCAAACAGAAATTAAATGCATAAATTTTTCACTTAATTAAATTTAGTGTCGTTATATTGGTTTATTAAATAAAACACATGTCTTTAATATGTTTGTATGATTTTTAATTGAAAATTATATTTATAAAATTTATTACAGGATTATAATAAAATTCTGAATAGACATGATTTTTATTCTGTTTTAACTTTTTATTTGTTTAAATTGAAATAATGAAGGATGTGTGTATGGGTGGGGCAGTGTATTTAGTTTTTAAACTAAATAAAATTATTTTTGTTTTATTAAAATTAATAAATGTTTACATTTTATTATTATTACTATTATTAGTAATTCTGGTAGAAAAAAACTTGTTTTGTTTAATTGCGACTAGATTTTTATAAATGTAAATTGTAATACAAAAAATTAAAATAATATACATATCAACTAATTGTAAAAATTTGATAACAAAACTTTTTGATATAAAAAAAAAGGAAATAATATAAAAAAATAAATAAATGTATGTGTTGTGGTCGAGCCAAGTCCAGTTTAGCTAAAGTTTAAGTAAGTTTTCAACACCTCTTAAACATTTTAGTTAAACTATGCTTGAATTTGTCGAAAACTTACATAAACTAAAGTTAAACAAATCTTGAGTTATTATACATAATTTATTAAATTATTATTATTATTATTATTAAATTTAAATAACTAACAAAGAAACCAGTCGAGTTATCATTGGAATTGATGTACACTTAACGTTTAACTTATTAATGTTTTTTTTTTTTTTTTTTTTTGTTTTTATTTATTTAAATAATTTTTACACTAAAAAACTACTTGTGTTTAGAAAAATAATAAAGGAAATAATAATAATAATAATAATATGACAGGTTATCCAACAAAAGGTAATAACTTAATTATTATTAAACGAAAGAGTTTAACAAGTTTTGCTAATTTCTTGACAATTTTAAAATTATTTATCTCTGTAGGTATAAATTTGAGTGATTTTTAATGGTTGAATGTATTAAAATGTTTGAAAAGCAGGCAAGCAACCTGTTTCTTCTAATAAATAAACAAATTCCTTAGTAATTTATTTTTAACAAGGCGCCAAAGCAATAGACATTAAATTAACATTAATTACACTTTATTCGTACTCTCCACTTTAGGCTAAGAAAACAATTTACACACATTTGTTGGCAATACAACATCGATGGTCATCAGTTGACAGCTGGTAACTGACGTGAAATCTTAATGACTTTTTCATTATACTGAGTTCATTCATTTTCCAGTCTTATCTCAAGTGTGAATTTTATTATCAGTTACAACTTGTCAACTTATGACCATCGATATGATAATTATATAGCACTTTTTTTTTAATAAATTAAACATTATAGCATTTTATAAACCTTCAAACACATTTCAGAAAAGCCCCAACCAGATAGTGAAAGTGTCAGTGAACGGTGAACGAACAGTGGCAGGCCTGTCAAATTTTTTTTTTTAATTTCGCGAAAAGTATATAAACAATTGACTCTGGTAGGTAAAACTTTCATTTTATCGCTAATTAAACCTTACAATTTTGTACTTTAAAGACAGGTAGTAAAGGGTTAATTGTTAACCCTTTACTGCATGTAGTAACATATATGTAACGAATACTTAGAACCTATGTCTCATCCTGTTAATGAATAACATACATATATATGTTACATCTGTGTGTGTTGTATTTTGTAAATTAACATACAAATAAAAAAAAGTCAATTTGAAAAACAAATATAAAAAAACGTTTTTTTTATTTTTTGTCAGATAAAAATTGATGGTTATTTTAAACTAATTTCGATTGCTTTTACTGCTTTTGTCGATTATTAAACAATGATTAAAAATAAACAACAAAATGGGCTGAATATAATGAAAAAATCAGTAGTCCTCTTTTTGATTGTATTTTCGATTAATTTAATATGTATTTTAGATTAGTTTTAACAAAATAATATTGTGAGTGTAATAGTTTTTATTCGCAAAGGTAGTTTTATGCACCTACATATAAATAAATGGTTTGCTAGCAAATAAGTAGTTATTCGCATGCTGATAAGAAGTTACCGAATAATTTAAATTTTAAATGTCAAATTTTGACCTTTTTCTGTGTCAATTTTGCTGATTTTCCGTGTCATTTTGCAAGTTAATTTTAACTTTGTTGGTGCCATTTTAAACTTGCTTTGATTGTAATTTACAACTATATAAATACATTCACATTCATACAATTAATATTTTTTGAATCATCATGCAAAAATGGCGTAGATACAACTTGTCAAAACATTAAGAAAAATGAATCGTTAAATATTCTCACTACTAAATAAAAAAATCATTTGTTGGGATCATCAGATTAGCGGCTTCTTATGCTCACTGCAGCTATTGTAAATTGTTTTCATATTCTAAAAGAGACCCCATACAGAGTGTACGAATAATTTGTGTATTTGTTTTCAATTCAAAATCAAACTTTAAGCAGTTGACATTTTTGTATGCCACCCACTGACTACATTCGAGCATTTTATTTTAATTGAGTAGGAATTAAATATAAATTCATAAAAAATCAAAAATAATAGAATATTTTGTATGATTAATTTTTAAGAATCTAATTATAATATTTTATACTAAATGCAGTTCATAGAAAAAATTTACTAAAATTATTTATTATATAGGAGGGAGTAAAAAGGATATGCAGATTTTTTTTTTTTTTTTTATTTCAAAAAAAAAAAATCCTAATATGTATTTGAAATAACTACCAAGAGTTTAAATTTTAAGAACATTAGCTAAAGTTTAATTATTTTCAAGTCATTATTATCGTATAGTTTGTTTTCGTTTTAACATTAAAAAAGATTTCCACAGGATTTACTTAGTGTTGTAAGTTATGTGTTGTATTGTGCGATTAAAAAACAGAGTTGGTAAAATTTTTATTTAACTATAACGAAGATTTTTTGTTGGAGTGCAAATGTTGTATCGTCCTATAATTTAGTGTTGTATTTTTATTTTAAACTAAATTTTAACAACTCTGTTTCGCACAATACAACATATACGCAAATACAACACTTTAGCACAGTCCTTGTGAACAACGTAGATAATTACTTAATTTCAAAAATCTAATAATAAATTATGTTTTATTTGTTGTAATACTTTTAGTTGTTTGTTTTCGTTTTCGTAAAAGTTAAAATTTAATAACAGTTGATTTGTTTGTTTGTTTGTATATTTTTCAACTACTTTAGTAATGATCCAAAATGTCTTAGCTTACTTTATTATTACTGCGCGTACTACTGCTTTAATACTTAACATTGCAGCCAATAAAAAGCAGCTCACCAATCTACATCACCTGAAAGTTGTCGTTCTTCACGTCTAGGGCAACGGCCATGTTTTTTGATATATTGTCCATATTCACAGGTGGGCAATTTGCAACGACCCTCTATAATGCACCTGTAAACAGAGCACAAACAAAAATGATTACAAAAAAATGATTGTGAAATTATTTGTTTTTAATAAAAAAACTGCATTCCAAATTCATAAATCATTTCAACTCACTTTCTGTCATTCATAGAGAAATGTTCCATGCCCCGTTTCAGCCAATCACAACCCATATTGCCAGAGGAACAATCGCAACGGCAGTAACCATCTTCTTGTAATATTTTCTCAAATAAATTTGGACAATTACAATTTAATATTGTAGCTCGTCTTATGTAAGTTATTTGATTTGTTGCAAGTTCTTTTGTTCCGGATGCGGCATATTCTGGAGCTCGTTGTTTCGATTTGTCCACACAATGACATTCTGTATGATTGATAAATGTTAACTTTTCAATTGAACCCTGTGTTTCATTGAGACTGATGACCTGAAATTAAAGAAAAGGTTAATAAAAAATTTTAACGATTCCCTAATTCTAATCTGAGCGAAACCGCCAGCCTCGCCTTCTAAGATAAATTTGTTACTTAAATACATGAGACCGCTCTTCTATTTATAACAAAACGTTGTGAATTTTTAGAGACTGTTTATTAATAATGTAGACAATTTGTAAATAGTCAAATGACATTTTCAGAAATTTTAATCGTTGTTTCGTGAGTATGCAAAATATAAGGTGTGTTCGACGTACGTTATCGCGGGTGCCCGCGGTGACCCAACCTTTCCAGAAAGCGTTTATTTACTAAAAAAAATGAACTACAATTTAGAAAAATTAATTTATTAAGAGGAAAATTTTAAATGAAAACGACGCCAAAGATACTTTTTACCAATATTTAATAAAATTTTCCTTGAAATCAAGAAACAAATTTTACTTAAAATTTGGTAAAAATTTCTAAATTATAGAAAAATTTTACTACTGAGAAGTAAATTTTTATTAGAAAACAGTAAAATTTAGTTCATACATCATCCAATTTTTTACTGTTAGTTAGTAAATGTTTCCTTGGTTTTAAGCAAAATTTTATTTTATGTAAGTTCATTAGATAATTTTTTTTTACTAAAAACTAGAACTTAACTGCCTAAAAATAAGAAAATATTTTCTAACATCAAGTTAAATAGCACTTCTTTTAAGTGAAAATTATTCTTATCCTGCTTCTATAGTAAAGGTAATATATTTTACCATATATTTTAAAGTACTTTACACTCATTGAGTAGGTATTTTCCCACTTTCGGAGGACTTCCGCTTTGTGAGCACACTGCTCTTAACAAGCTTTTTGCTATACAATTTTGTCTTAAAACTAAATTGAATTATATTAAATTCATTTATTTAAAATATAAATTAAATTTCATTAGCAAAAAGGTAAACAAATTAAAAAAATGTACTGCAGGATATTCTGAAACGTAATAAATTGTTACAAAGTCAGATCCTTTTCGTAGTTAATTAACGGTTCTGCTTCAGAGAACTAAAAAAAGGGATGGTTCTACGTGACATATGGCATCTATGGCTAAGGAACACAGGGGGTCCTTTTTGCAAAAATACAAAATATCACAGTTACATTTCTTGTTATTATTGTAAAATGGAAAAATGTTTATTTTATGGGATTTTTAGCTTAAACTTTATTTGACATGTACAAATTTAAACTTTTTTTATTATTAAGTGAAAAAAAATAGTTCAATAAATATAAAGTTTAATAAGCGCTACGTAAATTATAGGAAAACCATTATGCCGTAATGTATAAAATGTGCCTGCGATTATTTGTATTGTAGTCAACAAACAAATGTATTATATAAAAGCGCAAATTCGAAATTTTAACCCTTTGCTAATAAAATTTTAAAATATATTTTAAGCTACTTTAAGTTCAATATTTAAGACTGTTAAGATTAGAGATGGGCACGTGAGAGATTTTTGACTCACGCTCACGCACGCTCACGCACGAACCAAAAATTACAATAATGCACGATAGTTTTTTTAAATGGTTACTTTAATTTCTTTTATTTAATAATATTTTTTCTTGAAAATTAGGAAAACTAACTGGTTTCTTTTTAATTGATTGTTTTTTTTTTTTTTTTTGGAATAGAATATTAAAAATAATTTAAACGTTTTCCAACAAAAAAAATCATATGCCAAATTTTATTATTTTTTAAAAATTAGAAAACTTTTACTTGAAAAAAAGAACATTTTATTAAAATTTTTAAAATTTATCTGAACTAAGTTGCATTTTTTATTATTACATAGAAAAAAATGTATGACTTTTTGTTTTTAATTGTCTGAACTAATTTTTTGAAAACAATTCTTCAAAACTTGAAAGTGGTATACTTAAAAACTGAATTTGGAAATGGCTTTCTAAAATTTAGTTACTTTTACTACTCGCGAACAAAAAATGAACACACATTAAGTTTAAGTTTAAGACTCATTTTTTGAACTAAATGGAAGTAAATTATGTACTAATTTTTTTTTCACTACACTTAATTTAATTACATTCGAGTATGCTTAAGTATTCTTAAAACTAAGATGTTTTTTTCTTAAAATGAATAAATTTTTATTTAATAAACTTTTTTTTTCCTAAAATCAAGAAATATTACTTAGGAAAAATATGAACTATTTCTGAGTGTATAAACTATTTCGTTTTTCCTCAAACTTATGAATTTTTATAATTTTTAAGAAAATTTTTCAAAGTTTAAATTGTGGACAATTCATACGCTATTTTAAAGGAAATTTTTGATTACATTTAAGTTCATGTCTTTTTTTTTTTTTGAGTATTCTAACAAAAATTGGGTAAATGAGAGAGTTATTGTGTTTCTTTTTTTTTTTACCAGAACTTACCCCTATTTTTTGTTTGAGTAAAATTGTAAAACTGTCAAATCATCATCTGCTGCTAATAAACCAGCTGTTTTGCATTTGTGGAAAAAAATTAAACTTAAATAAGAAATGTATTGTTCTTCTTTACTATTTCTTCTTAATAATGAAAAATACATTTCAAAATGTAAATAGTTATTTGTCATTTCAATTATATTTATTAATTAAGCTGTTTTTTAATATGAATAAATTTGACGTTTATTTTTCGGTACGAAATGTTTTTTTTTGCGTTCGCAGTATTTTGGGCATTTTTATGGTTTTGTGAGAGAATTTTTTGTTTACTCTCATTTTACTTACCAAAAGTTACCTCGTACCGACCTATTGTCATACCCAAAAAATTGGTTCTTTGACAACATTGTATTTATTTAACCGTCTGTTATTTCTAACTGGGCCGTTCTAACTTAAGATGCAAATAAAATTTTTATTTTCTTACAGATGAAAATGTTCATTTATTATTTTGATGGAGTAGTTCTATAAAAATGGTGTTCATAAAAATTAATGAATTAATTATGATTTTGATGTGGTGTTGAGTGTGCTAAAAAGACTTGAACATTCTTACTACACATGTTTAATGTTTTGTTTTGTTTTTTCTTTTTGTTTCTTTATGAATAAACAGTGACCCAAATGACAAAAAATTAAACTACATCATTTTAAACATAACACTTTACCGCATCCACAAATATAATAAAAACGACTCTGGCTCCTAAATGTGGCTGTAAGTAGCGTCGTCATCATCATTAACTACATCATCGTTCCATCATTCATTTGTATCAAACTTATTATAAATTGTTAATGACAACAATGTTTTCTTTTTCATTAGAAATGCTCAAATTAATTTCATGTACAAATTTATGTATGTATGAATGTACACATGGTACACATGTACTAGTACATGCAATTAGAGTCACACTGGAAATTTTATCAACTATTACTGACAATGATGATGATGGTGATGATGATGTTGATGTTGATATTAAATTGTACAATGTAATGAGTGGCATACATACTAACAATAAGTATTGACGAGTTTGTAATTCATAACTGGAGGGAGTTTTTTTTTCGTTTTGTTGAAAATTTCAAAAATTTCCAAATGTTGCAATTTATAAATATTACTCACTCATTAATAATGGTATTCGAAATGATGCCGTTAATTTGCATTACATTTCATTACCTACATGTATGTACATTGTACATATGTAACATACAGTTGCAGTGTACAATTGTAATTGTATATGTCTTATTAAGTTTGTCATTATACGGACAATTGCCGTCTGTCATGTGGTTCAAAAAATGTAAACTGTCAACATTCATGTATGGAAATGTATCTCAATATTACTTGTATGATGATGTTGATGTTTGCTAATGAATATAGATAGTTATGTGTTAATAGATACACATACAGTACATTATTTTGACAGATGAAGTTTATATGCGAATGTATGTTATGGTGGATCACAAAATGTTATTTAATGATTTTTAACAGGTACGAGAATCTTTCTTATCCATGATCCTAATATTTTTTGTGCAGCGTTGTTTGATATCGATAATTGGCTTTTTCAGGTGTTGCATGTACCTTCTGTAGCAAATTAAACCCCAGTTTTTATAAAGCGATCGGAAGAATTTCGCCAGAGGCATTGTGTGTATTTTGTTGTAAGTCATGTTTCATGCTTCCAAAATTCTATTTTTAAAATGAAATTTTAGTTGCCTTAACTAAACAAAACTATTCGATTGACGACAATTTCGTTAGACACAGCAGACCTGGGTATTTGGTGTACAAACCAGAGAACTGCATTTGCTGATTGCAAAACGTTCATACGCAATCAACACAAGAATAAATATGTGTTTGCGTTCAAACGCTGAATATACTCCAACACACATATTTGTTGATGATTTTAAATCAATCAAACGACGTGCAAATTGTTTTGTCACTGATTTATAAGCATCGGTCATTGTTTATTCTGTTCATTCGAGCCAACAATAATTATTTTGATGTAGAATAAATCAGAAAAAACAACAAACAACGTGTATGAGTGTAATCATAATTAAAACAAAATAGTTTCTTATCTATAAAAAGGGGGTGGTTTTGTAGAAACACATTTCATAAATGTTATATGTATATTAGGGTGGGTCTAAAATACGTTTTTTTAGAATTTTTATTAGGAATACCAAAAATATTGTTCTTTGTGAACATTTTTTTTTTAAATTTAGGTCGACATCTCAGGCTCGCCTAATCCGGTTAAAGTTAAATATTGCCTAATTTTCCAATCAAAATAGATGAAGAAAATTTAGACAATATTTTAATTTTTCCGGATTAGGCAAGCCTGAGATATCGACCTAAATTTTTTTTCCAAAAAAATATTTATATTTCACAAAGAATATTTTTATTACTAATAAAAATTCTAAAAAAGCGGATTTAAGTCCCACCCTAATGTAAACAATATCATTTATGAAATGTGTTTCTATTTTGTTTTAATTATGAATAAACTCATACGCTTTGTTTGTTGTTTTTTCTGATTTATTCAACGCTGACTTTTTGTTGAGTGATTACATTTGCAGTAAACATTATCGACATATGATTCAAACTGATCCGAATTAAGCGTTCAGTAACATGATGCTGATTTTATTTTTTTTTGTTTTTTTTTTTATTTATTTATTTGTTGTATTAAACATATAATTACAAATTATATTTTTGATTTTGCAGTTCTCTGGTACAAACCAACTACATTAATCTGACTCAATAATCAAACACCCCAAGAAGTATTTGTTGTACAGTACAATTTCTATTTCGCGATTCACCTCAGTCTGTGCTTTATAATATCTTCATTAAAGTGTTATAATTATGTGTAGCTTGTCTGTCTGTCTGTCAAATTGGTAGCTACTTTTTGCTACTGGAATTAGGTTACTACTTACTTTGTCATGTTAAAACAACCACTAATATAATAAAATCATGTTTTTTGTTTTTTTTTTTAAATATCTGTCGTGTGTTTCTTTGGGTGTAACAAGATCAGTCTGCCTGCTACATTAAAGCGGTTCGTTTTTAATTAAAATGTTAAATGACGTTGTGTTAAATTAAAATTGTATGCAAACATAATTACACAGTTTGCAAAGGTTATAGTATACGGTGGATTAAATAAAATAGTATGCTTTCGATTAGTCGCAGGTTATTATTTTTTGGCTTATCGGTTGGATCGGTTATGGCAACCGAATTTGACAACAGTCTCAACAAATCTGATTTCTCTGTGTATGCTTGGCATTATTTTCAAAGTTTCATTTGTGCATTTTTTAATTCGCCATATAATATAAATGACTCAGTATGTACCTACTTGCTTACAGTGCCTTCCAAAATGATAGCACTAACAATTTGTCAAATTGAGTGTAGTATTGCAATGACCTTCATATGATTTACATTGATGGGTAAAATTAGCATGTGTGACATAGGACTTAGGCGTGTACTTGGTATTTAGTAAGATTTGCACTAGTGATATTATTCATGTATGGGAATTTTGTATTACCATTGAAATTTCATTGGCATTAGTTGAGACTAATGGAAATAATTGATGAAAAATGATTTGTTGAATAAAATTTATTCAATTTGAAAATTATTGAAGTAGCTTTCTACAGAAAATAATAAAACAACATATAAAATTTATGAATATTAACCCGTTTTTGGCTGCTAGTAAATTTTATAATGTTATTAAATTAATAAATGTTTTTTCGTTTATACATCGTAATTGGTGACATTCATATTTGGCTAAAATATTATGTTTTTTTTATGTAAATAAGAATTAGTAAAAAAGTGAATTTTATTTTTTCTTTTGTTTATAGATCCATATATTCTTTACTTCAATAATTTTTAAAATTCAAAATTTACAAATTACGCCTCAGCGCCTTAAGAGGCTTTGTAGAGGGTAGATAGTAGGCAACTATTATTATAATACATGTTAAATTTAAAGTAATATACTTATATTTGTTAATTTATATAGAAAATTAAAACAAATTTCACAATATTGAAAAAAAGAAAAATAAATAAAAAATTGAAGCTTTAATTTATCTTATAAGAAGTATTTCCACATTTTGTAGCAAGTATTGTTTCAGGTGAATTTTAAAAGAAGACAATACGGGAATATTTTTTATACTGTCTGGCGATTGATTATACTCAATTGGCCCAGCAAAACCAATACGCTGTTTCGTTAATTCAAGGCGACATCTTACTACGCTTAAGTTCTGTGTCTGTCTGTCTTGTGATTCTTCCAGTATGCGAAATATTTTGGTGAAACTGTATGGTGTGTGATCCAATGCCATTTATACATTTAAAAACGTGCAGAAGTTATTGCTGCTTGTAGAGACCTCGAACAGCAAGAATGTTAGTCGCATACGTTTTAAACAAAACCACGGTACTACGACGTAGCGGTAGATTGAAGACAATTTTAAGTGCTTCATTTTGTGCCAATCGTAACGATTTTAAAGATGATGTTACTTTGCCGCCATTAATTATGGGAAGATAGTTTATATATGTATGAACTAGCGATTGATAAAGTAGCATTTTTGTTTCAATATTTAATTGCTGCTTAAATTTGTGTAATATAGCAATTCCTGATGATACCTTCGATTTTACATGATTATTGTGGTTTTCCCAGATAAGGTTATAGTTTAAATTTATTCCAAGATATTTAACACTATCTACTTCATTTATTGCATTTCCATCAATGTGTATACTCATGAGCTCATCATTGTTTAGGTTATGTGGTTTAAATCTACTAAACTTGGATTTTTGGAATTAAGGATTAATTTATTCAGTCTTACAAATTCTGACAAAATTGCAGCATCGTATTCAATTTGTGTTTAAAGGACTCTTTTCTGTCCATAATAGACAAATATCATCTGCATTTAAAAATAATTTTCCATAAAAGCTTTATTTTTTTATATCATTTATATAAATTTTAAGTAACAATGGACCAAGAACGCTGCCTTGAGGAACTCCACACAGTACATCCAGCTCGTTACTCCTTGACTCACCAACTTGTACAAATTGTCTTTTGTTTGTTAAATAATCCCTTATTAGAGATGTTGGTTCTTGAGAGCAGCCTATAAAAGTTGACTTTTTATCAAAATATCATGATCTACCAAGTCAAAAGCTTTTGACAGATCAAAAAACACGCCTTCAACCCCTTTACATCCTGCATCAAGTCCGTTGCATAATTACACATAAAATGAAGTTTTTTTAACTGGTGCATTAATAACGGCAATGACATTCAAAAACATTGAAATTAATCAATGAAATCATATTCTTAAATTATTATCATTAAATAAAACAATGTTATTGAAATTTATTTCATTACAATTGTTATCAATGCAATGGTAATGAAATCATCAATTAATAAGTCCTCTCAATTCTATAGTCCCATGTATGATATAATTCATACGCTCCGTATGTTATTTTAAGAAGGAACTCATACTAGGAGCGAGAGTAATAACCCTTTTTGACCAAAAATTGCTTAATGGCATTTTTTCAGAGAAATAGCTATGAATAAATTAAGGGGCCCATAAAATTATTGGTAATGTGTTGGTATTACCATGCGTATTACCTGGTCATACCCCAAAACACTTTCTAGATACCAGATGATTCAATTTAATTTTTTTTTAAACTTACCTGCGTATTACCTGGTCATACCTCAAAACACTTTCCAAATACCAGATGATTCAATTTAATTTTTTTTAAACTCACCTGCAGGTTAAGAATAAAATCTCACTAGGTAAGGAGTTGCCTCGATGGGTATAGATTTTAAAGTAATTATTTTCATAAAATTTTCTTTTAAACTTATATTTTGAGACTTTTTAATACTTATTTTTGGGGCATTTTTGACAAACTGCCAACAAGGGTTAATGATACTAAAACAAAATTAATATTTTATGTCTAAATTATTATGGTTAAATGGAACCATATCCGATGGTAATATTGGTGACTTTCCCCAAACATTTATTTTTAAACAATTTTTGTTCCTTGAAAATCGCTGCACACTTAAAGCTATCTAAGGGATACATCATGTCTTTCCATATGCCCTTCTTTAAACATTTAATACATTTTTCGTTATTTGTAAATATATTTTTTTACGAAATTAGCTTAAAAAAATGCAATTAAAAGTTTTTTTGTATAATAACACTGCAACACTTGTATATCAATAAAAGAAAGTTTGTATTCTGTATTCCAATTACAATAATTAAAATAAAAGCATTTTGTTTTTGTTGGTTTTTTACTTAACTGAAACAAAAACCAAAAACGCATTTAATTAACATACTCTACAAAAAACTTTTATATGAGCCGTCGTTATCTTGTAAACTTCAACCTACAACATACAAACTTCTACTAGTACGTCAAGTGCAAAACTTTTTCATATTTTTTTTTGTTTTGTTTTGTTTTTTTTTTTATAATATTGCAACATTTTCTTTTGCATATTTACGGGCGGCTAAACAACTACAACTGGTATATAACAATTTAAGGATGATGTACATCAAAGTATTTATGCAAGTTATTATATGCAGTTGTATATAGGTAAAAATTGCTTGATATGCTTGTGTGTGTGTTGTGTATACAAAAAAAAAAAAAAGAAAACAGTCAAATCTTACAATCGTGGACACCTACCTATAGCAAACTCCCCTGACCTTGACCTGATGCGGATATCAAAATTAGCCATTATTTGGGATGACAATTTTAAAGATTTTTCCAAAATGAAGAAAATAACAAACAACATTTTTATTCTTCAAACTAATGTTGTTTTATTTAAAATCATTTTGTGAGCAAAGTTTTAAATTTTACTGCGATAATTAAATCGCTGCTGTAATTTTATTCAATATCGCAAACCTATAACGTTTTTATTACAGAAATTTATTGTAGTCTAGTGTATTCAATTGACTTTTTTTATTTGGTTAAACGCGGCTTTGTCTTCAGCGATTATTTAAAAAAAAAATTCTAAAATCCATCGAAAATATGTATGTACAATAACATCTGGCAGATGTAAACTTTACATTAAAGGTGGATAACCTCACCTATCTAAATTTGATTTTAGTAATAACTTGGCCAATTTAGAAATTATTTGAAAAGATAGAACAATTTAGGTTGAATACAAGTTCTGATCTTTAAAATGTATTTGTTGTGGCTTTTTTGTTTAATTTTGTCTGTTTTTGCTTATTTATTTTGGCGTATTATGGCTTTTCGATTTTAATAAAATTCGCCACAAATATTGTAAACGGTACTGTTTATGAAATAATTAATCCTCTAACACTAAACTCTTTCGGTTTTCGAAATACGACTTCATGAAAATTTGGCAAAAACGTTAAAATATCGAAAAAGTATCCATACAAAGTCGCCCATAACTTCTAAGCCTTACAACCTAAAATTGGTACCTATTGGTACCATTTTAAAGGTAAAAGCATTACCTTCAAAATGGCGTCCTAAATTTTTTTTAATTAAAAGGTTAAAGGTCATTTTTAAGTTTAATGTACAAAGACCCCTATCTCAAAATCCAATTTTTTTAAAATTCTGAAAAAAATACATGTTAAAAACTAAGGCCTCTCTACATCTGTAGAGAGACTTATTTGGTTCCCGAGTTATGAAGGAAAACGAAAATTTAAAAAAAATATATGATTATAAGGATAAACAATTAGTTTATTTGTGTCTTTTATTCGTCCATTATTCAGTCGAATCTTATGGCTTTTGATGTTATCCTTTGATAAATGGTTTTATGAATACATATTGCACATTAAACAAGATTTATTACATTAACCAATAATGTAATATTTTTTATTGAGCTAAAGATCTTTTTTTTATAAAAAATTAATTGTAAAAATTTATTTATCCCAATATTTCGTCACCACATTGGGTGACTTCTTCAGGGGAAATTGGTTTTTATAATTAATAAAAAATATTACACAAATCAAGAAGATCGAAGAAAACTAAAAAGAATTATTATTGAACAATAATAATATCTCATAAAAGAGCGCTTACTTTGAAAAACGGCTAACACCATAGATTATCTTAAAACTCAGTTTATCGCAGTTTGTAACTTAAATACTGATTTTGAAATTTGTTTTAATTTATTTTATTTCAATGAAGACCAAAATTTTAAGTAACGAAAAGTAATGGAAATGGCAGACGAAATTCGTTTTCGGTTTAACTAAACCAAGTTTAACTCACATCCCAAAAACTCGGCCTAAGTGTTACGTATTAATGCCTTCATTTTATAACCGTAATAAATCTTAAAAAAATACATTTTTTAAATATTTTTGTAATTTTTCTTACCAATCTCGACTAATCGATTAATTTGGGCATTTTGAACTATTCACACAATTATTTAGAAATTTGTTCTAATAACGATTTATCGAAATATTTTAATTCCGTTGTTGCAAGGTTTTCCTGTACTGGTACTAGCATTAGTAATGTAGTTGATAATAGTGGTTTTAAGTATTTTACCAACAACGAAAAAAAATTCTAGCATGTAACTGTTATACAAATACATTTGTTTGTTGGCTCTGATACGTCTAATCCTGTTTTTACACGGTACATACGGTACAGAAAATATCGTGTGAAAAAAAACACCGTAATGGAAAAATAAATATTAGATTGGTTCAACAACCTCAAAAGGCCTACAAACATTAATAATTCGGTAAAACAAATACAAATTTTGTTCCTCCGTGTACCACTTTATTTCACATATAAAATAAAATAAAAAATCATATGCCTTTAGATATTAAAATGTAAAAGAACAAAAAAAAAAAATCATTTTAATGTTTAAAAACAGGTTTAGTTTTGTCGTAATATTCTTTTTTTTTTAACGTTTAAAAAAAAAACTAAAACAAGTTTGCTTCTGCGACGGTGTTATTTCAAAATTGTGTAAAGACAGGATTAGGTGTACATTAGAATACACACACATACACATAGACATAATCATCTCTTGTATTATTTTTATGATTATTTTTAATATGTACTTTACTAACTTGTGAGTTAAGTTGAATTATGAGCTTTGATAAATTATCCCATGTCTGCTTGTAAAAGAATGTATTGTTAGTGATACATATATTTGAATAGCGGAAGTAAAACGCAACACTTTGAAAACATGTATACATATTTATATTAATAGTAACTACCCTGTAGGAAATGTCGATAGTGAAACTGTACTGATTTACTATTGACTTTGTCACCAGTACTACTGACTAATTATGCGAATCTACACAACTATGGACTAAGTGTTGACATTGGAACCAGAGATTCACTAGTACATTTTCGTAATTCTAGTCTACAATTTTGGAACTTTTTACTAGATTTCCACACTAGGAAGGAAATAAGTTTAAACAGGTGCATTTATTGTTAAATTAGATATTTTATTAATAAATTTTTTTTAATAAATTTCATTAAATTAAAAAAAATCGTGCAAACTTAATTTTGGAGTAGACAAATTTTCAAAAGACTGTACAAAATCTTCCGTAAAATTTTCATCACGCTCCACAAAATGTCTAGAGTTTCAATTTTGTTCAAATTAAAAGTAACTTTTGAAATTCACTTTTCTTTATATTTTTATTAAAAACATAATTTGTATGTATTTGTATGTATTTCAAATGAAACAAAAAAACTAAGAAGAAGCCCAGCTTTGCAGCTGCAAAGAAATGAATGTAAAAAGTGTAGTACACGCTTTATTGACAATGTCACCAAAAAAAGGAATGTAAAAAATGTAGACGCTTTGTTGACTATGTCACCAAAAAGTCAACAAAAGTGGTGACTTGAAGACACGTGACCTACTGCTTCCATAGAAACTGTGCATATAATATTATGGGAAATCCCGAAAAAAGTCAAGAGAATTTTTATTTGGCATTGATTTAAAAAATAATATTTTTATTTGCTTTGAGTTTGGAAAAAACAAAAAAATAAATAAAAAAACTACCTTCATACAGGAGATGAATCTAAAATATCAAGTTTGGATACAATTTTATTGGCATTCAAAATGAAAAAAAAATCCAAGTATTCCAAATAAAAAATAATCAGAGCTATATCTATTTTCGTTTTCTCTGCCGGCACTGTAAAAGAAAATATTCTAAGTGCATGGCTTTTTATATAAATGATCCTTTCCGCCTGTGTACGTACTACATACGATACATACATACATATATACTCGTAAATTCATTGTTAAAACAAAGTAAGTCAGAAGGCAAAAAAAAAAAACAAAAAATACCACCTACAACATCAACATTTATATGTATGTGGACTGCCTTATCATTAACCCAGTAAACATGGAAATACGAAAACGATTTCCCTAACGTATTGAATAGAAGAAACATTTTATTGCGGCAACAATTTTAAAAGCAATACGATATCAAATATTCCAGAAGATATCATTTGGAATTAAAACAAGTACAAAAATACTAAATTCGGCTGTGCCGAATCTTTAGATACCACCCTCCACCCATGTCCTAAGAAAATAATGATTTATCAAATCACAGATAATGCATTGCACATGTCAATAAAATATTTTAAAATTTAATCGATATTTTTGGTAATTTGTATAATGTTTTGTGTCCTCTGTGATTTAACCTTGGGAGCATTTTCAGACATAAGGTTTTTTTTTTTTAAAGATGTTGATAATGTTTGTTAACTTCATAACAAATTACAAAGCTTAAAAAAAAGCAATCGTAAACATATGTGTAAGTTGAGAATTAGGGAACCCAAAAGAAGTCAATTAACAGCTAAACCCAAAATTAAAGAAAAATACGCATTAGCAGCTAAAATTGTCAGCTAATTACATTTCGATTGGCAAACTTTTGGCCCAGGCACAATTTTGTAATAAAACACAAGATACATATTTCCATATCTAACCCTGTAGTGTGTGAAACTACTTTAAATCCCACAAATCCTTAAATATCTCCGATATCTGTCTATAAATGACATACATCTTTAACTTTTTTAGGCACAAAGGTTCTAGATAGTGGCACAAAATGTACTATGTACATAAGGATGGCCCAAAAATTTTAAATTTACCCTACACCCCAGGGGCACCCACTATTTTGTTTACTTCTGTTGATAGTAGTGCAGTGCCAAAATTTCAAGGCCCTAAGCGGAGTAGAAGGCAGTGCACAACGTGTCTTTCTTTGTCTTTCTTTTTAAATTTCTGTACTTCACTGACTACATTCCTACAAGATTTTTCTATTATTCATCAATTTAACACTATGATAATATAACCTAATTTACAACTTAATTTAATTTAAAAAACCTCCAAAATTCCATAATTTTTTTAAATTTATTATTAATGCTACATGTCTTTAAGCACTGTCTTCCTATAGGAATATTATCTTCAAACGTTGTCAAAATACTTTTTATACCCTTCACCATAAGTGGAAGGGTATATATAAGTTTGTCATTCCGTTTGTAATTTTTACAATATTGATCTTAGACCCTATAAAGTATATATTTTCTGGGTCCTTATGAAGAGCGAAGTTGATTTAACGATGTCCGTCTGTCCGTCTGTGTGTTGAAATGGGTTTTCCGAAGAACCCAGACATGATGAGGACTTGATTCTTTTTTATTTCTGTTACATGTGATCCATTTCTGTTTGCTATTAAAAATCAGACAGATCGGTTAATAAATGGCTGAGATATTAGCAAAAAACCAGGACTACCTCTAATTTTTCCAGTAAAATCCCTTTGTTTAATATGTATGTAGAATTTTGAGCATAACAACACATCCATGTGTTAAAATTCTTTTCTTTCATCTCCACCTTTTATACACAAACAACACACATACAAAGATTTGTCATTTAAATAAAAACCAAACAAATCTCTAATTAACGAAGACTTTTATATATGTTATTCTATTGACGATGATTTTGTGTGAGCTTCAATAGCTCAGTTGTCTAGACGCTGTGTCACAAATACTTTTTTTTTCTCTAAGGCCGTGGGGTTCGAGGTTCAAATCTCGGTGAGGTCAATTCACTTTTTTTTTGTACATTTTTTTTTTATTATTTTCTTAAGACTTTTTTTTTGCTTATTTTTGTTTTTTTTAACATTTAATAATTAATTTATATAAAATTTTATATTAATAATTAAAATTCTTTTCTTTCATCTCCACCTTTTATACACAAACAACACACATATAAAGATTTGTCATTTAAATAAAAACTAAACAAATCTCTAATGAACGAAGACTTTTATATATGTACCTCTATTGACGATGATTTTGTGTGAGCTTCAATAGCTCAGTTGTCTAGACGCTGTGTCACAAATACTTTTTTTTTCTCTAAGGCCGCGGAGTTCGAGGTTCAAATCTCGGTCAGGTCAATTCACTTTTTTTTTGTACATTTTTTTTTTTATTATTTTCTTAAGACTTTTTTTTTGCTTATTTTTGTTTTTTTTAACATTTAATAATTAATTTATATAAAATTTTATATTAATAATTAAAATTCTTTTCTTTCATCTCCACCTTTTATACACAAACAACACACATATAAAGATTTGTCATTTAAATAAAAACTAAACAAATCTCTAATGAACGAAGACTTTTATATATGTACCTCTATTGACGATGATTTTGTGTGAGCTTCAATAGCTCAGTTGTCTAGACGCTGTGTCACAAATACTTTTTTTTTCTCTAAGGCCGCGGAGTTCGAGGTTCAAATCTCGGTCAGGTCAATTCACTTTTTTTTTGTACATTTTTTTTTATTATTTTCTTAAGACTTTTTTTTTTTTTGCTTATTTTTGGTTTTTTTTAACATTTAATAATTAATTTATATAAAATTTTATATTAATAATTAAATAATCCATAAATAGGCTAAAAACATCAACATTTTTATAAAAACCCTCTGATACAAACAAAATACAAACGTTTTTATACCTTTCACCACAGGTGGAAGGGTCGCGGGTTCGTTAAGATTTTTTTTTTGTTTATTTTTTGTTTTTTTTTTACATTTAATAATTAATTTAAATAAAATTTTATATTAATAATTAAATAATCCATAAATAGGCTAAAAACATCAAAATTTGTATAAAAACCCTCTGATACAAACAAAATACAAACGGTTTTATTTCTATTATTTGCTCCGATTTAAAAGAATTTATAAAAAGATTTTTAAACCATTTTATTTCTCACATATTAAGAAAATTTTATACATAATTTACCTTTGAGTGCAACTATTTTAGGTCATAACTTATAATAATTTATAAAAAAAATTATAAACTATTTTCCTTCAAATTTTTAAAATTAAGCTAAAGAAATTACAAATATTTCTAATAAAAAAGCGAAATAAAATCCTAAATGCGAATTTGCCAGCTAAATCAAACTATTTTGTAGAAATAAAACACATGCAGTTCTAGTGATTTCTTTTAACGATTTGTTGAAATTCTTTTCTTTCACCTCTTAACCTTTTATACACAAACAACAAACACTATTCTAGAGCTGTATTATGACCTATTGATACGTCTTATATAGCAAAAGATCGAAAATATTTAGTATAACATATTTGCTGAAAAACTCGGAAATATCGGTTCAGATACAAAAAAGTTATGCCCAAAACATACATTTTTTTAAAATACATATTTTCTGGAACCATAAATCTTCCCGAGTCCAAGTTTTATCTCCAAACTAAATGGTTAATTTCCTCTTAAAGGCGTCCGTATATAAATCTGTCCATTTCATATATGTCCATATATAAACTTCAGTTTTTTCCCAACCATGGTGAAGGGTATATAAGATTCCTAAACTACTTTTGAAATTTTGAGTGTGTAATATTGGCCACAATAATGTACATCCCCGAAAATTTTATTTTATATAAGAGCCAATTAATACGATGCAATTGATTGCGTGCAATTTTCTTATCTACATTTTCAAAGTTGTTGCACGAAAACTGAATGTGAATGAAGCAACAAAATAAAAATACATATGAGTGCGAAAGAGAAATAACAAAAACATGCACGAAAAACGAAAAGCGTGTCTTTTTTGTTACCCCGCTTGCTTCTCTACCCCGTTTGCCACCAAACAAGAATTGCACGCAATAATTGCATGCAGCAAAGTCACTGTGTAAATTGGCTCTAAAACAATATTTAAAAATTGTTTTCACATCCAAAAAAATTGTTCAACACAAACAATTTTTTTACCTCCATAATTTCACTTCTAATTTGTTTTTAAATTTTTTTGTTACAGTGTGGAAGACAAGTGTAACCAGTGTGGAGGACAGGTATCACAAAATTTGTTCCCAAGTATTTTTTTTATTAAAATCTAAAGTACCATATGTTTCTTCTTTGACTCACAAATATTCTCTTTTTTATTTTCGACGGCCTTTCTGATATAATTTCTTTTGAACGCTCTTTGATTTTGATTTGGAAAGCTTGTAATGCATTGCTTTGGAAGAATTTTTAGTCTTTAGAATTGCTCTCTAAGCATGTAAGGTAAATATGTGTGGAGTTAGCTAACCAGTTCAACCAACACCTTTTATTTCAAATCATTCTATCTGAATATGCTCCCAAGATTAAATAAAAAAAAAAGCATAAAAACAAATATGTTACAATATCAATTTACCGATAATATAAATTAAATTGTAAAATATTTTGTTGACCCGTGTAATGCATTATCTGTGATTTGGTAAATCTTTATTTTCTGTGGACATTAGTATCAGAGCTATTAAGTATTATTTTACTTTTTTATTTTTATTATAATTTCATTAAAATACAATTCAGATTACTAATCATCTTACATTTTATATTATCTCTAACTGCAAGTAATCGGTTCATTAATCGCTTCCCGTGAAAAGAAAAGAAAAATGCCTTGATTATATTCCGAGTGAATGAATGAAGATATATTGCCTTCCAAATGCTCGTTGGGAAAGTACACTAAAGAGCTTTAGCATACAATTTGGGAGATAGATAGTACATAATAACAAAGAGAAGGTATTACAAGCCACTGTTGCTTTTGCTCACATAAATACATATGTATATACAGATGTATTACATACTGTTAATACAATGTACAGCTACTGTTTCTGCTGGCTTTATAACAGCACATCATGTGTAAGCACTTCAGACAGGTTGCACTTAAGAAGTTAAAGATACGTTTGGAATTTTGCTGTAAATTGGGGTGGGGGGGGGGGGGGGGGGGGGGGAAGAGGCAAGAAGACAATGATGAGTAAGTGCTACTTAAACAAATATTACAACAAGATGTAAGGAAATAAACCAGATATTAAAATGAAGCAAAACCCATCATCATAACATCACTTGTATGTGGTTATTATAGCTTACAAAGATATGTAATATGTAGTTTATATGTATGTGCATAATATATGTATGTATGTATATGTTAGGGTTGATCAGTAGTAACCAACCAACAAAAAATGTTTAGCTTAACCGGAGCTCATCTATTTATGCAAGTTATATGATCTTTTTGAAAATGCTACAACAGGACATGATGATAGTACACCACTAGTAAATTGCTTTTAGAGACATTCGCTGAACTTGGCAGCTCCTCTTTTCCTCGAACTGTAATGTTCCCAATACTCAGCAGTCAATCCTTAAAAAGGGTGTGACTAAAGGTAGAATTTTATTTAGGATGGGTGCAAACTGGTTAAACTAAATGTAAATTTAATTAAGTTTAATGAGTTTCTTTGATATTTGATCGCATTTTTCAAATAATTTACAAAGAAATTTTACACCCTTTTCTCAATTTGAATTTACGTAGTTTACGAAACAATTTAGCCACCTCGTTTATGTCTTCAGTTCCCCCTAAGAACTTCCTTTCAATTATAATATAACAGGCGCGTTGTATTTCAATAAATGTTACGAAACCTCATACACACCCAGATAAGAAATCTGCATTAATTGAAGATTGCCCCCAGACATTCTTTGTAGGACGAGTATATATATTTCGTATTTGTATTGCACTTATTTTGTTTTAATACCGCAGATTAAACAATATTGTTTAATTTTAATTTCAAGTTAAACTTTAAAAAATAATCAAATTTACAAAATTCCACATTTTGTTATCGAAAAATAGCAAACGTAATTTTAATTTAATTGAGACGACAGTTTTATTTCATCAGCTTGTAATTGCTTCGACAGAACGTAAGATATTTTACTCCCTTAATGGGGATTTGCATGGATTAGTCATCCACCCTAATTTATATACTATTCACTAACTATACTATTTAGTAACTAATAGGGTGATCGATTATTCGACATTTTACTAAGCCCGGTTATTGGTTTTTCGAAATAGTAAAAATTTTAAAACTCCGACTTGAATTTTGCGAATTTGAAAAAAAAAGTTAATCGGTAGCAAAATTTTAAAATTATATTTGAACATTAAAAATGATCCCGAAGTCAAAGATGATATTTGTTAGACTCAGAAAAAGTGACCGATAAAATAATTATTTTTAACTTTTTCTATAAAGATGGTTCATTCTATAAAGGCGGGAATCCTTTGTGTGCTCAGAAATTAAAAAAAAAAAAAAACATAAATAATATTATGAATTTGAATATTTTTTCATTCTTCTATGAGACTGTTGCACCTTGAATGGTTTAAGAAAAATAATAATATTGATAAATCAATTAAAGATAAAATTTATAATTAAAAATATTCAAACAGGGATATTTAAACAGGGTATTTAACAGGGATAATTAAAAAAGCTCCACACAGAATTATGGGAAATTTAAAAGCACGTTTTCTTAGTAATTTTTGAGTCCAAAAGGAAGACTCTGGGGATAGAAATAATTTTAATTTTTATAAAATTTATTTGAGTACATTCTAGACTAACAAAATTTTTGATCATTCTATTAATTAATAGATTCATTGAGAAACTCTTAATAATAACGAATTTATTTACTCGATCTTGCCAAAAAATATTGTATAATTTTATTAGCATTTTAAGAAAATTTAAATATTCATATATTAGGTGGCATACAATAATGTTTATTTTTAGGTTAAAAATGCATAAGGCACTTTCAACTTTTTGTGCATTGTTGTGGGTTTTTAGGTGAATCGGATTCAGGGAGATGTCAAAAGGAAATAAAGTTAAACTGTAAAAATAACAAAAAATAACGAAGTAAAAAAATATTTTGTTCATTTTTAAGAATGAATTTTGTACATTTACAGTGTTTAATTAATTGAAGATATTCGAAAAATTAACATTAAAAAAATACCGATAACGACAAAGCACAAAAACCGGTTTTTTTAAACCAGCTCGATCACCCTAGTAACTATACGTACATATGTTTAAATGTTGTGATGTTTATGTATTAGTGAGTAAGTAAGTTTTCAATGCCTTTACATACAAATTTATATAAACTAATGTGTGGCTGAAATAACATGAGCTAATTTCTACCTTGAAACATTATGACTTTTTTGGTTAGTTTTAAAGAAAAGTTCAATCAACTTTAACTGTTCTGATATTCCCGCAGATTAGCATTTTTTTTTTTTTTTTTTAATTTAATGTAGCTGCGTCGTCTGTGTTTCCTTTTTTTGTGAGGATTTTTGTAATGTCTTTCAAAAAAACATGTAAAGTCATTAAATTTGTCTTTATCGATTTTTTTCATACGCTCCACAGTATTTTCGCTATAGATGAAATAAAAGAATTTAAATTGAGAAAACCTTTTCGAGGGTAAAAAAAATTGTTGTGGTGAAAGTATAACATATGTATGTCAAAATGTTTTATTCTGGTGAATTATGGAATTATACTAAAATACACAATGTATAGAGAACTTAGAAATACCTTCACATTATTAATCTATAACTTGTTTTTACCGCTGGACAGATTTTACTCAGTTGCAATACTGGATAAGAAACGAGCAACCCCGCTTTTGTCTTCGCGTCGCTATTGTCAGCCGGACACGTGATTTAAGAAGCCCATACAATTTGACTTGGATACGCCAAGGTGCCATAGAAATGTGAACAATCGTCTTCTACACAGAGAAAACGGATTCATTATGACAACAAAATTTGTTTGTCAACTGATACATTTGTTTGTAGTGACAGAAATTTG
Source organism: Eustalomyia histrio (assembly GCA_949748255.1). Classification (NCBI taxonomy): domain Eukaryota; kingdom Metazoa; phylum Arthropoda; class Insecta; order Diptera; family Anthomyiidae; genus Eustalomyia; species Eustalomyia histrio. The sequence goes on from OX456526.1 coordinate 764,743, forward strand.
GTTATTACAACAGAATTTCGGTTGGAACATTATATTGTTAAATTTACCCAAGAATACATTTGACTGTGAGAACCGAATAATTTGGTTGTAGCAAACCAAATCAATCAGTTGGGAATTCGATTGTGACAATAAATCTGTATTCTATGTGTATGAATTTAAATGCTCTGCCCCTGAAGAGACTTAATTTCTCAAGTGGTCAAGTATTTTCTACTGATATTTATAACAATCTTTAACTATGTAGGTTTTCCAGAAAAATATCCCGAAAATATATTAATTTTAAGCCAATATTAAAGGTTAGTGGGAACAAAACAGATCTTGGAACAATTTAACAATTTTTTTCTCAACTTAAAATCTTTATAAATTTCTATTTTAACTATGTGCCACTTTAAGTTATTTACTTAAAAAATATTTAAGTAATTAATTCATGACAGATTAAAGGATTCCACAATTGTATATGCAGTTCACAATTTATAATACTCTTTTAGCTAACACAAACGCGAAAAAAAACAATCGCATACAAATATTTGAATAGAAACGACTTTCACCGTATTTAGTAAACAAATCCATTTGGTGGCATGCAACATAAAATCATGTTTGTTTGCAAAATGATTGTTGTGTATGCATGCATGCATGCATGTGTGTGTGTGTGTTTGTGTGTGTATGTGTGAATAAGCTCAGTGTGTTGACTACTTAATGATCGATAATTAAATCCTTCATAAGCCGAACCACTAATCATTGTAACAAATCGTTACAAAAGAAAAAGTTAACAGCAAAATGCCAAAGAAACGACAAACAGAAATGTAAATTGTAACAACATTTAGCCTTTATTACGTTTTATTTTATATTACGTTTTGGATGGCGATATTACGTTTAACGTTACACATTTTCACAAAACAACAAAAAAAAAAAAAAACGAAATATAAAGAAAAGTAGCTCGATTATAAATTAACATACAAACGGTATAAGCATTTTAACCATTAACCAATATTTACCCCCCCCCCCCCCCCCCCCATGCATTCACGTGCAATAAACATTTGTGTATACATTTTGGCAGCCACTGACTGTCGCAAGAAGGTCTCTGATGTTAAAACATTCAACAACATTAGTCACCTCAAAACCACAACAAGCAAATAGTGTTTTGCTTTTGGTCATAATCTATAATATGGTCATAACCGCAAGTTCAATACCACCCACTCATTTCATTCACCATTCACCTGAAATGCCACAATTCATACTTATTAACCATGTACGAGTATTAACTTGCACTTTCTTTCGTATTTCTGCTGTTACTCCAACTGTAATAGTCGTGTCAAAGTCAGTGCAAGAGCACATTGAAATTTCATATAACACTTGGTGTCTTCCGCTCTGTCTGCCAATCAAGTATTTGGAAGCCCAACATAAATAATAAATATATTGCCTGCCATCTACCATCTACCGCCGAAACAAGCTCACTTTTTTTTTTGGTAAATTATAGTCTACAGTCTGTTATGTCTATTATGTCGTTATATAAAGGGTGTACCAAATACGGGTATATTTTTAAATAATATGTTATTTTGACACTGATAGTTTCTTTACTGCTCGAAATATTGGCATTGGGAAATAATACAAACTTATTTACAAAGTGAGTGCGGGCTGCCCAAACTGTGCGTTTGTTAAAAAATAGTTTTGCCCAAAATGAAGCAGCCACCATGTGTGCTGTACGGAAGTTTGTGCAAAAAGTTCATGAGACTGGCTCTCTAGTGGACAACACGATAAGAATGTGCAACTCAGTCCGTCCAAGAACATTGACTCGACATTGATCTCATCGATCTCGGCCCTTCACGCACCAGCATGCTGAGAATTTTGCACAAAGATTTCGGATTATTCGCTATGCAATTGACTCAGTAATTGAAGGCAAAGGACCATCCACTTAGTTCTGGCTTCTCAGTTTGGGCCTTACAGAAGCTTTAATGAATGGGATATTGGAAAACCTGTACGTCGTTGTCGAGAAGCCAATGCATTTTTTCGAAAGTGCTGTTGGAAACGCCATTTCAGTTAATGGCAAGCGCTACATGATTACGGACTTTTTGTGGGCTGAGGTTGAAGATATTAACTTGCATAATCTTTGGTTTCAGCAGGAGAGGGTACCATGCCACACAGCTCATCCAACAATCGGTAGCTTGAGAAGTTAGGTCGGTAATGGTGTTATCAGCCGTCTTGGCGATATCTATTGGCTACGACTTTTTCTTGTGGGGTGTTGTTAAAGACCGATCCAATGGGAAAAATCCAGAAACGATCCACACCCTTAAGACTAATACCTTCCGAGGCAGACATTCGTGTGAGATAGAACCAGAAACCGTCAAGCAACATAACACTGACATGATGAGCTACTGCGAAGCCAGCCGCAGCAGCCACATGAATTAAATAGTGTTTCATAAATAATTTAATTTTTAAAAATATACCTGTATTTGAACCTCCCTTTACATGCAATAAGTAATGAAATATTTTTTCCAACTAAATAAATCCATTGACTGTGGAGTTTATTGACACGATCTTATAAACTCGAGTCAACGAATGTAATTAAATTGAAGTTAGATTTGACTGCATATTTTTAAAAGAAATCGCGATATAAATCAAACTAGAACAAAAGAACAACAAGAAAAAAAAACCTGTTTTATTAAGAAGATGTTTCATAGGCTCATGTTTTAATGGGGCAAAAGTGAACCTGGTACTTTCGTTTGATGACTTAAGATGCGACTGCAATATTCCAACAAAACTTTTTTGAATAAAGGATGAGTAATTTCAGGAGTAGTTTCATCACTTCCATTCGTACACATTTTTAATGAGGGGCTTTATACAAATACAACTTTTATTTTCGTTAGCTTTGATGATGAAACAACAATTTTAAGACTTAATGTAAATATAAATTATAGGCCACGGTTTCTAATTATTGCATTTCAAATTCAACTTTTGGTACACTCACCAAAAAAAAGTCTGTAATGGTAACTGGAAATTTTGCTGTTATTACGGGAAAATTTGCTAATTTGAGCCCAACGGTATTTTTGCTAATCTTAGCAATACATGTCCGCTGACAATGCAATTTGTAGAAAAATTAGCTGCCGCTACTAAATTTTAGTAAACTTTTTTTAAAGTGGAAACTAAAATCTGTTTGCTAAAATCAGCAAAAAAAAATACTAAATATTATTAATATTAGTACAAAATTTCAAATTTATTTTTTTTATCAAGCATCAAACTTTTTTAATTTTATTTATTTTTTCAAAAAACATTTTAGACAAAATTAAAAAAAAATCTAAAGGTTTAAAAATGTAAAAAAATAAACGAAATAATCATTTTGTTTTAATTTGGTAATTTTTGTTTTGAAAAATATTTTCGGCAATTTTTTTTTTACTTTTAAGGTCGAATTTTAATTGTTTTAAGGGCTGATTTTTAGAACTAAAAATAATGTGTTAGTGCTATTTTAAGTTGACCTATTTTCAGGCGTGAGTAGGTATCTTCACTTCCGTTCCCTTTTTGTTAATCTATGTAACATTTTAAGACAATTTAAGTTTGTAGGTGTAAGTTTTAATTAGAAATAACATTTCCTTTAATATCCACTTTTTTAAAATGAATTAATTTTTTTTGTTGCAAATTTTATCAAATCAGTGTTCAAAAATTTGTATAATGATTTCTGAAATTAGCAACAAAAACTTGTAAATTTTCTGTAAAAATTCTGTAATTTGTAAAATGTATATAGCAAAAAAATTTGCTTCATTATAATTCTTTTACTAAAAATCAGTACAAAAATAGTAAAGTGGGATTGAAAACCGTTTAAAAATTATTCTACTAACTTTTTTTCTGAGTGTAGATTTTTTGTTGCCTACCATATGGTAATTTTGGAGTGTATATGGTTAATTGAGTATCTTTGTGAATCAACAAATTCACAATGAATTAGCATCGATTTGTTATGCATATTTTATTGAAAATTAACTTTTAAATGTTTTGCTCAAAATACATATTTTTTAGGTATTGTTTCTTCTTGATTTTTATCAAAAATTTTTCTATTTTCTTGTTACTAATTTTAACCCTTAACGGACCAATACGAAACAGATGACAGATTCAGATAGCTTTTTTTTAATAAAAAATGTCTAACAAGTTATAAAAAAGAAAAAGGTTAAATAAAAGATAACAATTAATAGAAAATCTCTTTAACTCTAAATCCCAAACAAGATAGTGGCAGCTCTGTATAAATAAAAAACCTGATTCATCGACAAAATTTCTCACTGCAGAATGCTTTCAACAAATACTTTATAAAACAGTAGTAGACTGAACTTGATATTTGATAAAAGAAAAAAGCAGCGTGTTCTTATTTGTTGAAAGGCTTATTTGCATTGAACGATTTATCGTAAATTTTTCCTATTAACCGTCATGAATAACCGGTTAATAAAGTTGTGTCATTTTTCGAATAATACCGTAACCGGTTAACCGGCAGTGTCGAATAATTGGAGATACTAGTAATTAGTTATCGATCCTTGTTGAAGTATTTCATGATTTATAAACATCAAATTTCATAAATCATACATTGAAAACAAATTGTGCAGCCATTTTATGATTGTGAATGCAGTTTTTGCTTCTCATACATATCGCAACGTCCTCCTTCGGTGTTCCTATAGCACTTGATTCCACCGAAGTAAAATAATATAACAGGGCTATGAACTAAAAAGCTTCAATAATCCCGCCAACTCTACATCAGACGGCGGGCAAAAACTAAAAATGTTTATCTCGCTCAATTCGGTGTTGCCATATTTGAAACCCTTCACCTTTCACCTTTTCTCTATCCCCTTTCCAAAGAAAGCAACACATTATTAAGTAGGAAGAATTTCTTGAGTGTTGCTCCAATTTCCAAAAAAAAAGGCAGACGCAAAAAACTGACCAATATTTATTTTTTTACGTATATTTTTAATTTTCTTCCTCCTTTCTTTTTTTTCTGTAAAAAACTAAGATTTTTATGCTTTTGAAAGGTATATCTAAAATTAGAAGATCTAAGCTTTCATATGAGATATAATTGCTTAAAAAGTTAGAGCAGGTTCAACATGAGGTATTTTACTCACTTTTGCTAAAATTATCCAACTGGGTGCTCGATGGTATGCATACGCTAAAGAAAATTAAATGTAATTATTAAACTCACGTGACTTGAGCGTGAGCATGAAAAATAATTAAAAACTCGTGCGTGATTCATGAGTCAGTTTAGTTTTTTCAGTGAATTTTGCTGTTTTTCGTGAGAATTTCGTGATTGTGAGTAATATTTGACTTTACTCTCGTTAGAGTGAGTAGAAAAAATGCTCGTGCTTGAGTCGTACGTGCTTAATCTTTTGTAAGTATATTTAAAACAATGTGGATAAACTCGGAAGTTATGATCAATTATGTGCCACAGGGAGATAATTACTTTTCAAACAAAGTTTTATTTTACAATGTCTCATTTGATACTAACATTATGCCCAAGAATCATCATTCATCTGGATAAATCTGACTAATGATTCATTAAATGAAGCAGAGCCGCGAATAACGTTTTAAGCGACAATTTTTACAAAACCTGTTTTTTTCCAGATTACCGTTAGAATAACTTTTTTTATGACTTTAAAATGAAATTAGGCAAAATCATGCAGGATTTCGTTATCAAAATGCAACCTAAAGAAGTCAGTCAGTGGGATACACCTACAAGTTCTAAAACGTTTTTTTTCGATTTCTCAACAATTTAATTTTTGCGCGGCTCTGTTTCAAATATTTCTTGAACAATTTTTATAAATCATAATAAATATTGGTTTTCCACAAAACAACAAAACTTAAACATCAAACACTGTTATTAAATGGTGTTTAATAAATATTATTGGCATTCAGATCTCAGATGCCTCAGGTGTGATTGGCATAGTTATAAATGCAGCAAACATTTGCGTGCAGATAACTCATATACAAACAGATAGACAAACAAGCAAAAGTACATTCATACATACAACGAATGATACAGACTGTTAAATCCTTTAGATGTTGCGTGGGAACACGCCATAAAGTAAAAATATGACAAACTCTAACAACAACAGCAGCAGCAGCAACAGCATCAGCAGCAGAAAAACCAAAAGTGCCAGCAACAATATAATGCATTTACAAACATTATACAATACTTGTATGTACCACAATCATCCTTTTATTCAATGGTATTAATGCAATGAATGAATGAATGAATGAACGTACAAACGAACGAACGCATGTGAATGAATGAAATTGAAAATAGTCGAATGCATTGGTAATGGGAAATGAAAAGAAAGAAAGTAAGCACATTAAAGCCGCAGGTGCAAATATAGATTGTTGCATCATCATCACCATCATCATCGACAGCAACAGCAATAACGAGCATTAAATAGAGATAATTTTGCTGTACAAGCATTTGTCAGCAGTCACCGAAGGTTCGAAATTTTAATTTGGAAACAATATTTATTTAAACTTTAAAATTAATACATAATACTTGAAACTACCAATCGAACATTAGTTGTTGATTTAAATTCGAAACGCCAAGTAGAACAAATTGAAGGTACTCATAATTGATCCCATTCTGGTCCCCTCGTTGGGTGGTGTTTCTTATTTAGAATTAACTTAAAACCTAACCTTGCTCAAAATCATCCAACATGGTGTACTTATAAATTATTTTACAATATATTTTTTTTTTTTTTGTAAAAACCGTATATTCGGCTTTAAAAATCACGGTTTTGTCAGAATTTAGATTTCTAGTACACCAAACATAACCAAATAAAAACGGATATAAAAAAACAAAAAAAAAAAAAAAAACACATAATTTAAAACTGTGATTGCATTGTAGGAGTAAATACGAGCATAAGTGTAAATGATTTCTCAATTTTATTTGATACGACTACGAGTATGTGAATAATGCCAACTGTGCATAATTTTTTCTTCCTTCTTTACAGTTATGCATCCTTCTATTTTACACACTTAACTACGTGTCGGTATCGTATATTAAACACGTACATTAGGGTGTCCCGATAAAAAAAAGTTATGTAATATCACGCACACGTGGATTTTTAGTTCCCTACCAGCGTTTTAAGTTGACGATATTGATAAATTATTGGTTTCTAGGGAGGTACAGTAGTCGCCCCCTTAACATTCTCCCAAAACCCCTTTCAAATTTAAAAAATGTTTTCTCGGGGGTATGGGCTGATTTACTGATAATGTACTTTTCGGAATATTCAATAAGAACGTGCTAAATATAAAATAAATAGGATCGTCAAGGCGCAACTTTTAACACCCATATTGTCAAGAAGTTCAAAATTTGCATCTTAATAAACAATCGTGTACTAAATGCGTTATAGCAAACTCGCCAGATGAAAATTTTTGAAATTAATTTTGTGAAAAACACTGTAAACCAAAATACGCCAACAACAAAACTTCAATCGCTGGTAGGAATCCAAAGATCCCCTTCAACATATTTTTGCTTATTCTTCCTATATTCAGCCCATTAAATGCATCGTTTGAGTGCAAAAGAGCTATTTGTCGGGACACCCTAGCGAACATGCATGCTTCTACGAATAATAAAAAAAACACAATTGAAAATGACAAAAATGGAATCCTTTGGTATCGTATCGTCAATTTGTTTCACATTTTTTTGTCTCTTTTTTTATAAGTTGAAATCGAACGTCTAGATATATAGACAAGCAAATGCATTCATTCAGTGTAATCGAATTACAACGATATTGACATTAAGTGCGATTGTGTTTTTGAGTTTAATAATACTTGACTTTTTTTTCACCAGCAAAATACTTAAATAAGTAGCTTTGTTTATAAAGGAATTATTTGAGTAAAATCTGAGTTTTCCCATAATTAACATACATTTTGAAAACAGATTCGTGCTGACAACCAAATTTATTGCCTATCGAATAATTTTGTGATTGCGACCACAAAATTATTGTTGATACAATCATAATTCTGTTGCCACACTCAAATTGCTGTCGTCTCAATAGACGAACAAATCGATTAGCAGTGAATAAGAACATTTCTTTCATACGAGGATCAATAAGTCCGTGACTTTTTGAATGAAACAGTTTTTTTTTTTGCAAAGAAAAAAAAATATATTTTTCTGCATAATCTCCTTTTAGCTCAATACACTAAGTCTAACATTTCTCCAATTTTTGCATCCCTTCCAAAAAATAGGATTTTTCGACATCCATAAAATAGGCATTTGTTTGATTAACAATTTCATCGTTGGAGCTAAATCTCTTTCCACCGAGCTATTTCTTTAGGTTTGGAAATAGGAAATAGTCACTGGGGGCTAAATCCGGAGAATATGGCGAATGAGGTACCAATTCGTATCCCAATTCATGGAATTTTGCCATTGAGACTACACACGTGCGCACCCGTGCATTATGGGGTCGTTTTTTTAAATCCTTGTTAAATCGGTCCAATAAGTTGACATAATATTCGCCGTTTATTGTTTTTCTCTTTTGAAGGTAATCGATATGGATTATCCCGCGTGCATCCCAAAAAACTGTTGCCATCACCTATTGGCCGAAAAACTGACTTTGTCCTTCTTCGGAGTCGATTCACCCGGAAAATCCACTTTTTTAGACTGCTGCTTGGTCTCCGGAGTATTATAATGGATTCATGTTTCATCCACAGTTACAAAACGCCGCAAAAGCTCATTCGAATTGCGGTTAAACAACTCCAAACAATCCTTTGAAGTTATCATACGATTGTCAGACTGCTTTCTTAAATCCAACTGATCATTTAAAATCGAAACCACAGTGCCATATGAAATGCCTATTGCATCAACAATCGTACGCACTTTTACTCTGTGATCGGCCAACACTATATCGTGAATTTTTTCGACATTTTCGGTTGTATTGACTCAATTAACAGTCCAGAACGTTCAGCGTAATTTGTACTTGTGCGACCACAACGATAGTCAGTAAACCACTTTTTTATCATTGAAATCGATGGTGCAGAGTCCCCATAGTATTTATCAAGCTTTTCCTTGGTTTGATTGACGGTTATTTCGCAAAAAATAATGTTTAATGAGCATTCGAATTTCACTTTTTTCCATTTTTAAAAAAAAATCGTCGAGGTTGTATGTTTTGAACAGCTGTTGAACGCAGTAAAAGACGGAACTTGCTCAAAATTTTACAGTAGTCTTTTAACATGTGGTACTTGATGGGGGCAGTGTTGTATTTCATATAACTACAAGGGAAGTTTGAAAAGTCAGGGACTTATTGATCCGCCCTCGTATTTCGATCCAAAATTTTATAAAGCGAGTCAAGACAACTTGAACAGGCGATTTAGGGAATATAGTATACTCACATAGGACAATACAACATTGAACCAATGTTTAGTGGTATGCTATGCTTAGGTGTGCTAACAAAAAGAAAACCAATCAGAAACTCGTCGATATAATGAAATAAAAATTTTAAGAACTTTCGTTTTTTAATACGACAATACTTTGTAAACTCCTATCTAAAAATCGAAATATATATGAGCATACATGATTATACATGGGCCTGTATATGATCATACATGGGCATACATGGTCATATACGTCCATACATTGTTCAATATATGACCATACATGATCTCATATATGATCATATATCTTCGGATCCGAAATATGATCATATACACAACACAATGCACTGCATTAGTAGGGGACATCCCCTGAGTGTTAGTCTAACGTAAAAAAAAAAAAAAATACATGAATAATATATGAGCATGTATGATAATATATGCACATATATCATCATATACCCTCAAATTTCGGATCCGAAGATATATGGTCATATAAGAGATCATGTATGGACGTATATGACCATGTATGCCCATGTATGATCATATACAAGCCCATGTATGATCATGTATGCTCATATATATTTCGATTTTTAGATGGGCTGGTACGTATGAATAATATTCCATTCGAATATTAATCATACAATTTAAATTGAGAACATCAAACTACAGAATAACTTTTAAGGCATAGGATTTAGGATTTGTCCAAATTTTTGAAATAATAGCGTCGTCTTTTGACGGCAATTAATATAACAGCGCAGTAAAAAACATAGCAAGTACAAAAGTTTGGCTACATACAAAAATTTATCAATTCATATTGATTTAAAAATCTCAATCTTTTTCAAAAAGCTTGAAAAAAGACAAAATAAAAATGTAAAACAAAAATTCTTTAAAACTGACCCACTCGAAGAAGGACTGGGGCCACACAATATCCAGTGTTGGCAAACAATATTAGTTGGCCTAAAAAGAGATTTTCCACAATAAAATTAAATAAAAGTTTAATTTTGAAATTAAAAATTGTAACGCTTTGTTACGTCAAATTTTTTTTCTAAATTTAACTCTCTGCCAGTGCATTGTATCTCAATCGCTGGTACATCGGTCTAAGCCAATTCTTTGCCAATGCTTTATTTTTATAAACCAGTGAAAAATTTGTAAATTTTGAAAAACGATTTTTGCAAACGCTGGCAAAGCGTCACGGATAAGTGTTCTGCGGAGAGCACAAGTCTTTGGCCATACGAATTTTTGCTGAAAAATTCGCATATTAAAAAAGAACATAGATTAAAGCACATTGACTTGATGCAATGATCCCAAATAAATTTCCATTCATCGTTCCTTTAGTTAACAATTAATTGGCTTAATTTAATAGTTATTCAAATAACTAACAATAAAACTTTGTTTCTCTTATCAAATCTAAATTTATTTGCTTACTTTAAATTGAGTTATCTCAAGAGTCAATTAAGTTACTTAAATAAACAAGATTAACAATCATGAAACATAAAAACAAAATAAATTATTCACAAAAAAAAAAAAAAAAAAACAACTTTAATTTGTAACAATCAATGTTTAGGGGGAAAAAAGTAAATAAATTTCAAATGTTATCAAATACAACTCAATTGAGCAAAAAAACTTTTGCAATAGTGGCTTACAAGGGCAGTTGACCTCATTACAAGTCATTTAGAAGGTTGCAAAAACAGAAAAAATATTTATAAAAATTCTATGGTATACAAACATACATTCATCCAAATAAAGGCATACACATTCATTCCATTACAGTAAAAATGAGAAATTCCAGACAAATGCATATATTTCCTCGACAGTTCAAAACAAATATGGACTAAATATTTATCCGAATCATCTTGTTTGCATTGAAAATTAAAAATAAAAATTAAATTAAAAATGTCCCTTATTTACTTAGCTTCATAATTTAAATAAAATTCTTTTTTTTATACAATTTTATGAAAAGCTGCATCAAATTAATGAAATCTCTCCGCATAAAATACTGAGAATAATTATCGGCAACATCCTAAAAAAATTTCAAGAAATACTGGGCTAATCATATATTATGGAAAATTTATTGGTTCCATCCCAGCAAAAAAAAAGTAGCAAAAGAAGAAAAAAAAGAAGCTGTGATTTTGATTCCAATGTTGTAGGTGTCATAGGGTGGAAGTTTCTTTTATGATCCCTTTTTATTGCATCAAAACCCCTTCTTATGGTTCAGTGAAAAATGGGATCTTTTGATGTTCCCAAATAAATTTTTAATTTGTAATTTAGATTTAAACAGGACATCAATAATCGGGCCTAAGCCACATTTTCACAAACTCCCGTTATCTGGGAATTTAACTGACACTTTTGTTGTTGTTTCCCATATAAAGTTTGAGTTTGTCTATTGGTTATAACGGGACATTCAGTAAACGGGCCTTATTTATTAAATTACTTTATTCGAAATTCTTGCAATTTTTTCCACAATAAATTTTTTCCTTTTTGTATCAATAACACAGTACGATAGTGGTTGGTACACATAAGAAATGTTAAAAGAATATGAAAATAGGCTTAAAATAAACAAATACGTGTCTCGGCGTTTTACTGTAGCCCGTCAGAATTTTGAGAAAATCGATTTTTAAACTTCGAAGGACCGTGAAGATTCACTTGTAATGTAATACTATTATAAAAAGTTTTATAAAAACAGAATGGGTCAACCGATTTTCATGCTTGAGCCAGTTTTGAAAAGGGAATTAAATGTGGATTTTTTTTTATTAATTTACATGTAAAAAAAATGTACGAAATCGATTTTCTCATAATTGTGACGTGCTACAGCAAAACGCCGAGACACGTATTTCGTTATTTTAAGCTTATTTTCATATTCTGTTAACATTTCTCATGTGTACTCAAAGTTTGATTTTGTTGTACTGTGTAATAACTACGATTTTAAGAATTTTAAATCTCTTAAACTTAAAGAATAGTTATAAATGTCAAATTTATAGAGAAATATCTATGATTAATGTTCAACTTTGGTTGTTTTTAAAATAAGCTTCCCGTCATAGATACAAAAAGTGTTAAATTTCAAAAAATCACATTTTTGAAAGTTGTGAAAATGAACTGCCTTGGAAGAGAAAAATCAGAACTGAACGATACTTTGGAATCAATGAAAAATTAATTCCTTAATCACTTCCATTTATTTTTGCTGGAATGTTATTTAATTATGTTTATTTAAGCATTTGAATTTTCAAGTTTAATTTTTTGTTAAGAGAAAGGGTAAAAAAATAAAAGGATTAGTGATTCATTATAACAATATATGAATTGAAAGCAGTTGCTATTTCAACTGGACAATTGCATTATTAATATACATAAAACTTAGTTTAATATGATCTAAAGCAATTGATCTGCATACAGTAATTCACCTACTAATTGCATTTTATTGAGTACTCGTCGGGTTATGTTAAATTTGTATTATGTTTGCTATAAAATAGTGAATTGTTAATATAAATTATTTGTTTTTTTTTTTTTTTTGTACAGTGAAGTTTCTTGTTGTCTGTATAAATCTTATGTGAGATATTCTTCTATCGGTTCAAATTTTTCGGTTTTGAAATTTTGTCTTTTTAAGTAAATAGACAACCAATTTGACATAAGGTATTAACGGATATTACTTAATATAGCTTTGTAAGTAAATGTCATCTTAATTCACTAAAGTAATGTGTGGTTCGCTGTCGTTAGCTTTTTCCTTAAAAGTTGTGAGACGCAAATAATGTTGATAAAGGTCGTAGCTGGTGTCTAAAAACCTCTTCTGTATATTATGCACTATTTTAAAAAATATTTATGTACATATACTTTTGCAATTCATTTAGAAATGAAAATTTCATGAAATCGAACAGAACGAAAAACATCAACAAAATACATCCTTTCGCAAAATACATCCTTTCGCAAAATTCATGCTTTCACAAAGTACATCCTTTCTCTCAAATATTCCTTTTAAAAGGAAGGTATGCTTAAAGTTGTGATAGAGGAGAGCAAATGTATGAAAACTAATTTTTTATCGGCCCAGTCTCAAGTCAAGATCTTAAACAGTATATATGTTTGTACGGTAACATGTCTGAAATTTACAAAATTCAAATTAACATAGTACATAGTGTTAAAGTAATTCAGAAAATAACAATTTTAATATCCATTTTGTCTATGGTTTGGATCCAAAGTTCCCCCATTTGGAGTATTAGGAATATACGCGAAAATATCGTTTCTGTAAAAGTCAGCCTTACCCATTTTACACTGTTGTAGCTTTAAAACAACATCTACTTTTAAAATTTGTGTCTCCTGAATAATTGGAATTTACATAGTTACATGTGAATGTATGTCCTTTATAAAATACACAAAAATATTGTGAGTGTAATGTTTTGCATCATATGAAATGCCTCATATATGTAACAACATACATAGAAATTACCGAATTAACAGCAAAACTCAAACTTGAAACTTTTCTGGTAAATTAACAAAATGCCAACAAATTATTTCTCTTTTTACTTAATAAAAATAAAAATAAAACAAAACAAATCTTTTCAAACCAAAGTTTAATTTCTAAATGTGTACACAGAAAAAAAAAAACTAGAATCCACTTTCAATCAAAAATTTGTTTTATTTAAGTAGAAGTTTAATTGAATTTGAACCTACTAAGGAAATTGTAATATCAATTAAAATAACTTTTAATTATTTTATTTAGGCCCATTGTTATAACTTGCCAATAGCTTAAGTTAGGATGTTAACTGACAGATTATAAGTTTTTCGTTATTATAAGTATACTTTAACCTAAAAGTGAGCGATAAGCTAAAGGCAAGTTCATCCTTTAACTTTAACTTTTAACATAAGATTTATTAAGTTGAAGTTGCCATATTTTCTACTCTGCAGTGTAGTTGCCGTGTAGTTTTTTGACCGAATCTTTGCTCTGGTTTATTTCTGTATTCGGTGCCGACATTGTAAATTTTTTACAACAAATATTTTTATTTTAAAACACAATTCGAAGAAATTTTATTTTTTGTTTGTTGTAAATAAATAAATAAAAGTACGTCGTTGCCACTACGTATTTTTAAGAACCATTTTAATTTTTAATTTTTTATGCCATATTTCCAAAAAAAACTTAATTTTATTTTATAAAGAAGTTGTAATAACCACTTTCTAAAGTTACTTTAGCTAAAGTTACCTTTAACTAACACGCACCTTAAAGGGCAGTTATAATAATGGGCCTTAATCATATAAAATAAATGTAATTAAAAATGTTCTCAAATGTTTCAATGAAATTCTTTTGAAAAATTAAGAAAAATTATGTCTTACTATATCTAGAACATTTTGATATCTTTCGAGAACATCCGGCGTGTATTTTGTTTCTGAAGTTTCAATTTATGTGACTTAAATGATTTTCTGTCTAAGGATACGACTTAAATATTTTTTAATACAAACATTTTAAACATTATTTAAAATCCGTTGATTTTAATCAATTAAACATTTAGTTGAAAATAAATTTCAATTTAAACAAATCTTTAATTAAACATTTTTGACAATAAATTTTCCTGTGCATTTTGGGCATAAAAGGTAGTAAAGAGTAAAGAGTATTTTCATAAAAATAAACAAAAGCAAAATTTACTTACAAAAAAATACAAATCCACATTTTTGGTGCGTTTTGGTGCACAGATCTGGCGTTCGCTGGGACAACAGCCAGTATCATCAGCACAACGGTGTAATATAGTGCAATGGGGTGTATAAATTTTCCATGAATCTCTACGTATGCGCTCCACTCGTGGTTGTGGTAAACGACATGAACCCTCTGTAACAATACGACGATGATGTGCACTGGCCAGGGCTAAAATAAAAAAATATAAAGAAATATAAAGAAAAATATTTAAAAAACTGTATTTAACTCCAAAGTAGTCTTTGGTTTGTATGAAAGAAATAAAATTGTGAAAAAAGAGTAATAAAAAACGGATGTTATGCAAAAGGGCAATTCCATTGAAAACATGTGTCTTTTTTTTTGTAACCAGTTTTATTTTGCTATTTTACCGGTTTAATTTTGAAACACATATCTGTGAACTATCGTTAGAGAACCGCCAAAATATCAAAACACCGATTTATAAAAGAGTAAATTTATTACATAAAATTATTAAATAAACCCGGTCACCGCTATAATGAAAAGGTATTGCTTGCCAACCGTGCGTGCACAATCTTCTCTCTGTCGACAAACAAAAAAAAAAAAAAAAAAAAACACGTGGGTAGTGTAGATGACTCTCAAACAGTAAAATAATTTGCAATCCGGCGGAATGTTAGGAATTGTATATGGAAGTTTTTCTAAACGATTGAGATAGATACAGTTTTCACTGTACGATATTTATGCATTTGCTTAAACACTAAAAGTGAGAAGTTCAATTTAGTCATGCAATATTTACGAGTCCTCGTATATGTTTGTGTGTTCTGTATTACATGCAGTTTTAAAAATTTAGGTCGAAAGAATGCTGGTGTTTTGTCGTTGTCGTTGTTGTTCTTTAAAGTGTTAACTCTTTTAAGACAAACACCCAGAAAACAATTTAGCACTTCGACAAACGCCAACAGTAACGACGACGAACGGAAAAAGGCTATAAGTTAAATGACAACTTTTTTTTGTTGTGTTCAAATAACAGTCAAAAACAAATGTTGCATGTAGAGCTGGAATTTAAATGGTATTTAGATTGTGGAGATTTTTGTTAATATTTTACAAATTTGTATACTACATAGAGTGAACCGAATATTAAAAAGTTAAACTTCTTCAAATTTCACTGGCAGTAGTTTAAAAATATACACACTGCGTTGTGTTTATTTTATTCTGATTATTAATGAGCCCGTAAAAACAATGGCCCATAATTAGAGTTCCGCACTAAAGCCGGATTTTTTGAAAACGACTTTAAAAACCTGTTATCTATTTTGCTATTACAGTCAGAATTAAAACCAGTTTTATGTTGAACCGGCCTTAAATGCGTATTACATCAAATGTCCAAAATGTCCGCATACATTTTGTACTAAAAAATAAACATGTGGCAACATTAATCAGCTGATTTTATATTAATAGATGAAAAAAAGGAAAATGTGTAAATAAAGGATTTGCAATGGCAAAATGTGAAAAGGAAAAACTAGAAAAAAGGGACAGAAAAGTGTATTTTTATTAATAAAAATTGGGTCTAAATTTAAAATAAATAAAAAACACGTTAAAATCTTTTCCTGTTAAATTTCCGTGAATATAAAAATTATTTCATTTTCTCTGAATGCATTAATTTATCTTTAACAATCATGTTTGGGTCTTTTAAAATCGTGTCTGAGTCCAAACTAAGCAACTGAGTTAAAAGAGTATAGCAGACAGTTTATCTTATTTCTATATTCATGTTCATTAAATTTGATTAAATTGAAATTAGATGTGGTTAAAGGGCCACACGGCGTATGACTAATACATAACATTTATATTATATATTGCTCATACGTACATGTGTGTGTATGTGTGTTATAAGAGAAATAGAAATAGTTCTCACATAGAGTATTCAAGAACCGAAACCGAAAACCGGTCAACCGATCGGTTTCGAATATTTTGTAAATTCGAAAAAAAACGAAAACCGGTATTTTTTGTTCGGTTAACCGGTTTTTTAACTACATCACCAACTGGGTTACTTGGCCTCTTTTATTTTTTCCGAACACTTTTATAATCGTTTGTTTGGTTATGAAGATTTAGATGTAAGTTCGATAGATTCCGATGAAGACTTAACTTTGGATATTCCAAATTCAAATAGTTTAATTTCTGATCTAAATAACACAATAAACAATATTCAAAATCCTAAAAAAGAGACGGTACAAAATCATTAATCATTTATATAATTGTCTTTTAACTATTTGTCCAACATCTACTATTAGTGAAAGAGTATTTTCCACTTCTAGCTTTATCCAAAGCAAACAAAACAATTGTCTTAAAAGGAATCACTTAAATTGCATATTATTTCTAAAATATTATTTTAGAAGTGAAAAATAGATTTTCTTTTTACATATTTAAAATGTAATATTAAAAAACTTATTTAATTGCAAACGTTTTAAACGTTCAAATTACTAACGAATGTACCTAATTTTACCAATTTACAAACATAATGATCTCTATTCATTTGATATGAATATAGTTTTATAATATTAATTTTTAAGATATATTAAAAAATACTAAAACCAATAAATAAAATGTTGAAATGAAATATGTACAATAAAAAATTAAATTTAAATGAATATATATATATTTTTTTTAATGTATTTTTTTATTTTTATTACTTCATACAACAACTATCAAATTATATAAGCTTTTTATTAAAATTAAAAAAAAAACCGAAAAAACCTGTTGACCGTTTTTTTTTTGCAAAAACCGCAACCGAAACCGGTTTTTTTAAAAGGCCGGTGTTTTCACATATAAAATATTTATTTATTTTTTTAAATATTTATTATAATTAAAATTTTAGTAAAATTAGGTCTAAAGCACTAGCTACTTAGGCTATCGGCTTCGGTTTTATGAAATAGAAATAGAAATATAATATATTATTTATTAGTATTTGGTTATGAATACTTAAAGTTAAATTAGATTTCAGTTTGTACATTCATACATTGTAGTAATTCATTTAATTTACTTATGTTGTCCTCGGATGGGTACTTTAAGAAGTATAAAACACATCTTGAGTTAGATATTCGCCCGCCGACAAAGGTTTTGAATGTGCGGACAGTCTGATAGAAGGTGAGAAAGTGTTAGAGTTGATAGGTTGCAAAATGAGCATTCAGGCTGGGAATTTCCAGACATTAGATACTGGTGGGTGAGTCTGGTGTGTGTTAGACGGAGTCTTGTAAAGCATTTATTTTTTTTTTGGAGTTTGTTGATATTGGGTGGAGTATG
Organism: Eustalomyia histrio; assembly: GCA_949748255.1. Classification (NCBI taxonomy): domain Eukaryota; kingdom Metazoa; phylum Arthropoda; class Insecta; order Diptera; family Anthomyiidae; genus Eustalomyia; species Eustalomyia histrio. The sequence goes on from OX456526.1 coordinate 782,975, forward strand.
TGTGTTTTGTTTGGATTAATTCTTTGATAAAGATGATTGTACCTACTCCATTTAATCCGGATTGAGGTTTTTAATTTTGTGATTAAACTTTTAGAAATAAAGTTTTTTGTTTGGAGGACGACTCAGTATGTTGAATCAGATCTGCCGTTTTAGCTGCGTTATCGGCAGCTTTGTTTCCTCTAATGCCGATTTGGCTTGGAACCCATAATAGTTTGACTTTGTTTTTCAGTTGGATCAGCAACTGTTGAATAGAGCGCATAGTTTTGCTTCTGTTTCTGAGGTAAAAAGCAGCGTCAAAAACGGATCTGATATCTGTGCATATGATGAATTTGTTTTGTGAAATAGCTTCAGCTTCGAAGACAGTTCCATTTTGAGGTAGGATTCCTATTGCTTGAGAGGATCCATTATCGTTGGTAACCGCAAATTCCACAGAAGATGTCGGTTTTGAACCATCCGTGAATAGAAATAGCCAGTCTTCGGTTTTTGTGTGACGAGTAAATTTCATTTAATAACGATTTATAAACCTCAGGCGATGTAGAGTTTTTATTGTAAATTTGCAGATTTTTCATAAATGTTGCAGGATCCAATTGCCATGATGGGAAGTTTTCGTGAGGAGTTTTCTGGATAATTTTACGATATTGTGGAGAAAAGATGATTTATTACGGAAAATTTTGTTAATTAAACGAAATTTAAGTTTGTTACCATTTATGGGAATAGGGTCAAATCCCCCTTCTGCTTGTAAGTTTTTTACTGGCGTAGTTTAAAATGCATTTAAGCCGGCTCTAATTGTAGCATTAAGCAAATCTTCAACAACCTTTAAGACTGATGTAGTAGCTTTGCTTAGACTTCACCAGTCCAAGCAGACTGTTGGTGTGCATGTGGCTCTTCGGGGAGGACAGAAATTTGATAATATTTACCCTTTTTGTTAAATCTTTTTTTAAATAATTACAATGGTTTTTAAAGCTATATTTGTTATCAATAAATAAACCTAAAATTTTACAATGTTCGACATTTTGGATATTAGTATTGTTATAGACTAGTATAATATAATTACAATAACGTTTTCTACATTACATATGTGCAAATGGTTTGTTTTCTCAAGCGAAATATCTGCAACTGAATATTTCGACCAGTCGTCAATTCTATGCAAAGTTTCAACAAAGTTTTGCATGATATTATCATTAGCTTGATTTTTTTTTTGTTACGATATAGAGATCATCAGCATAAATGCAGTGTTCAGTCCTTTTATTGTTGGTTATAATACGACTGATATCGTCAAAAGCTATTATAAATAGAGTAACCGATAATGGTGACCCCTGTGCGATACCATTATGAAGTGGATAAATGTTTGAAAAAGTATTGTCACACGTACTGTGAATTTTCTATTTGTTAAGAAAGATTTTGTCAGGTTTTAATAATATTTTTTTTTTTATAAATTAAAATTTTGCTATAAAATATCGGATCACAACTTGCATCAATTTGACATCACTATTTAAACATTTCTGATTAAAATGAAATTAAAATGATAAAAATATAATATAATATAAATGATTTTCCAATTTCATCAAAATTTTCCTATAAATATTTTTTTTGTCTATTTTTACTTTATACACAAGTCACAGCTTTGATCACACACATACATACATATCTACATTTTCTCAAAGTCATAGGGATTAACTAGAAATACTTTCCTTGAGATTCTGTTTTCTAGGTATTTAAATGAGTGTAAATCATAAAGTTATTTAAAATGAACTTTCCCCCCTTTGTACTACAGTTTTTTTTTTAAATGAAAAGAGAAAGTAACAAGTTTTAAATAAATAGACCAAATAGATTTATGTATTTCTTTTTTGTTTGTATACCTTTATTTTGACGTTGTTGTAGCGCATACTGACGTCTTGATTCTAAAATCGCTGTTGGTGAACCCAACTCCTCTTCTTTTTTTCGTGTCACTGAGCCAGGTACGTAGTATCGTGAATAAATATTGTCCGTATCGTCCTGGAAATAAAAGAAAATAATACCATCAATATGCATTTAAAGAAAAGTGTACATTTTGTGAGAAAATTTCAATTTGAAATATTTCATAATCTCAGTTTTGTTAATGCTTTATTTTTTTGAAAGTAGTTTTCATGTTGACGCATTAGCATGCATGTCATAACTTCCTTGACACTTTTACTTTCTTAAGCATTGGCACGTTTCAATTTTATTATTATTATTATTATTGGTGCATGCAGCATGCAGCATGCAATACACCCTCTGTTTTTATTATTTTTTTTTACTAAAATATTTATATTTTTGTCATTTAATAACCTCGAGCAAATTTAACGCTCTTGTTTTTTTTTTTCTTTCTTTCTTTATTTTTTCGAAGCACATTATAAGGTACATACATACACACACATATGTTTGTATATGTCAGTATACAAATATAGTATGTACATATATTTATATAGCTTTTACTCCTGCAACGTTTAAGCAGCAGCAGGTGTGTTGACTTCTTTATTCTTTCAAGCTACAGTTATTCAAATTTGTATGTATACAAATTAGGGTGGAACTAAAATTAATGCATGTGATGTATTCTTTTTTGTCGGAACTTAAACATGATGAGTAGTTTTATTCGTTAACAAATCTCCCTCAAACTTAAATGACCTCAAATCATAATTCTAATGGTGAAAGCGGAATTTTTGTTATAAGAAAGACACAATTACAACAAACTTAAAAGTACACTTTTTCGCTTGGAAAATAGTCTTATATGCTTTTTTGATAAATGTTGCTTGTTTTGGCTTTTTTCGTTCCATTTAAAAATAAAGTCTGATTTTATTTGTTCACTCTTGTTAAAGCAATATTTTTGATTTTGTCACCCCCAATTGCATTAGTACAAATACAAATATGTTTTTTAAAACTTATATCTTATATATTTTGGTCGACCTACTAAATATTTTGAAAAATTGATTTTTTGTATGGAGACATTTTAATTACACAATATCGAAGTTCAGATTACAAATTGTTATCGTTTTGGTAAACATTTTTTTTTTACAAAAAAGCAACATCACTTTAAGTTAAATCAATCTACAGTTTTTGTTAGAAAAGAATCGATGTCGAAAGTAAAAAAAAAAAAAAACGTGCTATGAAAACTTTCAAACTAAATGCCACCTTAACGCCAAAAGTCCCTTTGGCAGTTGTTTTCTATATTAAAAATTTCACATATTTCTTGTGCTTAAAGTGACAATTTCTGCACAATTTTTCAAGACAATTGTTGCTACTGTTTCTTCGTGTTGTTAGTTAAACCATAACAAGATTTTCAGACATCATGTTGACGATAATAATTAATTAAATTTAGCTTTAAGCTTTCTACCAACGCTAACAGATGTAGTTAAAAAAATAGCCGTACATTATTTTTATTTATTTTTCTTACAATAACTTAATTTGAATCTGAATTATGTATTAATTTTTGAGTTCAATGATCTAATAAAATTTTGTGCAGATTACAAAGGTTCAGTAACGGGCTCAGCAAAGAGAAAAACTGATTTAAAATCAAACTTTTCCACTCTAAGAGCAAATTCACCTGATTTCAAAGACAGATTTGTTCATTATTAAAAGGATTTTTTTGATTTCAAAACCAATTTCAGCAATTTTTGAAAATATTTTCAATTCCCAAACCTTGTTTTTTGTTTATATGAAAATATAGCGAACATTTTTTACATTGTGAACGAAATCGTTAGTTTGTGCTGATCTGCAGTAGAAAAAATGTTCTTGTATAACAAAACCCCAAAATTGCTGTATTTTTATACGATATTTATTTTGTTTTTTACAAAATTTACCAAATTTATTGTAAGAAAGTGTTAATCACAACAAACCAATTTCATAACGATTTTGCATTTACAAACAATCGAAAAGTCTTTTTTCTAAACAAAAAATACTTTTCTTTTTCATTTGAAATAAAATATTTTCCATAGTTTTTAGTATCTGGTTTACAAAAAATTTAACAAAACGATTAGAAAAAATTGAAGTTTTATTTGTAGTAATACTTAAGCAAATTTTATGGTTCAATTTTAAAATTTGGAACACAACGGATGACAGCAGAGCCACTAAAATAATTCAGTAAAAATAAAAAATTATGTTCGTTAAAAAATATTTTTATTTTTAATAAAGATTTTTTTTTTCAAATGACATGAGTTTTTCACTTTACACCTACTGTACATTATTTTTATTAATTATTATAAAAAATGTTGTAATACCACCACAGGTTAAAAAAAAAAATAAAAAATAAATATAAATATTTCATCGTTTATATTAATCTATTTGACAGCTTAAAGCAATTTTAAAATAACTTCTTATAGTAAAATTAATATTTTTTTTTTAATTTTTAACCAAACCAGCCAACACCTCTGCCATAAAAATAACTTGCTCTTTTGTCATATTTTTTTTTTTGTTTCAATCTCTTCCTAGTATCGTAACATAATTTATTAAAAATTTAACAAGTTTGTCACATACATATATATATATATGTATATATTTATATATATAATCATACAATTACATATATTTAATCCTCTTACATACTCAAAATAAAAGGAAAATTCATTGAAAAGAAAGCACAAAATTATATAAGTACTATTCATACATCGTGTACATACGAGTATATAAATTTATTTACACACACACAGACGGACCTACATGACATTATAGTGACTTTTTTGGGTGAAGAAAAAATGCCTTTCAATGGTTCCATTTGTCTAATAGTAAAAATATATCTCAAACAAACACACAGATGTATATGCTTCTATTTTCTATGTGTGTATCAAAATTTTAATAATTTCTTGTAATTTTTATTAAAGTACACTCAGAATATCATGTAGTTAACTGTTTGTAGTTTAATAAAAAAAAGTTTTCCGTTTCATTTAAAAATAAAGGAACATACATTTATTTTTCAAATAAATATCTATATTAACTTTTTTATACATTTATTCGAAATAATTTACTATCATTTACCATTTTTTTCAGTTTCATTTATTTTTTTCATTTGTTTGAAATTTAATTAAAATTTACCCACAAAACGGAAACTTGTGGTTTATTTGTGTCCGTAACAGTTATTATAAATTTAAATTTTGTTTGCTGTCTGTTTCAAAAAAAAAAAAAAAATATTCAAAAAATATATTATTACTTAAAATCGAGTTCAAGATCCTTTTATAAAAAATAATAATAATGATTATTTATTATTTCTTTTCCTCCAATATTTCGTCACCACATTGGGTGACTTCTTCAGGGAAATTATATAATTTTTTTCAACAATAAAAACTTATATATATATAAAATTTTAAAAAAGGCGGGAAATCATAAAAATACTTTTTGACAATATGAAAAATATAAATATCATATGAAACAAAAATATTTTAAGTTTAAAAAAGATAAGGAAACAAAAATGTTTTAACAAATATTTAAAATGAAAATATAACAGAACAAAAAACCATTTTGAATTTCATATATTATTTAAAATTAAAATAATTAGCTCAGTTCTTATTCACTAAATGTCTATAATTTTGGGCTATATTCGCTATATCTGTTTTATAGTTAATGCGTTGTGTAGATGGTATTTTCATTATCTGTCTCTCTATAAATTTAGGAATTATACCTGATTTTCTGCAACGTATCAAAAATATTATAGCTGCCCTTGATTTTACAATTTGGTCCTTAACAGTCTTATACCTATTGATTTTCCTTTTTATCTCCTGGTTGGTCTTTAAATTGTAATGATAATTCATTTTTAGTCTGATGTGCTCTCAGATTTTCTCTATATTTATCCTCCTTTATTCGATCTTCAATATTATAATATATTATTACTTAAAATCGAGTTCAAGATCCTTTTATAAAAAATAATAATAATGATTATTTATTATTTCTTTTCCTCCATAAAATAAAATAAATCTCTAACTTATGTTCCTCTTATATCTGAAAGGTTAGAAAGATCAAAAATTTATGATAATAGGAAATATATAGTAGCACATAAAACATATAACACATTAAGTAGACTATTTAGCAACACAAAAGACAGAATAGATAAATCGGAAATGTCAAATTTAGTTTATAAAATACCGTGTAATGGTAATAATAGTGGAAACTGTAATAAGGTATACATAGGTACAACAAAAAATAAACTTAAAACCAGAATTGCAGGACATAAATCAGATCAAAAATACAAGAACACCATTCCTACACAAAAAACAGCATTATCATTACACTGCAATAACTCGAATCATTATCCTGATTTTGATAATACGATAATTTTGAACATAGAAAATAATTACAGACGTAGATATATGTTAGAAATATTACAGATAATGAAAATACCATCTACACAACGCATTAACTATAAAACAGATATAGCGAATATAGCCCAAAATTATAGACATTTAGTGAATAAGAACTGAGCTAATTATTTTAATTTTAAATAATATATGAAATTCAAAATGGTTTTTTGTTCTGTTATATTTTCATTTTAAATATTTGTTAAAACATTTTTGTTTCCTTATATTTTTTAAACTTAAAATATTTTTGTTTCATATGATATTTATATTTTTCATATTGTCAAAAAGTATTTTTATGATTTCCCGCCTTTTTTAAAATTTTATATATATAAGTTTTTATTGTTGAAAAAAATTATATAATTTCCCTGAAGAAGTCACCCAATGTGGTGACGAAATATTGGAGGAAAAGAAATAATAAATAATCATTATTATTATTTTTTATAAAAGGATCTTGAACTCGATTTTAAGTAATAATATATTATAATATTGAAGATCGAATAAAGGAGGATAAATATATAATATTCAAAAAATTTCAATTTGTTTTTTTTTATTTAAATTGGTTGTATATATACAAAATTTTTCAATACAAATTACAAGAAATTCATAAACACACATACATGCACTAACACATTCACACAAAAAGTGTCTATAGTTATGCATACATTTTCTATTGTACGAGTACATATATTAAAAATACAAAAAGGAAAACAGTTTCAAATAATTGTAAAAAAAAACATTTATTTTTTAAGGAATTGGTAGGTAAAATTTTGACATTTATTTTAACTGATTTTATCATTTGTTTTTTACGGATGCAAAAGGCATTTAATTTAAATGAAAATTAAGTAGACCGTTTTTAAATGAAATATCATTTCTTTTAAATAATATTTTCAGTTATTTTAACTTACAAACTATTTTAAGTGTAATTTTGTATATAAACAAACTATTTTGGTAGAAAAAAACAAAAAGGAATTATATAATTTTTTATTAGAAACAGAAAACATAAAATTTGACATTTAACAGAAAAAATCAACTCCTACAGCCTAAAAGGCTGTAGTTTTTTGTGGTTTGTTTTTTGAATGATTCAAATAGTTAAAAAATATATTTCTATTAATTTCAATTGATTTTTCATTTAAAAACAAAATCTATGTATTACTTTTTAAATAAACTACTGGCGGTAACGAAAAATACATTGTTTGTGAATTGTAAGATGAAATTTTGCCATCAAAATTTAATAAATTTACTGATTTTAGGGAATATTTAAATTTAGATTTGCCAGACACCTTCAAACCGCTACAGTTATAATTATGTAAAAGCTCATTTATTTTTTTTTCTTTTTAAGTATATAAAAAAACCTTTAGCTTAGTATTTTTTAGGTTATTTAAATATATTTTCTATAATATATCAACACAGTGCAATTTTTAGTAAAAATCAAATCATACCCGCATTCATAAAGCATTTAATGCAATTTAAAAAATTATTAATTGTTCGTACTCAGCATATGAATTAGCTGTTGACAACGCATTTCTTTGGGACAATTATACAGATGTCTAACAATTATACAGATGTCTAACTTAGCCCCTACTTATTACTTATAATACACATTTTTTTTTTAGCTTCCGAGCAACATTTTTTTAATTTCTTTAACAAAAATTAAGAAATATATCTTAATTCAAAATTTCACCAAATAGCTGCCACCCTATTATAAATATTTGTACAATTCATGTTAATATTGTAAATAATAAAACCTTTTTGCATTAAAATTTTCTTTACAAATCTTCAAAAATATTTTAAAATTTTTCTAATATCATTTTGCTAAAGTTATATAAAAGTATGCATATGAAATAAAATATACGTACATTCAGAAACATCCTATAAAACTGCATATGTGGCTTTCTATACCAACTGTCAAATGTCAAACTTACACAATTTATTGTCCTTCATAATACGTTGTCTATGGGTTAACAATGCCAAAAAAAATAGTTTATATTACAAGTACAATAACTGCGAAAATATGCTCACATAGATCGATAAAAAAAAACACAAATATGATTTGTTTTCACAAAATTTCATAATAAAAAATACAACCAATTTAAGCAAAAATTTAACAAATAACAATTTCCTTGAAAATTGCCGGTAATGGGAATTAAATAGGAAAAAGTTGATTACTACATTTTTTTTTTTAAATTATAATCCTTAATGGCTTCAAGTAGAAATAATTTGATGTTATTACCAAATTGTTTTGAGAACCATCCCAAAAATATATTTTCAAATCCTCACATTCTAGAAAAACACTTTGTTGGAAAACGTCTCACTTCACTGTATATGTTTACTCTAAATTTGAAAAAAAGAGAATTTTTAAACATTTGAATTAACTTTTCAAATTAAACATTTTCATATTCAATGGTTATTTAAAAGCAAATCAGTTATGTTGTGTTCAATAGAATAAATAGTTAAATTATTGATTTATTATTTTTCAAATAAACAAAATACACAAAATTACAAACTTTCTCTATTAGTTACAATATTCAGTTGAAATGTTAGTTAAAAAAAAATAACAAGCACTTGTTAGTTAAAATACTTTTTATATTATCAAACAGAAAAAAGTATAACATTATTTTAAGTAATTAAAAATATTTGTAAAACATTTTAATTCGATTCTCACACTATTTTTTTTTTTAATGTTTGTAAATTGTTATTTTTCTTATAAAAATTCTTTAAAAATAAAAAGGGAGGCTACAAATAAAATAACAAAAAGTTTTTTGTATTTAAAAATTCGATTGTTGTTGAATAAATTCGAAACGAATAACTCCCCATGTAAAAATCGATACATATATCTACATACATGATTATACATGGGCTTGTATATGATCATACATGGGCATACATGGTCATATACGTCCCAACATGGTTCAATATATGACCATATATCTTCGGATCCGAAATTTGAGGGTATATGGTCACATATTATGCTCATATATGATCATATATGTCCATATACCCTAAAATTTCTAATCCGAAGATATATGGCCATATATGAGATCATGTATGGTCATATATTGAACGATATATACGTATTTGACCATGTATGCCCATGTATGTTCATATACAGGCCCATGTATGATCATGTATTCTCATATATATTTTGATTTTTACATGGGAAACGAAAAATCTATTATTTTCACCGATTTTGTCAGTTAATTTATTAACAATCAAAATAAACGACAGAATACAATTGTTTTTTGAAAGAAAAGTGCGTTGTAGCCCTTTTAACAGATTTTCGATTGTTTTAATGTGCATATTTAGTAAATATTTAAGGTAAATATTGTGAGAGTATGTATAAGGCTTCGGAATAATTCACGTACTGGGAAAATGTGTAGGGACATCTCCTTTTGAATGTTCTACTACAATATAAAAATAAACTCTTCTTAGAAAAAGTTGATTTAAAATTATTGTAGATCCTACATATAAATATATTAAAAGCTAGGAAATATCTTTCTTATCTAAATGTCAAAATTATGTATACAACGAAAAAAAAATGCAGTTAAAGTGAGTTGAAAATTATTACTAAATTAAATATTTTATTTAATTAATTTTTAACTAATAATGTGAATTATTTTGATAGGGTTTGTTATTTGATAATTTGTTGTTTCTGTCAACACTAGTGTTTTTGTGTTCTGAATAAGTTTTTTTTATATTAAGTGAAGAAACATTTTAAGAAAGCAGAATAAGAAAATATGGCACAGTAGTGAGCATTAAATTAAGGGCATCTCTAAAGGAATACAATTAAAACAAGCCAACACTCACCAAAAAAAGTCTGTAATGGCAACTGAAAATTTTGCTGTTATTACGGAAAATTTTGCTAATTTGAGCCCAGCGATATTTTTTGCTAATCTAAGCAACACACATCTGCTGACGTGTAGTACAATGAAGTTAGTAGCCACTACTAAATTTTAGTAAACTTTTTGTAAAGTGAAGTTTAAAATCGGTTTGCTACAATTTTAATTTATAATATTAAAATTCACAAATTAACTCAATTATTTTTAGATACACTTGTTACACTTTAAAGCTGCTTATTTCTTTTAAAATTGCGAAGATGCAAATTTTTATTTTTTTTTATTGAGCAACATTCTTATTTTTTTTTATTCAAAATAAATTTTTTGACAAAATTAGAAAAAAAATCAAGGGCTTAAAAAATAGTTAAAACATAAACGAATTTATAATTTTTTGTTAATTTGCTAATTTTTGTTTTGAAAAATATTTTTAGTAAATTTTTTGGTTTTGAAGGTCAAATGTTAATTGTTTTAAGGGCTGATTTTTAGAACTAAAAAGGATTTTAGTGCTAATTTTCAACCTATGTAGCATTTTAAGTTCGTAAGTATTAGTTTTAATTATTCAATTATAATATCCACTTTTTTAAAATTAGTAAATTTTTTTTGCTAATTTTATCAAATCGGTTTTCAAAATTTTTAAAAATGATTTCAGAAGTTAGCAATAAAAATGTGTAAATATTCTGTAAAAATTCTGTCTAAGTAATAATTTTTTGACTAAAAATCAGTACAAAAATGGTACAGTGGGATTGAAAACCGTTTAAAAAATTTTTTACTGAATGAAGACACAAAAATAGTTTAATTTGTCTGTACGTTACTGTGGAATACTCTAGTTGTAAATGATGTGATAATACGCCTGTTTTTTTATTTAATCACCGGATTTATTTTTGGATTTAATTCATTTTGTTAAAAATTACACATTTAGACTCTTAATTTGAAATAAATAATATTTTTATCTAAATCTAATAGTATGTTCGCATGTGATTTTGAACGTGATTTTACAATAACATTTCAGATTAAAATATCACCGTTCACATTGCAAATGATGGTGATTTCTTTTGACATGTTATTCAAACAGCTGATTCAAGTAAAGTGTAAAACAACACTGAACATACTTAATGCCCCCCTGATTTTTATCGTGAATTTGTTGTGATTAAAATTAAATCCAAATTTACGGAAAATCAAGTCAAAATCAATCATGATAAATGGAAAAGCAGATAGCTGGAATTAAATCACATCCTGAAATTAAATTAAACTTAATCCAAAACGGATTTATCTATATTTTTTAATCCATTGTTTGATTTACCTTAATTTAATTACAGTGATTGCATTTTTGGAAAATTTTAATTTTTTTTTCTTTCACATTATACTAGCAAATAAGTGTTAGATAAAAATATAATTTATTACAAAATAATCAACCAAATATTAAATTTTTAACGAAATAAAACATATCCAAAAATAAATCCAATGATTAAAAAACAGGCCCAATGTATTTATCAAAATCTTAATTTTGGTGTTTTTAATTTTTTGTCATATTTCTTTAAATGTGTTATCAAATGTGTCAATACAGTTTTAAATGAAATGAAATTAAATTTTTTGCTGAAGGATTCTTTTTATGACTTCTGATATAAATATGTACATGGGTTGGCCAAATTAGCATAGACATCTTAAATGTATGGAAAATAATATAGAAAGATGTTTTACAGATCGTCTTATATTTGGTTAAACTACTTTGTAATATTGTTTAATACCAAGAATGATCAAAATCAGCCAATGAGCTTTTTATTCATTTTGAAAAATTATGGAATTAAGTGAATAGTATAGTAGGATTTAAGATCATATATTATAAATTATTTGATTGCAAAGAAACATGAAAATTTTAATTAGTAAATTATAGAGAATAAAAATTGAGAAATTCCACAGAGCCAGCAGGATAGAATACTTAGTATGGAATTTCTTAAATATTTATTTGTAATTTTTGTAGGGTTGCCAGAATTTCTCTAGAGTTGCCACCTTTTTTGTGGAGATTCTTACTGTGAAAAGGTTTATTGATACAATCGCTAACAATTTTATCAAATTAGGAAAACAAAAATTTAAGAATTTCTGCAAAAATGTATAAAAATAACATCATTAATTAAAAAAAAGATTTAATGGACGATTTCCAGCGAAATTCCATCGATTTAATACAAACAATTTTTAATATCATGGAGATAATATTTTATGTGTGTATCACATTTACATTTGTTATATTTGTGAATTTTCGCTTTTGAAAATTTTACTGACAAAACTGATACAAAATTATCAACAGTAAACTCAATTTTTTATTGCAGTAAGAAAATCAAATTTTTAAACCTTTTTATTATAAATAAATATTTTTTTAATTTAAATTAGATTTCTTAATTTGTTTGAAATGTTTTTATTTTTCACACACAGGGTGTCTGTGTTTCTGGAACAAAATTACATTACGTTTTGGTGTAATGATTAGCGGATTCGACCTCCAGCGACAGTAACATCAGTTTAGAAAAATAATATGAATGAGTTTTCTATACCTCATACATATCGCAATGACCTCCTTCTTTACCATTTAACCCCACCGACGTAAAAATAACATAACAGGACTATGAACTAAAAACTTTCAACAATTTCGCCAACTCTCAATCAGATGGCGGGCAACAAATGTTCTAATATTTATCATCTCGCGCAATTACAGTGTTACCATATTCGGAGCCCTCCATCTTTCACTACCTTTCACATCTGCTCTATTCCCTTTCCAAAAAGAAAGCAACACATTAGTTAGTAAAAAAAATTTCCTGTGTGTTGATTCTCTTAAAAAAAACAACAGAATTTTGTAAATTTAAAAATGTAGGGAGGGTAGAACGATTCATTTAGAATCAAAAGAAAACTTTTATTTTTTATTTTGTAATGTTAAGTGCCATGGAGACGATCAAATAAACCCATCTATCACGTAGTTGTCTGCATGCAGTCGTTCTTTTATGGCTACACGAACAAGTTGTCGGCAATATTTGATGAAAATCAAAAAGTTTTGATATTTTTATTTGATCGTCTCCTGTTGTGATTGATAAAAAAATTTCATTTGCTTTGTGTTTGTCGTCATGAAGAAGTGCACGGATGAATAAAATACTCGTATACAAACATATTTGTACGTCTCTGATTAGAAAAAAATGTCTGTTTGTGATTTTTCGTAATATAGCAAAGTGCGTGGACGAACAAAAGTTTATATTGCAATTTATTGAAAACTACCAAAACTTGCCAGCTTTGTGGAATATAAAGCTGGAATCATACAGACGACATGATTTGATATGAAAGCTACAAAATTAAAATACAAATGGTGATTGACGTGTTTATTTGTACGTCTTCTTTAAAGCAACAAGCATACGACACTCACACATATGCACTGATTGACGGGTTTATTTGATCGTCTCCATGGGCCTTTATGTTTTTGTTATTCAATTTTAGATCCTTACTAGTTTTTATTTTATCATTTTTGTGGATCTCTAACAAGTTTGATAAATAAGCCCTTCAGCCATAAAACAATAAAGAAAATGCTATGACCTCTAAATAACCTTTTTTTTGTGAGCACTCAACTATTAAATAAATACGAGTATTAAAAATTAAAATTGCTATTTAGAGTTTCTAACAACATTATTATCAAATTTATGTATTGATAAACAAAACAAACAATCTTTTAACATTGTTTTGATAGTTTCATAATTAATGTTAGCAAAAACTTTTACTAACCTACATACATACTTACATACATGCAACATTACTAAGGATACACTCAGATTAAATGGAATTTTCTAAAACTATCACAATAAAATTGTGTCTGCAACTATATTTGTTTTTTTACCTCTAAGAGCATGGAATACAATGATGATGATGACGATGTTACTTGAATAACACAAACATATCCTTGTTTTTACACATATAAAAATAATTTAGATGGTCCTTAAATAAAATTTATAAATACAGGTTACAGAGTAAAGTGGAGTTATGAACATTTTATCCAGAAGCTTGCGGGCTAGATCCCCAGCGAAGGCTACATCAATTTAGAAAAATAATATCGTATGTAATATGAGTTTTCTTTACGGTGTTTCCATATTACTTGACACCGCCGTAGTAAAATAACACAACAGGCCTATGAACTTAAAAGCTTTATCAAATTTGCCAACCCTTCAATGAACTCCAAACAATGAAACACATTAATTCCCGAGTGTTGCTTCTCTTTACAACAAAATAAGAAAAAAAAAAACAAGTAAAAAAGGGCTAAATTCGGCTGTGCCAAATCTTTGAAACCCTCCACCAAAGGGGATGAAGATGATATACGTATATACTAAATTTTGCATGAACTGTAATATGAATATGTTTTGTCAATTTATGTAACGAACTTTTGTTATTTAGTTTTAGCAATGTTATTTACAGAGGTCTGCTCTGTTAGCGACTTTAACATTGTTCATTTTTACGTTAACTTAGTTATCATAGTATGTAAGACAATAAATGTAATCGAACAATAAGAAGACTTAATAACATTTTTACTTACTTAACAGAAAAAAAAATAGATACAGAAAAATTGTACAAATTTGTATGGAAAATTTAGAGGTACCTTCACATTTTCACTCATAACTTTTGAACCGCTTGACCGATTTTGCTCATTTTAAATACCAAACTGCTCGGGAGGATGTTCAATAATCTGGGTAAAAATAGGCTCCCCCGCTTGCGTCTTCGCGTCATGATCGTGATTTCAACAGACAGACAGACAAACAGACAGACGGACATCGCTAAATCGACTTAAAATTGCATAAGGATCACGAATATATATACTTTATGGGGTCTTAAACCTATATTTCGACATATTACAAACGGAATGACAAACTGATATATACCCTCACCATATATGGTGGAGGGTATAATGAATTTCACTAAAATTAAAAAAATTCGAAAATATTTGGTGCCAATGAAATGTTTTCGCCAAAGACAAGTAACAACCATTTATTTTTTTGAATTTAATTTCAATACAAAATGAAAACTTAATTAGGCAAAAATACACGAGTAAAAATATTTTTACTTCTCCCGAGAAATTTTGATCGGAATTTTTTTTATTACAATTTGACTTGATTTTTCACTTTTTTTTAAGTAAAATCTTAGCTATGTTTTTTTTTTTTTTATCAAATATGAAAATATTATTTTAAAATGTATATGTTTTTTAATAATCTCAACTTAAACAATGAAATGGTGGTAAAAACATACATGACTTTAAACATAACAATAATACTTAAGTTCTTATACATGATTAATATACCGTGTTATACCGCCCGAAGCGTGCGAAAAAATGGTCGAAAACTAATGTGTCTTTCAAAAACCATTTGCTGGATACCTAAATTCTCTGTAGTTTTATTATTTGACCCCCAATTTTTAACCCATAAATACTAGACTCGGAAACTAAAAAAAAAACCAGGTGTATGATTTTTCTTCTTTGGAACACATCCAAAGTTCGTTAAGACATGCGGTGACGTCTCAAGATACCTTCCTTGTAAGTAAATTCAAAGTAAACTCATTCTAATGACCAGCATTGTATGCAGCTATTTTGTTTAACTTACTGCAACCCCTTCACAATTTAGTAAATGAACATTAGGGTGTCCCGCTAACAAATAATTAAACTTATAGCACACGAACAATGTTTGTACACTCCAAATAGTTTGTAAGAAAATTCCATTTATAAAAACTGATATTTCATTTAAAACCCGGTGAACTTAATTTTCATTTAAATCAAATGGCTTGTTATTTATTTTTAAATGTTGATTAAACAACTGACGCATCCGTAAAAAACAAATGATATAATCAGAAAAAATTTTACCTACCCATTCCGCCTCGCTAGGCTAGTTGGTTGCGTGCTAGCCTATCAGTGCAGGGGTCTTGGGTTCAATTCCCACCAGAGGCTCTGGTCTGTTTTCGCTACAACGAGCCGATAGCCTTTGTTGCTAGTGCTCGGTTAGGGTATTAGGATTTTATCATTTATTTGAAATTGTTTCTGTGTTTGCATTATTTTTTTAAATCTACAAAATGTATGTATGCATAGCTATAGACACTTTTTGTGTGAATGTGTTTGTGTATGTATGTGTGTTTATGAAGTTCTGTAATTTGAATTGAAATAATTTTGTATATGAGCAACCAATTTAAATAAAAAACAAATTGGAATTTTTTTGAATATTTTTTTTTGTAACAGACAGCAAACAAAATTTAAATTTGTAATAACTGTAACGGACACAAATAAACCTTAAATTTCCCTGTTGTGGGTAAATGATTATTAAATTTCAAACAAATGAAAAAAATAAATGAAAACGAAAAAACCCGGTAAATGATAGTAAATCATTTCGAATAAATGTATAAAAAAATTAATAGTTTGAAAAATAAATGTATGTTCCTTTATTTTTAAATAGAACGGAAAACTTTTTTTAATAAACTACGAACAGTAAACTACATAATATTATGAGTACATATATTAATCTGCTGCATACGCAGTTCGCTAAGACCGTTTAAAGTTAATATTATTGGTACATATATATTGATAAAAACAAAAAAGTTTAAAATTTGTCCCCAAAAATGGTATTAAAATTTGCGAGGTCAATTGTTTTAGTTATTTTGTTGCTCTTACACTTCTGTAATGATAAAAATCACACATGAATATATATATTGTTTTTAATTCCTTCTTTTTAAAGTTTTAAAGATAAATTTTAATTAGATTTATTTCATTCACCATACAAAATTTATAAACTCGTCAATATGCAACTTTGGTGTTTTTCCTGTGCAATTCAAGTGCAATTACTTGAACCAATTTGTAAAATCGCGTTTCTCGGGACACCCTAATGTACACAAATACATATGGCCTATAATTAACTTAAAAGAAAGGATGTTAACATAAATTAAATACTTGTTATACAACAATGTTGCCGTTAGACTGGTAGTTTTTTTCAACTTTCGGTTTTTAGGAAATATTTAGTCATGGACCAAAGGGGTGAAAGTTTAAATTTTTATGGCATTTTTAAGTTTGTTTTAGGAAAACTGTATTTATATTTAACAATAACTTAAAAAATTAATATTTCAGTATCTTGAACTTAGATTTTAAAAGTTTAAGCAAAATCTTATAACATTGAATCGTGCTGAGCAGAAGTCAAAACCCAAAATTGAACCGAGTTTTTGAGCACTTTTTGGAAAACTATTGAAAATGTATTAAAATTAAGCTGAATTTCACAAGTGCAATGTAAATTATTAATATTATTTTTTATAAAAAATAATCCCTTAAATGATTTTTTTACAAACACTTTCTTAGAATTTCTACATATATTTAGATAAGAAATGTGTGTTTATTTTATTCATCGTACATAAACATAAATCCAGTAAGTGTAAACCGCTCTCCCCGGAGAGTATTTTACAAAAAAATTCTATAAAATATTAGTCATTGGATTTTGCTGAAATTTTCAAGAACTTAAAAGAAGACACACAGGAACAAAATGTGTTAATTTTTTTGAAAAAACTAGAAAAAAATGTGTAACTTGGTCGCCGTGGCTCAGGGTTTAGAGATCATTGATTGATCTAAAATTTTTACCATTCAACTTTAAGGCCTGGTGCTACGATAATTTTTCTGGTAATTGTTAGTCAGGAGGCAAAAATCTTTCTTTGTACAAAAAATTGCCAGTCTATTGACCATATCTTTGTAAAGAGCATGATTTATTATTCCACTTTGTGAGAGGATGTGTTTAAGATGCAATAGTAATAATAGTAAATCAAAACTGATCTAGCACTGCCAGTCCGTATAAATCATTATTAACCTACAATAAATAGGTGTAAAGTTTTCTATTGTACATCTTGATAATAAGGTTTGAGCACAAGTTATAAGTGTAAATGTGAAGAGATATCCAATTTCTTTTAAGAACATTTTTGACTTAAAAGCATTGCAAATTTTTAAAATGGCACCAGAGAACTGTGAAGTGAAATTTATTTGGATATTAAATTACTTGAGAATATAAATTATTTCTAACCATACAAAAGCAATTTACAAATGAAGTAAAAACAACTGCTTTATAAAAAAGAAAATGAGAATTATAAAGAAATCAAAACACATTTAACCAAAATCGAAAATTAAATTGACTGAATTTCTTCGATGGATTTAGATCTTTTAAAAATTCATTTTTAATTTGTTTTTTAAATTCTAATCTCTGTGAATAATCAAGGTTTAAAAACAAATTAAAACTCAATTTAAAGAAAATTTTTATACCCGTTTGCAACATGTCGAAATATAGGTCTAATACCCCATAAGGTATACATATATTCGTGATCCTTATGCGATTTCAAGTCGATTTAGCGATGTCCGTCTGTCTGTCTGTTGAAATGGTGATCACGGCGCAAAGACGCAAGCGGGGGTACTAATTTTTACCCAAATTATTGGACATCCTTTCGAGCAGTTTGCTATTGAAAATGAGCAAAATCGGTCTAGCGGTTAAAAAGTTATGACTGAAAATGTGAAGGTACCTCTAAATTTTCAATACAAATTGGAGTATTTTAGTATAATTTTATAGTAGCGACAGGTACATAATATATTTTCTCATACTTTTTCCCCAGTCGCTTAGAGGTGAATAATAATTTGTATTCACCTCCAATAGTTTTCATATCAAAAAAAAATTTTCACCACAAAATTTTTGTTTTTCATCATAAAATTTTTTTCACATCTAAAACAGTTTTTAACCTCAAAAAATTTTTTTTCACTATACATTATTTGTATCAAACCCAGTAGGGAAAATTTTTTTAGGATATTGGTGAAGGGTATTCAAATATTAGGCACTGCCGAATTCAAGCTTTTTTTTTACTTGTTTTTCTTAGTTTTATTTTGTAGAATTTTGAGTTAAAAAATACGAATTTGTGGCAACCCCTGAATGATAATTTTAATTTTTTGTTGTGGTTGTAGGAAAAAAGTTTTATTATCTTGTGCCTTTAACTGCCGATCCGAATATGTCAGTTCTTAAAATTGTATCTTCAAATGACGACGGTAGCATAATAATAAGAGTTAAATTTTAAAAGTAAACTAACTGTAATTGCAGTCAAAAACAGCAACTACTGTTGACTATCGTGTAGTTGCTGCAGAACTTTTCTGAGTGTTTGTTGTATGTTATATATTATTTATAAATATAACTTTTTTGTTAAAAAGCTGACTATTAAGTGGTCATTTATCATCTCCAACAGAATTATATACTTCAGATGTCTTCCGTTATACATATCACACAAAGTGTCACAAACAATGCTAAAGGAAACGAATGTATTTATGATCCACACCTGGCACTAAGATGAAATTATAAATGTTAAAAGTGTTCAGTACATGAACGCACAAACCATTTTCTTTGGTGGACTACTCTTCTGTAAACACTCTTGTTGAAAAATATATTTTAAGATTTGTTTCCGTTACATTTCTTGTAACCTCTATTGTGGTAATTTAACTTGGCTTTGTAAGAGGTTTGTAACGTGTGACGTACGTTAAATATTTTCATTTTGTGTACACCACTAAGCGTCTGCGTTTATATCCGTTTCCTTTTTCCCCACAGATTTTTATGAAACATTTGTAGAATTTTTGCTTTCCATTCTTTTAACACCCAAAAGCAACAAAAAAATAATTTTATAGTTGAGTGTTATTTTTTTATTGTAGCTGTTGTGTATAGAGGAGTATTTAAAACCGAAACTAAAAACCGGTTAAACTGTGTTTTATTTAAATATATATATTTTTCTAAATTTCAACTATTTCAACATTCGCTTAGTTGAATTAAAAAGGTTGACAAACGTTGCAGTCATTAGTAGTAGTAGTTGTTAATTAATTTTTTTTTTTTCAACTTTTATTGAAATTTTGAATTGGAAAACATTTAAAATGTTTTTTAAAATTACTTAATTTAATAAAGTTTGCTAATAAATAATGCAAATATTTAGGATTTTTTGTAAAGTTATCACAATAATTTTGGGTGTTATGCATGACGTGTCTTGTTATATGTACATGTCTTATAGAAATACGAATATTCTTAGAAAGTAAAAAATAAAAAAAATCATTTTAGATGTTATTTTTTATAAATATAAAAAATTGTTGCAAGTATGTTGTGACTTTATAACTCACGAACGGTCCAACCAAAGTCGATTAAATTTTTAGGGTTTGTTCGTATGGTCGTGTAGATGATTTTTCGACGCGTTCGTGAGTTATGACTTTTCATGTCAACACGGATTTTGTCCATATAAAAAACAACAACAAATACGTAGGCGCCCATGACCGTGTGCGGTATGTATACTGTGTGCTAACTTCATACACATGGTAAATACACGTTGTAGCGCATACACATTGACAGCTGTCAGTAAGTGATCATTTTAAGGTTCTTTTTCATCGAACTCACGGATCGAGAAACCAATGAATTTTATTCAATGTTAATATTCATGTGTAGCGAAGCACGTCGGGATCCGCTAGTTTTTTATAAAAAAATTAAATTATTTTCCGAATTTTATAACATTTTTGAAAATATTTTTATGTAAAATTACGTTTGTTAAGAAATCAGTACATTTTCGACAATTTTTCCTGTTAGAGGTAAATTGAAACCACAAGATCTGACGAGAATATCGGGAAAACTATTTCGATGCGAGAAATACAAAAACGGGGTGCAGAGTTCTTAAAATATTGGTTGCACACATGTGATAAAAATTCGACGTTTCACAGTGTATATTATTTACATAATTGCAGTATTTTTTTGTTAAAATATTACAAATCACAACATTTTTGTTCGAATTTTTTTTACAGCCCTTCAACTATTTTATCGATAACGTTTTAATGTAAGATAAAAAACCAACATAACGGTTAACCGTTTTTTTTTCGTTAACACCAAAACCGTTTAAAAATAAAACGATTTTTCGAATAAACCGAAAACCGGTTTTTTAAAATGCCCAATTTTTCTTTTTTGAATTGTTGTTATATATACTTCTTATTTTAAAGCTCTCATACATATTGTTTGATGTCCTCGTCAACACTAACAAAATACACTGACAGCATATTTATCACGAAATTGTTTAGCATCATTTAAAAAACAATTTCACACAAATTTGCGTTAAATTTTAGTTGGGGCATTCAGTAATCTATCTGGCAATACGAAAAATGTTTTCTGCATAATATATTACGCAGATAAGTCTCTCAGTGTATTTTTATATACTTATGTACTTTGTAATTTTTCATTGTTGCTTTTAAGCTGTTTATTATTTCATCATCCGTAGTCAACTATTCTGCTGGTCCTTGATTTTTCTTTCAATGCTTAGTTCATGCTGTTTTCGCGGTTGGTTATCAGCGTTTTAAAGTTGTTGCCATTATTGATGGTGCAGACCACCTGCTGTTGTAAATGTTGAGATATTATATCTGATGCAAAAATGTTGACACAACATATTTTTTATTTTCTTTATTTTTATTTTTTATATAAAGTAATGCTTTCAGGGGTCTTTTACTTTTACAAAGTTATTTTCTTAATTCTTTTTAATTAGGCAACTTTTTGTTGACTACACAAACATACTTTGAAAAGGTTGGAAAATGCACTTTTTGGCCGACTTGCAATTTAACACAAAGGGTGTGTGTTAAATAGTAGTAAAGTATGATTCTTCATAAATTTTTTACAGTTTTGAGGTGAATACAATTTCACTGGGCTAGTAGAATTTTTGACATGAGAATAGAAATGTTTGAAGTTTTAAAATTTGAAAACTTCTTAAAGCATAATGAAAATAAAATAAATAAATAAATTCGATTCTTTTTCACACATAAAAATTTAAAACTTTTTTACCATAAAAAAAATATTTTTTACCATGCCACTTTGTTACCGTTTGCAACACACACAAAGACTGTCGGACACACAAAATTTTCCTCATTAAATTTTATCAAAGACATATTTTATATTGTTTCGACATTCATACCTTTTTGCTACTTTATTCAATGCGTTGGCAAGTTAGTTCCAGTACTGGCATATTTAACGTTGCCAACGTTGGGAATTTTGTTTTCCCAGAGGTTCTCTGACTGTAGGTCCTTTTGTTCAATGATGCTATTCATTTTGGGATTGGGTAAGCAATTTTTGTCAGCACTTGGTACTACCTGTTGAATAAAGTGCCTGGCCAGCGCTTCCTCCCTGTAACATATGTATTCAAAATAACGAAGGATGTAATTTTGAAGCATTTGCATTTATCCCTCGAGAAATGAAAAACGTGTTAAAGTGTTATAAATAAATAATTATTTTTAAGTATTTTTGATGACAATTCGATAATTCAGATCTAATTGTAAACGTGTAGAAAATCTCATTTACAAATTCTTTGTGCAAGTTGTTTTTTAATTTCCATTTTATGTTACCACTTGTTTTTTCAATATTTTTTAAGTATTCGAATAAATATTATGGTAAGTCTGTTAATTTATTTTGTAAAGTCTTTTAAAGAAAATTACGATGTTTCAATTTAGTAAGTTTTGTGATTCGCCAAAAGCACTTTTAGCAAAATTCGCGGTCAATAATGCTATATTTCTTCACAGATAAATGTACATTAATAAAATTTCGTATTATGAAAAAAAAAACAGGTTTTCAAGTTGCGACATACATTTATGCCCGAAAATCGGCTTGTGTGCACTCTCAATGAGTGTTGAATATTATTGAGGAACGGACTACTTCCTTCGCTCAAACATTCGCCATTTTTCCCGGTCTTGCAATCGGCTAACTTCAGCCAACACAAAAAACTTGGCTTAGACAATAAGAAAGCTGTAACAACTAGCAAAAAGTTTGTCATGAAATTTCTATCTGTAGTGGGATTCCATAACTTTTTCACGAAAAAATTCAGTAGTTACATTAGAAAAATTTGATAATTAAGAACAAAATTCGTTAAAAGTTATTCTCTAGCTTTTTTTTTTACCGATACTTGTAGTTAAAAAAAAATCGTTAACTTAACTACAGAAATTTTTTGGAAGTTCAAGTTTACGATTTTTGTCGTTTAAGTTTTTTGTCGTTTGCGATTTTTGTCGTTTCAAAGCAAATAATTTTCAAATTAACAACATTTGTCGGTATTTCTTGCCAAAAATTTCAAAAAATACAGAATAGCTTTTTCGGTTACACTCAACGGACAATTATCGTTAGTTAGCAAAATTTGTAAAATCGTTAATTAAGTTAGTGGATTGCACTACTAGTCTTTTTAGTAGTCCGAAATAAAAAAACAAACTCATTAGTTGAAAAGATTTTAAATAATTTAGAAAACTATCGATGGTGTATGAAAAACAAACAAACAAAAAATCCATATTGTACATTGAAGAAATCTCTATTTCCAGTGAGTGTAGTGTGTTCAGCGACTTAATTTTAGCGGTTTCGTTAAATTTTTGGTTCAAATGGTTTTTCTAAAGTAAAATTGTATAAAAATTTATCAGTTGTGTTATTTAATATTATATTTATTATAATATTTAATATCTACTTGTGCTTAAGAGTTGCTGCTATTCGTGCCATGTTGGCGAAATGTCCTAGTGCCCTACAACCGGTATATATAAAATTCTATTTGTAGGAGCTGAGAAAAAAATAAAATTTTTTAATTTTGGAGTTCTGTTCACAAACACATAAGTAGTAATACATTTTGAAACCTGCACTTGATTTTGGATATTAAAAGATTCTTTTTGTCTACAGACCATGTACTTGATTTTAAAATATATCTTATAGTTTGACCATTCCTATTTGAAGCAGAGCTGGCTATTCCAAAAAAAAAACAAGTTCCCAGAATACTGGGATCAAACGCATAAATCAAGTTTATTTCTAAACCAATCAATCGATTTTTATTAGAAAAAGTATTTTAGATTCTTCTGATTACATACCTTTAACGTAGATAAAAATTAACTTTAGACCATTCCCAGTTTTTCCAAGAAAGGGTACTTCATTTATTAGTTTTTTTTTGTAAGTTATGGGCACATATCTACATGTGAATATGTTTACTAATTCTTGTATTATGGAAAAATTAAAAATAAATGTATGTATTAAATCAAAATTCACATGTTTTTTTAGTAATTTTAAATCATTTTATTAATAAAAAATCTGATTTTTTAATATATTTGTTTAACAAATTTATGTTCCACTTAAGTTCCACACGTCAAAAATCTATGGATAACTTTCTTATGGATAACTTCACACACATAAAATTTCACTATAAAATCTCCGTTGTACTTTATGTTGTCTTGTATATTTATATATGAAAAGAGCTTCACTGATGGAATCGTTAATAATTGCTGCTCAAAGGTAAAAAAAACTGCAATAAGTAGTTTTTAACCAAAACCTACAAGGGTTAATAGGTAATAATATAATAATAGGTAATTATTCTTGTAAAACACCAAAAAATTTTAAAAACTCTCCCGACGACACAGTGACGTTGTAATATGTATATTTATTATACATATGTATTTTGACTGTCATGTCAAACCAATCGGTGTAACATTGTCATTACCAGCCATTGTACACGTACACAATGTTGTTACTTTTGTTCAAAAACTACAACATATGTTGCCAACATTTGGTTTTTTAATTGAAAATGTGTCATAGTTTTCGTTGAATAATATAAATAAAAGTTAGAAATATTATATTTGTACGGGAACTTCTCCTAATTTTGAGGATATCGAAATTTATTTTGCACCGGTTTTGATGATTTTAAAACACAAAACTGTTTGGGCGAACTTGAGTAAAAATCTAAATTTTTGGGTCTGTGGAACCATAACCACTAGATTCGTTGTACTTGAATAAGGTTTATTCGCCGAGTGCCCCGCTCATTGATTTTCCAATATTTTTAGTTTAGCCTTTAATAAACATGAGGTTTGTTTTTTCGAATTCTACATCATACTTGGGAATCTTTTATTACCATTGAAATTCCATTACCATTAGTTGACACTAATGCATTAGCAATGGTAGTGAAATGACACAAAATCATTAAAAACTAATTATAATTGATGTAAAAATCATATTGTTTACATAAAATTTATACGTTTTGAAAATTATCAAAGTAGCTTTTTACAGAAAAAAAAAAATAAAACAGCTTTTGGCTACTGATAAATTTTATAATGTTATTAAATTAATAAATGGTTTCTCGCTCCTACAACATATCATCAATTACAAAGTATCATTAATATGAAAAAAATTTTATTTTTGTCTCAAAAAATATCGTATGTCCTTTCTTTTATACAAGTAGAAAAAGTAAACAAATTATTAATAACACATAAAATAACGTTTAATAACACAGTGCAACACATAAATTGGTTCCTCTTTCGTACCCGGTTTTTTTTGAAGTGTATATCGAAACTAAAAAAAATCCGCAACGGACTTGGCCAGATTACATCGAAATTTTTTTTTATGGACACCCTAAGTTTTTGCACCCAAACATGATTTTTTTAAAAAAGGAAAATTTTTATGGAATCCATATATCATAAACCGTTCGGAATTTTGTTTTTATGTCTTTAGCAAAGTTGTAGATCCAAACCAAAGCAAAAAAATTCTCATATGGACCGACCCAAAAAAATTGCATCCACTGCATCAAAATTGCAAAAAATTGGGAAAAAATGCTATTTTTTTATGATTTTTTCATGATTTTGTCCTGAAATGGCTTAAATAATGGGAATTTAAGAAATCTTTCTTCAGCTAACTTATCTCTAACAACAATATAAACAACTCTCTAGTACATGTCATCTTAATACGAACATTCCTTAACCCTAGAAAGCACATCTTTTTGCTCTTTTTTGTGTTTGGGTACAAAAACTTAGGGTGTCCATTAAAAAAAAATTCGATGTAATCTGGCCAAGTCCTTTGCAGGTTTTTTTTTAGTTTCGATATATACTTCAAAAAAAACGGGTATGAAGGAGGAACCACACGATGACTTTAAAAATGCTGCACTGTGTAATGCTGATGTTTTTTGGTAATGAAATTCAAAAACATTGACAGGAAACAATGAAATCATTTCATTACCATTAATTAAAACAATGGTAATGAAATTAATTCCATTGCAATTGCCATCAATGCAATGGTAATGAAATCATAAATTTAGTAGTCTTCTTAATTCATTAGTCCCATGTATGTTCTATATAAACATTCAATATAAATTTAATTATAAAAATGCAACAAAAACTTAAGAAGTTACATTTTTCGTGTATAAACCGATGTATGAACATGTATGTTTATATATTTTTCGACTTTCACATGGGTACTATATATATAGATATTATAGAATCCCGCATATCTCTATACATGTCCATATGTGACTCTATCATATATTATATATGATATAACATCATATTTGTACATATTTGAATATTTTTCAACGGGTCTTATAAACAAAAACGTTGTGGCAAACAAATGGACGGCGGGAAATCAATTAATACAATGGAATTTCAATTGAAAGTTAATTTTAAATGTCTTACGAAAATATTTGTTAGAGACGAAAAAAAAACAATTTTCTTTTGCTGCAACCTAAAACTATGAAGTGTAGAAAAAAAAATTAGTACAAAACTGTATTTCTTCTTTTTCCTAAATTAAAATTTTCACTGCAGCGAATGTAATTTCCTCCCCAAACAATAGAACTCCTCCTTAATGAAAGTCATTTTCAAAAGACTGTTAATTTAAAAGCCCCTACTACTACATCCAACACTTTCTAATTATTGTTATGAACCACAAAACGTACAAAACATACAGACAGACAGACAACGACTGGGGCATAGACTAAACTAAAAAATTTAAATAAAGAAATAATTGTCATTTTATGGGTGTTAACCACTATATTTGGAGACATACTAAAACTCAACAACAACAACAATAATAATAGTAATATCTGCAATTTATATATGTGGCATCCCATACTAACTGTCCAGCTAATACTGTGTTAAGGCTGGAAAGTAAAATTTAGGATATAGTGTGAGGGACTTAAGTAAGTTTTACAGTATCTATTTTCTTTTATAGAAAAATAAGATTTATATGCATATGCGTATGCGTATGGAATGCCTTATATGTTTGTAGTATAGCACATAATTTTGATACAGAAATCCAGAGCAGCATTAGGAACACGAACAAACAAACAAACAACACCAACAGCAATAACAATAACAAAAGCTGATGATGGTGCCAAACTCAATGACACAATACAATCAAAAATTGAATAATTCTGTTTGTATGTACATAAAATAAAATAACAAAACAAGAGTTTGTTTGAGGTTAGTGGGTGATCCTTACACATACACTAACAAAACAAATTAACACAAACACTACAAAATTGTATTATATTTTTAATTAAATGCAAAAATAAATGAAATTGCAAAAATTTTAATAAACAAAAATGCAGATTAATTCTATTTAACGTTTTGTCAAATAGAGAATACAAAATTCCGTTATTTTATGATTTCCGGGAAATTGTTTTGGAATTCCCGGGAGGGATGCCGCTCGAAAAAGCAAATAAGAAAATGTTCGTATTAATTCGTAATATTTTAAATTTTTCTTCTGTGGAAAAAGCTTTGTTTCCCGGGATGCATTCCCTAGTTGTAAATAAGAACCAAATTAATTTAAATTTTCTTTAAATTTTAATGTGAAAATTATGATTTTATCCTTATAAAATTAGATGTTTTATGAGAATTGTTGCATCGCTTGTTGTGCAGCATTGTACTATGTTATAAATAAAAGATACAGGGTGCTAACTTGGCTCTTAAAGAATTGATTCAATCACTTAGGTCCGTAATTTCAAGCAATAGATACCAACTGGTTTTTCTTCGTCTACTCTGTAGGTAGAAATTAAGGAATTAAAGAATTAATCTTATTATTTTTGTCATAGCTTTGGATTGATATAACACGAAAATTTTATTTTTATTTTTGTAATTATGTTAATTTCCATTTTAATATAACGTACTTTTGTAAATATTATGAAAATCAGCGGATTAAGAAACTCTGTTCAGATTTCGATGAAATTTTGCTATAAGTATTTGTAATATCGTTATCCAGTCAAACTGGCTCTAATTTGGCGTTGTCACCCATGATTTTTATTTCAAATTGTCAGCATCGGAGCTACTCAGCATTGGTAGCATGGCCATACATGATAATATACGACAAACATACATACATAATATATATTGCACAATATATCATATATTAACATATATCTTCGGATCCGAATATATAGGAGATATGACCGTATATTTTCGTATATCATCATATATGATCATATATGAACATATTCGGCTATATAACCACAAATTTTGGATACCCGGTTAAAAATAATCATATATGTTCATGTATGTTTATGTATGGTGATCATATATGATTCCATACATGAACATTAACGAAAATTGAGGTAATATGTAGATTTAAGATCATGCATGAAGGTAAATAATGAGATATTTGTATTCATACATTTGTATATGTTTCTGGTTTTCATATATTTTTGCCATTAAAAGAATTATTTTTAATTTTTTTAGTAAAAATGGTCAGGGTTTTTTATTAAATTTTTTTTTAATAAAAAATTTATTTTAATTTACATACAAAAATCTATAATTATAATAAAAACATCACGGTTTTGCTTGACGTATTAAATAAATAAACGAACAAATCAAATCTGAAGTTTCTCATCAAATTCTAACATATCAAGCTCCATGTATCACATTATTTAAATATTTTCTTCAACAAATAAAATAAATTATACCAAAAATTTTGATCAATACAGAACAAATAAATATATATTTTTTGACACAATAAATTCTCATAAAAATTATATAAGAATATTAAAAACTTCAAAATAAATAAATATAAAAATTTTGACATTGTCAATTTGAAGTTTAAATCAAACAAATAAATTTAAAAAATAAATAAAAACTGAGATAACATATGATCATTAATGGAAAAGTAAATGACATACAATTACATTTATGAGTCCATATATTTTCAAAAATGGGTGTACTTTTAGCATGCATAGATAAATATATGCGTCCATAAATGTCACATACTTTCATATATAATTCATATACGTACATAAATTTAACAATATGTGAGAATACATGATCATATATTTTTATTTTTACCTGGGTGGGTACAAAGATAAATGGAAATATATTAGATATTGAGCTATTCATGGTCGTATATGATCGTGTATGCCCATGTATGATCATATTCAACCCAATGTACACCCAGAAAAAAGTTTGGTTGCAATTCGATCAAAACTAATAACATTTATTTGTAAGGATTTTATTTTATTTGGAATAATCTATAATCCATTATTATACCAAAAATATGGCATTGTGAAATAAAAAGAGGGAAAAGGAACCAAAAAAGGATACTATTATACAATTATTGGTATTTCCAATCAACTTTACGAATAAAATTCGTTTAGAAATTGCGTTCAGTAGAAGCAACCGTTTATTTAGTGAATGCACTAGAAAATTAGTACATCTATTAAATTTATTAAAAAATTGTGGATATTCGAAAGTGGTAAACCACTAAAGATTGGTATTTGTATGCGAATTTTATGCTTCTTAAAAAATTATTTAAATTCAAAATTAGTCATTTAAATTTATAAGTGTTTGTGGGCTAGTGGATAGAGAGCTAGCCTAGTACTCCTAATACCCGAGTTCAAATCTCGGTAAAGGCAAACATTTAAAAAAAAATATATTTTTGTTAATTAAAAAAAATATTCAAATGTTTAAATAACAAATATATCAAATAAAATTAAATTAAATTGTGGTGCAGTAAGCAAGGGTGTGAACTATTACATGAACTATTATGAATCTGAATAATTTTTTTTAAATAATATTTTGTGGAACGTAATAATATTTATGTGGAATATAAATATTAAATTAGACAACTAAATATTGGCTTTCACAACTAAAAATATAATTTAATATGAAAACAGTTGTCGTAACCGCCAAAATTCAATTGGCAGCAAATTTGGTGGCCACATCTGATCTGTTTTCTGGGTGTATGATCATGTAACTTCATGACCTTAAATAGATCGGGTTTAAAACTTAGTCATACTAATAGAACAGTTTAAAAAACTATTATAACAAACTTTTTGAAAATATATATTTTATCTTTCGTAAAAAATTGTGTTTAAAAAATTGTTGATACAGAATCATATGCATTAATTTGTTAGATTTTTTTTAATTCATATTCATACATTATTATTATTTATGTTTACTACCAGCAGAATTATATTTCTTTCATCGAAAATTAAATGTACGAAATCGGCTCGCAACCGATAAATAAATGGTGCCATAAATATAAAAAGTATTTTCATAAACTATTTACTGGTGTTTATATGATACAAATCAAAGTGTAAATGAAGGAAATATATAATGTTAATAAAATTACGAAAAAAATTATAAACAAATTTAATGAAGATGCTTCAAATAACTATAGATTTTCATACATCTAATGAAGTTATTCATTAAAGTCAATGGACACATTGTAATGAATCGATAAAAAAAATAATAAAAGTAAAATCGATTCCTTAGTACAATTTAAGTTAAGACATAATTATTTTTTTTTTAATAAATAATGAATTTTGTATTTATTTCAGCAACATATGTATGTATATATTGTACATGCCTATTATGTACTTCTGTAAACGGACATTTTTGTGGCAACATCTAGTAAGAAGTAAGTACTTTTTACTTTTTACATTTTACAAAAATCCTTTTGGGAGTCATTCATTTTAAGTCATGTCTTGTGTCAAAATGTATATGTACATTTACGTTTGTGTCAATGTGTTCTCTTCACATGACCAGAACAAAACAAAACAGAACAAAAAAAAAAAACATATTTTATCCTTTATGTGGTATGTTGTCCGTTTTGGTTGGAATATCTATGTGTCCATCTCTTTAACAATGTATGAGTGCAAATACATATTTGCTTAATCCACTGAATATCAAAAACATACGTAACAAACGACTAACCAACCCATTATACTGCTGTACTACTACTGTACAACCAACTAACTAACCAATCAACCTACAGACCTACCAAAACACGTACACACATACACACTGGGGAAATAAGTGAAAATGCCCTAAAGACCTTAACCAGCTAACACGCCAACAAGTCTATGTAGGAATCGACGATGATGGTTGCAGTTGCAAAAAAAAAAATTAAAAGAAGACAAAAATTAGAAAATACAAAATGTATAATAAATATGTTGTTACCAGATTGTAAATTCCATTTTAGAATAATTTTTTACAAGTCTTATATAAATCAACAAAATACAAATGCATTTGGTTAGATTTGGTTCTATTAGAAACTAAATAATTAAAAAATCAGACATCTTTAAATTCATTTACCGAAAATTATTTACAACTATCTGGCAACACTTTCTGTTGTGTAAAATATGGATTTTTTGAAAACTGGACATTTGTATGTTACAAAACCATACTCTAAATGTAAAACAGTCATTTACTCAACTTATTATTCTAAATGTAAAAAGAGTCATTTACTAAAATTAATATAAAAATATTTTCATCCACATTATAATAAATATGACCAAATACAAATCCATTCAAATTTCAACAGGAACAAAGTTTATAATCCAACATCCTTAAAGCTGTTGCTGCACTAAACGAATGTTTTTATGAATCCATGTATTACGAAATATGACTTCATGACTATAGAATTATACAGGAGAAAAAAAAAATAAAGTTTTTCAGAATGTTTAATTTAAATTCCTTTTTGAATTGAGTTGACTTTTTGCATGACTAAAAGGCTTAAGAGGAGATCATACAAAATGAAACCACACAAAATAAAGGAAAACAAAAATTGCAATCAATGACTTAACTGCAATTCCATAAATCATGCAACTGTCATCACTTGCCATATGGTATTTGTTGTAGTAATTTGCTGTTTCTTTCATTTAAACATACATATTTTTAATGTCAGACTACTAAAATAAAAATAATAAAACAAAAGAAAAAAAAAAAACATCTCATATGTATGTAGTAATTTTGTGGTATAACGAGGCCTCCCTCTATTGTTTTTCTTTTTATTTCTTCTATCTCGTTCCTTTTAGACAGTAGCAAACACATTTGACATACTTTATGCACTTTATGTGTCGTAACTTTTGTTATTATGACATTTTGATATATTCAATATATTTTGCAAGTTCACCTCTGCTCCACTCCATCTTATATAAAATAATGAAAATTCCTTTAAAGTTGGTTGTGATAAAATTTCGTTGCAATTATTATATTTATTTATTTTTTTTTATTTTCCTCAATCACAGACCACTGATAATAAGTCACGACACATAAATATGTCAGGTTTAGGCAGACAGTTAAATTGAAAATTTGTGCACTTTAAATACCTTCTATGTGCATTAGGGGTATAACCGAAACCGAAGGGATATCAATTTCCAAAATATCCAACTTTATACACTTTCCTACAAACTTCTTTAATAGTTACGGAAATTATTATAAATAAATGAAAAAAAAATCCTACTGTCCTTTAAGACCAATTGCTTCAAATATTGTGAACTCTGATAGAAAATTGACTTAACATACATATGTATAAATACCCTCAGAATATTATGTAGTTAACTGTAAAAAGTTGACTGTAAAAAAGTTTTCCGTTCCATTTAAAAATAAAGGAACATACATTTATTTTTCAAAGAAATATCTATATTAACTTTTTTATACATTTATTCAAAATAATTTACTATCATTTACCGATTTTTTTCACTTTCATTTATCTTTAAATTTAATAAAAATTTACCCACAAAACAGAAATTTGTGGTTTATTTGTGTCCGTAACAGTTATTATAAATTTAAATTTTGTTTGCTGTCTGTTTCAAAAAATTTTTCAATTCAAATTACAACAACTTCATAATCACACAAACACATTCACACAAAAAGTGTCTATAGCTCTGCATACATACATTTTGTATTGTAAAGGGTGGTTAAATTTTAAGGGCCGATGTTGATTTTGAATAAAACACAAATTATTTAGGAAATTATTGTCATTTCTTCTTATTATGATAATATGGTACGGTTCAATTATGTATTGAATAAAATATCGGCCAAATGACTGCCGCGACCTCGGCGGCACACCTCCAAATTTTCGATGATGCTGAGGCATAATTGAGGTTCTATGTCGTTAATGTGCCGGATCATCTCATCCTTTAGCTCTTGAATTCTTGCTGGCTTATCGACGTACACCTTTTCATTCAAATAACCCCAAAGAAAGAAGTCCAACGGTGTCAAATCACATGATCTTGGCGGCCAATTGACATCGCCACCACGTGAGATAACACGGCCATTGAATTTGTCGCGCAAAAGAGCCATTGTTTCGTTATCTGTGTGACAAGTGGCACCGTCCTGTTGAAATCACTTATTGTCCAGGGTCATATCCTAAATTCCTGGCCACAATAAGTTCGTTATCATTCACGGTAAATGCTTGACCGACCTCATGAGACACTATCGCGAATAACAGTAATGTTTTCCGCAGAACGAACTGGGCTAGCATGCACAGGTGTTTTCACAGACCCGGTTTGTTGAAATTTGCCCACAATTCTCCCGATTGTGGACACATTTGGTCGATTATGCTGACCAACAAAAATCACGAAGTGCATGAAATGCATTTTGATTTGAACGCCCATTTTTATTGAATTGTAATATGCCTTTGTTTTTATTATTATTCAATGGATAGTTTGTTTGGTGGCAATAATTGAAACGGAATTTACATCATTTTTATAAATTTTTATTAATTTCACTCTTTCTCATCTTGAGAAAATTACTTGCCGCAGAAAATCTTTAAATCAGTTATAATATATGATGCTTGATAGTCTTACGATTATTTGAATACACAGAGAAAACGGATTCATTTTGTCAACCGAACTTATTGCCAACTGAATAGTTTTGTTGCAGCAATCGAATTATTTGGTTGTTGCAACCAAATGTATTCCTGATCCAATTAAAATATATGGTTTCAACCGAAATTTGGTTGACACAATGAATCTGTCTTCTCTGTGTATAACTGTATACTTTTCGCAATATATGTAGTTGGTAGAAATCTGTAATACGGTATAACCTTAAAAATAACGTTGAAAAAACGTCTTTATATACATTGATACGGTTCATCGGTCATTAAAATATAAGTTGTTAAAATTGAATAACCTTTCTATTGTAGTTATAAGGTACGGAGTTTACATTAAAATGGACACAAAGATTCAAAATTAGCCAACATATATTATATAACATAGAATACACTTAAAAAAGTTTGTAAGTTAAAATAACTGAAAATATCATTTAAAAGAAATGATATTTCATTTAAAAACCGGTCTACTTAATTTTCATTTAAATTAAATGCCATTTGTTATTTATTTTTAAATGTTGATTATCAACTGACAGATCCGTAAGAAACAAATGATATAATCAGTTAAAATAATTGTCAAAATTTTACCTACCAATCCTTAAAAAATAAATGTTTTTTTTCATTTATTTGAAATTATTTCGGTTTTTGTATTTTTTGTTTTTTTAATATACTCTTACAATACAAAATGTATGTATGCATATGAAGCTATAAACACTTTTTGAATGAATGTATTTGTATATGTATGTGTGTTTATGAAGTTCTTGTAATTTGAATTGAAATAATTTTGTATATGAGCAACCAATTTAAATAAAAAACAAATTGAAATTGTTTGAATATTTTTTTTTTTGAAACAGACAGCAAACAAAATTTAAATTTGTAATAACTGTTACGGACACAAATAAACCACAAGTTTCCGTTTTGTGGGTAAATTTTTATTAAATTTCAAACAAATGAAAAAAATAAATGAAACTGAAAAAAATTGTAAATGATAGTAAATTATTTAGAATATTTTAAATGGAACGGAAAACTTTTTTATTAAACTACAAACAGTTAACTACATAATATTCTGAGTGTACATTAAACATGTATGGATCCATATAATTAGATGTATGTAGATTTTTAGAGGTGAACGATTTTTAGATTTCATAAGGTTTACTCCTTCACCTCTTTTTTTGGAAACAAAAAATAGAGTTAACATCCTTTATAGGCCTTTTGACAAAAATTATGCTGAGACCCAGTGAAAATAAATTTTAGCATTTTCAATGAGAATTCACAAAATATTTGTTTTTTTTTTTTGTGATAACTGTTGGTGAGCTGGTCTTTGGTTCCAAGAAATTATATACACACCAGATCAAAATAGGAGATACCCTATACTGATTTATTTTAAAATTTTTTAACACCTGTGAAATGCAATAAATACTCAGCGAAAATCCTTTTTTATATTAAAAATGGTTAAATTTAAATTAAAAAAAAATCCTCGTTTCAAACTTCACTCCGAAAACTTTTTCCTTATAGGTTTTTTCCACTGACCAACATCTTTCATCATTTCTCATTTTGTTTCATCTTCATTTTAAGTGTCATCACTAAAAATATGGCAAAAAAAATCGATTTTCTTCGTGCCATCTCTAGCAAACTGACATTGCAGAAAATAAACTAATTTATTCAACAAAAGAAAATGAGGGGCACATAAACTGCATTAAAATTCGTGCAAAGCAACAACTATTCCATTCCATTAAATACATTTTTTTTATTATTTTTAACAAAAATTATGCGTCTTTTTCTTTTATTTTTTTTTTGACAGCTGAAGAAATGAAAGATAAAAGATGTTGCCAATGTAAATTCATGTTTCACGTTTTCAACATCTTCCATGCGTTTTACAAAGATGTTGTTTAGTGTAAAAAGCCTATTATCTAATCAGTATGGCTGCGGCTGGTTTGATATTTTTAAAAGTTATACCCCTTATATCCATGGAGAAATCTGAAACAAAATTATTTATGGAAAATTTAATAATATTTTTTAAACTTATTATTTAAATTTTAACAAATTTTGCAATTTTGTTAAGCCCAAAGTGTGTTAAATTTTAACATTTGTCAGACTCACTCAGTGCATAAAAACGGTCAAAAGTTGTTGCCGACTCCATTGTTTGTATAATTTATATGAATATGTTTTCTAACCATGAATTACACTTGTGAGGGAGTAAGTTATGAACGTTTTTGACTATTTAACAAAAAGAGATCAACAAAAAAAAAGTTGTTTCATTTACTTGAACAACACAATTCCTAAGAACCTAAGAACATAATTTGTTTTATTTCAACAAAAGGAGAGATAGGAACTATTAGCACATACATAAAAATGCAATAACTCGTTAAATGCAAAAGTGAATTTAAATTTTCACAAAAACACTTCTTAAATATATGTTGGCTTTTAAGAAAAGAACAAAACATTTTTTACGACCTTTTACAAATAATACTTTTAATTATCCTAGAAGCTGACTGTCTAAAATATTAGGATCGATTAAAAAAAAATCTAACGAAAAAGGTATTTATTCATGCCAACTAAAAAAGTTTTTTAAAATTTCCATTTTATAAAAGAACTCAAGTCGATTTGAGTTGTTTTGTCAAAATTCCACATGTCTAGAATGTTAAGTTATAATTTCTTTCTTTTCAAAAAGAATAACTTTCGAAAATTTCTATTTAAATAGTACCATATTTTTGTAACGTACACGTTAAAAAAACAAAGAAAAAAGAAACCTTCTTTGTATTTGAATCTTTTCTTTTCCCTTTTTCACTGTAATTGACATTTTTTTCAATGATTTTGATTTATAAAGCAATTATTGCAAACAACGACGGAGAAAAACAGTCGCGCACACACACAAAGAAATGCAACAGAAAGCAAGATACTTTTTGTTCTATTATTTTTAAATTGCCATAAAATAAAGTAGAAAACATTACTGGCAGTTGTATCCGTTTATAGCGCTTTTATTATAATGAAAATAATATAATAAAACTAAAGTTTAGAACATGAACATGAAGACGTTGGAGAGAAGAAAAAAAAACGGAAGGAGACCAAGACACCAGAATACTTGTTTTTTTGTTTAAATCTATGGCATAACATTTGTATGAAATTTATAATGTTATAAGGTTTTTTTATGAACTTATGTTTTGTTAGACTTTGAGAAAATAAGAGCTGCCATAGAAGTGACAAAATTCAAAATTACGTACAATTAATAATTATTCTAAAAGTACCCAATCAGAAATCTTTTACAATTATTTGGGATGCTTTACCAGGGTTTGCGGGTTCGTGCCCGGTTACATGCATACATTAAACATAGCTTCATTAAAAATTAGTTTTTCCCACCTCACATTCCAGATGTCGTTTTAATATATGTAAGTATAATAATAAAGTACATTTATTAAAAACAAATATTCTTTCATATATAAAAATGTCTGTTAAATATTATCAGTGTACCTAAGTTATAAAGTGAAGCAACATTAACCTGCTTCGTTGAATGTTAACATCAAACTGAATGCATTTTTACGCTCTTTGTTTTGTTGAGGTTGGACTTGGGTACGTGTAAAAAGGCGGTTATTGTTCGTCCTTCACGCGACTATTTGGTTGACACTGGTATAAATAAATGGTGCGTCAGATGTTATTAATGGAATGCATTTTCCGGTCAGCTACGACCTTCATCAACATTCTTCAAGACTTAGAGTATTAATTGTAAATATCTCTTTTCTAACTCTCAATTTTAGAGAAGAAAGCCAATCCCACGTTGATTTCTTTAGCTAAGATGAAATTTATTTCTGAACTGCCTGTGTTTTTGTTGGCGTTGTGTGTGTGTGTGTGATTCTTAGAGCGTTAGGCTGTTACACAGAAGGTTGCTGGTTCAATCTCCAGCGATTTATAAAAATAATATGTATGTGTTTTCTATTTCTCGTGCATATAGCAAAGCCCTTCTTCGATGTTCCCATAGCTACTAGCTCTTGAGATTCTATACTCGCTGATTAAGCACGATCCTTAAGCATCGTTCGCATTGTACCACAAGTATTCAGTATTCAGTACCATTCAGTATTCAGTACCACAAGTATTCAGATTATCACACACAATAATATCTCCAAAATACCATAAATGTCCTCAATGTTCCACTCTGTGGAACAGGGTATAAAAGTTGTGTTCCAGAATTTGTTTACTACACTTTAGATATTCGACCCACTCTAAAACGAATCCATTACATATTTTAAATGGCTGCTTGGAATACCTATGTGCGAGTTGTTGCAACTTGAATATAAGGAAATTGAAATCATAATTTAATCTAATGTATGCAAACATACTTTCATTTCATAATGTAAATGAAGCAAACATAATGCGAACACAATGCCACAAGGATGCTTTCCTTAAAATTGCAAGATTCACAAGCAGTACATTCTTTTTGTGTTTCACATATGCCTATGTGTGTTACATACATACATATACATTTTGTGCTACGTAGATCAGGGATGGAAATATATACACGGCCAAAGACAATAAATATTTAGTTTAGGGGGCAAATTTTTTACCAGCGAAAGGAGAAACAGGCATTAACTATTATTTAGTTGCGAATAACGAAAATCAAAATAGTTTCTGTCGAAACTGTATGGTTTGCCAAGAGAAAAAATGAGGAGCAAAAAGCAGAGGGTGTAGAGAGTAATTTGTTGTAAGGAAATATTATTTGGTCAGAGATCAAGAAAATCGTAAAAAAAAACTTTAAATTGGGTTTTCAAATGATATTGTTAATCTGGTTATGAAACTGAAAACATTTGTGTGTGAAATCTGATTTAAATCCAGTTATATAACTAGATTTTCACCAAAATTTAATCTAATGAAGATTTCTGGTATAATGTATGAAACATAATGAGGAATTTTTCATTGGCATTACTTAAAACCAATACCAATTCTAAAAGAAAATTATTACCATTCATTACTTTTAGTAAAATTTCTTTTCATCAGTTGCATCAGTTTTTTGCCTTAAAATTGGTTTTTAGGGGCAGATATTGCGAGTTATTAGACAAGAACTCAATAATAACGTTAAATAAGGTTAATGATTTTTTTTCATTGATGCATTAATAATTGTAATAAAATTTTAAATAATTACCATCGTCAATTAATTGGCCTATTCAATTAACTAGTCTGGTATTAATATGGAAAAAAAACAGATATTCTCCCTGTTCATAAATGATTAAAAGAAATTCCAAAGAACTATCCATCCCTGTTATAGATGACTAGAAGTAAGTGTAGAAAGTGGGCATATATTTATATTGTAAATATATATAGAAATAAAGGGTGGTCCAAATACAGGTATCGTTTAGTGCTGTGTTGCCTTTACTGTGCGTTTGTTGAAAGGCAAATGAAGTACCCACTGCGCGTCCTGTACGCGAGTTGGTGCAAAAAGTTCGTGAGACCGGCTTGCTTATGAACAACACTTCAGCCTTTGCCATGGGGGCTTCATTTGGGCCAAAACTTCCTTTCAACAAATCCACAGTTTGTGCAACACAGCACTCCCTTTGTAAATAAGATTGCAATATTTCCCAACGTTATTCAAGTGTAAAATAACTCTTCTTAGTCAGCGTAGGTATGATACTGACTGGTAGTCAATATTTGCAACAGAAAAAAATCTGTCAGTGTCAAAATAATATATGATTTAAAAAGTTACCTGCATTTCGACCACCCTGTACATGTCTATATTTCATGGTTTTATAATCTTTCATTCCTCTTTCATACAGAAATAACTTTGGTCTAGTACAATTTTTCGTGGTTAGACATGATGTTCCTGCATCAAAAGAACTACCCACATATTTCTGGGTTCAAACCAAAAAAATAATAATGGCTACAGTAGGCAAGGCAAGGCAACCTCATTGTTGCGAAATCTCTCTCTCTCTCTCTCTCTCTCTCTCTCTCTCTATAAAATATTTCATTTCAAAGTTGAATTCCTTACCCCTTTAAGTGTCCTTTCGATGTATGTTTGTATATTCGAAAATCCGTTTTTTGTTTTTGAGTAGATTTTAAATTGTTGTTGGCATCATTTTTTTCTTTTTGTTGGTTGTTACATTTGGTTTAGTTTAGTTTCGTTTTTTTTTCGGTGATGTTATCTTCACTACATAGTTTATCTTTTCGTTTTCATTTTTGTGGAAACATTGGAAAATATGTTAGATGACCTAAACTGTGCTTTTGGCTTGGCTCAATGGCTGGGTCGGTCGGTCGGTCGGTTGACTGGTTGGTTGGTTAGTTGGGCTGGTTGCTTGGTTGTATGGTTAGTTTAAGTTGACAAACTGCCTGGTAGTTTAAAATGAATGAGTATGACGGTTTTTTAGGATTTAATGTGTTATAACCACATTGAAATTACAAATTTCCTCCATGGCCAGAGCATAAAAAAACCACCCCTTTTTGAATTATGACTGGCTTGTGGGTAGCAAAAGATAAGAATTGTCAACATTTATCAAAAAATAGGAAATTTAATGAATAACAAAAACCCCAAAAAAACTACATTAGTTCCATGTAGATATGTAAAGGATGAATATTTATTTATAAATGTAGCAAAAAACTAATCATGAGATAATAATATTTTATAAATTTAAAAGCATCCCAACAAAACCTTGGCAATGCCCCCTGACAGACAACATATTTACATTAAAGGTTCAATGGTTATTTTGAAAGAAATAGTCAAATAACAATGAAATATATTATTTAACTCTTTCTACCAGTAATTCAATAAGCAAAAAGACAAAATATACCGACTTTATGTATTAGTTAAAATATTCTGTTAAAATTATTCATTAAAAAAAAAGAACAGTTGATATTATATCAAAATAAACGAAGAATGTTTTATTTTTAACCGATTTTATCAGTTAATTTATTATTATTTTTGATTCTATTGTTTTAAATGATTTTTGTTGCTAGTCGATTTTAATGAAACAATATTTTGGTACCCTATAACCTCAGCAATACTTTGCAAAACCAGCAATGGCTACATATAAATTACCCTACGCAATGATTAAATATAACCTGTGTAAAAGTAATGACACACTTATTCAAATGCACATTAAGAAAAGATCACATGTAAAGCTTTGTACGCTTCAAATCACATATTCGAGGTCAGATTGTGAATGACTTTGCTCAAAAGTATACATAAGATAGAGAAAAGTTCCCTCTCACGAATTTTTTAGTACTCTCTTAGTACATGAACATAGTTTGGCCAAGGACCCTATAAACCGGGATGAACAAACTACCAAATTTTTAGCCACCCATTATGCCAAATGGCCCTAGCAAGGGTTGTACCAATTCAAACATGTATACATTCACATCACAATCACTGTACTTGCGCTACAACCCTTGCTAGCGGCTAAATATTTCTGTAAATCGGCTAAGAATTTCGTGGTCTCGACAAATATGCAATTGTTGTAATATTTGAAAAAAAGTTGTTTTCATGAAAAAACTGGAAAACAGTTAAGAATCCAAAAAACTGATATAAACAATTAAACTGTTTGTATGGCAACACTGCATACAACAAATTTAATGTTTTTCAACACATTAGCAACTTTGAAAATGTTGCCCACTTATATAAACATGTTGACGCTCAACTCTGTAGCATGTTGAATTTCTCGTAGAGCACTTCTGACACTCTATAGTAAATTATATACTTTTTGCTTTGCTGAACAGATTACGAATCTTAAATAAACATTTATAATTTTATGCAAAATATTCTCCGATTTTGAATTTTAAATTTTGGGTTTCAGATTCGTGATCACCAGCCTCCAAAACTTCATATGTGATGTCTCTTAATCGAACCTCTAGCTATTTTTATTCCATTTTCTATAGGCTTGAGTTGTTGCGTAACGGTCAAAAGTAACGGGCTACGATAAAAATGTATGCAACCTTTTTTGTTTAAGCTTAACAAAACATTTTCTTAACATTTTTGTTGAGCTTAAGATCTTATTTATAAAAAAGTTTGTATTATAATTATTTATTTAAGAAAAAAAAAATCATGCAGAATATTAAATACAAATTAAAAATAAAACAACAAATAAAAATTTGAGAAATTTAATTTAAAAAAAATTACAATTGTGCAAATCTCAACTAATTCACTCAAGTCGTATATGGGTGTCGTCGTCTAATTTGGAGCAAAATGAAGTCATCTTTTGTTGACTTTTAAAACAATTCACTTACACCAATTGTAGTTGGGCGTTTACTCCTTCTTGCAGTTTTAGTGGCGATATGTGAAAAACTTTGTGTGTGGCGTAGCTTTTTTTTTAAATCCAAAACATTTATTTTAATCAATACAAAGCCAAAGATATATGTCAATATCATTACAACTCTTACAGCATTAAGTAATCATTTTTAAGCGTACTAAATTCAAACAAAAACTACAATCTATGGCCAATATTAATATTTTAGAGCTTTAAAACTGTCACTTCTTAAAGCCAATATTGAAATCCAATTTTTAGTGAATGGCTAAACTAATTTTATTGCATCGAGTAAATTGAATAAACTCGAAACGAATAACTCGCTAAAGGTTTTTTTGAAATTAACCAATTTGTTCTCATAACAAAATAATTCAATTACAAAAAAAAATCGTTTTATTTCAATGAATGAAAACTTTAAATCACTGTGTGCTTATGTGGTGACACACCATGTCCGAATGACAGTGATTAACGTTCAATTGCAATTAGACTGCTCAAATATTTTATATATGGTGGACACCCTGAAGCCAATTTTGAAGAATTGTTTGAAAAAAAAAAAAATATGTATAAATAATGTTATTAAAAACGGGTATAAATTTTTGAAGTCTTTTTAATGCACAAAATATTTTGAAGCAGATACTGGGGTGTCCAATCGATTAACCATTATTTGGTATTATTAAAAATAACATCCCTTTTGATTTTTATCCTGACGCGTTAAAAAGTTATTAAGATTTAAACTTTTATGTTTTTTGTTTTTTTTACAAAATTTATTCATTTAATAAATTTTTAACGTTTCGCAATGTATCAGAAGTTTTGCTATTTTTCTCAGCCGATAGTACTTTTTGTTTGTGTGTGATACAAAAAAAAAATACTTTCAAGCTTAAAAAATCATTTTTTGATCACTGCTGATATCTAATTCAATTAAAAGCAATCGATTGGTGAAATCAGTTTTCAAGTAAATTAGGCTCTTTCTGCTTCGTAGAAAAATGAATTCAAAGTCAGCGTTTTTAACCGCCGAAAGGCAAAAGAAGGAGTTGGAACTTTAAAAAACAAAAATTGCTACATTCTTTTTTAATCAAAAACATTGTAGACTTATGAAAACCCACAATAAAATTTTCAAAACCACAAAACTCTTAAATCGATTAATAAATTAACTCGAATAAACCTAAAACCGAATAATTTGAATGCTCTAATATATAATAATTTATATATGTATGTAACTAGGAACATGTACATTTGTTAACAAACTATTGTGTTTTAAACAATCGGTTGGGGGGGGGGGGGTCTTTCTTGTTTAAATGCTTCGAGTGCAATGCTCATAAGAATGTCTTAAATGTTAATTGCAAAAATGTATGTTCAAACAAAAAATATCTACTAGTCCCATACTTGGAAACTGTTAATTGAATGGACCAATTAATTGACGATTTTATTGGCAATATTTGATGCAATGAAAATTATTGGCATTGTCATTGTCCATTGACTAAAGCAACCAATAATCTTTGATGAGATCAAAAAGAATTGGCTTACAAAAATATTTGTTTTGTTAAACTATTAAATTTATTTCATCAAGTATACATTACTAGAGGCCAGATTCCCTATTTGTTTCCAAGAAATGGAAACGTTAACAGTTAGAATGGCAACCTTGTCGATTTGTGCTTTAAGAATCAAAAATGGTTTTAAAAAATTTTGAAAATTCTTACTGGCAGGTAGTCCTCTCCTTGACGGCCTGCCCAAACCCCTTTGTTTAAAAACCTAAAATATAAAATACATGTTCGCTAGTTTTAGTCCAAAGGGCTAAATATGTAGCTGTTTCCTTGACGGCCTGCCAAACCCCTTTTGATTAAAAACTTTAAATTTAAAATGTGCATTTTGAAATATATATGTGTGTCCCTGCGTATGTGTTAATTTTCTAATAAGGAGCCTTTTGAACCATGGTTTCTACGCTAACAGCGTAGTTGGCTTCTCCGATGTCGGAACTAGTAAACCATTAAATAGAGAAAGGCAAGCAA
Source organism: Eustalomyia histrio (assembly GCA_949748255.1). Lineage (NCBI taxonomy): Eukaryota > Metazoa > Arthropoda > Insecta > Diptera > Anthomyiidae > Eustalomyia > Eustalomyia histrio. The sequence goes on from OX456526.1 coordinate 827,214, forward strand.
TGTATGTTATAAAAGGTTCTGAGAGGAACAAAATACGTAAAATTCCTGAAATTTGTAGCACATATGACGCATCATTACTTCATAAGGCATAAAGCTTAGATAAACATTCTAATCTTATAAATAAATCCTTTGTTCGTTACATTTGGGATGTTAATCCTAATTCGGCCAAAGTACAAATTTGTTTTTCTTAATTTGAATGAATTGTAATGAAATTGGGATTGACATCAAGTTTCAATGCCAATGGAAAACTCCCAAGTACGCATACTACGCTGTTCAAAAAGTCTCTACTAACATTTAAATTTTAGTGAAACTACTGGATTATAATGACTATAAAAGCTTTTGAAATACAAGTACTTATAATAAATAATTTGCATAGATATGCAAAAAATCTTAAAAAAACAACTAAACAACCCAGTCAGAAAAATACAAACGGGAAAGCGATTGCAATACACTTTAACAGGCGGTACAAGTACTGGAAAAAGTGCTTTTTCAATCTCAAAATGATAACATCATTAGGCAAAAAGCACGGCTGGCTGTGCAAAAAGCGTCTGAAAAGCTCTGGGAAAACAAAATTTATATCGTTGGTAAAACCACATTTTGGGTAGTCTAAAAAAAGATTTTCCATAATAAAATTTAAAAAAAGTTCATTGGTTATGCTGGAATTCGAACGCAGAACGTCATATTGACAAATGAGAGCTCTTCCCACTACGCTTACGACACATACAGTTATGTGCGAAAAAATACAGACACTTACATTTGGGAAGACACTAACAGAATCATTTTTAGATTATAGTACAACAGTAATTCTTCATTTTATGCAACAACTTGGAGTACACTACCTTTAGTGTACTATACGTACACTACCTTGGAGTACACTACCTTAAGTATACTGGTAGTGTACTGTACGCACACTACCTTGGAATCAAGTACAATTAAGAATACCAAAATGTTTTTCAACGTCTGACAATTAAAAACTACAAATGTTAAAAAAAAAACATTGATGCCTTCAGTAAGCTAAACGCGTATACTTCTAAAAACTATCAACTACTAATGCAATGTGAATTGAAAAACCCCAAAAACCATAATTTAACTTTCGATGTTCTTTAAAATTTATAAATAATTTCCGATTTTCGATAGGGAATCAGCTTTCTAAGGACTAAATAGTGATCAAGTCTTCTTTTGTTTGGCTTAGAATTGATAAACAATACCAACGAAGTAGTCTGGCACGAACAAAATCTTAAAATTCCATACATATGGCAATCTGTTCCGATTTTCTATTTGCCAGTAGCTTTTTTTATAATCCACTGAAATTTTTACATTGGTAAAGCATCCCGAAAAAGCGTTCGGGCAGTAATTAATTTTAAACTCCACGGTTGCGCAGTGATTTGCCAGTACTTGGTTATTTGTACCACTGGCAATTTCTTATTGGGAATCTATTGACGATTAATGAAACATACCATAGTTGGCAAACACTAACCCTAAAATACCGTTACCGATTCGAACTCGTTTTTAAATAATTATATTTACTACTACTAACAACGAAATAACTTAAAATACCGTAAAGAAATAACTTTAAATTTTCTATTTCCTTTTCAAATATTTCATCATTTAAAATTTAAATTTTAGCTTTTATTGACCAGTTATTGTTGTCGTTCCAAAAATGTCAAAAACGAACGTTCGCTAACATTAATATAACACTAACAAAATAACATAAACTACCGTTAACTTTAAAATAACCTAACGAAATAATTTTTATGTACCGTTATCCAATAACACAAAACGTCTGAAACGGTTGCCGACCCTGTGAAATACTAATGGAAATTCATAACAAAAAACTATAAACGCAACCACCACCACACTTAATGTTATTAAATGCACAATAAAAAACGATTCAAATTTATTACGAAATTCAATGTGAACACAAGAAGATAAAATTTTAAATAACACTCACAGAAAAAAATGTAAAAAAACGTTAATACATAGTAAATGCAATTGATTTAGTTTTAAATTAATTATTAAGTTGCACACACAAAATAAAGTAACATTTTTTTACTATTTTTGTCAAAAAAAAAGTGTGGCACCCCTGGTGGTAAATTTAAATATTAGTGCTACCTGCCGCCACCATCGATTATCACCTTTTGATATTTTAACGCACATTATAGATATATAATTCGCATTGAATTATTTGAGTGCTTTAAATTGCATAATGATGCCATAAACTTTTATATTGTTGAAATATTCTTAAATGCCAATATTCTATTGCTTATTTTAAATTTACTCTTGGACAAACAGGAAATAGGTAAACATAGATAAGTATGACTGATTTTTTTGAAGCCTGATAAAGATGTAATGTATAAGTTGTAAAAAAAAATTAATTCATAAAATTAAAATTTGTTGTAAAAAACCGTATCATCAAATTTAGAATAAAATGACATCGATTTACTGTTGCAAATATTTTGTATTTATGCATATTTTGATTTTTACTACTTATATATTGTTGAAAATGAACCTGTTAGATTTATACTTGCTAGTTATAAATCATTTATGTTTTGAAATTATGTCATTTATATTGAAAATATTTTTCAAAAATAAAATAACTTCGTTACATTCTTATTAAAACGTTCAAATAAAATACCCGGATTTTATTCAACTTCCACCATTTTTAAAATATATATACTATTTTTTTTGGATTATTTTCTTTCAGTAGTAAAAAAAAAAAAATATTCATTAGGGTGTTCCAAAATTGAAAAATCTAACGCAATATTACTCAAATGAGCTGATTATGGAAACAATTAACAAACTAATTTCGAGGGTACTTATTTGTTGTCCGCCCGCGTTTGAAATTGATCTTTGTAGTGTATTTTTATGAAATTTTTTTTCGTGTTGCCGAACAAATTTGATATCAAATGCAAAAATACATTGTCTTTACTTGAAAACGAATAGACGGCTTTTTTTGAAATTTGACAGAAAAATTATACTATCTAGTAGTAGCAGCAAAGCTTTTAAAGTTAAAAAATATGCACATATCGAAGTTGTAGTGTGCCTTAGTCCGATTTCGAATTTTCCGAAAAACAAAAACCTCTAGATTTTAAGTAACACACGGGTTGAAATTTTTGTATTGTAATTATAATTTGGTAAAAGGAATAATTTGTGTTTGTTCATGGCGAACATATGGTAAAAATTTAATTGCAAAAAAGCATAGTCCGGTTTGGGGGCAGAGGTACACGCCGCTGGCTAGAAGCCACAAGCCACCGATAACTTTTTTAGCTGCAGCCTTTCATGCTTGAACGGGGTGGCGGCCGCTTAATAAATATAATCAAACAACAATTCAGATTTTTGTAAAAAATGTTTTCTGAATTTATGAATTTGAAATATTTTGGCTATTATAGGAGCCGCAATTCTGAAAAGTCCTTGCGACTCAAGCCGATTATAGCGCCGCCGCCGTGATTTTGGTTCGGGGGTTTATAGAGAATTGTTATTGGAAATTATCAAGCCAAAAATTAATTCGCTTCAATCTTAAAGATTTTTGGCCCACTATAATTCATATACAGTTACTCACAAAAGTATTTTGCTTACATTTTCTCAAAAAAGATTACCGTTATTGATTGAAATTTATATGATGTCTCGTTTTGTTTTCTATTATTTTCTTTTACAAAAACAATAGCTATGTTTTTTTCTATTAAATTTAGTTGCAATTTTTTGTACACGGGCGTAAATCTTTTATTATAAAAATGCCTTAAGGCAAGGAATTTAATTGTTCAGAAAAAAATATTATTTTATACCTTCATAATCAGGGTAAATCAATAACATATATTTGTGAAATATTTAATCGGTGCCGGCAAACAATCGAAAGTACAATTAAACGTGCAAAAGAACGCGGTAATATTCAAAATATTAAAAGAAAATGTTGTCCAAAATTGTTGACTTTAAGAATTGAGAGACAAATTCTTAAAGAAAACCGTGAAAATCTTCATTTGGCTGCACCAAAAATTAATGAAAAACTTAAGGGAACACAACGAACAAGTGTAAGTGACGAAACGGTCCGTAGGCTTTTAAGAGCCAATAATATAAACGGTCGTGTGGAAAAAAACCTTTCGAGTTTTGGAAAAGTGCAATATTTAGTGACAAAAGCAAATCGATTATTTAAAATTCAAAAAAAAAAACATACATTGGTTCTTCGAAAAATATGTTTTTTCAGTGCTTTTTTCTTTAAATTTTATTATATTTTACACATATTTTTGTGACTAACTGTATGTTATAGATTGTGCTGACCCCTCAAACTAATTTGCTTTCAGTTGTTAATTTAATTGGAAAACCCTACGGGTGTGGTGGTAATCCCTTGAAACATGAGCCAGAAAAAAATGAATGATACCATTAATGTTTTTTTAAATCATTTATTATTGAATGGAAAACAATTCATCTCCTGTATGTATAAAAAATCAATTTCATCTCAGTGTCGGCAAATCTATAGAAAAATAATGAAATTTTCGGCCTTTATTTCTTTACGACACCAACAACCTTTTATTATTAATGTAGAAAAACAATTAACGGAAAATTACATTAAAAAATACATACATCCAATGATATTATAACAACAACACCAACAACATGAAATAAGAACAACAATGGAAAAGTAGCGCATAATGAAAATCTCTCATAGTGATATACATATGTATGTATGTGTTTATCTCTGTATTTATGCATACGGTGATGATACACGGTACAAATAATCATAAAATGTTTACATGAAAAATAATCACATACATAAATACATACATTTATGGGCTGTGAATTATCATTGTTGTTTAAACGCAACCAAAAATGCAGCCAGCCAGCCAGCTAGACAGCCATCCAGTGCCATCCATCCAACCATTTATTTATCCAACAAACAAAGAATAAATATGAGGAAGCATTACAAAAATATTAAAATTACGGCAAACATCACAAAGAGGCTGGGTCAGTTTTCATTTTATGGGGAGCCATAAATGAAAGAATTAAAGGTTTAAATAATAACAACAGCAACAACAACAAAAGTAAACAAACCTTTTAAAAATAAAAGTGAATTATATATTCATTAAAAAAAAAAACAACAACACAATCTACAACTGAATTACACTCATACATGAGGCTTTCCATCCAACTCACCAGCTAAAAAAATTATATCGTTTTAAAGTGCAACTTACTGTTTTTGTTAAATATTTTCAAAAAATTTTAATGTTATTAATGACAGAAACAGATGAATAAATAGATTCATTCGTTTACTTTTCTCAGTCAAGTCCAGTAAGATTTACTCAGTAACAAGCTTCCAGAGATTAAAACCAATTTAATCTCAAAATGAAAATTTTCTAAAAAAGTACGCGAACGGAAAATTTGCAATAATTTACAAGTTTGTTTAACAGCTGATTGTAAAACCAAATGCAAAAATGGATTATAACTGGTCGATATGAAAAAAAAAAGGATTCTTGTTGTAAAATCTTAAGCAGAAGCAGAAACATTTAAGAAGGGTTCCTTATCTTTTCTACAGTTCATTTAACAATATTTGTTGCTTTGCATTTGCATAAAACAACGTAGTTGTAGCATCAAACTGTCACGAACGACATCCAGTAAAAATGTGTACAAATTATTGGGTAAACGAACGAAACTATTATTAAAGAAGGCTATTTTTTGTGAGTAAAAAAAGCATTTCAAAGCAGAAAATCGAAAAAACAATTTTCTACTCCAGCAAAAAAAAAAAAAGTAGTGAAAGAAGAGAAAAAGAAGCAGTGATTTTGATAACGGTGTTTTGAAAATTTGGATCGGAACCAATGATTTTTACATAGGGCTGTCATAGGGTGGAAGTTTTCTTTTATGATCCTTTTTCATTGCATCTTCAGCCCTTCTTATGGTTTAGTGAAAAATGAGATCTTTTGATGTTCCCAAATAAATTTGTAATTTAGTTTTAACAGGACATCAGTAATTGGGCCTTGGGCTCATTTTTACAAGCTCCCGTTAGCTTTTACCTGAGAATTTAACTGATACATTTATTGTTGTTTCCCATATAAAGTTTGAGTTTTACTGTTGGTTAAATTTTAACGGGACATTCAGTAATCGGGCCTTATTTATTAAATTACTTTATTCGTTCTTGCAATTTTTACTACAATAAACTTTTTACTTTTTTTTTTACAATAATAACTATAATATTAAGAATTTAAAATCTGGTAAACTGTAAGATAAAGATTGAAGCAAATCACTTAAACTTAAACCATAATTATAAATTTCAAATTTATATAGGAATATCTATGATGAATGTTCAACTTTGGTTGTTTTTTTAAATGAAGTTACTCGTCATAGATTTGAAAATGTTAAATTTAATTAAAAATCACATCTTTGGAAGTTGTGAAGAAGAACTGCCTTAGAAGAGGATTATCAGAACTAAATCATACTTTGGGATCAATGCAAAATTAATTCCTTAAGAATCACTTCCATTTATTTTTGCTGGGACTGGATTTACTCCGAATAATTGGATTTATTTTTATTAATTCGGTCACTTTGGCTGGTATATTAATTTCTATTTCTTTTCAAAGGATATAGATTTATTTTAAATCCGATTACTTATAATATTTTTACACAAAAAATAATATTTTTTTGCAGCCCTTAAGAGCCCATAGTATCTCTTAAGGTAGAAACTTAAAACTTTCTCCCTTTTTCTATTAAGTTTTTTACTACGATTCTAGTAGAAATTCCAGAAAGTTCTGCATTTGTGAGTTAACAAATATTGTAAGGTGCCTATTTTTAATTTTCTTTTTAAAAAAGATAATTTTCAAAGGCTAGGTTGGTGCGTGCTGAATATGAAATATTTTTAATGTCTGTTACAACCGACATCTAAAGTTTTTTTATCTCGCTCAAATCTACTATATAATCTCGTAAACATTTTCAGATAATCGAGTGAACTAGAAAAGAAAGAATATATTGTTGAATATTGTAAATCGAAAGTATTCAATAAAAACTCAAATATTTGTTCACTCATAGAAAGAAAGTTTCCAGAAAATTTGTAAAACCGTTAGTACATGTTTTCGGATTCAATTTTTTGTTCATATTGAGAATTTAGCAAAATATTTTTGCTAATTTTTTACAATTTTTGTTTGCTAAGGTCAAATAAATATTTTGCAAAAATTTGTTGAATAAAATTTTAAATTATGTTGTCCGATTTCAGATAAAATGAGTTTTGTTTTACACTAAAAATTCAGATCTTTAATTTTTGAAAACTTTTTATTTTTCTTTATTTTGTTAAATAATTACCAGTATTTTTCAAATTATATTATGATTGTAATAAACATGTTCATTCGATTAGAATATGTACATATTTGTAATATATAGAGCAACAAATACAGTAAGCTTGACATTGATCCAAAATGTATTTTTCTGTAATGGCGTGTTTGGTATGGAAAGCCTCACATGGGTGTAGTTGTTGCAACTAGCGTACACACAAAACAAAATTGTAATTGTTGGGTGCGGCTGCTGATGATACGAGTATGTACCTCAAAAGTTCTTTTACAATGCAACAAATGAAGAACAACCGTACTCTTAAGATAATGATAAAACTTTACAAGCAACTGATTTTAGAAGATACTCGACAAGGATATTGTTAGAAATTTTCTTTTGTATTGTTAGCAGCGAAGAGTCCATGAAATTAGAGTTGTAGACGTAAAATTAATTAAAGGTGCATGAATGTTGGTTGAAAGTGTATGTATGGATGTATGATTGTGTAATTTCATTTGTACTGTAGTAAAATCCTTTTTTTTTATTTTATCTATGTTTTGGAAAAAGATTAAATCCGTCTGTTTCACATTCTCTATTGAGTTGCAGTGAAGCGTATTGATTAAATGTGCATTTTAGATTAGGTACAAAATTCGAAATGAAATCTGTGAAAAAGTTGCTTTCTTTTAGCATACTTGGGAATTGTTCATTACAATTGAAATTTCATTGTCATTAGTTGATACTAATGCAAATGAAAAAAAGTCATTGCCATTAAATTACTAATGGCAATCAAATAGCACAAATTCATAAAAAAAAACAAATCATAGTTGATGAAAAAAATTTATACGATCTGAATATTATAGAAGTGACTTTATACAGAATATAATAAAACAAAATATTTGTATAATATACAAATATTACTAATAATAGTTAACTCAAAAATTTGTTTAATGATCTACGATATTTGTATCCATTAGTTAGCTAAAGTTTAGAAATGATCTCTTCTATTTTTCTTTCGTTTTTATGTAAGAAAAAGTAAAAAAGTGAAATTTGTGAAAAAAGTGAAACACATAAAATGCCGTTTATAAGCTAATGTTTTATTTTTTAATTAGATCATTAATAATACTCACGAAATTTGAAAACATTGACATTAATTAAAAAAATTAATAGTAATGAAATTTATTTCATTACAATTGTTATAAATGCCATGTTAATGAAATTATCAATTCATTAGTCCCATGTATGATTTTTAGCCTCAAGCTTTTTATAATTAAAAAAAAAAATAATAATGTTACACAGTAAGAAAGTTTTATAAAAGTAAACCAATTAATTTTAATTTAGATTATTTTAATTGATTATATATTTCATCACAAAATTTACAAGCTTGATCTTATATATCAACTCTTATGTTTCACATTCGCGACTTTGCTATAAGCTGAACCGCATTTTCTTAATTCTTCGTTTTTACACGGAGGAATTGCTCAGTTTTGTCTTTTTGCTTAAGCACAACAAATGTTTTAATAAAATGGATGCAAAATTGTGTAAAAAATAGTTAAACAAGAGATAAACCGCGGATTTACTTGTTTAACCTGTAAAAAATAAAATTTGATGCCCAAATGTCGCTGAATTTACCATAAACAATGATAAAATGTTTTACTTTTATTTTTAAAAACTGCGTTAAAGCCTGCGAAACTTTAATCCAGTTTTTCGAAAAAACTGGCCCTTAAATGAAAATACGCAGTTCGCCATTAAAATTAGCGTGGCAGAAATATATATGTATTGCCAATGATCGGCACTCTTTTTTTTGATTTTTAGAGATAAAGTTTGTAACGCTATGGTATAATTTTTTTCATATTAATATGAATTGTGCCATCAAATCGATAAAGTTTCTTTACAATTCAGCCAACAAATCTCATTCATAAAATTTTATTAAAAAAAAATGAATTTTCTTTATGAAATTTTTTTTTTTTATTTAAAAAACAAAATCCAGCCGGCAGGTAGCAGCCAGCCAGCCAGCTCAGCTAGCTTGCTTCCTTTTTGGACGTAGTGATAGCGCGCTATCATTAAGTGGCTCCACGATATCTTCCTCAATCAACCTGGTACCGCGGTAGCATTTCATCAGGTTGATTGGTTCTATGTGCCTAAGACGTTTCTCTTCTGGTGTTTCCCACGCCCCTTGCTAGGGGATCGGATCTTCACGGTCTCCTACATTGCCCTCATATGGGTTCGGAAATCTTTGGCACATCCATCATATGCGTTCAGTACCACTCCTGGGTTTTCATCACATGTTCAGCACTAAATTCATCTGCGACACAATCTTCACAGTTCCTTGATTGTCTTAGCATAAACCTATCTAAATAGCTATTGAAGCCGCCATGCCCCGTTATGTTCTCCCATTTTCATCTTCTTCCCAGCGTTCTTGCAATTTTATAATTCGTGATTTTCTGGCATTTTCCTTTATTCAGCCTGCTGAGACGATATATGCGATAGAAGATAGGCGAGACGAGATAGGATAGAGGATATAGGTGAGATGAGATAGGCGAGACGAGACTGGCGATACAAGATAGGCGAGAACAGATAGACCAGACGAGATATGCGAGGTAGACGAATGGCTTTACATTCGGGAAATTTAATATTATATATCACGTTGAGCACACAGGTTCATTAAATCAGAGCCAGGCAAACACATACAATCTTAGTTTGTCTTTGCAGTTCTCCCTTATTCAATGTAGTTAACAAAATTTGTAGTAAAAATTAATACTTGTTAAAATACTGAAATATATGTATTTGATATAAATTGAATTAAAGGTGAATGAAAATAAAGATAAATAAATAAAAAATTATGACAAAATAAATTTAAATCACATCAAATCAACTCAAATAAAATAAAATAAATATGTATGAATTATATATGAATATAATCCATTATAGATACAACTTCTACGATACAGGGAAAAGCGCTTATTGTAAGCCATGAAATTAAAGCTTTTTATATGTGATAAAATCCGCAATGTTTTTCATAAAGTTAGTGACAAACTTAAATTTCTGCTTTATTTAAAAAATTTTCGCTATACACGAATTCCAATTCGAACTCTTCATTAATCATTGTTTCGCTGAGTGTATATAAATTAATAAGCGTCGACACAACCACTTTGCGAGACTGATTGATTTTTGTGTTTTTCTTCAATGCTTGAGCGCATGTAGGTGTGAGAGAAAACGCCGCGTAGTACTTTTGCCTGGCTCAAATTTAACACAGGGTATTAATTTAAATTTTAAAACATAAAGTTTAATTGATAAAACTTCTCATAAATATTCCATTCAACGAAATATCTTCAATATGTTAGTTGATTTTAAGATGACGTTCTGCTTTACACGAACGAAAATACAGAAGCAAAATACAATGATGAAGTTTTTAATACAATTCTATATACCCGAGTAAAAAAGTTAGATGTTATACAATACAATCATATATTCTTTTTGATATATCCTAAAATACATTTGATCCAATTACTGGTGAATATTGGTCTGGATTCTAAGCAACCCGAAAGATGTCTTTATCATAGAATCAGGGCCAATGAAATGCATGCGGGCCCTGCAGTTGGCCAAACAGTCAGCGCACCGGCGCCTCGTGCCCAGGACCCACCTTTTAAATCGCCTGTTTCACCCGCTGAGGCTATACAGATACTTGATGCAGTCCAGGACAAGTCTAGACGACACGTCATAGGACAATAATGCCATGAGTGCCGTTTGACTGACAAAAAGAACATGAATATGTGCATACCTTGTGCCCTTCTTAGACATTCTGAGGCACACACATAGATGGCAGAAACCCCCGCCTGGAATATGGACGGTTATTTGTCCATCGGTAGGGCACATTAAAAGTTGGGTCCACACACGCCCGTACCCACACCTGCATTGACATGCTTCTAGCCATCAGTGAACCACATCTGGGACCCCAATTTACTGAAAAAGAATATACATTGTAATATAATTAATAAATATATTAAAATAAGGACCAGATAACAGCAGCATTTTTTACTAAAATTTTATTTAAATAAGTAATCTTCATACAAAATATCCTACTTAAGTGAAATATTAGTACAAAAACATTCAAAGCGCTGACTATAATACTGGCCCTAAGCCAAATTTTACAATGTAAAATTATTCTAAAAAATTAAGCAATAATTACAAAATAAAAGGTACATTAAATCAAGACTACACTGTACTAGGCTTTGCAAGTTTATCTCTAGCTCATAATATTAATTAGAAATTATAAAAAAAAAACTAATTTCCTTTCATAAACATAATTTTCCTTTATTAATTAAACTTTACTCTTATCTTGTGTGTTTAATTAATTCATCATACTAAAGTAACTTTTTTTCTTTCTTGAAATTGAACACAACAAAAACGTAAGACTTGATGCAAAGAGTACTAACTTAATAGAGAAGCAACAATTTCTCCAACTCTTCTCAAATGAAAAACATTTGCTTGTGCTAATTACCATTTAGCGAAAACAAAAAGATGTTGGGATTTGGTTGTGAGGGAAAAAATGCGTGGAAATAAAACTTAAAATTAGTTGAAGAAGTTGGTGGTTTAATTAAATTTTTAACTTTTATCGCCTGCTAGCGCTTTTTATGTTTTATTCTAAAACGTTTCCATCACTGCCGACGAATGTCAATGCACAAGCAAATGGTTTTCATTTGCTTTTGCTCGAGTTTATAAACAAATAAAAAGAGAGGTTTGAGCGAGCCGAAGAAGGATAGAAACCCTCTGATTTTATTCACAAGTTGTTTGTGGAAATATGTATCAAGATACATGCACACACACACACACACTCATGTATTATACTATACACCCACTAAAAACGCCTTAAATTGCATTTTGTGTCTGCCAACTTGAACTCTATCCTTTCAAGATGATGACGTAGACGAAGTCGGCGCCGGTGACGATGCTGATGATGATAGTTGATTTTGTCTAACTTGTCTAGTAGATTAGAATCAGAGTTGGGCCAAAAACATTACATAAAACAAAATAGTTTCCATAAATTGTGAAATGAAAAATTATGCAATCAAAAACATAACGGCTCATCGAACTTGTTTTTTTTTAATTATACCGACTACATTTAACTTAAGTATGTCAACTAAAACTACTCGTATAATAGTGTTGATTACACATTTATTGAACAATTTTACACAGAATGAATAAATATCCTCATAGTCTTTTTTCACTGTGCTACATCTTACATCTTCCCATAAGAATTATACAGGCCAAAAATTCTACATCTACAAATATGATCCTTTCTCATTTTGTTCCATATTACATCTTTCGTTATTTTAAGTGTCATCACTAAAAAAATTACAAAAAATCGATTTTCTTTGTGCCACCACTAGCAAACTGACATTGCAGAAAATAAACAAAAAAAAATTATTCAACAAAGGAAAATGGGCGGCACATGTAAGAATTTCATTCTTATGTCTACCAAAAATTCTTTTTCATCATAATCTTCTTCCAGAATGGCCTTTAATATTTCAATGTACTGCATTAAAATTCGGATTTGTTCTTGCAAAGCAACAAATAGTCCAATGATTAATGCTTTCTCTAAATCCATTTTTTATTTTTAACAAAAATTGTGCGTCTTTTTCTTTTATTTTTTTGACATCTGAATTAATGACAGATGTAAGATGTTGCCAATGTAAACACAGGTTTTACATTTTCAACATCTTCCATGCGTTTCACAAAGATGTTGTTCAGTGCAAAAAGCCTATTACCATGTTAATGAAATATTGTTTTAATATTCATTAAACAATCTGCGAAATAAAATTCCCAAAAACAAAATGAATTTTGAAATGAGTTTTCTTAGTATTTGATTTTTTGACACATTTAAAGATCATATTGGTTTGCTGATTGCTATTACATTAAAATAATAAGGAACTTTTTCCCCATTATTACTAGTGTAAATAACAACTCATGAAACTGTCCCAGCTCTGAGTACAATTTTAATTAAATTATTACAAGACGTGTGCGCAAATCAGCATTTCTAATTAAGATTTTTTTTTCTGCAACTGTAGTGATGTTGCAAAAAATATTTTTTAAACATAAATGGGCAGATGTATACTGAGACCTAATATTTTAAACATTCATTTGTGCTTAAAGAAGTAGCGATACTCGGCACTTGAAATGTTGTTTAAGTAAAATCATTTTTTAAAAAATGTTGAAATTTTCAAAGTACTTCGGTACTTTACAAGTATTTTGTACTTTTTTTTAGTTTTTTTTTTTTGGAATCCAAATCAAAAATTTATACAAACCCCTAGTCTGTTGATTGAAGTACCTATGAATTTGGTTGGAGTGAAGTTGGTGGTGCATGTTACGTATTTTCAAGTACAAACAAATCGTAAAATATCATCATAGTTCTTAACAAGTATCACAGTAGTATGATTATCAAATATTTCAGGTGTACTTGTATTTAGTTTCAAGTACAAGTACGTACTTACTTGAAATAAACTGGCACTTAGTAACTACTCATTTCTTGCCATCCATGACTGTAGAGCTGAATAATAAATTCTGATGAACAGACACTAAAATGACATTTTGGTACATTTGGCTGGATGGTTGGCAAACTTTATCCTTGTTTTAGTACCTATGTAAAAATTAATATTTTACACGGAAGGAAAACTCGGATAGAAAATCTATTCATTGCTGTACAAACAAACATTCCTTGGATCCTATAAAAATGTGTATTCATGTTTTATTTTCAAAAATAATTTGCATTTACTTTGTACATTTTTTATTTCTTCACCCCCTGATAGCATCCTAAACATGGTTTTTCTTCTTAAGTTTCACTTCAGTTTGATGTTAAAAAATACACTTTTAATTAGGTTAAAGTAATATGGATGTCCTGATTATCATAGAGGAAGTTTTTGCTCAAGCTAATGTTTTTGTTAAGTTTACTGCAAAACTTTGCGAGCTTAATTGCTTTGAAAATAAAGGCAGACATGTGGAAAAATGTACACAAAACTTTTTAGAAATCCTACATTAGAAACGAACAAAAATAGTTCCTAGACAAACATATGCACATAAGAGCATACTTGGGATAAATTAATTGAATGGAACAATTAATTGATGGACCAATTAATTAATTGGCATTACATGAATGGTAATGCAATTTGTTTGATATTACAACTGTTTCGAACAATGACAATGGATTGCAGTTTTTTTTTTTTTTTTAAATTGGCATTGTTCAACATTTTTAACTTTTTATATATACAATATTCGCCATTTCATACGATTTTTAGGCATTGCAATTGTTTAAATCCAATGGAATTTTTCTTCAACTGGCATTGTCTAATGCCTAATATGACCAATTATAATTGATGAGAAAAAGCATTATTTTGATAAGAAAATAAATTTATAATTAAATTCCATAATGTCTTGATCCATTCAAAATTTGTACTACACTCAGAATATTATGTAGTTAATTGTTTGTAGTTTAATAAAAAAAGTTTTCCGTTCCATTTAAAAATAAAGGAACATACATTTATTTTTCAAATAAATATCTATATTAACTTTTTTATACATTTATTCGAAATGATTTACTATCATTTACCAATTTTTTCAGTTTCATTTATTTTTTTCATTTGTTTGAAATTTAATAAAAAATTTACCCACAAAACGGAAACTTGTGGTTTATTTGTGTCCGTAACAGTTATTAAAAATTTAAATTTTGTTTGCTGTCTGTTTCAAAAAAAAAAAAAATTCAAAAAATTTTAATTTGTTTTTTTATTTAAATTGGTTGTATATATACAAAATTTTTCAATACAAATTACGAGAAATTCATAAACACACATACATACACAAACACATTCACACAAAAAGTGTTTATAGCTTCATATGCATACATACATTTTGTATTGTATGACTATGTTATAGAATTTTGCAAAAGACAATGAAAAAAAGGCTAAGGTTACAAATTAATTTTATTTTATTTTTTAAAAAAAAGTTGAATAGAAAGATCAAAAGGTTGCTTGAAGTTATAAAGAATAATTAAAATTCTTTTTAACATAAACAGTTATTCTCAATATAATATTCTTATTAAGATGTGTAAAATTCTCAATTGTATATTATATTCTTTAAATGAGATTAATCCCATAATTATAGCATGTATTAAGCAATTGGCTAAGTTCATAATATCGTAAAGATATGTTAATGAGAGCCAGAGAGCTTAATCCAAATACTCACATTATTATATTAAAACGGGATATTTTTCTTCTCCAATAAAAAGATGTACAAAATTCATAATTAATATCTTATCAATAGTAGCTATACAGTTGATTAAATAATTGTTCGTACATGCCAATAAAGAATAATATTATTCTACTATAATTGGTTATTGTTTCCAACAGACTATATTAAAAAAAAATACAAAAAGGAAAACAATTTCAAATAAATGAAAAAAAACATTTATTTTTAAGGAATTGGTAGGTAAAGTTGGTTGGCAATACCCATATTTTTTCAAATTTGACTGTACCTATATTTTTGCCTGCAGAATGTTTAATACCCAGCAAAAACAGGGTTCTAACTACTTACCAGTCTTTTGACTCGCTTAATTACTTTTGTTCGTGATGTCCCAAAAGTAATGAGTGGTCATTATCTTCTCACTTTCAAACAACACAATGTAATGAGTGGTCATTACCCTCTCGCTTACAAAAAGCCAAAAAATAATGAGTACCCATTACTTTTGAGACAGCGTTAACAAAAGTAATTAAGCGAGTAAATAGCCTGGTAAGTAGTTGATACTATGTTTTTGATGGGTAATGGTGAGAATCATGGTTTTTAAATCATACTGCTAAATACATAGACAACTTTTGTTAAATTACAGTTAAGTATATAGAGGAGATGTTGGTAAAGTTCAAAATGTACATTTTTAATCTTGTTTGACATTATTCTAAATAAAATTAAATAATATATGTATGTATTGCACAAATATTAAAAATGAATTCAAATTAATTTGTATTCGTTGTCATGCAATGCAGTATGTGGATCAACATTTTAAAATTGAACTCAGTAAAAAAAACAAAAATCACGTAATGCTTTTAAAATGCACGTTGTATGAATTGACCGTATTGTAATGTTGAACATATGTTACAATTACCAGCATTATGTAATTATGCCCCCATGCAAGGGGTTATCCAACAACAGTGAATTAACTTCGGTGTTCCATTGGACTTAATTTACTGAAAATTTTATTGGACAATAGTTATTAAAAAAAATCTACAGAAGACTTTTAAATTCGTTAAAAGACGCAATTAAAATTTTGAAAATTAAATTCAACCATTTAAACTCCCAGCTTCTGAGAATCCTCGGATTCTGAGGGCTTTTCCTACGGCAAATCCCTCAGATTCTAAAAACATTTTTACGGAAATCCCCCTAGATTAAGAGGAATTCATTTCCAAAGTTGAAATTTTACTTACAGTCTTATGTTTCGACCCGAAACTTATGGAATATTTTGGTTGGTCGCCTGATTTGACTGCTCCGGACTTCTTTTTGTGGGGATAACAGAGGCGGACATATAAGATCCATTCTCTTTCATTTAATCAAAAATTATAAACAATTAAAGTAGTATACCATCCCGGCGGACACCCTGTATTTGTTTACAAAATGTATTAGATTTGAAAGTTATCGAATTATGTACACGGAAAAAATTATCACAACATTTTAAGTAATTAAAAATACTTGTTAAAATTTAATTTCGATGTCTAACAATTTGTTTTGAACTGTTTGCAATTTATTATTTTTCATATAAAAATTCTTTAAAAATAAAAATTGAAGTTACAAAAAAATAACAAAAAGTTTTTGGTGCCTTTTTAAAAAAAATATTTTTTTTTATTTACAAAAATAATCTATAAAAGATGTTCAATATTGCAAACAGAATTTTGTAGTTTATTTCTGTGTAGCTTTATACAGAAAATGATAAAACAAAATATAAATTATATAAATATTAAACAGTTTTTGACTACTGGCAAATTTTTTTAACGCTATTAAATTAATAAACAATTTCTTATTTATACAAAGTAATTGGTGTTATGCATATGACAAAGTTATATTTTTGCCTAAAAAATTAAC
Source organism: Eustalomyia histrio (assembly GCA_949748255.1). Lineage (NCBI taxonomy): Eukaryota > Metazoa > Arthropoda > Insecta > Diptera > Anthomyiidae > Eustalomyia > Eustalomyia histrio. Next base: position 844,569 of record OX456526.1, read on the forward strand.
TTTTTTCTTTTAAAAGTAAAAAAGTGGAATTTATTTATAACACTTAAAATCAAGTTTAAAATTGCTAATGTTTTTTTTTTTAATTGGTGCATAAATAATGGCAATGAAATTCAAAAATATTGACATCAATAAAACCAGATCATTATCTTTAATTAAAACAATGGTAATGAAATTTATTTCATTACAATTGTTATCAATGCAATGGTATTGAAATTCTCAATTAATTAGTCTACTCAATTCTATAGTCCCATGTATGATGTACGTAGATATTTTTTTCACAGATTTGTTTCATTTAACAAATATTGACTTTTAAGTAAAATGTAAATAACAAAAATATAATTTGTTTATGTCATGTGAATGACAACAAACATGTTTTGGCAGTCATCATCATTTCACTCTGCATTTGTACGTTCATTCATTGATTCATTCGTTCATTCATAAATAAACAATAAACCTTTAGGGTCACGAAAAACAAAATGCATTTTATAGATTTACAAGTATAACTTTGACAGATTGTGTAGTTTTTTTTTTAAATGTATTAAATGATTTAGGTTTTTCATGTGTAAAATATTGCATTGACATGAACAAACGAATATTTCTGATATGTACACTCAAAGAAAAAGCTTGACCATTTACACATAGAAAACAGATTAATTGGAATTTTTTGCCAACCGTATTATTCGGTTGTGGTCAACGATATTTTTGTTTGAAATTCAGTTAATACAACAGAATTTCGGTTTAAACATTATTTTTCAATTGACCTAGAAATAAATTTGGTTGAGTTAACCAAAAATTTCAGGTTGCTTCAACCAAACCATTTGGTTGACAAGAAATGTGACATCTTTTCGATTCATAGTATTAATGAAACATTCCTTAAAACGCAAAATATATTCCATAATATTTTTGAAATTTTTGTAAATCATAATTAGGGCAGCGACTTTCATGAAATAAAAATATGCAGTAAAAATTTAAAAGTATGCATTAGAAGCTTTTCTCTGGGTGTATATATCATAGTTGGGAATAAGGAAATAATATAATAACATACATATAATTCAAATTTTTTAAGTACACAGTGCTGTAGTAGAAATATACTTGTTGTGAACATCACAAATTATTCTTTAAAACTAAAAAAACATCCCGCAAAACTTAAGGTTATTTTAAAAAAATAAAAAACAATTTCGACCGGGTTTAAATATAACTACACTTATAAACACGTAACCTAGTTGTTTGTTAGGGGATTTTTATTTTTTAAAGAATAGATCTTTCCATATTATATTATATCGTTAGGTTAGTATTGGTTGGCCCCACTGACCGTTTTTGAAAAAATTCAATTAGGAATGGAATATATATATTGTAAATTTTCCCTTTCTTATTCCCAAAACCTTCTCTCAATATCTCAATATCGACTTAGCTCTTCATTTGCTGCTTACACCATACAAAAATAAAAAAAATAAATATTTTGATACCCAATATACCATATAGCAATAAGCTTTTCTTAATTTCGCTTATTATGATGTTTATAAAATGTGAATTCACAAGCAGTATTTAACAATGCTTGAGAAAAGATTATTATACATAACTTTTTCTAAAGTATGCTTATAAACAACATACACATATTGTACAACGCAATATGACGATTGAAATAGAAATATTTTTCAATACATTCTAGTCTTGTTGTCTTTGTTCTACGCTTATAATGCATACAACAAGTGCCATTACTTTTTCTTTAAATTTGTCAAACGTGTTTTGCGTATACATTTAGTTGTAAATTTTATATTGTGAACGCGCAATTGCATATTAAACTTAATTATTTTTATTTATGGTTAAAATTAATTATTATTATTTATATTTAAAATAAATTATTATTTTTTATATTTAAAATGAATTATTATTATTTATTTTTAAAATTAAAATAAAAAATAAATGACATTAAAGAAAATAATTATGATTTCTCTTTTTCAACTGTTAATAATATATTATTTCTGTAAGCTTATTCTACAATTGCAAGAATAAGCTTATAGTAATCATACACACATAATATTTTCACGAGGGTACCGTTTTGATTTTTCTACAATTGTTACTATAGCCTTTTTCAATATATTCTCAAGTCTTTTTCAAGCTTAAGGCTTGTGTTTGTAAGCTTATAATAATATTTTTCTCAAGTCATTTGGTATGTTGGGTATGTCACAAATTTGCATACAAAAATTCTAAAATGTATTTCATAATTGTTTTGTTGTATTACAATAACAGCGAATGTAAAACAAAATAAAAACATAGAACTGCTTTTAGGCGCACATAAATGTAACAAAAATTGGTACGCAGCACAAAACAAGAACTTTTGGTATATAAATGGAATAAAATTTATAGTTTCGTTCAAAATACAGCCCCTATGGATGTTAAAAATAAAAAAAATATATATATTTATCATTTATTGTTTTTCTCGAAACCAAAAAAACTGATAGTTATTTTTTGAACAATGTTTACGTGACAGCTGATGTTGCAGGACATGTTTAATAACAAAAATGTTGAAATACTATTAAAAAAGAAAAATATTAACAATAGAAAATTATGAAAAATTGTATAAAACAAATAATGAATAACAATGAAAATTACAAGAGTTGCAGATACGTATTTGTTTATCTATAACTACACAGTTTCTCTTACGTCTCGCTACGATAGCCATACGTAAGGCTAATGGATTCTTAATTCTAGCCTAAGAGAAGCAAAAGGAAAATAAAAAGTTAGCAGTATATATTATTTATATTTCTACGGTTTTATGATTATTGAATAAAATGGGAACAAAAATAAGTTTAGTGAAATAAATAAAATAAATATTTATTTTATATGGCCTACACCAATATCGAGGTCAGGGCATAATCAATTTGTGCTGATGTTTGTAACTACCAAAAATATCGGGCTTAGGTCCACCATTATAGTATACTAATCGATTCGATGTACCGATGTCCGTCCGTTCGTGTATTCATGTAAACCTTGTAATTAAACTACAGGTAGCACACATAAAGATATTTCGATGAAATTTGGTACATACCTTTATAATGGTCCAAGGAAAAATTGGTTAAATTCGGTCTATATTTTGACCAACCTCCCATAGGAAGGACCTATCTGAATTGGACTTAAACCTAAATGTGTGGTTGAAATTTGGGGTTTGAATGTTATTTGGGACAACACATCATCCCTTCAAACTAAAACAGAATCGGATTATATTTGATCCTAGTAACCACCTTTCTGTTATTTGTAATTTTTAGATTTGTCTCTATATTTTTTGTCCTGAACATAAAATAAGAATCAGACACCTTCCTTGATTTTGAACCGCTTTCGGGAATATGATCCAAATAATTTTTGTACTAGTTTTTATTTTAACTTTTGATTTTTTCTTTAAAAGAAGTTTTTAAATTTGTATTTTTCCGATGTCCTTTATTATTATTATTTCATTTTAGTTTTTATCTCTTCTTCGAGTGTATAATGGTTGTTAGTAGGAAACTATAGATTTTTAAATCGACACGATTTTGCCTTTTCATACAATTTTAAATTTCAGACTTTTGTGTAACTTTTACAGTCCAGTACTAAGTGGGTACTCAATATTTCCCAACTATGGTATGTACCTACATACAATGTGGTTTGCATGTTGGTACTGGAATACATAATTCATTTTGTAAAAAAAGATTTAAAATCCTGATGCAGGAATCAAATGCAGGCTATCGATTGTGACATTTTTTATAACTTTAAATCAATTTCTTACATTGACAGATATATAAGATTAAACCTTTTTAATCATTCAATTGAATTCTAACCTAATTTTAGAATTAAATTATTCAATTAGTATTCTTTCTTATTGCCTGCCAATCACGTTCGTTTTATACTAAACAAATCGGTTAATCGCTAATTTCATTGTAATCTTATTCCGTTTACAAATTATTTTACAAATGAATTGTATAACCACAAAGAAATCTGCATATTTAATTGAATGATAAAAATCAGTAATTTAACCACTCAAATCTCTTATGAATACAAAAGCGCTGAATGGATGACATTTATTGTACAAGTTGAAATTCATACAGATGTATGTATGTATTTATGTATGTATGCATGTATGCATGTACAAATGTAATGTGTGTATGGGTGTGTGTGTGTGTGTATATAAATTATACAAATAACCACTTTGTGCAGTCATTAGTCATTTTTATTAAAAATGCATTTTATTTTATAAAACTACAAAACAAAAAAACGAGACATATTAAATGACAATCTCTCTTCACACCATTCACAGAAGTTAAAGACAACCTGTGGTGTTTAATTATTAAACAACAACGCAATAAAATTAACAAAGCGCATTCATAAATATAAATTATTATTATTCACTCACTCTTTCTTTCTTTTGCATTGATGCGCTGTTTACAGGGATGGGAATTTACTTCAAAAGTATTAATTTAATAAGATTTTAATTCTGTTCATCCAGTCCCTTTTCATAAGCCTTAAATGGAATTGATTAATTTTCCAACTTCAATGATTCAATATTTATGTTTATTCAACATTTTAAAAATTAAATGAAGAAATTTATGCATCATTCATTTATTACAGTGTATTTTAATACAAACTCTTAAACAATAACATAGCATACCGAATGCTATTTGCTTATTTTCTACTTGAATCATAAGCAATTTTTTCTAAATAAAAGCGCCCCGGTAGGCTAGTTGGTAGCGTGCTAGCTTATCAGTGCGGGGGTTGTGAGTTCGATTCCCACCAGAGGCTCTTGTCTGTTTTTACTACAACGAGCCAAAAGCCTTCGTTGCTAGGGTATTTAGATATAATTTGTAATAATCTCACAGCTAAGAGCCTCAAAAAATACAATTATTTCATTCAGTGTACGCTAACTTTCAACTGAGCAAGAATATGCCGCTTTGTTAAAGAAATAAAGTACACTGAGCAAGAATATGCCGCTTTGGTAAGGAAATAAAGTACACTCTTAAAAATTTGCTTTTTTTTATTATAGGTATTTTTTTATTGTAGGTATTTATTTTGTTTTTCGTTTACATTTTAAATTAAAAATGCTGAACGTTGGGTGGGAAGAATTTTTTTTATTATTTTTTTTTGAAATATATTAAATGACACAGAGTGCCTTTTATGCAATCATTCATTCATTTATCTAGAAAGATAAAATAATTTCTTACGGTGTAAAACACCAATACATTCATGTTCTCTCTTTCTGCCGACCACTGCCCTAGAGTACTAATGTTCGTCGATTCGACGAGCATCGCTCTATTCTTTGCTATAGATATAAAATATGATTAGTACTCTAAGGTTAAACGATGACAAATTTAATAATTCTATTTGACTTGGGCTGAGTATTTGGTATATAAGTTAAACTTAGTTTAGTTAAACTGAAAACGATTTATATCAGCCATTATTTCGAAATGCATTTTTAATAATTAAAACAATTTAAAGTTTTTTTGAGAATTGTGAATATTACGAATTTAAATCAAATTTAATTCGATAAAAAAAAAGGGAATCAAAGTATTAATTTTTTCAAACTTTGACCCATAGATTTGTAGAAACTTTTTGATTCCTGAGAATTTTCTTTGGATTCTAGCCTCCATTTTAATGACTCTAACTTGAAATAATAATGCTCGTGAGCGAAAAGACAAATTTTAATTTTTTTTCTTACTTATTTGGATTTTTCAGTTTTTAGCTTTGAAGTGGGCTTTTCTTAAGATTTTTGTGCTTTTAATTGCTTTTTGGATATATTTTTGCCAATATTTTTTTATTTTTTTTTGCTTCAAATACATTGAATTTTGCTTCTTGTTTTTTGTCCCTTAACTCCAAATGAATTCTTATAGATTTTGTAATTTCAATATTGATCTTAAAATACTAAATCGGCGATACCACTATTCTTTTGAAATTGGAACCTAAAACAAATTTCCATCCCTGGTTAAGTTATAAGTGCAAAATGTAAGTGATTGAAATGAAACAGACAACGAACAAAACTAATCGTTTAATATCAAAATGTATTTTAAATTACTTAAAGCGTTATTTGCAGCTATTAAACTAAACATACATTGATAATAGATCACTTTTCACTTTTACTGCAATTGCAGTTGTAAAGGGTGATTTTTTTTGCTGTTTGGTTTTTCAATGTAAATTTTTTCAGTGTACAAAAAAATTCCAATGCCAAAAATGCAGAGTAAAGTTTGTCATTTTACCATGAATAGAATAACAAACAAACAAACGCCTGAAAAACATTGAATTTTATTAGAAAAATTCGTGTTGTGTGAGAAATTGTATGGTCGTCGAATTCGACTTACAGATCAGACTATTCAAGCTGTTGTGAACAAATTTCTCACCAGTTTCACTTTATTGGACATTAATCCACCAAACCGTATGCGAAGAGTGCGTACCAAGGAGCATATTGCTGCTGTATCGTCGGCCAGTGTCAATGAAGATCACGATATGTCAATTCGTCGCCGTTGTAAACAATTGGGCTTGTGTCATTCGAACACCTGGAAGATTTTGCATAAGGATCTCGGTATGAAACCATATAAAATGGAGATCTCTTTTTCTATCGAAAAATTGAAGCTCATTTTTGGCTTGGTAGGTACGTCAACAAACAGAATTGCCGAATTTCGTGGAAGAACAGCCAGAGGCATTTCAAGAGCTGGCAATGCACCCTTAAAGATGCACTGTTAGGTGCGGTTTGTGGGCCAGCGACATCATTGGACCGTATATTTTCAAGAAACGTGAAGTCTCTCGTGTACAAGGACAAGCCAGCCAGCCAAAACAACAGCCCTGGAAGACAACATTACAGCTGCCATTGGTTAGATACCGGCCGAAATATTTAAAAAATTTTGTCAAAATCGGAACTCACGGGTGGACCACTTATGGCGTATCCGCCTTCTTGTACATAAAAAAAGTAAATGGCAGGCACTCATTTATCACCCCAAATAAATGTTTCATTCACTATTGCAAATTTTCTGTTTTTTTTTTCAATTTTCAAAACCAAAACGATTAAAAAAATCACCCTTTATCAGTAACGACTACACTTTTTCAATATGATTTATCAAAATCCAAGTAACTGTGGTATCAAGAAAGTAGGCAGTTAGTTGCATATAAATTTTTATGTACGTGCAGAGCATGTTTTGTATATTGTCAGCAAGTGTCTTGCAACAATCGTATTCATCATTTGCTGTTTGGTTTTTTTAGCTATGAATTTAATGAATAATTGAAGAAAAAATCAATTGAAATCATAATAAAATTTTTACTCTTTACTTTGATATGACTTGCATCTGTCTTTCGTTTACTATAAATGAAATCAAAATGTTTGCTCTATTAGCATTTGATAATATGCAATTGTATTCATAATCATCATCATCATCATCATTTCAATCATAGAAATCAAAACATGCAATAAAATTACATTTTTTTTAAGTGATCTTAGATCTCAAAGTGTACATAGTTTGCAATTTATTTATGTTTTTGTTTTGTAATAATTTCATTGGCTCGTTTTTTTTGTTGTTGTTGTTGTTATATTTAAGCGTATTAATCATAACTTTTGCATCTTTATTGGCAAAATTCTTGGTATCAATTAGCATTATTCTCTGTCCATCTGTTTGTCTATCTCAACTGACTGACTGACTTTGCTTAGATTCATTTGCAATTTAACTGAGTCTACAAATCCGACTTTTTTAATGTCATGCGATCGTGCTTAATTTAAAATGCATCGATATGTGTAGTAGAATATGACTGCTAACAATAAATTCTTGCATGAGTATTGCTACTACAGCTGCTGATAGTATTGAATCTTTAACCATTACGCTGACATGTCGAACCTTATATGTCCAATTTTAAATAAAAAAAAATACTTTTGCCAAATCAAATAGAAACGAAATTAGTTCCGCAGTACAATCGGCTCAAGACGCATGAGGTTGAGAAGAGATTCTATGCTATGCGAAAAAACGTAGTCTTCTAGAAAGTATTTATGTACATAAATCTGGTAATTTAATATCGTTATTTTAAAATCTTCTTTTAAATCAGTGTTCTCTGTTTTTAATTAAAAAATATTTGTGCCCCTGAAAAATGCTCTAATAGAAATATACACTGAGCAAATAAAATTATATTGAAAATGATTATATGTATTCATTAAATTCTACAGAAAAAACAACCACCTGTGTTTTAACCAAATCACCTTCCATGGCCCCATTCAAATATTTATTAGACGAGTATAAAGTCATGTTAGATTAGCGATTGTACAAAAAAACAAATAAAGTGTTAATAATTGATTTGAATTCATCAATCAAAATGTTGGTAAATTTTCGTTGTCATTTTTAATTATAAGAAACAATGTTGTAACACGCAGAATACATGATATGTACACTCACAATATATTTTCCGTAACCGAATGTAGTTTATTTAAAAAGTAATACGTAAAGTTTGTTTTTAAACGAAGAATCAATTGAAATTCATAGAAATATATTTTTTTAACTATTTGAATCAGTCATTCAAAAAACAAACTATAAAAATTTACAGACATTCAGTAGGAGTTGATATTTTCTGTTAAATTTTATGTTTTCTGTTTTTAAAAATATAAATTCATTTAATTCCTTATTGTTTTTTACCAAAATAGTTTGTTTATATATAAAATTATTTCAATAAAAATTACAAGAAATTATTCAAATATAGATACACACAAGAAAATAAAAAAAATATATACGTCTGTGTGTGTTGTGTTTTGTAAAAATATAAACAAATAAAAAAAACTTTCAATTTGAAAAACAAACCATAAAGTAGTTTTTTCTAACTTTTTGTCAGTAAAAAATTATGGTTATTTTAAACTACTTTCGATTGCTTTTACTACTTATGTCGATTATTAAACAATGATTGAAAACAAACAACAAAATGGGTTGAATATAAAGAAAAATCAGTAGTCCTCTCTTTGATTGTATTTTCGATTAATTTAATATGTATTTTAGATTATTTTTAACGAAATAATATTGTGAGTGTATTATATTCGAATTTCAATTCAAATAAAATATACACTTATGGAAAAAAGACAGTACAAACGGATGGAAATTCTGCAAAGATAACAGAAAGTGGTTCCTATATGTTATATGCGCCTGCAGAATTTTCAATGAAGTAAAGAATCACAAACTACTAACTACATTGACAATTTAAATTAAATAGCTAAATTAAACAGATTTTTTTCTGATGTCGCTTTGAATCTGTGTTTTTGTACAGGTTGGTTGAAAAGTTCCTGCGCTCGAAATGAAAGAATACTGTTTTTGTAACGAAATATATTTTTTTATTCAATATAATCTCCTAGAAGTTCAGTACACTTGTTCCAATGATCTTCCAATAATTTTATCCCATTCTTATAATGGTTTTCCGGAAGCTCTGCAAAATAACCGTATACGGCTGCTATGGCCTCTTCATTCGACGAAAAATGCTTTCCACGAAGGAATTCTTTGAGATTTCTGAAGAGATAGTAGTCACTGGGAGCCAAATCTGATGAATACGGTGGATGTTCAAGCAATTCGTTCTTTAATGCTTTGAATTTAGCCATCGTCAAAACACTTTTGTGAGCAGGTGCATTGTCTTGATGAAAAATAATTTTTTTCTTCTTTAAACCAGGTCTTTTCTCACGAATTTTTTCATCCAGCTGATCCAAAAGGCTGCAATAATATTCAGAGTTGATTGTTTTACCTTTCTGAAGATAATCAATCAACAAAATTCCTTTTGCATCCCAAAAAACTGATGCCATAACCTTCTTTGCTGATCGTTGTGACTTCACCTGCTTTGGAGCTGAACAACCAGCTTCAGTCCACTGTAAACGTTCTTGTTTCAATTTAGGATCATGGTGGTAGATCCAAGTCTCATCCATAGTTATAAAACGACGCAAGAAGTCGGTTTTATTCGGCTTAAAACGCTCCAAATTACGGTAAGAAATTTGTTTTCGATACAGTTTTTGTTGAATTGTTAATGTGTGCGGCACTAACTTTCCAAACAGTTTTTTCATACGTAATTCTTCATGTAAAATATGGAGTACTCGTTTGTCTGAGATGCCTATGGCATTAGCAATTTCACGCTTAGTCAAACTTGGATCTTCACTAACCATATTATGTACCTGCTCAATGATTTCTGCTGTGGTTGCAGTTTTTGGTCGTGGATCGTCTTCAAGGCTGGTACGACCACGTTTAAATTCACCAGCCCAAAATTCAACGGTGCGTTTTGAAGGTGAGGACTCCTTATACACTTCTAACAATTGTTCATAAATTTCCTTTGCTTTTAAACCCTTCAAAACAAAGAATCTAAGGACTGCACGATATTAAATTTTTTCCTTTAAAAAAAAATCAATGACACGTCAACTTCAAATGGCTTGTAAACAAAGAAAGAATTGACAGAATGACTTGCAACAGTTATACCAACTTGAGAAAAAAAAGTTTGGAGCTAGCAGTGCCATCTCTTGGTGAGCGCAGGAACTTTTCAACCAACCTGTACTCTCCTGATCTGACACAAGACTGGTCCATATTTATTATTATTAGGAGTATAGGTGGTTTATAAGGACTAATTTATAGCTACGGAGTAACGAACTTTAAAGTCGGTCATGTCGAGAAGCGGTTCGAATTCCGGGAAGGGGCGTAATTGATATTTTATGATCACAACATATAAAGAAAAATCTAAATGAAATGACCCTTATAGTGTATTTAAGCATATATCGGGTTTTAGTTTTAGTTAATATTGGGATGTATTTAAATACCATTTAAGCCTAATTAAGAAAGGACTTTAGGAGGTAAACATGGACCGCTTCTAATCAATTTCAAAAAGGTTCGTCCCTGGAGCAATGACAACTTTGTATCAAATTTCAACGAAATATCTTTATATTTGTGACCTGTTATTTTGATTACAAGGTTTTCATAGACGCACGGACTGACTGACATGGTTAAATTGTCTCCGAGTCGATTGATGTATGGTCTAAGTCCAATGTTTTTAGCAGTTACAAACATGAGCACAAACTCAATATAACCTGACCACGTGTGATGTAGGGTATGAATATGGCGAATAGCACCATAACTATTTCAAAAAGGTGTGGCATATGTCTAAAATTGGCACGAAAAATTAGGTCAAATACGAATGAAATAAATTGTTTCGATAAATTGGAATTACACAAAAAAAAAATTGTACAATTCAATTTTATTTTAACAATTTCCATTTTTATATAGGAAATTTCTTTCTAAATATGAGTTAACATTATTTCTAAATATGAGTAAACATAACCCTGCTGAAATTAGCTTAAAGTTTTAGAAGACAGAAAATAGCATCAAAAGTTCTGTACCTAAAAAAATTTCTTCTATAGTAGACTGCTGATTGCATTAAAAAAAAATCTTCAAAAAAAGAAACTTTGAAAATTTTAAATTCATTATGCAGTCTTTCCCGAAGACCCTTTTTAAAATTTTTTTTAGCATTTTTACGATTTTTTTCTATTTGTACATTAAATTTCAAAGCAACTCTGATCTGTCATGTTTAATTTATTTTTTTGGATGAATTTATTTTGTTTCAGAATCAAATGTTTTTAATTGAAATAGAATTCTTTCAACGGCATTAATAAACAAAATATTTTGATTAGCGAAAACGTTGTTAACGTTTTCAATAAACACAATTTTAATCATATTTGTATAAGAAAATGTTTTAAAAAAATTTAAATTAGAGTTAACCGTTGTCAGAAAGTTAGAGAAAAAATCAAAAAAATTAATATAAAATACATAAAATAAATAAATAAAATATGGCAAAATATGTATTAACAAATCAATGCAAATTTTTTGATTCGCAAAGATATTTGATTAATGTTGTTCTACAAACATGTTTTTACGCAAACTTCCGAGCCCTAGTAATAACCATCTAAGAAAAAGCCATAATAATAATAAAAAAAAATAAATTTAACTGCAATGAATGCTCATTCGTAAATATTTAAATTTGCAAACTCCAATAAAAAACCAACAATGAAAACAACTACCAGCACTTAAACCATTAGGTGGTCATACAATAATTTTGTATGTTTGATAGGGTTTATAATCGGAAAAAAAATTCGTGGGAATTTCCAGGGAAAGTTGTTTGACTTTTTGCCGGGAAAATTTTATGAACAATTTCAATTTAGCACTAAATACATACGGAATCCTGGATATTGTTATTACAATTTAATTTATTTTGACTTGTTTTCTTTTTCAGGAAAAAAGGTAAACTCTCATCAAATTTTTAAGGACACATTTAAAAATGTTTTCCGAAATAGTTTATGTATTTAAATGTTAATCAGTTCGTTAAATCTCAAATGAAAGGGCAATCTAAATTATATCTTTAAAAAAAACGGGTCTCGAACAACCGTTTTTCTTAATAACCAGTTTTTCTGTCAGATCTAAAGGGATGATTTTTATTTATAATTGCCTTAAAAACAGGCAGTTTTTGAACTGTTTATCTTTTAGTCAAATAATACATTTCAGTGGAACACGTTCTACAACCAGTTTCATGGAATAGATTCTAAAGGAATTCTTATTTTGGCGAGTCATTTATAGTGCAATTTTTAGTCTTCAATGAACGTAAATTGCCAAAATCTTTAAAGAATTTGTCATACTTCAGAGTCTTTTAAGATTCAAAACTTGTTGAATTAAAAAAAAAAAAAAAATTGTTATTTTATTGTATAAAAATATTTATTTTTGGACTTTCTATATTTGCATATATTTAGTTAGAATATTGTTCTACCTTAAGTCCAAAAATCTAATATGCAGACAACTGATGAGTAGGGCGATGCCTATGAAACAAATGTATTGTCTATCTATAATATGTAAAACTTCGATATACATTTTATTTTCGTATCCCGGGATTAGCAAATGTTTGACAAACCAGAAACCCTAATGTTTAGAGTACATGAACTTACAATTCATTCAACACATACATACATGTGTACACTGTACATAGAAGTTTAAATGTAAAATAAAACCACAGCCGCAAGTCAATTTTTAATTCTCTTCTTACTGTTGTTGATGTTGATTTTTTAAGGTGTAATGCACGTTTTATTACAGCCCTGAACCTGAGCCACATTCATCGATAAACCGAACAAGCCCACACATTTTCTAAACAATACGAGATGGAAATTTAAAGCAAGTCCAGTTCGACTACATGTTACACTAAACAAAAACTAATTAATATTAGGATTTGTTGGTCTAAGATTTTGGCAAATATATTTCGAAACACTTGTTCAAGTTTGAATACCAAGATTTGATACGATGATTCATCAGGTCATGTCGAATAAAGATAGGGAATTAATCATTCGTAAGTAGCATCGCGCAATTATTAATTGTCAGGGCAAGGAAGTTCATGCACTAGAAATCGTGTTTCATGTACATAAATATGCATTAAAATTTTAAAAATATAAATTTATTATTGTTTTATTTTAGCGCTTTCAGTATAATCCATTGGAAATTACCGTTTATCGGTGCCACAAATTTAGTAATTGTATTTTGCTAAAATTTTCGTTTTCGTGATAATTTTTTTATTTTTTTTTTTTTTTTTAAATATATAAATTTGTTTTAAACTTATTTATGGGACTTTAGGGGACACATTCATTGTTTTTTTTTCCTTTGTAAAATTTGAATTCAATTTTAGTGAAATATCAATAATATGCTTAACGCATGTACTCTTTAAATGTGCATTTTTCGCATTTTTATGCAAACATTTGCATTTATAGCAAAATATGCTTGCCTGGGCAATTATTTTGCATCACAATTATGTGTAGAGTGTAAAATATTTAACTTGAAACTCCTTAAAAAGTTTCATATGTTGCCAACATACCGGTATAAAAAATAGAAAACATTAAGTCGTAAATATCCCACGTGCAATTTCGGTAAATATTTATTTTACATAGAAACCAAACAACAACAGCGAAATGAAAACAGATCATTCATGAGACTTCATGCTGTGGCTGCATGTGGCAAATCTCCTGTTTGTACATCAGTCACGCAAAAACAAACTGCAACAATGAATAACTAACTAACTGATCGTGACCAATTGGTTGTCGCTTAGTGCTGGATGACGATGACGATGATGACTATGACAATAATCACTATTTGTTGTTGTCGAGTTGAGGCCAGCAATTGCAGTAACAATAACAGCACATAATACCAAAGGAAATTGTATGTATTTAAACTTTATGTGATAAATGCAGTCACTTGAAGGAATTGATTCAGTTGTGAAACATTTATGTAATACCCAGCAAAACATTCGTAAAATCCCTTATCCTTACATTACTTTGGAAATTTACGCTTTGTCGTTGCATTACTTCAGATAACAAATTGAAATGTTTTTTTCATAATTCATTAACTGTTCAATGAAATTAATAAATTATCAGAATCAGAACATTTTCTTTTTGAATTTCTTGTTCTGATTGGTCGATTTGCAAAAAATTTATTTTAGAGGTAACCTAAATTTATTTCTTCATACAAAATTCATTAAGGGGTAATAGAAGGTTTTGCTGGGCAGATAATTTACTTTAAAGAATTAAGAAAAAAAATGTTAGTCGTAGTTTCTTTCATATTTTCTGCTTCCAAAGATTCCTTTATCATTCTTCTCAGATCATATGAAATAATCGTGTATATTTTTGTTTTTAATCTTGGTTGGGATTTGTATGGGAACTGATAAACAAGTAAATAGGGACAGTGACATGTCACTAAATCGTCTCAAAATATATCCAACTAGAATCTTTAAGAAGTCAAGTCTATGCCAAATTAGTTCTCAAATCGGTGTTTGGCTGAATTTTTGATACTTAGAACTTCAAAGAATCCAAACGCTTTATTCCTCATACTCGAAATCTTTTTTTAAATTGCTCAAAGGAAAGTACTAAAAAGAAAACACAAACTCTTTAAAATTCCCTGCACTCTTTTATAAATCAATCTTCCATACAATATAATAATCACGTTTACAATACATAGAATATGCAAATAACAGAAGTCAATTGCCCATTTTATGAGTTGTGTGTTGCAATTTACAAATATTTAATATTGCCTGCTACCGTTGCACTATGGAAAGCCGTAGTGTAAGACCACCTCATAATTAGTATTTACAAATGTTTTATAAACGCCATAAAATAAGTGTCATCGTAAAGCTGAGAGTCAGACTATAATAATTGAAAAAAAATAAAACATTAGGTAATTTTTCAATAATCAACCGAATTCGTTTCATTTGATTAAAATGATAATGTGGAGTTCGCAATTTTTCCTATATAAATTTTAAACGTTTTATTTTGTTTTATAAAACTTGAAGGAAGCATGGATATTGAAGATCGTTTTGTAGGGATAACCAAAAATACTTGTATTCTATCCTGCTGGCTCTTATAGAATTTTTTCAATTCTATTTATTATATCCTAATTCCCTAACCGAGCACTAGCAACAAAGTTCATCGGCTCGTTGTATGGAAAACAGACCAGAGCCTTTAGTGGGAATCGAACCCACGACCCCCGCACCGATAAGCTAGCACGCTACCAACCAGCCTACCGGGGCGCTCTTTTTCAATTTTATTATCTAATAAAATTAATCATGTTTCTTTACATTTGAACAATTTATAAAGAATATTAATTATGTGATATAAAATCCAACTACAAATCATACATGCCAGTAATTTCAAGCAATAGATACCTACCAGTGCTTAGAGACCTGACTTGTAGTCTAACAAATACCGGTAGACATCTAAGCACTGGTAGTTTTAAGGGTTTTGAAAAGGGTTTTTATTTTGGAAAAGTTGTTTTGTATTCAACCGATATTTCCATACACATTTCTTAGGACTCAAAAGCAGAAACACATCAACACATATCCAAATTTCATTAAAATTGGGGCGGTTAGGTTGGGGAACTTTTTTTTAGAAGTCAATTAGATTTTAAATGAAAGCTGTTATGGAGAGTTTTTTTAATTATCTGACATAGTTGTTGGCCAAACAACATTTGAATTCTTTTTTTTATAGATATGACAACTATGGCTCACTCGTATTATGCAAAATTATCGATTAAAGGCATTTCATTGAAACTAATTCAAATCATATTGCAATATCTGACGACATTGAATATGTACTTTTTGACAGCATTTTTGGAAAAATTTAGTTATGGCTCAATTCCATTCAGTTGATTTGCATATTTATTCAGAATTAGTTAAAGAAAATGTCGCGTTTTTTCTATCTCCTAAACCATAAATGTTAATGTTTTTTAATGTCGCAATGATCAAAATTTTCCACTGTGCATTGGTCGATGTTGTTTAGTTGATGTTGTAAAGTATAAAGTCATTGGCTAGTAATAAGTATTTATTATCTATTAACTTGGTTAATTTCTTTGATTTTATTATTTAAATACGCAAACGTGCCAGGCAAATTAAAAACAGTTTTGTATCTTTGCATGTTAAATGAAAATAACTACAGAACTAACTATTTAATTTTGTTAAAATAATTTTAACACATAAGAATGATCGTGTATGTGTGAAAGTACATATTTAATTTAAAGATATTTTTATTGTTCGTTTCGTGCATTCACATAAATATTATTTAATATGTTCAGTGCCGTTTTTAAGATTACGTTTCAGGGAGCCTACGCGAAACTTATATAATACCTGAGTGAGGTCGCCCCTGACTACATTTATAACATGCATATTGAACAGTATTTAACGTCATATAGTTCTTTAACGAGATACTTAAAATAAATTTATTTAAAATTTAAATAAAATAAAAAGATTTGCTACTCCAGCCATATGTTTTTCAGGATGAAAAAAAAAATGTTTTATTCCTCCAATTCGCGGTAAAAGTATTAAAGTATGTTCTATTAGTATAATTTAAATAAATCGCAACATTTTGATAAAATAATATAGCTAACAGGATCCTTACTGGGTCCTTTAAATGCCCTTTAAAATTATTTCCCTCTATTGAAACGTAATTTTATGTGGAATTTAAAACTATAAAAATTATAATATAATTTAAGTACTTCTTCGCAATTTTAACCAATAAATTTTTGTTGGATCAGTGTTTTTAACCCTTATACAAGGTAAGGTCCATAGCTCGGTCGGGTTTTTGGATGGAATTTCGTTGATTTTAGATTCGGGTTTAGAAGACCAAAATAATTTAAAAAAGTTTTGGTAGAAGTCTGTACAAAAACTGTTTCGAGTAGTTCCTGGAAACATACACTCAGAAAAAAAGTTGGTAGAAAAATTTGTAAACGGTTTTCAATCCGACTTTACTATTTTTGTACTGATTTTTAGTAAAAAATTTCTTACTTAGCAAATCTTTTTGCTAATTACATATTACAAATTACAGAATTTTTACAGAATACTTACAAATTTTTGTTGTTAATTTTGATTTGCTAAAATTAGCAAAAAATTTAATAATTTTAAAAAAGTGGATATTGAAGGAAATGTTCTTTCTAATAAAAACTTGCACCTACAAACATAAATTGCCTTAAAATGTTACATTAGTGAAAAAATTTGTAAACGGTTTTCAATCCCACTTTACTATTTTTGTACTGATTTTTAGTAAAAAATTATTATTTGGCAAATCTTTTTGCTATTTACATTTTACAAATCACAGAGTTTTTACAGAATATTTACAAATTTTTGTTGCTAATTTCAAAAATCATTTTACAAATTTTTGCTAATTTTAGCAAAAAAAATTACTAATTATAAAAATGTGGATATTGAAGGAAATGTTATTTCTAATTAAAACTTAAATTGTCTTAAAATGTTACATAGATAAAACAGGATATGGAAGTGAATATACCCACTCATGTCTAAAAATAGGACATCCACTTAAAATAGCACTAAAAAGTTTTTTTAGTTCTAAAAATCAGCCCTAAAAACAATTAAAATTTGACCTTAAAAGTAAAAAAAAATGTCTAAAATATTTTTCAAAACAGAAATTGCCAATTTAAAACAAAATAATTAATTCGTTTATGGTTTTACAATTTTAAAGCTTTTGATTTTTTTTTTCAATTTTGTCTAAAATATTAATATTTAATTTTTTTAAGCTAAAGATCTTTTTTTTTATAAAATTTCTTATTTTATAAGATCTTTAGCTTAAAAAAATTTAATATTAATATTAAAATAAGATCAAATAAAGTTATATTATTTGTCTAAAATATTTTTTTTAAAAATATAAATAAAAAATGATGCTCGATAAAAAAAAATAAATTAAATTTGTACTAAATATTAGTATTTTCAATTCTACTTTACAAAAAGTATACTAAAATTTAGTAGCGGCTACTAATTTTTCTACTAATTTCATTGTACTGCACGTCAGCAGACATGTTTTGCTAAGATTAGCAAAAAAACACCGCTAGGCTTAAATTAGCAAAATTTCCCGTAATGACAGCAAAATTTTCAGTTGCCATTACAGACTTTTTTAGGTGAGTGTAACAATACGAAAATGTTTCGAAATCGTATCGCCTGCGGGAAAAATTTGTGTTCCGGCAATAATCAATTTCCATCCTTCTGGAGGAAGCGTCCGCTTTAGAGCTATACAACTTAGCAAAATAAAAACCAATACACCTGAAAATTAAACCGGCAACATTTTAAGACAACTATCTCCAAATTAACACCTGTTTGATAAAAACGCGATATTTTACAAAATTTTTTAACACCAAATTATCACCTGAAAGATAAATTCGCGATATTTTAGAATTATTGTAAAAAATCATTAATAAGGGATATCTGAAGCATGGAACCAACGAATCAATAACACCTATTAAACTTATTCGGCGGTTTAGATTCGTTCCATGCATCAGATATCACTTATTTACGAATTTTTGCTATGATAATCTTCTTCGGGGAAAAAATTATATTTTATAAATAAAAAAAATTATTAATTTGAACCGATTATAGAACATAAATTGTCACCTATACTATTGCAGTACAAGCTGCTGTTCTTTGGATTTTACCTTTTCACCACTGGGCATGAAAATACTACTTGATATTTCTCCTCCAAATGAAAGATATACGATATTGTTTTAATATAGATATTCCTGGACGATAACTTCCAAATGTTATTATATGAAGGGTTGGATGGATGCAAAAAAGGCAAATTTAAAGAATATTGGGTAAAATAAGTTATGTGTAGAGAGGTGAATTCATAAAAAGATCGTAGATATCAAATACCTACTGTGTAAACTGTGTAATTTGTAGCCATCAATATATTTGTTTGCGGCAATAAAAATTCGATAAATTTAAGAGAATTTCGGTTGAAACAATAGTTTTCAATTGTATCGGGAATATATTTAATTGTGGCAAACAAATAATTTGGTTGCTAAAACCAAACCATTCAGTTGGCAAGAAATTCGGCTGTCACAATTAATATGTTTCGCTTGTGTACCATCTTTACACACTGTATATATATGGCACCCTTAACTCAAAAGAGTCACAACACAAAACTTTCAAAAATTGCCTTTTTTTCTCTTACTTCTTTCGCATTACTATATTATTTAATGTCTCAAGAACAACTGATTACATTTGTTACACATAAAGAGTTATTTTGAGTTTTTCCGCTATTACTGCAAGAAGTGATACATTTTGTGGTGTATTATTTTGCATTGTGCTTCTTTAATTGAAAGAAGTGAGTTTATTTAATTTTAAAATAATCGTCATTGTCGCAAGGATCATAACTGAAAATTATAATATACTAGTGGATCCCGGCGTGCGTCGCTACGCATGAATACGTATTTGTTGTAGTTTTTTTTATATGGACAAAATCACACGTTGACATGAAAAGTCGTAACTCACGAACGCGACGACCGATTTCGTGCAAACTTTAGATAAACCATCTACACGAACATACGAACAAACCCTAACACCCTAATCGAATTCGGTTTGACCGTTCGTGAGTTATAAAGTCACAATACACTTGCAACAATTTTTATATATAGAATTATTGTATTATATTTTCACAAACACAATATAAAATTTCAAAATTTGACTTTTATCAGAATGGAATATTTTTTTTTTGTAATATAACAATAATTTTAACATAAAAATGTTTTGCATCTCCTGAAAATTTCAGAATTTTGAGTTGTGACTCTTTTTGTATTTAGGGAGCGGTATGTACTCGATTTACGAATAAAAATCGGATTTCGAATAGTTCATTAAATCAAATTTATAAAAAAAAATGTACACATGACATTTCTCGCTGTCGCATCGTCAAAATATTTATTATCAAAATTTAAAAACAAAGTGTACATTAAGTTGGTCAAAAAAAAAGTTCGAATCGACGATCGCGACCCATCAAATCTAATATATATTTGGGTGTACATTGCGAATATAAAATCAAAATTAAATTCAAAGTCGCGAATTTCACGAAAATTTTATACAAAATATGTTCGATTTTCATCAAGAAATTTTCTTATATTTAACTCTGCGCAAAATTCTTTTTTGAGTGATTATATGTCCGGAATGTCTTCTTATGTGAGACAGGATTTTTATTAACAATTTAATTTAAATACGGTAAATAATAGCGAAAAAGTAAAAAAGACAAATTTTAGATTCAGTTGTAAGGATAATTATTATCCTTTCAAAAATAAAAAAACAACATCATGTCTAATGAAAGCCCTTGGTAAGAAGATTGCAAAAGTACAAGTTGGATTTTTCCATGACAACCTTTTTAGATAGTTACGAAAATATCAGAAAAAAATCGAAGTTTGTTAATTTTTCAAAAACCCCGCATAATTTAAAGACTAAAAGTTGTGTTCAATTTTGATTGCAGATTCGTTATCTTCATAAAAATTAAGATCATTAACAATTCTTAAAAGTTAACTTTTTGTGCTACCTCTAAATATAAACGAATTTCGTGAAAACTTGGCACAGAGAGGTTTTAGACATTAAGGAATAGGGAGCAGCATTGTGGAGATTGCCAGTTTAAACTTTGATGTTTTTTTGGACCACTCTAGTGTACATATTTGACAAAAATTTAATATCGGTCACAAAAAAATAAATAAAATAAAAACACAAAAAATTGCTTTATAACTTTTGGCACACAACGCTAAACAAACCAACAATAAAACAAACAAATTTAATCCTGGGGAAATGAAAAAATATTAAAATTCATAAACTAAATAAAAAAAAAAAAAAACAAAATTCATAAATAAAACCAAGTGATTCTCTACAGAATTATTATGAAAACAAACGCAAAAACTAATGTAAGTGGAAATAAAAAAAAAACCAAACGATTGACCTATTTCAAAAGACAGCAAACGAATTTTGCAAAAGAAAAACTCGCAAAAATAATAGTAATAATGAGCGGATCAGCGATTTTTTTTATAGAACAAATAAATTTTTAAGCAAAAAAAAAACATTAAAAATGAAGTAGGAAAATACCAACTATAAAAATTACTGTTAAAAACAGTTTTTATTTGGCTATAAGTAAAATTGTTACATAAAAAAGGTTGTCCCCACTCCTTCGTTTGCGGTTAAGAATATTTAAAACTGGGGCAAAATATTATACATTAAGTCCCGGTTAGTGAATGTCCAGTTAAAATTTATCCAACAGTAAAATTCAAATTTTACATGGGATGCAACAAATGTGTCAGTTAAAGTCCCAGTTAGTAGCTAACGGGACATTTTGAAAATGAGGCTAATTCCCGTAATTTCAAGCAATAAATGCCTACCGTGTAGGCAAACGAAAGCAAATAGATATCTAAGCGCTGGTAGGTAATCTACTATTGCTTTAAATTACGGGCATAAATAGTAGTTCTGTTATAAAAACAGTAATTAACAAATAAAGGGTGTTTCAAAATTCACACAAGATTTTAGTTTGCCGACAAAACAACGAGTTTTCATTGTTGAAAAATATTTCAAAAATAAAAATGAAAGTTGGCAGCGGTTTTGAGTTTTGGATATCGCAACATGATAACAGAGTTCTTTCTGCTTAAATTCGATGATAACGATGTGGCCGACTATAGTAGTTACCAGTAATGGTAACTACTATAGTCGAAAAATTCGATCGGCACAATGTTGGCAAACTTTTAGCGACAGTCGGTTATGCGTTGGGAGAATGCGGGATAGCAATATTAACAGTATAACAGCGGTCAACCGTTAGCTAGCGTTCTTCTAACGTTGGTAAAACAAAATTTGCATGTCATCAAATATTGTAAACACATTTTTTTAGCATGTCTGAGTTGTGATTTTGATAGAAATCCATGATATGTTTCAGAAATGGGAGTGTTTTCAACAAACCCCTTGTTAAATCCGTGTTTGATTTTGCCATATGCTGTAGAAGATACACTGACCGATGTCGACAAAGTTTACGAAAATAAATTAAAAGTATTTTCAGATATTCACATATCAAGCAATAGCGGTATTAACGGAAAGGGATTTGGAGTACTAGTATTTCAAATTCGGCATTGGTATTGGTGCCGCTACCGCAATCGGTTATCAATTTTAAAGGGTTTTCAAACGGATAACGGTATAAAAATGCCATTTATTATTGTCGTTGGCTTAAGAACAGCATAAACAATACGGCATCGATTTGTTCGAGAGCGCTAAAAAGCGGTTGTCAGATGTTAAGTAGTTTTTAGCTAAATAATATTTTTTATTAAAACATTACTCGATATCAATAGAAAACATAATGTATTACTTTTTCTGCCTTACTTTACTTTTTTAAACAGAAAAAAATATTTAAAAAAATCTTCAAAAATATATTTACGCTTTGGCATACATTATTGATAATAACAAGGGAAGTTCAGAGCCTCTACTTGCCAAATAAGTAACTTTTTTTTGCTCCAGGACTTACAGAACACGTTTAACGAATATTCCTTTAACTCACAAACTATTTAACAGATTTTTTTTGAAATTAAGCACAGCTATACTCTCAGATTATGTCAATTTTGCTAAATTTAACAATTTTCAAAAACTAAAATCGCTGTAACTTTTAACATAATAAACTAGATCTAAGGATACAAATTTTTCTAATACATATTTTTCAATAAAACTCGATAATAAGTGAAAGCAAATTAAAATTTTGTTTAATTTTCACTGATATCTTATAGTGCCCCGGAAAGAGTTAAGGGAAGTAACAGTCAGGAAATTCTTCCTACAAATTTAATGTGTTGTTTTTTTTTTTTTTAAAGGGATAGGGGAGAGATGAAAGGTACCGAAAGATTAAGGGCTTCAAATATGGCAAATATGGAGTTTGCGAAATTGTTGAAGCCTTTTAATTCATAGCCCTACTATGTTATTTGTACTTCGGTAGTGTTCAGTCCTATGGTAACACTGAAGGAGAAGGCTGCGTGGTATAGAAAACTCACACATATTATTATTCGAAATTGGTGTTGCCGTCGCTGGTGTAACAGTCGAACGCGTTTTTGCACAATTTCTATCTTTCTAAAAATTTTTTGTTTCTTGAAACTTCGCAAGGTTAAGATGGTTCGAAAAATACAAATACTAACTATCCGATGATAAAAAACGGTAATTTTGAATGCTTAAAATACTTTTTAAGACAAAATACATATTTTTTGAATTTTTATACAACCGTGTAAAAAAGATTAGATCTGGTCAGATCTGTGTAAATATAATTAGATATGATTGAATCTTGTTAGATCTGATTATATATGAAAATATATGATATTTTATGACCAGATCTGATAATATATGGAAAGTTTTGTGGCCAGAAATATGCTATACAGGATCATATCTGAGACAAGATCTGTTCATATCTGATACCAGGTCTAGTATAAAATTTTAGCCACTTGAGCCTGTTTCAAAGGCAGCTAAATAAAATTGTATATAATACTAAAAGAGTTGCTCTTATTGAATCTGTTTAGATATATGACCAGATCAAATTTGATCGGATTTTATACGGTGCAATCATTACACCCAATGATATCTGGACAGATCTAATCATTTTTACATAGACATATTTTTTTACATAAAACGCGACTTGAGTGCATGAACTTCCTTGCCTTGGTAGCGCTGAAAAAATATTTTTGAATATGTTTGCAGGCAATTATATTTTTTCTTAGAACTAACCATATACACTTTTTTTGAAATATGCTATCAATTATTTTATTTTTATCGTTATTATGCATTGTAATGTGTGTATATTCCCACCAAAACAGACATTTATTTTGTCATTATTATACTTGTGTGATGGATGCAATTTCATCTGATCCAAATAAATATATTTATGTTTATAGACAAACATATTATTGCTGCAACAAACATATTGTATTAGAAACTGTCGTGTAGGAGTGTTAAGTTATAACATAGAAATATATTTTGAGTCGGCTGCATTAGTATTTTTTGTATTATATAAAATATATAAAACTATTTTTTTAATATTTTATATACCTTACTTAACCAGCTCATATGATAACCCCCGTTTTTGAAAAAAAAATCATTTTATTTATTACTGTTATTTTCGAGACACTTGCGTGGCGTCCAAAATAACTTTAAAAATAAACCAAAAGCAAAATGTGTCTGTCATTGATAACAGACAACAAAATAAAAAATAAAAGCAGACACGATAGTACAAAATACACGACAGAATGGTTACGAACTGACCAT
Source organism: Eustalomyia histrio (assembly GCA_949748255.1). Lineage (NCBI taxonomy): Eukaryota > Metazoa > Arthropoda > Insecta > Diptera > Anthomyiidae > Eustalomyia > Eustalomyia histrio. The sequence continues at coordinate 869,136 of OX456526.1, forward strand.
ACTTATTAACTACCCAGGAAAACACACTTTACCAACCCAATATTCTAATGGCGATTATGTTGTTGTAATGAGTACAGACAATACTGTTGGTAAAAATAAAAAGTTTTCTGAAAAGTATCGCGGTCCATACGTTATAGAAAGAGTTGTGAACAATGATCGTTATGTTATAAAGAATATTGACAATTGTCAATTAACGCAAATTCCTTATAGGGGAATAATTGAGGCGAAAAGGCTTCGCAAATGGTTGACACCAAATTAAATATATCTGAATTATCACTTGCCACATTCATTTTATAAATACTTATGTATTATATTGGTTATTTTAATTTAGTTTAATTGTTTTTGATTGTGGTCAATCAATTTATCAGGTTGGCCGAACTGTAAGGTACTTGTTATAAAAATACTTTGTATTCTATATTATTTTATAATTTCATGTTTTGCCATGTTTGTAACTTCATTCAAAATATCTAAAAAATAAATTTTTTTTTTTGTTTCCAAAACTCCTATAAGTGGTGAAAATTTATATAAATTAATAATTATAATTATATCTCCTCATATTTGCGAGGAATCTGAGGACTCTTTAAAAGAAAATGTTGTCAGACATGATCAGTAAAACTAAACTCTTAAGCCTAAACAGAAACAAGAACTGTTTTTAAACAAAATTCAATAAGAAATTCATAAAAATATTGCACAGTTTATGCGAAATACACAAGCAAAGTTTGACAGAACTACCACAGTTCACTGGCACTTTCACTATATGATTTCAGCTTTTGAGTTTAACAGGTTTTCTATTAAAAATCTATAAGAACTGCAATACAAATAATAAATATCTGTACACTTTTGTACTTAATCAAAATTATTGAAGTCAATAACACATTGGATCACCCAAATTTCTGTAATGAGCGAATTTTTAAATATTTTTGACGAAAAACTGGTTTCTAATTGAGTTTTTAAACTTTTTTTATTGTACAATTTAATAGTAGCGACTTGTATATAGTATATTCTCTCATATTTTTTCACCAGCCGCTTAAAAATTAAAAATATTTTGTATTCACCTCAAACTATTTTTTAACCACTAAAATTTTTTTCACCATAAAAAATTTTATTCACCACAAAAAATTTTTTTCACCTCAAATTTTTTTTTCCACCAAAAAGTTTTTTCCATTATTTGTATCAAAAACAGTAGAGAACATTTTTTTAGGATATTGGTGGAGGGCACAGCCGAATTTAAGCCTTTTTTACTTGTTTTTAAACAAGTGCTTAAGAAATGTTCATTCTTTGTTTTTTTGTACTAGTTTTTAATCTTTATACCAATTTTGAAATAAATTTCAAAAGAAGGCTATAGGATTTTATGAGGTTTTAAATTGTTTGCACGCATACATAGTAGATGGTAACCTTAACCAAAATATTGTTATTGTGTTGTCATGCAATAGAGCTACTTCACCTCAATGTCCTGACTACAAACTGACTGACTATTTGACTGTATGATGTTTATAATACACTACTAACACATGGATAATATTTTAGGGAGAAACATAAACATGAAAACAATACATGTAAAAGGAATATTTTTCTAACATCCTTTTAAGCCAACAACAAAACAGCAACTTGTTATTAATGTTCATGGTTATAGTGGCTTTAAGTATTTCAAATAGAACCCAAAAGGCAGTTGACTGCCACCACAATGTTGTATTTGTAGTTAAGATAAAAAAGCGCGTAAAGAAAATATGAAAAATTGAAAGATGTATAAGTGTTAGAATATATGTATATATGTATGTGTGCACATATATTTGCTTGTATGGGTTAGCATTACAAATATTCTTCAAGCTTAAACACTTGATGTTAAAATGCTTAAAGTTATGAGATTGCTGCAACATTCAAAACAAATTCTCGTAAGGATATTCACCCTAAGGGTATAAAACAAAACAAAATGAAAATATTGTTTAGGGGAGAAAGTTGTTGTTTTTAAGGAACTGTTTAAATTTATAAATCTTACATTTTTTTATTATTATTACAAACACCGTAGCAATTGCTAAAATAGTGACTTAACTCCTTCAAAAAAAAAAAACATTTATGATTTATTAAAACAAGAGCTGAAAGAAAAATCATATTTATTAATTTAAACAATTTATCTGTTGAAAACCTGTTGGTTGGCATTCATTTTAAATGATTGAATAAAAAAATGTTCATATACACACACACATACATACATACATCGTAGTAGGTACAAGTCATACATACATACAAACATACATAGGGTACAGTCTATTATTAATAATTTGATATTTTTCAAGGTGTGTCATTGGCATTTGAAATTTATGCACATTTGGGCAAGAAATAAATTATGAAATACTTGTATTTCAAATGACATCCACATAAAAGTAATGAATGAGTAACTTAATACGTACAGGAATTCATAATTTCATCATTTAAAAAAAAAACACACACACACACAAAAAATATAAAACAAATAAACATTGGAAACCCCTTAAGTAATCATAACGAAATACATCCACAGACAATCAAATTGATTGATTGTGTGTTTTTACTGTACCTTTTTTTGTTGTTGTTGTTGTTGTTAATTTAATTTAAAAGTCAATTGTCATCAATTCGATGAATTATTAATGCACTAGTATACAAAAGTACTGTATGTAAGTATGTACTTTTCTTTTCCACGATCATCAATTTATTTAATTCGCATTGTTGATGTGAAAGTTTTTACACAATTTAAAAACAAAAACAAAACAGAGTCATTCCAAAAATTTTCATATCAAGCATCGCTTGTATGTCTATCTATGTATAAATATCGTTGAAGGTAAATTACTGGATATTTCGAAATCTATGCTGTATTTAGTTTTTTAAAATTTAAATTTGTGCTAAATATTAAATATTTTTTATTTTTGCTTAAAAAAAGTAACTTTGAGTTGCGTTACAACGTTAACTACACCGAATCTTTAAAAATAATTTAATACGGCACGGATGTGAAATATCTTTGTGAAGATTTTTACTGAAATCTATTTGCAAATATTTTAAAAACGACCAAAATCGTGTAGAAAACTTTTGGAATGGCTCAACACCATCGTTGTTGTCTAATGATAATTGTTGCTGTATGTTATGTTTCTTTGTTTTTTTTTATTCTTATGGGAATACGCATAATATTATTTACAGGTATGCTAGTGAATTTTTTATACCTGAACATTAAGTTTAATTTTACAGTTGGACAAAAAATGATGCAATTTTGAATCGATAAGTTTTAGTGTTTATTTTTTAACAAAGTCACGTTAAACAAGAGCATTAGGAGAATCTTTATAAATAAAATGAGAAATGTAAAAAAAATAAAGAATTATTTAAAAATGTTTAAACACCCGTAAAAATATAGAGCTGGCAACCCACTGTTTTTCCTGTTAAACCCATCCTGTAAGCAATAACTAAAGGTACAACTCATATTGAACTAAAATATAATCAATTCAGTCCTATCAAAATATTGGTTCGTTTGTAAAAAATACACTCAGAAAAAAAGTTAGTAGGAAATTTTGTAAACGGTTTTCTATTCCACTTTACTAGTTTTGTACTGATTTTTTTGCATTTTACAAATTACAGAATTTATACAGAATGTTTGCAAACTTTTGCTGGGCTCAAATTAGCAAAATTTTCCGTAATAACAGCAACATTTCCAGTTGTCATTACAGACTTTTTTTGGTGAGTGTAAGTACTGCTTTCTTTCACTATTTGATATAATACATCGGCTTAAAAGTTCTTAGGGTAACCAATAAAACAAGAATTTTTTTTGGTAAAATTTGACTTTATCCATCAACACATTCTCCTTCAAGAGCGATACAATCACTCAACGCCTTTCTAGCATTTCCATACCTTTTTTATAGAATGATTTATCTTTGGCCTCAAAATATGCCTCCGTGTCGGCAATCACCTCTTTTTTCGAAGCAATTCTCTTTCCATCGAACGTTTTTTTGAGATCTGAAAACAGGTAAAAATCTCTGGGACCATGTAATTCGTGAAATTTGGCAATCATTTGGAATCATCGACACGTTGTTTTCGGTGCACTGTGAGCAAACGCGGCCCCAGTTCAAAACAGCTTTCTCATGGACAAATGTTTATGCAAAACAAAGCCGACACGTTCCTTCGACATATTTAAGGCATCAGCTATCCCTTGCAACTTCACTTTACGGTCTGCCAAACCGATTTTGTAAACTTTTTCAATGTTTTCCGGTATCACCACCTCTTCTTGGCGACCAGATCGTTCGGCATCTTCGGTGTTTTGACTCTGCTCCCGTGGAGCAGAGTCTGAATAACACTTATCAAGCCAAACTTTGGCTTGAACTGAGTTTTATTCCCATTAGAAAGCAATGATAAATCAACACACAAAATTGCTTTGAATCCATTGTTTTCATTAAATTTTGTCAGGTATCATCTGAATGTTGGTACTTCCAAAAAATCATATGGATTTTTTATTAGTAGCGCCACCTATGATACGGATTTTTCAAATATCACACTGAAAAATGAATTATTTTTGTAAAAGACTAAGGCTAAACTGGATTACTGCATTATAAATATCTGTTTTTTTATAGAATTTATTGAATTTAAGGTATTTTGAAAGCATTAAATTTGTTGAATTAAGCCGACGGTTGGCCATGTTATGCCAACACATAAGTGACCGTCACCGAAGCTTTGCCAGCACTGTGTCTGTCGATCGTATTTTTCTGCCAACTATAATTGTTGAGCATTTTTGAAAAATTCTTTATTTTATTGCTTTAGAATTCTCGTTTTCTATCTTTAAAATAGTCTGTATATGTGAATTCTCATAAATGTAATATATGTATATAAGTTTTTTTTTTTTTTATCAAACATTACCGTAAAATTTTATCTCGAAAGAAAACTTACCTGAAAAGAGAAAAGGAGAATTTGTTAATGAGTGTTTAAACTTTTAATAATCTTATAAAATATATTTAAATTATAAATTGTATTTGAAAATATTATGGATATCTTAAGCAACGTTTTTGTAGTATGCCCTATTTTGAAGTTCCAAAACTTCGGTGTCCCTCTATTATAATATCATAAGCAGTGCGAAATATGCTCAAAAACTCCATTTATGCATGATAACGTAAAATATTTAAAACAAAATTAATTTACCTAAACATGTGTAGCAAAACAATTAAAACACAGAAATTGTTTTAATACTTCTGTGAAAAGTTGATATTCGAGTAACTTTAGGAAAGTAACTTATGTCAGTGGCATGTCTGTGACATAACACGCCACAGGACTGATCTAAAAGCAGATGTCACACAACTAACCCCAACTAACATATCAAACGCGAAAATGTCATGACCCTTTTCACCTATCACGGGACAGATCCCAATTCCCAACATCACCCTTTTGCCTGCATGCTTGGTACCAAGTACAATATTTTTTTTGGAGTGTTGGTGTGTTTTTTGTGTTTATTGACTGAAAATCAAAACTACAGTTTAGACGGTAGATCGTTGTCCGATTTTTTTTTAATTCTATTTAAATTAATTAACTTAATACATAAATAAAATAATTATATTATTATTGTTATTATTATTATAAATTAAATTATTTCCCTGAAGAAGTCACCCAATGTGGAGACGAAATATTGGAAAATAAATAACAATTTAAAAGAATAATATAAATTAATTAACTGAACTTCTATTTTTAGACTGTGTGCCTTTTGCGCTAGTTCTGTGATTGGTTTTTGTGTTGGTCTTGTGATAGGTTCTACTGCGTCAGTGCAGTGACATGTCATTAAACGTACATGTTCTTTAACCCCTCGAATGTAAAAAAAATTAAAAAAAGTGAAATGATTAAGTTTAATTTGAAGAGCTAAGAGATCATGACGACTTACCCTTTGTAAAGGGTGCACATGGAAAAGTTACTACAAAAATTTTTAAACGGTTTTCAATCCCAATTTATTTTTTTTGTACCGATTTTTAGTAAAAAAAATATTATTTAGCAAATCTTTTTGCTATTTACATTTTACAAATTACAGGAATTTTACAAAATAATTAAAAATTTTGATTGCTAATTTTAGAAACTATTTTACAAATTTTCGAAAACCGATTTGCTAAAATTAGCAAAAAAAATACTAATTTTCAAAAAGTGGATATTGAAGGAAATGTTATTTCTAATTAAAACTTCCACCTACAAATTTAAATTGCCTTAAAATATTTCATAGATTTAAACAGGGGATCGGAAGTGAATATATAAAATAGGACATACAATTAAAATAGCACTAAAAGGTTTTTTTGTTAAAAAAAATCAGCCCTAAAAACAATTAAAATTTGACCTTAAGAGTAAAAAAAAAAATGACTTAAATATTTATCAAAACAGAAAATAGCAATTTAAAACAAAATGATAAATTCGTTTGTTTTAACAATTTTTAAAATTTTTAAGCCTTTGATTTTTTTTTAATTTATATAAAATATTTTTTGAAACAAAAAAAATAAATAAAATAAAAAATTTGGTGCTCGATAAAAAAAATTAAATTTTTGTTCTAATATTAATAAAATTCGTAGTTAATTTGAATTTTTTATATAACCACTATTATTGAGAAATGCTTTTTTCCAGTTGGCCGGTAATGTTAAATTTGAAGCACTTTAAAATTGTCAATGAAAACTAAAAATATTACAAAATAAAAAAATAATTTTGTGTTTTAAAACTTTAAAAATTTATTAATAAATAAAACTTATATTTTACATATGGAATCAACAAAAATGCAAATACGCATCGCAAAAATGGCTGCTTGCATTACATCAAGTATAAAATTTGTTGTTTATTTAAATGTTTTCTTTAAATTGTATTTTTAGAGTCGAAATTGGTACAATTCAAAATCCAACTCACAAATTAAATTTATTATTACGTTTCCCCTTTTTTGATTCTCTATTACGTTCGAAACTACGCAACAAGCAATCAAGCAACGGCATCAGATGATTTGCATGAGCATCGCAAACTCATCTTATATGGAAAATGCATCCACTGAAAGTAAAAAAGACGCATTAAAAGACCTTGAAATGTCTTTTTATTTCTTGCAAAATTTTTACTATGCTCCCAAGTGTTAAGAAAAATATAAAAAAAGTTTAAATATTTTTGTTATATTATTCTATATATAAAAAATAATCATACTCGTACATCACATGTTCATACTTTATATGAAAACTATATAGATTTTAAACTTATTCATACACTCACATGAATGTATGTGATGTTGTTATTTCTGTAAATAATAGAGTATTCAAAAACCGAAACCGGTCAACCGGTTTCTTTATTTTTAAAAACCGATCGGTTTCGAATATTTTGTAAATTCGAAGAAAACCGAAAACCGGTCTTTTTTGTTCGGTTAACCGGTTTTTTTAATTACATCACCAACTGGGTTACTTGGTCTCTTTTATTTTTTCCGAACACTTTTATAATCGTTTGTTTGATTATGAAGATTTAGATGTAAGTCTGATAGTTTCCGATGAAGACTTAACTTTAGATATTCCAAATTCAAATAGTTTAATTTCTAATCTAAATAACACAATAAACAGTATTCAAAATCCTAAAAAAGAGACTGTACAAAATCATTCATCATTATATGTGACCTTCTCCGAGAAAAGGGACCTAGTGTGTGAAAATGAAGTTTTGAGAAAAACGCATTTAAAGTTTTATAACGCATTGTCACTGTGAACACACCTTCAGTTGGGAGATGCGATTTGGTATGGTTAGTTATGATTGGGTGCCGACTTTGGTGACGGCTTGTCTATGTGGTGACGTATTTTTTTTCGCTTTTAGAGTGACAATTTAAAACCAAAAAAAGTAAAATTTTATTGATTTTCCCAAGTTCGTTTTGTACTTTTTCATGGGGTAAATAAATTTTTATCAGAAATCTAACTCATTTCATCTTATTCTACACCTTTTAGGTACCAGAATCCACTCTTAAGTCCAAACCCGTTTTTTGACAAACTAGGTCCTTTTCTCGTAGAAGGTCACATATGATTTCATTTATCATGATAAATGCGGCAAAAGAACTGAAAAGTTTTACAATTTATATAATTGTCTTTTGTCCAACATCTACTATTAGTGAAAGAGTATTTTCCACTTCTAGCTTTATCAAAAGCAAACAAAAAAATCGTCTTAAAACGAAACATTTAAATTGCATATTATTTCTAAAATATTTTTAAAGAATGTATTTTTTTATTATTATTACAATTAACAAATTATATAAGCTTTTTATTAAAATTAAAAAAAAAACGAAAAAACCGGTTGACCGGTTTTTTGTGCAAGAACCGAAACCGGTTTTTTTTAAATTCGATTTTTCGAGGAAAACCGAAACCGGTTTTTTCAAAAGGCCGGTTTTTTGAATACTCTAGTAAATAAGATATGTAGTGAAGCATGTACTACGAGTATGTTGTAAATAACTTGGTGTGCATGCGTAAGTATGCACGAATAGAAATAGAATTCAATTTTTGTCCAACTACTTACTTTACAACTCATTCAAGTACTTTGTAGCTACACACATATTTTCGATAAAATATTTTTTTTTAAATATGTCATATATGTTATGTAAGTATTGGTTGTATCTGTTGCAAAATGTTGTGCAAAATGGCCTTCAGTTAAAAGTCAATGATGGCAATAAACTTTGCGTAACACCGTGGCCGAAAAGAAACAAACAGAAAAAAAAACAACACCAAAATATTGAAGAAATTTTAGTGAACTTAAATATAAAAAAGTATTAGTTTTATTAGTGTTGACAGCATAACATAAAAACATTATATGCTGAATGCATATATGTAAAGCTGCCTCGTAAGAATGTGTCTCATGGGGTACACTACGAGTGTAGTATTATTATGTAGCTAATTTTTTTTTAACTTTTCAATAGAAACAACTAAAGACGACACAAGTGACTTGCACAATATTTTGATACGAGGGCGGATCAATAAGTCCGTGACTTTTCGAACTTCCCTCGTAGTTATATGAAATGCAACACTGCTCCCATCAAGTACCACCTGATAATATACTACGTTCAAATTTTGAGCAAGTTCCGTCATTTACTTTGGGTTTAACAGCTGTTCAAAACATACAACCTCGTGGATTTTTTTGATAAATGGAAAAAAGTGAATTTCGAGTGCTCATTAAACATTATTTTTTGCGAAAAAAAACCGTCAATCAAACCAAGAAAAAGAATGATAAATACTATGGGGACTTTGCACCATTGATTTCAATGGTAAAAAAGTGGTTTATTGACTTTCGTTGTGGTCCCACAAGTACAAATGACGCTGAGCGTTCTGTACGGCCAATTGTGGTCAATACACCCGAAAATGTCCACGATATGGTGTTGGGCGATCGAAGAGTAAAAGTGCGTGAGATTGTTGATGCCATAGGCATTTCATACGGCAGTGTGGTTGCGATTTTAAATAAACAGTTGGATTTAACAAAGCTGTCTGCAAGATGAGTGCCGTGTTTGCTCTCAATTGACCATAAACGTAATCGTGTGACAACTTTGAAGGATTTGCAAAATTCCATGAAGTAGACTACGAATTGCGCCCTCATTCGTCTCATTAGCCCCCAGTGACTATTTCCTCAAGAAATGGTTCGGTAGAAAGAGATTTAGCTCCAACGATGAAATTATTAATCAAACAAATGCATATTTTATGGACCTCGAAGAATCCTATTTTTTGGAAGGGATACAAAAATCGGAGAAATGTTGGACTAAGTGTATTGAGCTAAAAGGAGATTATGTTGAAAAATATTTTTTTGTTTGCTAAAAGTACTGTGCTTCTTTCAAAAAGTCACGGACTTATTGATCCGCCCTCGTAGTAAGCGTAAATTTGAAGTGTGTGTGCGTTCTGGATTAATTTTTAATTTTTACACAAACTTTTATAGTGATGTATGTAAGCTTGTTCAGCTAGCTTGTGTTGTCTAAGGGTGCGTACAGAGTGGCCGCTTGTTGCCGAGCCGAGCTGGCTGACGCTTGTTGCGAGAACCAATGCGAGAAAACTGGTACTATACAAATTAGTACAAACAAGCGCGAAGAGGTCATAGTGGGCGCCGAGCTGGTCAGAGCGCAAAGCTGGTTGAATGCGAGAAAACAGTTTCAAAGCGTATTTCAGCGCCGAAAACATTGTTTGTTATGTTGTTATGATTTGAACTTGTTTAGAAAACATAAAAAAAAAATTAAAAACAAAAATTTAAGAAAAAGTAAGTAAAACAAGCAATCAAAAATTAAAAAATTAATAAAAATTAAAACGAAAAAAAAAAAAATATAATAATTAAATAAAAATTAAAAAATAAAAAATAAAAAAATTCAAATAAATAATAAAAATTAAATAAAATTATAACAATTATAAAAAAATTTAAAAAAAACTTATACAGTAAAATCGCTATAATTCGTACCCCGATAATCCGAAAATCCTGATAATTCGTAACAAACAATCGGTCCCTTGGGAAAATCGCAATTATTCGTAATATTTCCATACATTTTATTCCTCTCGACCCAAACCCAAATGCATAGAAACATACATAAAACACAAATAATAGATAAAATATCAGCGCTGATACTCGCATCCACTATGCACACTCAAACTTGTTTCTCGCATGAACAAGTTGTCGCAACAAGCGTCAGCCAGCTCGGCTCGGCAACAAGCGGCCACTCTGTACGCACCCTAAGTGCAGCACTATATACATATTACTGGACCCTCTTATTTGGGTCGTTGTCGTGATTTTAACATATGATAGACTTCCCCGACTAATATGTCAGAACACTATTGAAAATAATTTTAAACGTTGTGTAATTTGTAATAATGTTGGAACAAAGTGTATATAAGTATATGTTATATCGCTCATTTACATCAAGACTGTCATAAGTCAAAAAACGTCATTTGACGATACAGAAATATGGGCCACACCATAATCTGAATCATATCAAAAAAAATGTTATTGATATCGCTTTGTATTATTGAGTAGCGACCTAAATGTTTTGTCCTTTTTTCAGTAGTTTAAACGCATTTTTTGCAAAATCGCTGTTTTTAGTTATGACAGTCTTGAAGTAAATGAGCGATATGTATGAGTAATGTGCAAATACCTCATATTTTATTATGTTTAATTAATTTTTTTTTATCTTTTTTTAACTGCGACAACATCAAGTACTACGCTACTAGTAGACTTTGTGGCAACATTTGTTCGTATGGATGGGTGTTTATGTGTGTGTGTGTATTATTGTATATGTATTTGTTGCTAAACATTTGGCTTGAAGTATTTTGAATTTATTTGTTTTTCTCAATACTAATTATATTTTGGAATTTGACTATATTTTTACAGAGTTATAGCAGCTAACATACAAAAGTCCAAATGATTTGCAATTTTTCTTTGAACATTTGCAATAGAAGAATTGCATCAATCAATTATCATGTTAAATGCACAAGTGTGGCATATTTACAAAGTTAGTAACAACATGCAAACAACATTTATGGGTTTCACAAACCGTTGACGCCAATAGCCTTTGTTGCTAGGGCTCGGTTGGGGTGTTAGGGTATAATTTCTAATTATATTTACATTCATTACCAATTTTTTTTTTTATCCACATTTAATTGTCCTTCGCCAAATGAAGACCTCACTTATTTTTTTTTTTTTTTTGTATAGAATAATTTTAATAAATTACTTTTATTCTACGTGCACTACTAGTGTCAATTTGTGAATAGTCCAAATCTAAAGTTTACCATTGAATTGTGTATTGTTGATTATTTAAATTAATAAAATTGTGTGTGTGTGTGTGCTTTTTTATTTAACAATTTAATTTAATAACACTTCACTTAGCATCAATGATAAAATACATTTGCAATTATCATCATTTGAATACAGAATATCTATCGTTGTTGTTTTGGATGGATTTTTATCATTTAAAATTGCAAGTCAGTCACTTTTATCTCAATTTTATTAAATTAAAAAATTACCTTGTGTTTGTCTTGCAAAAACATCATCGGAAATTAAAATTGCAATTTGTAAATGTTATATTAAAAATGCCAAACATTTTTTAATTAAAATAATTAAAGAGAAAAATAAATTGTTTAAATTTCTATTTATACATGTTATGTAAATATTTATATGTATGCTGGTCTAAAACTAGGATTTCAACACAGATATATATATTTATTCATTTAACTCCTGCAAGGAGCATAGGACAGATGGGTGTGTATTAATGTTAACCTTCGATCGATCCTAAATATTTTTTTAACTATACATTAGAAAAGAATTTTATATTTTTTTAAGTGATTTATAAATAAATGAAATTGACAAAATGTTTAGTGAAGACGAAGGTAAGTATTGTGAAAATTTTCAGTGAAGTTCATTTATAATAAACACTCGTGTAGTAATATAATCAACACAGTGATATTTTACTAAGGAAAAAATATTATTTGTTTCAAGAAATGGAATCACTGTTCGATGGTAGTATTGCTAATGATTTTTCTGATAACGATTTTTTACTTAAACTTAGTGAAAGTGATTCTAATGATGATGGTGACGATGATGCATTCGATAACCTAAAACCATTATCTCACATTGACGAGGAAATTGATCCATCATATGTGGATAAAATTGAATTGGAGTGGCAAGCGCAACTATTGTATAACCAGCATGGAAACATACGTAGAAGAATATATTACAACATTGCGGCCAGGTGGAATACGCAATGCCAAATCTCGTGTTGATCTCGTGTTGATGAAATAAAATATACCATTTTGATGAGCTATGACGATAAATTTATTATAATCGATTCTGATCTATTACATGCATATTTAGCTGTTTAATTTTAGCAGGGTTATATAAGTAAACTAATTTTGGCATTTTTTAAGTTTTATCTATTTTTAATTTTATATACCTATTTCATATATGCGAATGAAAAAATTGAAGATTTATTTAATGGGGAATACGGTCGTCCAATATTTCTTAACATTGTAATCCGTTTTGATAATCCGTATTGAGTAGATGAGATGTATCTTCAAAAGATAAATTCGCGCCAACACGTGAACATTTTGAAAAAAGGTCGTACCTATTAGAAGATTTCAATGACCCAATTGATTGTGTAACTGATGACAGACAGCTTGTAGCTTTTCGATGTCGTTGTAAGATTCGTCAATATATGCCCGCAAAATCGGAAAAATATGGCATCAAATTTTTGGATGCTAACGTGTTCAGAAACCAGCTATGTTTGGGAAATTCAACCCTATTTGGGGAAATCTCACTACACAGCTTCAGCAGAAAAAATCAAAGAGAAGCGTTTTTTTATACCTAGTGCGAGGATTGAAAAGCCATACTGTTACAATGGATATTTTCCAAATAGATTGTTTTCCAAAAATTTGTTAATGGTAGGAACTATGTGAAAAAATAAAAGAAGTATACCACCAAAACTTTTGGAATGTTAGAAGAATCCGTTGTTTTCATCAACGAATAAAAGGAAGAAAACAAATAATTGCACTATTTTGCAAAGCGCATTTTATCGTTCCAATGAAATTGAATCTGGGCGAAGAAAATTGCCATCATTTATAAAATTTTTCAATAAAACAAAGGGTGGTGTAGACACGGCAGATAAAATGCTTTCGTGTTATACTTGCAAATGAAAAACACGATGATGGCCTATGAAAGAATGTATTTGCAAATATAATTTATATATCTGCACTAAATGCTTTTATTATTTACAAATATATTAATCCAGAAAAAATAGAGGCTAAACCATGCATGCAGTCTATAATTAAGCTACCTCATAGATCAAAAGTACCTGCGTCACTATTATTAAAGTTATCAGATGACAAACCATCTACATCATCAAAACAACAAATCAAATCTAAATCGAATAGTAGAAAAAGATGTCACATGTCTGTCAAAGAAGATCGCGTCACAAAAAATAATAAATTTAAAACTATTTGTATATTTTGTCATAGTGAAGCTTGTAAAAGAGAACATAATAGAAATATTTGTGTAAGTTGCTTAGAAAATAAAATAGTTAAAATATCTATTTTTTTTAATTGTAATCCTAATTTTATCTTTTTATAAATATCTGAAGAATAAAATTAAGTTTTTATATCATTTTCATCCAAAATAATTGGGGTCGAAAAAGACCCCAAGGGAAGAGAACGCAAGTTTTTTTAAGGGTCGGTAGAAGGTTAAGATGCATTTGATGGTGTATTACACTTTAAAATCTTCATTTGCATTCATTCATTTATTTAGCGTGCCTGTAAACTAGAATGACAGATATTAGGATTGCCGGGACAGTTCGTATTTAAAGTTTTTTTGTTTAAATTTACAAAAATGGTGTGTGAAAAGTGTTCAATAATACAGAAAGATATAAAGTAAATATTTTTACAACTAAATAACGGCTATAAAATTCAACTTGTTTTTAACATGAAAACGGTCAAGATCAAGGCTACTACGATAAGTAGACAACTTCTTGTAATTGATGGAAGGGATTGAATTATAAAAACTAAAAAAACCAGTTAGTTCGTCATGAAAATAAAATAAAAAAAATGTTTTTGTTAAATCTGATACATAAAACCAAAACGTGCACGAAGATGAATGAACAAACTTGTCGAATTTGAGAAAATTAGTTTTGACAGAAGGTCGTTTCACTGCGATAAGAAATTATATTAAATTAAAAACATAAATAAAAAAGTTATTTAAAATCAATAATTTTTAATAACCATACCAACCATAGTACACACAAATTATAAAAAAACATGCTGGTAGAGTTTATATAAAATGTTGTCCTATCGTTTATTTATTATTGAATGTGATACCGACAATCTTAAAAGAAAAAAAAAAATACAAAAACAAATTTAAATCATTTCCATAATTGGTTGTGGTACGTATCTATCATAGTAAATAACCTTTGGCTTTGAGTAGAAAAATTATTGTATTATCTTCTCGCTTGACATTAAGCTACTGTCATAGACCATTAATGTCAACAGTATTCAACTGTAAATATTTCTGGGGGTCTCCTCTGTTATTTATGGAAAAATTCAATAAAAAGAAACTGTGTTAATTGTATTTCATTTTAAAACATCATAAAATGTAACAAATTAAAAGCTAATAAATCTGGTGCTCATAAAATTAAAACAATTTCGAAATTTATTTTTCAATTTACAGTATTTCCTAGAAATTTGCCAGTCATTCTGACAGATACCAGCTAAACCACCAGATAAATCTACCAGAATTAGTTAATTGATTTTATTTGGAAGAATAAATAGCCGCCACCGCTGCCTCTTTCCCTGCTAAACAATTTTCCCTCTAATCGGCCACTTAACATCTAATCAAACGTTCATTAAAACTTTTCCATTGTACACTTTACTCACTTGCACAACTTACTACACACAAATTAAAATGCATCATTTACTCCACGTGGGCATTTTGTACGCGCCACTGATTTGCTTTGCCAATGCATTCATACAACTGTGTAAAATACACATTTCTGGAATAATTTTCTTTTAATTTGCAAAACGATCTGCTCATCTCATCGGTCTTTTGATTATGCGGAAAACATTAGCAATTTGGCATTTCGTAGTCAAATTGCCTGAAATGTTTGTTTTCCATTTGAATGTGCCATTATGTTACACTACTCAACAAAAATTTTCATTTTTTCTAAACAAATCTGAAGTAAAAATTGTTCCATCTAAGTTGTCTTACCGAGACTTATAATTTTTGATCTCTAACCCAGGGAAATATTATTCCTGATCGGTGTATTTTTACCGATTTGAATTCCACATAAAATTGCTTTTCATTTTGCCGGGAAATGCTCAAGGGTGGGTGTTCTGATGACCGCATAGGGATCTTGAAAATAATCCCATTTCGAAATTGTTTTTATACACAGAGAAAACAGATTCATCGAGACAACCGAATTTTTTTCCAACTGAATATTTTGGTTGCAGCAACCAAATTATTTAGTTGTCCCAACCAAATGTTTTTTTGATACAATTGAAATATTTATTTGATTTCAACCGAAATTATGTTGCATTAACAAAATTTCGATTGCGACAAACAAATATGTAATATGAGTGGATCCAACCAAACCATTCGATTGGCAAAAAATTCGGTTGTTACAATATACCTGTTTTCTCTGTGTAGCACTTGAATTTGCTTGGAAGACCCATCTGAATGAGTCTGTTCCAAATAAAAAAAAGATGTATGTAGTGGTTCTCACTTTGAATTGCACAGACAAAATCTTGAACAAATAAAAATATTTTTTAAATTAAAATTCGGTTATTTGTATTTACAAATTCCATTATTGGTGGCTATTTGAAAACTATTTTGTTTTGTATTTAAAGATTTTAAATAATACAAACAGAATCTTTCGGATTACAAAGACCTGCTAAATACAAATCTGAAAGAAAAAAATTGTCTTTCAAAATATGAAGTTTTTTGACCAATTTTTAAAATATTTTTATATCTAACATACTGAATGGATTTGCTAGTTTGCCTCCTATATTTATTATTTAAAGTGTATGATTATAGTTTTAATCGCGTCTATTTAAGAGAAAAAAATATAGCAATATTGACTCATAAAGTCAAAAGCAAAAAGAAAGGCTCACAACTCGGAAAGGCGATTTAATTGACATTTTTTTTTAGATTCGTGTTAAGGAGATTAAAATACTTTAAAAAAGTTAAAGCAGAATACACTGAAAAATTCTTGTCGACTAGTGTTATAATTCTTCTGCTTAAGTATATTTGCACTCCAATTACTTCAATTGGTTTCAGATTTTTTTAAATGCATTTATTACTTGTATTGACTGGAGTGCTCTTGTTTGTTTGTAAAAACAAATCAAAAACATTTATGCGAATATTGTAAATTAATCTGTGTGAATTAATGTGCATCAGACGTCCGATTTTTATCGTTGCAGAGTGCACTGTGTCAGTTTATTTTAACCCTATTATGAAAAGGGTCGACAGAATGCGGTTAATATATATTTTGCGACATTTTTTTTTTTTTGTGGCTTAAAAGCACATTTTTGGAAAAGCAATAGAAACCCTAATATGCAACATTTTACATTTATTCGACAACGCAACAGTTTAGTTGTGTAATATAAATGCAACTTGGCGCAACGTCATTTGTTAAAGAATGACTTGACGTTTTTTGATATAATTTTGTCATAAGACAAAGTAAGTTTTCCGCCATATTGGATCCCTCATTCAGAATTTTTAAGGATTAAGGTTTGTGGTTTAGAACATTTGTCTCGATGGAGCAGAGCCAGAATAACACTTATCAAATAAAGCTTTGACTTCAGCAGTGTTTTCTCCCATTCAAAAGCAATAATAAATCAACAGACGAAATTGCTTTAAATCCATTGTTTTCAAAATCGCAAAAGTAGCGCCACTAAAACAGCTGGAACTTGCTCACTAATTAACGAATTGTCATTAAGTTTTGACCGGTATCATCTAAAGGTTGGTCGTTTTAAAAAATCATATGGATTTTTCTTCAGTGGTGCCACCTATGTGTCATTCTACGGATTTTTCAGCCGATGTTATATATTTTGTTCTTCAATTTTTAGTTACCCTATATGAAATGATAAGTCAATTGACATCAAAGGATTTATACCGTGACCGGACAGCCGAGTGTATATCACTTAATTGGCACAAAGTATTTTGCAGTGTTGGTGATTTTTCCATTCCATTTTCTTTTATTGTCTTGTATTCTTCCTTTTGTTTGGTGACTGGTTTTTTTGCGTTAGATTTGTGACAGGTTCTTTTTTGTTAGTACTGTGCCAGGTTAATCCTGTAACATGTCACAAAGCGCAATATACCGCTACCTATCACAAGCACATGTTAAAGTTAAAGTACCGCTGCCTGTCCCAATAAACCAGTCATGTGACGTGTCCTGTAACAGGACCGTTACCCATAGGGAACACACAAATATTGATCAAATTTCGATGATCCAAAACACGCATTGTCTTTTATATTATTATACGATTCAAACATTTGTTACTTGAAATTTAAATTCAAATTTGTTGCATTCCTGTATAACCAACCATTGCAACAATTTAAAGCCTCTTAACCTAAATTTATTAACCAGAAACCACCCACTAATTTATTGACAATTAGTGCATAATCCCACAATTTATATGCTGCATAAAACATAAGCATTAGTTTAGTTAGTAAGTTGTTAACACATATTTCTTTGGCAATAGAAAATAAAAATAACCCCATAAATGCATGCACACACATTTTAAATTGAACAATTTAAATAATCTTTCGTTTGTATGAATGTATGTATGTATGTATTGTATTGTATGTGTATGCACATGTAAACGACAAAGTCATTATCAAATTAACAAAAACAAAAAAAAAAAAACGAAGACAAACAGACAGACAAGTTTACCAAACCTTAGTAAACATTAGTGCTGATGAAAAAGAAATTGGGTAGTTGTATTCGATTTGTTGTACCCGACACTACAAAGTTAATTCATTAAAAATAAAATGTCTAAAATTTAACAGAAATACTTTTCAGACTTTGGGCTGAAACAATTTTGTCGATATTAATATTATTTTCGTTAAATATTAGTACGACCACAATATTTCTGCTAAATATAGTCGATATTTTAGAGTTGCTCGTTAAATACAGGGTGGACCAAATACAAGTATCGGTTTAAATCATATAAAGGGGTTTTCAACAGGGACGCTACAAAAGTAGAGCGACAGGGACAGCAAACGACGCCATATTTCTTGCCGGTCTTTTGACATTTCTCTTCAGTAAGGTTTGCCATTTCATGATGGAAATTTACGAGCCAACAACGAGTCGAAATTATTAAAATTTACTACCGAAATTCGGAGTCAGTGGCCTCAACGTTAAAAGCGCTACGTCCAATTTATGGTCGTCATAATCGTCCTAGCAGATCAACAATTGAGCGTCTAGTGGACAAATTTGAATCCAAAGGCACAGTACAAAATGTTCCCGTGCCAGTGAGACAAAGAAGTGCCCGTAGTGTCGAGAATATTGCTACCGCTGAGGCTTCAGTTGAAGAAAGCCCAAATGTGTCTCTCACACGTCGTTCTCAAGCGTTGGGCATCTCTGTGACGTCGTTGTGGCGAATTTTGTGAATAGATCTTGGCCTACATCCTTACAAGATCAAATTGAAGCAAGAACTGAAGCCGCTTGACCACCAGAATCGTCGTATGTTCGTGAATTGGGCTGAGCAACAACTGGAAAATGATTCGGATGTTCATCATTTCTGGCTGAATGGCTTCGTCAATAAACAAAATATGCGTTATTGGTCAGACAGCAATCCACACGTACTCCATTAGTCATCATGGCATCCCGAAAAAATTACGGTATGGTGCGGTTTATCGGCCGGCGGCGTCATTGGGCCGTACTTCTTCCGTGATGATCAAGACCGGCACGTTACTGTGAATGGGAATCGCTACCGTTCAATGATAACCGAGTATTTTTGGCCCCAATTGGATGATATGGACCTGGAGGACATGTGGTTCCAACAGGACGGCGTCACAAGCCACACAGCGAATGTCACAATTAATTTATTGGAAACCAAGTTTGGAGAACGTGTTATCTCACGAAATGGTCCAGTCGGTTGGCCGCCTCGGTCATGCGATTTGACGCCGATTTATGCTTGAAAACCGTCGAAAATTGGGTTCAGCGTCTGGACTTTTGTAAGCGTTCCCGTGGTAGCCATGCAAAAGAAATCGAGTTCCCTACATAATGGCATCGAACGTACTTTTACAGGAATAAAGAATTTCATTGATATCCAAAACCGTTCTTGTTTTAATTAAAAAAACTTTTGTAGCGCTCTTTTTGAAAAACCCTTTACTATTTTGACACTATTAGATTTTTTCTGTTCCCTTTACGCTTGAACAACATTGGAAAATATTGCAAACTTATTTCCAAAGTGAGTAAAGTTAGAAAATAATGGTTGACTCATTTAAGAAAAATCATAATATTAAAAAACTACATGAAAACTGCAAAGAATTCAAAGGAAAAATAAATTTAAAAAACAAAATTGTCTGAATTTCACAGTTACATCATTCTATCAAATTATTTAAAATTTTTAAAAGGTACCGAATATTCAAAAGTAACCGGATTAACCAACCACTTGTAAACAAAACCACAGCAACACTATTATGCCTTGGTTACAATTGAAGCGACAGGCTTTAATTAAAAAAAACCAGCCAGATAATTTGTACACGAAATTTAGTTTGTTTCGTTTAACACATTGACGATCACGTGCAAGTATGCTTTCCCAAGGGTTTTATCACTTATAATTATCCATGAACTGGAGTTAATATGTCCAATGGCGGTTTTTAGAGGACGGTTGCCCGTATGGAGACCTAAAAATTGGTCAACTTTTTGAGAACAAAAACCTATTATAGACAAGCAAAATATGAGACAAGAAGGCGGTCCAGGAAGTCTAGTTATTGTGAAATAACTATTATTAGGTCGCTAATTACGAATATCAAATAGAAATTAAAATGTTTTAGCAGTAAATGTATATTTGACAATGGCTTCAATGTACTTGTAAAATATTTGTCGCTTTAATTTAAACCTGACTCTTAACAGCAGCGAATAAACAACAACAAAAATTGGTATTATTGCGTGCTTGACAAGCCCTTTTCGTGGATTAAATATAATTATAAACAAAAATATGCAATAAACTAAACGCCTGTGATGATGCAACATGAAAAATTAAAAAAAAAAAACAAATGTATGGAAATTGTGTTTGAATCAAATACGCCTTATTTTCATTTGTTGATCATATAAGAAGAAAGTCAAAAGGGGGAAAAAGAAGTGTGTATGCATGCATGTACGTATCCTTCATTTTAAATTCATGCCCAATCAAAAGTTTACCATAAATTAAGTCTTAAACTTTCAGAGAAGCTTTTAAAAAGATAGCTGCCTCACAAACCAATACAAATCTTCATTAAGTCAATGTTAAACACACATTGTAAATCATGTCAAACATTTAATACTTAATAAATTACAAAAGAATATTATATATATTTTGAACAACAATTTAACAACAACATTAATAAAAAGTGTTGTTGATATATAAATATATGCATACATTTTTTTTTTTTTTCGTTTCACTTTGTATCTTGAAGTTAAGTTTGTAAAGCATGTAATAATCATATATGTTGCAACATGCAACAATTAATTTAAGACACAACAACATACAACAACCACATAAAAATGTCTATCTATAACTGAGGGTCTCCCTCCACAACACCATCATTACATTTTAACACGCACACATCAGCAGCAACAACAACAACAGCAGCAACATTCCATAAATGAATAAGTTTTCAATGGAATTTGACACCAATTGGCGTCAAAATATGCGTTAAGAAATAAACTAACATAAAACGAAAAAAAAAACATTCACTGAAAGAACAAGATAATTTGAGTTTGAACTCTTTGAACTTTGAAATATGAGTTATCAAATATTATTAAACTACATTAATAATTACTCTCGCTCCAACATGGGATACTCTTAAAGTTTTGTCGTTCTTCCACATATTTTCTACCAATTTCATGTTATCGATCGTGTCTAATCCTACTCTACTTCTAACTCTAGTTCTGTATTCTCCTTGTGTTTTTTATTGCAGTCTCAGAAAAAAATATTTTGTTTAAAAAATTAGGACATTGTATGTACGCCATGCAGTTGCGTTTTAGTCTTAGGACAGCCACATTGCGTAACAACGTAATCCACGTATATTCCATTTGATTTACTTATTGAGTTATTTTAGAATTATAGCACAAAACCATACAACACCAGGCATCAATTGAACCAAACACTAACCTGCGGGAAAAGGACCTATCCCAGAATACGTCAAGTGATCGGTTCATTGTAATAGGGAGAGGGAAAAGGACCGGTCGCTTTAACACGGGCTTTTCCTAGGAGGGGTCAAATGCACTCTGTAACATGTCACAGAACTGGTCTAAAAGAACATGTCACACAACTAACTGCATTACATATCACACAGCTAACGCAAAAGAACATGACATGACTTTTAAACCGGTCACGTAGTAGGTACTTTAGGAATCGGTCCTATTTTCACATATCTCGTGATTTGTATTTTCGGAACCGGTCCAGATTTCACCTATCACAGGACAGGTGCAAAATTCTCATGGAAAATTGCTATAAAAGAGAGCGCATTTGCCAGCAAAGCCGTGAAGGAAATTTTGCAAAAAATGTGATAACAAATTATCTTTAAATTTATAACAAATAAGTAAAATAATTTAATTTTGATAACATATCATAATAATCGTATGCAGCAATCCCCAAAAATATCAGGATAAATTATTTAGAACGGTTCCGCTATATTAGATATTTTGAATATCCGATATTAGATTCTTATTGGGCGACCAAAAAAAATTCCCCAACAAATAATTTTATTTGAATTCAATCACATTTAAAAAAATTATTCATAATTTTAAATTTTTAAAATCTACACATCAGATTATCCCACCATATTGAAACTACCATTTTGAATTTTATATGTTAAATGTCAGATTAATATTTTGAGAAGCCAAAACAAACCCATAACTTACAAATTCTGACACTCGTTCGGCCACTCGTTAAATTTTGAAGGTAATTTTTAGAGTGCAGTTACTTCCAAAGAGCAGAGAAGCGTACTTTCATTTAACAATACTCTTTTCTATCCATATACAAAGTTACAAGGTGGCAGTTAGAGTCCTAATGTGCAACGTTAGATTGTCACCAGAAAATATGAATGTAGTTTTCTGTCTTTTTTTGGAGTAAACCAAAAAAAATATATATATATTTTCCACCATTTTTTGTTGTTGCAGTTTTACCGTAATTTTTAATTTTGACATTGTTTATATTCTCTGGTTATCAATAAGAGATGAATCTTAAAAGCTTTTTTACAGACAGTTAACTCCCGTTCGAACCACAAAACTTCGGAAGTACCCCATTAACATACTATATATAGGGCAAAGTGTTGTACTTGGAAACGTTTCAGTTTTCTCTATCGTTAAAGACACTTTTACACTTACACTTTTTGAATCATTTTTAAATTTAAATCAATCCAACTCTGTTAAATATATTTTTTTTTTTTTTTGAAAGAAATTTATTTCTTTATTGAATATTTTTTTCTAAACTCAATTGAATATACACAAAACATTGTAACATTTATTGTAGTATTTATTTGCAGAATTTTTTTATAAAAAAAAATTTATAAAACAAAAACTTATGTTATTTTGTGTATATTAAATAGGGTTTAGAAAAATATTCAAGAGTTAAGAAAAAATTTGTTTTCGAAAAAAAATATTTCGAAAAATTGTATTTAACAGAGTTGAATTGATTTAAATTCAAAAATTATCACAAAAGTATATAAATATGGTTTTATGATACTTTAGTATTGAAATTTTAAATCGCGAATACCAGCGCCAACTTTGAAAAAACGGCTTTCACCACTGAATTCAGCGTATATGAATTAGCTTTGCCTGTAGTGTGCTAAGCTTGTTAAAATTTGCGACCAGCAAGGTGTTATCAGCATTTATATTGAATGACACAAGTATACATTTTAAATCTCTGTTTTATATATTGTTACGAGATATAAACTGCTTGAAACGATTTTATAAATTTTTCAAATTTTGAGATTATTATCAGAATATTTGACTTTGCATGTATGTATCTACAAAAACAAACGTATTTTACATACAACAAAAGAAAGCCGGTTATTCGAAACGTTTCTAGGAACAACTCATCTCCCTACTATTTCAAGTTAATTCATATTGTTCAAAAGAATCGAATTGAAATCTAGTGGTATAATTAAATAAAACAAAAACAATTATATAATTAAATTTTTTATTAGTTTTACTAATTTTCTAATAATTATTTATTTAACCACAAAAAATAACAAACTATTGATGAAATAATTTTGTTGTTGATTTAATAGATTTTCTAGTAAAAGTGAAACCCCTGCGCAATCATTATTAAACAGCACAGTTTGGAATTAATTTGATATATATTTTTTTTTTGTTTTGTTGTTTTAAGGTATTTGATACCGCATCCAAAATATTTATTCAATCAATCGTTTGTTCATTCATTCATTTATCCATTCATTCATTCAAATGCATAAGGAGTGATAAAGTTGCTTATTTTGCATTTGACATAATGTTAATGCGGGTCTCATCAATCATGTTGTTTATTTTTTGTATTATTTTCAACATCGAAATGAAAATGTAATTTTTGTCATTGTTGTTATTGTTGAGTTATTTATATTGAGTGATTGGGAGGTTGGTCAGTACCATAAAAGTAAACTCAATCATTCAATCAATACAGCTCAAAAGCAATTTTTAATTTTTCAAAAAGGTGCACGGGTAATAAGGTGGGTGATGTTGTAATAAAAAAAACTCATTTTTTTTGGTGCAGATTCACAAGATTAACTTAATCAAACTTAAATAAAGATCTGTAAAAATGTTTTCACTTTAATTAACAATACAACAATACTTTATTGTAATTGTTTTTACAATATTTACCGAGTTTTTTTTTATTTCAATAAACTTATAACCGAGCCCATGAGGCCATATATGGTTGAAAAGACAACTTGTATGTTTCTGCAATCAACCAATAGATGGCATAATTTATATATTCGTGATGTTAACCAAACCGCAAACTATAAAAGAAAGTCTATGAATTACATCGTAAAGATAATGGCCCAGCAAAAACATGGTAATGACAGGTCATTACTGTGTAGGTTACCATGTAATGATAGGTCGTTACCTTTAAATTTTTGAATGCATAAAGTAGACATTTTAAATACTTTTTTCTACAAATTCAAATACAAATTTTTCTTATCGATTTCTTTAAGTAGGAAAATTTTATTTTTGTAAGATTTTACTAAGAGTAACTATTTACTTTACTATTATAAATAACTACTTATTTCTTCACTATAAGTAACCATGTTCGTAATTCCTTATTCTCACTTTTTGTAAGCGAGAGGGTAATGACCACCCATGAATTTTGGGACATTGCGAACAAATGTAATTAAGCGTGTAAATAGTCTGGTAACTAGTGAAACCCTCGGTAATGTCTGTTTTTGTTGTAGTTGGGCATCTTAAATGAGAGACTTTTTACCTGTTTAGGAACATAATGTTCTTACTCTATGCCAACGACGTAGTAATTGTTGCAGATGAAATTCATCAAAGGCAAAGAAACTCAAACTGGCGGTAAACGCGCAAAATGGTTAACGGAAAGCAGCTAAATATTGCAAAAGAGTTTAATTACCTAGGAGTAATATTCACTCTGAAACTAAAATTTATTAAACATCCTATAAACTGAAATACTCGAGTCAAAAATGCTTTAAATACCTATATTCTTGATGAATGCGAAGAAGGCAATTGGAGAAACTAGCTAAACTTTTTAAAATGTGCTTTAAAATACAGAAACTTTATTATAATAAATGAATACAATTAATTAAGCCGACAGACGTTTAAACTCAACATTGTTGTTAATTAAATCTTTAATTTTTTAAAGAAATTCATCCTTTAAAAAAGGGGTTTTTGGAAATTTATTTAGGGAGTGACAAAAAGGGGAGAGCTTTTCCTCTGAGAAAACATTTTAATCTAAAATTTTAAAGTAAAACAAATTTATTTAGAAAAAATAATTCAGCTCTCTTCTAAATAAAGCGTGTTTTTTAAGACTGGCACAACTTTGAGTTGGCATCACTGCTTTATTTGACAACTCATTTAACAGCTGATAGTTGCTTTTTGTTTAATTTGCTTTGAAATTTCATTATAAATCGACTTACGCGTGCAAATTGTTGAAATTTTTAATCAAAATAATTGTTATATTCGTCAAACTCATCCTGCACTTCTTCCATTTTATGGCGTACATAATCGTCCTTCAGAGCGGCTAATTCGAAGAACAATAGATGATTTTAGGACCACATTTACTGTTACTGATAATGAGTGCTTTCAGTACGAAGTATCGTACTTTTAAGTTACTACAATTTGTATATTATTCTTCAATATTTACCGTCGCAGCACAATTTAAAAAAAAAATATCACCACCTTTAAAAGTTTAAAAGCCCTTGTCGTGAATACTTTTACTAGAATTTATTTTATTTCAGTAATTACATAAATGAACAATGAAAGTGTTAAATTTTACACATTTACTTTTCTTTAAAATTACAACTCAACTACTACAGTAGAATTATTAACTATTTTTGAAAGAATCTCTGTAACATCTGACATGTGGCAAATGTCAAGCAAAAAATACAAATAACTCCATGTTCGTTGAAGACTCCAAATGTTGTTGCTCGTAAACAATTCTTAAGGGTTTAAGTACAAATTTTATGAGAGTGAAATGTCACTGGAATGACTGCATGTGCAATATCTTATACTCGTATGTTGGTAGTGTTTAAATAAACACTTTTGACCACTGTGTCTACACATTCATTATTTTCTTTTCCATTTACCGCAGAATAAAATGAGGTGTAAGCATCACTATGGTTCG
This sequence comes from Eustalomyia histrio, assembly GCA_949748255.1. Taxonomy (NCBI): domain Eukaryota; kingdom Metazoa; phylum Arthropoda; class Insecta; order Diptera; family Anthomyiidae; genus Eustalomyia; species Eustalomyia histrio. Next base: position 895,619 of record OX456526.1, read on the forward strand.
AGCCATCTGCAAAAATGCTTTAGATACATTTATGTCTTTTTTATGTTCACTCGTCCATCAGTCAGTCCGTCCGTCTGTCCGTCAGTCTGCCCCGACTGTAGTAACATAGAACAAGTTTATAAAATGACAAATGCATGTAGTAATTGCTTTTTATGTGTCTTTATAATCATGCTGCTGCTGGTGGTCTCTTTTTCCGTTTGTTGTTGTATGCTGCTAACAATAACGTTAACGAACCATGAAATGAATTTTTTTTTAATAGTGTTGCCACCAAACCGCAATTTAACTTTAACCGCAAAAACAAGCTAATAGCACGTATGATTGCATATCTTATCATTTCCATACTATGTATGTTAATTAACAATTTTAATCAATAACATTAGTTAATAAAATAAAATATGAACAAAATAGTTGTAATAAAAAATGAATCAGGAAGATTGGATCATTAAAATTGGAGGAATTTTTACAGCAGGAAAATAACACTGTAAAACAATTTAAAAAAAAAATTAATATCCTGTTGGGTTTTGTGACGGTTTTTAATATGGTCAGTTTTTTTGGATCACGTCAGGTTTGTTTGATAAAGGTGGGGGGGGGGGGGTGGCAAGTCCTAGCCCCTACTTTTAACTAAATTAATATTTCCCATATAGGGAGGGTTTGAAAGGATTAATATATGTACGTATATGATCGACCCCTATTACTTTTTCGTGGGGAATCTTTTTTCCTTTGGGACCTATCCCCTCCGGACCATATGCCATGGACTTTCTTTAACACATATTTGATTTTCTAGGTGTTTTTTGCCTTTCAAGTATTCTACTTGATGAAAATAAACTTTTCCCATTTTGTCAAAATAGCAAAAGTTGGTTCACAAAATCGATATAAAAAAAATACAACCGAATGGTGTATTTTCCTAAAATTTTCAAAAAAAAAAATACTTTGTTATAAATTCTTAGTGCTTTTTAATACACTGCCGGACAAAATGAAGTATAAAATCGTAAAATAGTGTTATTTTCAGCAAAACTTAAACTGTTAAAATTTGAATAAATTTACTTGAAAATACTAAGCAGGCACCATTTATTAATAACAGAGATTCACAGATAAAATATTTTACATTTGTTTTTGAAATTTGTCTACATTTGATCAGATCTTTAAGTAATGTATAGATAAAAAAAAATTAATTAAATTTTCTTTTGAATCGCATAGAAATCCTTTTTTTTTTCGGTCGCAGATTTAAAATTATCGGGGGTTAAACTTAAAAATAAAATCATATTATTTTACCATGAAATATTACAATTTTATTTAAAAAAAAACTGATTTATTTTTATTTTTACCATTTTTTATAATTTCGTAAATTCTTTTTTGACAAAAAATTGTGCCTTCTTTCGTCCCTTTTTACAAAATGTCGATTTGAGCGTAGTCATAAAAACTAAAAGCGGACAAATTATGTATCAAATTATAGGTATTTAAGAGATCTGTATATACAATTTAAAATATGTTGAATTATGTCTTAAATTTCGTGAAATTTAACAAAATATCACATTTTGGATATTTTGAACTTTTAAATAGATCTCTTAAATAAATACCTTTAATTTGATACCCAATTTATCCGATTTTGTTTTTATTACTATGCACAAAAAGATATTTTGAAAAAAATGTCGGAAAAAGGACAAAGTTTTTTAATCCATGACATAAATTTTCGTTTTATCATATCCATGTCCATGAATACTGACCATTTAGTCATTATATGCAAAATTATGAAATTTGTATGCTTGATTCAATTGTCGATAGTTGTGTGTCCTACGACTCAATTTCAATTTAAGTGTTTCTCATTCCCAATTTAAAATGAAGCTGCCAAAGAAGCAATAAAAGCATCACTACTATGGCAAAGGCATCACTTCTTTTCTAATGGTTTCATCGATGGATTTAAAACTAGCGTGTCATAGGATGGAAGTATTCAACTGTAGCTACCAGCATTACTCATACTTTACTCTAAGGAAGCAATAATAATACAATGATTAGGTGTTCTGATGCATGAGTGGAAAATGTTCATATACTTTGTAGTATTTAAGTTTTGATGAAAATTTAATTCATAAGAATGCAGAAAAATAAGTTTAAAGAAGCGAAATTTATGCATTGATATACAAATACTCTTTATTAAAACAAATAAATAACAATTTTAAATGAACAATTTTAAATAATTTTTGCACAATTTTAATACATTTTTGGGCAATTTGAAATAACTTTTACACAATTTAAAAATTATTTTGATAAATTCTGAATTAAAACTAAAAAAGGTGCAAAAATGCACAGATTGCGTCGTCAAAAAAATATTTAAGGCTGATGCAAATGACAGGCCAGCAAGTTTCAATTAAAGTTTAAAAAAATCAGTTTTTCTTGATATTTCAAAACTTTTATATAAATTGCAAAACTGCATAAATTCTAACCCTTATGAAATTTAAACTAAAATATAAAAAACGATTTAATAAAAAATATAAAAAATTTCATCAGAAATGCTTGAGATTTAAAAAATATACGATGTACTATAACTAATGCTTTAGAAGTAATGAATAATGATTTTTTAAGATATGCATCGGGTTTACATCCAGATCACTGCATTTGAAATATGAACACATGAATTCTTTTGGAAGTGCCTTAGAATAACACCAAAAAATCATAAAAGAATGTCAACTGAAGTTTAGGAAGCAATGAAAGAAGTTATAATCACAGAATGACTACCAGTTTTTTTTGCGGGTAGTTTTTAAGATGCTAGTCTGAAAGGATAATATTAAATAAATAAATAAATATTATTTATATAACCTGAAAGACAATTTTATAAGCTTAATCTCGTGTATATATCATATTTAAATCTGATCAACATTTTCCTATTTTGTGGATGAATTCCCATTTGAAGTCAATTTTAACGGTTTTTACTTTAAATGGCCCGCCCAATAGAAGAAAAGGGGCGGAATATTTAAACGAACATTACACTTTTAATATGTGGGCTTCTTTAATTAATGAATGGTGTCATTTACATGTTTTCAGTTCAATTTGACAAATTTTGAACAGTTTACATTATGAACCGATTTATACTTTATACAGTTTTACCCTTTATTTTGTCCGATAGTGTAATTTTGAATAGACTTATTGACTTGCCCTTTTTATTGAATAATAACCTAGACCGATAATATTTTGAAATGGTTTAAAGTAGGTTTGGCAGACAATACTGTTATCGATTCAAAACCCTTTCAGCTGACTACCGTCCGTTACCCTTAAAATATGAGATAGCGTTTCCCTTAAAATATTGTTACCGATATAATAGTTAACACCGTTATCCTACCGATAACTGCATCGTTTCGGTGACAATTCATGGTTTGAGCGAATGTAATTCTATATTTAAACGTCTCGCTTGAATAAGTGTACACAATCCAGTTCCAGAACTTTAGAGGGGAAGAGAAAAAATTGAGAAACATTTTTAATTGTTTTTGATGACAATTCCACAACACGGGTCTAATTGTTCCCGTGAAAATTTCATTCGCATGTATTTGAATTTTTCAATATATTTTTGTTTTTTTGTTAGATACTAGAATAAATTATTTGCAATTTCAAAGGGGATTTTCATAATATTTTAAGTAATTTTGTGCAGTGTTTAAAAAATTTATATGTTTCAATTTAACAAGATTTGTGATACGCGAAAATGCACTTTTTGAAAAATTCATGGGTGAACGGAGTCATGGCCGTAATGTCTTATTATTCAAAAGTTTTTGCTTATACCCTTATACCCTTTTTTGAGCAAAACATTAATTTATTAAAATCTTAAGGGCAATTTTCTAACTTTTTAGCCACAAAAATAGGCGGTCTCATGTAAATTTTAATAGGGTCATATATATTCTGTGTAAAATCTATTTTTCTGTACACGAACATAGCATGCAATGTATTCATGGTACAACATGAATTGCCCAAATGTTTATTATTATCATACATTTCCAATTTGTATTTTTAAATAGATATTCACTTATTGTAACTAATTTGAATGTAAATATTTATATTACATATGCATACTTACGTAGTAAGAAAAAACACCTTCACATTATCTTTACAGACACACGATTAAACATATCTGTGTAAACAATAGCATACAATTTAGTAGTAACCCAACAAAACTTAAAACCAGGTAATGGGAAATAGAATAAGAAACCAAAATTGGAAGTATTTACACTTTGGTCAAATAGCACATTATTTTTTATAAGGTTGGGTGTCATTGAAGATACAAAGGTAATGAAGTAAATACTTGTAGAGAGTTGAATAAGTCGTTACACATTTAGACATTGGCTACATGTAGAGTTAAATTATGGCATTGCCAGTAATGGCCTTTAAAATTTAATTTATTAGATTTTTCAGAAAAAAAGAAAATAAAATTACAAGACCTAAATAGCTTTTCATATCTTTAGTTCAACAAAATAATGTAAAAATACGTTATTCTGAAGCCAATTTTTTTAAATTGATCAACATTTGAAAAAATTCTAATTTCTAAAATGGATTTTTATAGCCGATATAATCAACTTTTACACCCCGTAAATCTCCCCGTATATCAAGTTATATCAACTTGTATATAATTATATATAACTTGAATAAATACGATGAACCATTTTTTGGATCAAATTATATCAGATAAGATCTCACGGGATCCTATGAGATCTGATTATATCTGCGATTTTTCGGATCAAATAAAATAAGAAGTGATATGGAATTATATATACGATTTTATCGATGGCTTAATATAAAAAGGCCCTAACTCGATTTTTTGTTACTTAATAGGAGAAGGAAAAAACTTAATAAAATCCGAAAATGTGTTACCTCTTTTTATTAAAACTTGCATTAAAACTTTTTTTGTATTTAAAATTTTACGTATTTTATTAAGTTATTTCCTTCTCCTGTCAAGTAACAAAAAATCGAGTTAGGGCCTTTTTATATTAAGCCATCGATATATAAGTATATCGTAACATTTTTAATGGAACATTTTCTGTGTATAAGAATTGAATTTATAACCAAGCAAAATATTTTATTACCCGGTAATGAGATTTGTACCTTTATTTTAACAAGGACATGTCTATCGAGGTAACTTGTTATTCTTTACTTAAAAGTGGGTATCTGAAGTAATGCAAACGTAAGGTGTAAGGATTTGACGTATTACCAGGTAATTAGTTAGCATACCAGGTACTAAATACCAACATATTACCAAGGTTTTGCTGATAAGGTCTAAGTAATGCAATTAGTTTATCGGACTTCTGATAAGTATTTATTTATAACACTATCTGTAACTCATTATTTTTAGTATCATAAAAAATTAATAAATAATACAATAGCGGCAAGGAATTATTTTTAGATTTCTTGTAAGTAGTAATATAATGAAATATTAATACCTTGCTGTGTTTTGGCTTCTTAATAAGTACTAAAGTATGTGCAATCAATTACCAAGGTTTTGCTGGGAAATTAAGAGAAGAACATAAATTTTTATTGATGCAGTAAAAATGCAACAAATGTTTTTTTTTTTTTTAACTTAGCACGCTGGTTTATCTTCACCTTCACACCTAACGGAAAATAAATTTCGAAATATTTAATGTACTGAGTTTTATAAAAGTACGACTGCATTATTTATAATATTAAAGAACTTTTAACAGCATCCAATATGAAAATTGGGTCTTACTATGACATACATACGAGTGCACATTTATCTGTCATATAGATACATATTTAACCGTGTACCTATCTATGTAACATATTCATGTGTTTAAACAGATAGACAGACAGATAGTTACTTTCAAAAAATGGGCTTAAAAGTAATAAAACCAAATGACAACAGTCAAACAGCCAACAAGCAATAACAAACAATTATTTCTGTTCATACAGTTCATATTAATAAACCAAACAGACATTAAATTACTCCCCACATTCTCATACTATAGAATCTCGTTTGTCGCAACTAGACGACACTGGGTATATTATCGAAAAATAATAAATTATTTATCGCTTTAAGGTACATTGATGATTTTAAGAAAAGGCACGCACCCCGAACCATATGCAAGAGTGGTATCGTTGGAAAAGGATTTTTGAGGGCTTTTTCACTCGTACCTTTTTGTAAATTGACTAGAAATTTAAATCGTCCGATTTATTTCAAAATAATTATAAATAATTCAACGCCCATATTCGTTTGCCAAAATAACTGGGTTCTACTGTATTCGTGGTTATAATTTCAACGTGTGGTACAAGACATATAAAAAAAAACATATATAAATATGTATGTGGGATAGAAGAGGGAGCCACTTTTTAAATTGTTTTTTTTTTTTAATTATTCTTTATACTTTCTAATTTTTATGATTTTCAAAACAACCTAAACGGCCAAGGGAAAATTCGCAGATTAGATATTGCACATTTTCCATGCTGTAAATATAACTTTTTTATATAATTGTATAGATGGATATCATTAGTTCTAATTTCAAAAGTTATTTTCATTTTTAATTGACCGAAAGAAAGGCTCACCACCTAGGTCCATTTGATCAATAATTTCATCGTTGGAGCTAAATCTCTTTCCACCGCGCCATTTCTCTAGGCTTGGAAATAGGAAAAAAAGTCACTGGGGGCTAAACCCGGAGAATAAGGCGAATGAGGGGGCAATTTGTAGCCCAATTCATGGAATTTTGCCAATCCTTTGGAGTTGTCACACGATTACGTTTGTGGTCAATTGAGAGCAAACGCGGCACCCATCTTGCAGACAGCTTTCTTAAATTCAACTGATCATTTAAAATCGCAACCACACTGCCATATTTAATGCCTATGGCATCAACAATCTCACGCACTTTTACTCTTCGATCGCCCAACATCGTGGATTTTTTCGACATTTTCGGTTGTATTGACCTCAATTGGACGTCCAGAACGTTCAGCGTCATTTGTACTTGTGCGACCACAACGAAAGTCAGTAAACCACTTTTTTACCATTGAAATCAATGGTGCAGAGTCCCCAAAGTATTTATCAATATTTTCCTTGGTTTGATTGACGGTTTTTTTTTCGCAAAAAAATAATGTTTAATGAGCACTGGAAGTTCACTTTTTTTCATTTCAAAAAAAATCCACGCAAAGTAAATGACGGAACTTGCTCAAAATTTGATAATAGTCTATTAAAAGGGGGTACTTGATGGGAGCAGTGTTGCATTTCATATAACTACGAGGGAAGTTCGAAAAGTCACTGACTTATTGATCCGCCCTCGCAAGACGTAAGACGTCGAAACGAAATATGAAAAAAATCTAGAAAACATTACTAAATAAATAAAAAATGAACGTTAAACTAAAAGAATACTATAGAGATTTTACCGTAGGGTTCGGTAACTGAGAGAGATAAATTGAGAAAATTTTCCTGATTTCAAGGCAAATTTTTCCCCTTTTTGCGTAAATTTGAGCAAAATTTCCCAAATTTTAAAACCTTGTTTAAAACCAATTGGGAAATCTAAAAAAACAATTGGACTTGCAGCAAAATCAATTGGAATTGCAAAAATAAAATAATAGAAATTTTTTTAGGACATTGGTGGAGGGTATTCAAAGATTCGGCACAGCCAAATTTAAGCATTTTTTTACTTGTTTTAAATTATAATTGTGTATTTTTTGACATTATTTTTGTAATTTTGTATTTTTTGTAAGCAATTATTTTTTATAACAATTTTCTTTCACACTTTTTTTTTATTACTCTAACATTTTTCACTTATTTTTTTTATCTTGCTGTCGACAATGCTGCCACTCTAATTATATGTTGTAATTATGATTAATATACAACTAAAATATTACTCATTCAACACTTATGATAGAAACATAATTACCATTATATTGTGTAAAAGAATTCTCTAATTAGATCAGATTTTAATCTTAAACATTTAAACAGAGCAGTTTTAAAAAAAAGTATTTGTTCCTCAAGGGTTAACACCTTTGTAAACAGGTAATGCAGACGAGGAATTCCAAGTGTATATTTACTTTTAAAACAAATATTTTTATGCCCATATTTAGTAAATTTTTAAATTATTTCTTAAATTAATTTTACGCACTTTCAAAGTACAATTTTCTACTATAAGTTGAGTAAATTTCAACAAATAGGCAAGTACATAGAATGCAAATAATAATTTTTGACAAAATTGAGTAACTTTAAAGGAAGTGTGTGATTTTTTGCAAAAATATCATATAAAAACAGATGCAAACCGAAAGTTGTTGACTTATCGCAAAAATCCTATGTCTTTATCTGCGTTATTAGAGTTGTTAATACCGAAGAATCCATCAAAACCTTTTTGGATTAAATCGCAAGATGATTTTATAATTATTGTTAAAATAATTTTAAGTCGGCCAATTTGTGATAAATTCTGTAATATTGTAGTAGAATTATTTTTGTGTAAGCATAATTTAATAATTAAAAAATACAATAAGTTTTTTCTTAAGTTTTTCACATACGCAGGTGTTAGCCCTAAAACAAATTTATAAAAAAAATCCTTAGTATGTAATAGAAAGCATCTGTCAACGTATGCATGTGAATAATGTATGTATGTATTCGTAGGTCTCTCAGGCATAAAACAAGCCGCTAGCTCGTACACAGCACGTGACTGCGATTGTAGCTGTCAAATGAGACACTTGTATATGTGTAATATACACATAACTTTGTACGTATTGTCAAAATTGTGGCAATGTAATTCAATAATCAAAAAATCAAATTACTACGAGTAAAGAACATAAAGTTAAACATGAGTAGATAGCGGTTGATAAAAATAAAAGTGTACAAAAATGTGTGTATGAGAGCGAACGTGTTACGAACGCACTTTGACATTACGCACATACTAAACAACTGATGTGCGCCCAATAGGGTGGAGCGATCACTAAATGTAATGTAAAAATTATTAGTAAGTTTCAGTTTAATTTGAGGTAATCTTTAACTTGTATATTTATTTATTATATTTTTTATTTCCCAAAATTAATCATTACAAGCATAATATTTGTTAAGATCTTTTTTATACATTAATGAATTACTGTTTACTGGTAGTTTATTCCAAAGACGAGTTACAGCAACAAATAATTGGCATGTTGACGAGAGGTCATTAAATTTAGAGGACTTAATTAGCTTTCCTCTCTCCGATCTTGCATATTCAATAGCATATCTACTCAGACCAATAACATATATCAATATATTGTTATAAGCAACATTAAATTTTCACTTAATAATTGAAAGTAATTCGTATTGAGTGTAATGGTTTTTAAGGGTGTAAAGGGCTGTGTTACCCAAACGCTAAGTAGCATGGCATAGTGATTTCCGACGAGACTTCGCTAAGTAAGAGTATCATTAAAAATAATACCCAGTTTTTTAATTGATGCGACAAGCACAATTTTCTCACCATTTCTCATATTTCCAATTCACGCGTGAGTTCCTGTGAATTATTATGCATTTGGATTTCTTCGGGTTGAGACAAAGACCATCGTTGTATCCTATTTAAGTCCATGATAAGTTTATGTAGTGGTTCATTAAGGAGGGAGCAATTCATGGATTTTCGCCATCGAATCTGCCATTTTCTCATCAATGCTCAAATCCGCAAATCACGCGGTAGTCTGCTATCAATTCCTGTCAAACACAAATTTAATGACGCAGCTGGTTCAAATATCAACAGGAATCAACTGACAGATGCCTGTTGACATGAGCAGTGTTGTCCTTTCCGTTAAGAGGCGGAAAACTCAAAAAATCAATAAATTGCATACAATCAGAAAAAAAGAGGCCCCAGAATTGAGGCTTTTTGAAAAAGTTTAAGATTGTCAAATGTAAAGGGGAAATTGAAGCAGAAATACTTTTCAGCTGAAAATTCACAATACGTTACATTTCTCGCCTTTGTCGAAATTCAATAAATTCCATTTTGTGATCCGCCCTAATAAACATGTATATACGTAGATCCAACTAGAGTACTACTCATCATGTACATAAAGGTTTAATGTCCATTGGTTACTCTGATGGATTTATGTTCTGAAGACATGGTTATTCATGCCGTTTTAACACTTTGCATTTCATATCGCTATCATTGAACATTTGAAAATGGTGATAGAATATTTAATTAAATTCTTTTCTACTTTTGTTGTTGTGTTGAAAACCATATTTATGAACAAAAAAAATATAATTTTATGTGAAATGGAATTTACATATTTATGTATGTTAAAATTTAATTTTAATGCGACTTTAATATCCGCTTAAATAATTATTGTATTTTTCATATTTAATGTTTTTCCCCCATTTTTAGCTTTAATTGTGGCTTTAATAGTGTTTCTAATTATTCGATATTGCCGGTTAATCGGTTACGTCATTATTTGAAAAATTAAGAAAATTGATTAATCGGTTATTCGTTTAGATTAATCGGAAAAGTTGGCGATAAATCGTTTAATGCAAAATAAATGTGTTTCTTCGACAATAAGAACACAAAGAGTTGCTTTTTGCTGAAATATCAAGTTAAGTCTATTGCGTTGGTTTCTAAAGTGTTTGTTTAGGACAATTAAAAGCATCCTGAGATTTTGTAAAGAATCATGCCTTATAATCATGAGTTTTTTTCAGAGGAATTTGACGAAAGAAAATATTACCAAAGAAAATATCAGACATGTTCAGTGGAAGTAAACTCTTAAAAAACGCAGTGTAGATAGTGTTTTACCGAAGTGGGACATTTTGTCGATAAAATTGATTTTTATTTTCTTTATATTATTTATTTTCTTTATATTACACTGTCCAGAATAAAAAAAAAAACAATACCTACCCAGCAAAAAAACTGGTAGTCATTCTGTGACTATAACTTCTTTCATTGCTTCCTAAACTTCAGTTGATATTCTTTTATGATTTTTTGGTGTTATTCTAAGGCACTTCCAAAAGCATTCATGTGTTCATATTTCAAATGCAGTGATTTGGATATAAATCCGATGCATATCTTAAAATATCACTCTTCATTACTTCTAAAGCATAAGTTATAGTATATACGATATTTTTGTGAATCTTATTTTTTCAAATTGAGAAAACAGTTCTGATGAACTTTTTTAATTTTTTTAATAAATCATTTTTTATATTTTAATTTAAAATTTCATGAGGGTTAGAATTAATGCAGTTTTGCAATTTTTAAAAAAGTTTTGAAAAATCAAGAAAAACTGATTTTTTTTACCTTTAATTGAAACTAGCTGACCTGTCATTTGCATTTTTTCAGCCTTAAATATTTATGAGGACGCAATCTGTGCATTTTTGCATTATGTTTATTATTTAACACTACACCATTTCCAGTTTTAATTCAGAATTTACCAAAATAATTTTAAAATGGTGTAAAAATTATTTCAAATTGCCCAAAAATGTTTTAGAATTGTGCAAAAATTATTTAAAATTGTTCAAAAATATTTTAAAATTGTCTAAAAGTATTTCAAAATTATACAACCAGTTTTTAAATTATCCAAAAATATTTTAAAATTTGTCTAAAAATTCATTAAAATTTTTGAAAAACGTTTCAAAAATGTTTTTTCCTAATGCAGAATTATTTATTTGTTTTAATAAAGAGTATTTGTATATCAATGCATAAATTTCGCTTCTTTAAACTTATTTTTTCTGCATTCTTATGAAATAAATTTTCATCAAAACTTAAATACTACAAATTATATGAACATTTTCCACTCATGCATCAGAATACCTAATCATTGTATTATTATTGCTTCCTTAGAGTAAAGTATGAGTAATGCTAGTAGCTTCATTTGAATATTTTCATCCTATGACACGCTAGTTTTAAATCCATCGATGAAACCATTAGAAAAGAAGTGATGCCTTTGCCATAGTAGTGATGCTTTTATTGCTTCTTTGGCAGCTTCATTTTTGCTGGGTAATTAAACAAGAGCTGCCTTCAAAAAAAATACAATAAAAAATTCTTAAAAATATGGTATGAATAGTTTTTCGAAATTCAGAAAGTTTGATAAAACTGGCACTGTTTCCTGACTCTTTCACTACCTGGTTTAAGCTTTAGAGTTAAAGAGATTATCTATTATAAAAGATATAAAAATAGCGCATATTCCTGATAAGTCCTCGCCGCTTTTTCTGTGTTTTTGCAATTAAAAATTTATATAAGCGAATTCTTAAATATTTTTGACTAAACAACTTAATTCTACTGAAGTTCCTACTCCATCAAAATTTGTTGATAAATCAAATTAGAAACAAAATTCCATTTTATTTTTTAGTTCTTATAATTTTTTTCATAGAATTTTAAATGAAACTCTTTTTTAGAAAATACATTTTACGAATTTTAAGCAATTTTATATTATTATTTTATAACATAAGTAACGTCATAGTGCTTGTTAGGAATATACAACCTAGTGACGTCTTTCATTGCTAAGGAGAAAAGTATATTTTTTAATAGGTTATTTGCTTATAGGCTCTGGCTTTTCTAAAACTATACGGAGGTTGAAAGCTCTATTTAATTTTTTTTTTTGGATATTAAAATATAATTTTATATTATTTAAAATTTATTTTTTAAAGGAACTGAAATGAAAATGAAAATTGTCTATAATATTTCCGTCGATTTGAAAAGAATTTGATTATATTTTAGTTTATGTTTTTTTTACCATTTTTTTTTGCCAAAGTTAAGAAAATGAAAAATTAATATTAAAAATTTACCCAGTTAATCGACATTCGGGTTGAGTTTTAAATTATTCGTTTCGACATTAACCGAAATAGAGGCGATTAATCGAGGAATCGGTTAATCGATTAACCGAATCGGAAACACTAGGTTTTATGGAGGTCATTGTTTTTGTTTTGACTTTTTAATTTTTGTTCATGTAAACGTTTTGTTAATGTTAATATTATTTCAATTGTTAACCATTCCTTAAATATTGTATTTTTTTATTGTAAATAAATGGCTTACTTGAATTGTTTCTATGTGTTTTTTTGGGCTTTGTTTAAATAAAAAATCTATGTTGCCGAAAAGAAAAACAAACCTTTTGTTAAAACTACCACCAACTACATGTTTGAAACCTGGCAAAACATTTACCTATTGATGTTATTCTTAAATGCCAAGGTAAACCATAATAAAATTTGGCCAACAACTAATTACAATAATGGTTTTCACTTAAAGGGGAATGTCTTCTAGGACGAAACTGTGATAAAAAGCTTTTTAATAATTTGCTATCTATCAAAAAATCTAATATTTTTAAGTTATTTTTTTTTGCACCTCAAATTTACAAAACACAAATTGAAAAAATCTTAACTTAGGGGGTTATCCTTAATTAAAAGAAGACTCATCTTATGTTAAAACACGTTTCTATACAAACTTTCAGATGCATAAGTTCGATACAAATGCACAGATGTTATGGTTTTCGCGTTGGACTGTTACACAGAAGGTTGCAGTTTCGATACTTAGCTTTAACCCTTTCGCAAACTTAACATCGCAACAATTGTTCTAAGTTTTATCATCTCGCGCAATTACAGTGTTGCCATATTTGAAGTCCTTCATATTTCACCACTTTTTATCTCTCCTCTATGCCCTTTCCAAAGAAAGCAACACATTAATTACGAGCAAAGTTTCAATAAAAATTGTTAATTGAACTCGTTCTTTAAAATTTTTCATAGAATCTATGAAACAGGTTTCATTAAGGTCAATGTTTATGAAAAGCTACATAGAATTAATGAAATTATTCTTGTGAAAAGTGAATAAATAAAGCAATCTACAAAAATACATATATAAAAAATTGTTGCAAGTGTGTTGTGACTTTATAACTCACGAACGGTCAAACCGAATTCGATTAAATTTTTAGGGTTTATTCGTATGGTCGTGTAGATGGTTTGCACGAAATCGGTCGACGCGTTCGTGAGTTATGACTTTTCATGTCAACATGTGATTTTGTCCATATAACAACAACAAATACGTAGGCGCTCATGAGCGCTTGCGGTATGTATACTGTGTGCTGACCTCGGCAAATGCACATTGTAGCGCATACACGCATAAACATTGGCAGCTGTCAGTGTGTGATCATTTTAAAGTTCATTTTCATCAAACTCTCGGATCGAGAAACCAATGAACCAATGAATTTGATTCAATGTTAATATTCATGCGTAACGAAGCATGCCGGGATCCGCTATTATATATAATACAATATATAATATTATATAAAAAAAATAATGTTAAATTGATAAAATTTCGTAACTATAGTGAAATTCTTCTTGGAATCTATAAAGAAGTTCGATGTATTTGTTTGATTAATATTATAAAGGACAATTCTTTCAGTGTATGTATATAATTTATTCCTAACTCAATTTTTGGGTGGTTTAAATCAATAATAACCTGACGATATGTGGGCTAAAAAAATTAAAATTCCAATTTTTTTCCAACAAATTTTTAATTCAATTCTCCTGATTCATTTATAAAAACAAGATATAAAAATAATTGAAATTAATCCAATGTACTTATAAAATAAGTAAACAGTTGTTGCAAATTTTAGCCACTCTATTTCCCGAATTTTGTAAAAATACATGTATTTATGTATTTACTATAAGGTCTGCAAAGTATAATTTTTCAAATGTCAAAGATGTTACAATTGTTTAAACATATTTCCCAAGTTTTGATAATTAACTTGGAAAGCATATTTCCATATAAGAAAATTCCCATATTCTTAATTAATTTATAATTACACATTTAATAAAATACATATTATGTATTTTCACGGCATTTTCTTTCACAATTTGAGGGCGTTTTGTTTTTAAACTCCTTGTAAGTTTTTACAAAACAAATCGTTTGTTAACTCCTTCCAAAAGAAGAACACAAAAAAAAAAAACATTTTCCTTATGATATTTTTCTCAAAATCATCAATCACGGAAATTGAAAAGTGTCTGCTATTTTTTATTCCTTTTTCAAAAACAAGAAAATAATAATAATAAAAAACAAGTTTTTATTATCAGAACATTCGATCTTTTTTTGTTCTTTTAATAAATGTTTTGTTTTGACATTTGCACTCTTACAACAACATTCAAACTGACTTTCAACATAAAATTTACTGCTGGTGCAAAGTACTCGTAGAAGATGTTGGCTTCTTGCTTAGCATCTTCTCTAACCCCTTGTGTTTGTTTCCATTTTACTGTGCATATTGTATGGAACAGCTGTTGATGAAATGATTGATTTAGTTAGCCAGAACTCACTCATCCTCAGACTACATTATTTTCTAATTCAACTTGTCCATCTTCTCACTCTCAACTTGTTCTTTTATATACAAAACAAAAATAAAAAAAAAAAAAATATTTTGAAAAGAAACGCAATGAAGTGATTTCACTTTACTCGTTTCTAATACACCACAATTTTAATGTTTTTGACTTTTTGTATGAACTTGTTTTGTTTTGCCTTTAATTGAATTTGTTTGGATTTTATTTATTCTTTTTCACAAAAAAAAAAAAAATCGTTCTTTTTAAAATTGATTGATTTACTTTATGATATAAATGAAAATAGGTGTTTTTCAATTTTGTGCTTTTCTTATTTATAGGCATACAAGCATATTCGTCGCAGTCATCAATTCATACATATTAGCTGGGGGTAAAAAGATTTTCGTATATTGTAAATAGAGAAAAGTTTCCTTTTCTCTATTTACCCCAAAAATTACAATCAGAAATTCATTAAAATATCAGAGTTGCATTATTTGTTTAAAATAGAGTTTAAAGCAACCGTATAAATAAGACAAGATCTGGTACCAGATATGATCATATATGATAAGATCGGATCTAATACTAATCTGGAAAATAATGTGACCTTTGTGACCAGATCTGCTCAAATCTGTTCATATCCAATACCAGATCATACACGCAAAGAAAAAACGTGGTTGGGTCAATCATATTCGAAAAGCATCATATATTTTTAGGTTTATGGTTGTTCTAACCATAGTCGTACTATAATATGGTTATCATAGTATGATAATAAAATAACCATATTTTTACCATAATCCCTACAGTTATATTATGATTCAAAAATTACCATATTATAGTCCTGAATAAATATGTTATAATGAATTTATCATAACATGATCACACGTAATCATAGTATGCTCAAAATGTTATCATATTATGGTCCCCCATAACGATATTATGATTCCTGGATTATCATATGATCCATAATCTAAGAAAATTCCTTAAAGCAAAGTTCTTAGAAACTATGAAAATGCTTTTTAAATTTAAGAATCTTTTTTTTGATTTTAATTACTTTTTTAATAAAAAAAAATCTTCAAGACATCTTTAAGATTTTTTTTAGAAAGTTTTTAGAAAATTCTTTAGAATCTCAGAATATTTCTACTAGAAAAAGTCTTAGTATTTTCTTCAGAATCTATAAATTTTTCCTTCAAAGAAAGGCCTAAGTTTGTTTGGAATATAAAAACTTTTATCTTTTATAAGAAAATTCTGATTGTTTTAATTGAAAAGAATTAAAAAATTTTACATTTCTTTTCTTTATTTTATATTAAAAAATTTTATATTCATTCAATAGAATCTTTTTGACAATGAATTGATTAGTGTTAATAATATAATGTGTATAAGGAATTTTCGAAAAACCCCTTTAAAAAAAATCTTCTAAAGCTAAAAAAAATTAACTGGATCTTAATGGGTCAATTAATGAAATATTTAATACCCATCTGATATTTGTCCAGTTTTAGTAAACAATATATGATTGTTTTTTGTAGTAAAAACAAACTGATTGAACTCAAAAATTTTGGTTTTTATGATAACAAGACAATATTATGACTGTAAATGTTAAAGTCATGTTTTATTTGATGTATAGTTATTTATTGATTGTTGCCAGCGTTTTATCGTTGCATAATTATCTAATTTATTTCATAGTCAGAATTTTTGTTACCACAGTATGGTTACAGCCATTCATAATATGAAATAGAAGGTGCCAATCATAAAATAGTAAAATATTTACTAAATAATAATGGTAGCGATCATGTTGATGATTAGAAAACCAATAACTTGGTTGTGACAACCATACCCGATTGCAGCAAGTTCAATATGGTAGCAGTGATCAGATCGCAACCATGTTTTTTCTTTGCGTGTACACATTTGATCCGTCTTTTAATTTCTTGATCCGCTGTCTTTTAATTTCTTAGTATCTTGTTGAATCTGACAAAGTATTATTTGTACTGAGAAAATTGAATCGGATTATATATCATCAGATCTACATAGATTTCCCCCAATTTTGCATCTTACGCTTGTAATGTGGGTTCGATTCCTAAAAAAAATATCACTACCAGACAATCTGACGAATATGCAATATAATGGAAAATCACTGATAATGACTGTCCATAGAAACAAAGGCAGAAAATAGTTTAGCATGATTCGAAAATTAGTGTTTCAAATTTTTAGAAAAAAACGTTTATCATTATTTTTAACCTTAAAAATATTGTTTTTTGCATTAATTGATTTTTTACTATTAAGAAAAAGATAAATTAGGAAAAAAGACAAAAGTAAAGCCTAAAATGAAGTCTCTAGCATGTCGGTGTCTTTTTTGACAACCTCTTAAAAATGACTAAATTATTTTTTTCATTTTTTAACCGCAACTTTCTCAAAATTAAGGCGAAGCAGATTCACAAGCAGGACATCAAACTTTATTCAAAACCAAGTCCTATGTTGGCGAAAATTCATTTTATAATCCTGTAAAAATTTCATGTGGAACGACCTTTCAATTAAATCGTTTCAACCACACCGATTATAGCTTTAGACTGTGTATTTTGAAATTAATACCAAGGACTTTATTAAACTGTAGGAAGATGCATAAAATACAAAATCATTAGCCCAATAGAAATTCAAATTTCAGAAGTTTCAGTTTCAGCTTTTGAGACTCAAGTTTCACAACATTTAATGACTTGATTTTAGCGAGATGTATAGAGTTAGTCAAGGTCCTTGACTAATGATTAGCTCGATGAATTTAATAATAATAATAATAGTTTAATTAAGTCCTAGTAAGATGTTGCTTAATTTGAGCCTCAAATGCTGAAACTTCTAAAATTTGGATTTCTATTGGGCTTATGATTTTGCATTCTGTACATCCTATAGTTTTATAAAGTCCTTGTTCATAAATCATTAGTATACAGACATTTAAAGTATACTTGTATTTTAAATTTAAAATTTTGAGTGGAAAAATGTTTTGACAAAATGTTAAAAAAATTTAATGTTTTTGCAGGGTTCTCATACTCAAACCTAATAAAACCGTATGTTTAAAAATAAAGTCGACCATAAATTTAAAATGTTATTTTGTATCGAGACCCATAGATTTTAGGTTCATAATATACAGTTAGTTTTATGTAAATATTAATAACTGCTAAATTTGTAGTAACTTTTACTGAAATATTTTCTGATTGTACATCTATTCGAGAATTCATTTCTTTTTTTATGAACTAATCTTCTAAAATCAATTGTTTTTAAGTAGTTAATTATAAGAATACATTTTAAATACAAATATTTTTAAAGTAAATATTTGTGTAGAAAATAAAAAAATATATATATTTAAATAAAAATATCTGTTGGCCTCAAAAAACTTGTGCCACAAATGCTTCCATTTTAGCAAATGTGTGTGTGTGTGTGTGTTTGTGCTTGTGTTTGTTTTACCTCTGAAAATTGTTGGTTAAGAAGAATTTAAAAGAAATAAACACAAAGTAATGAACAAAAGTCATCAAGGTTGTGATTTCATCATTAGAATAAACAATTTGCAGACGCAGGTGCTTGTGTGTTAATGAGAAATGAATTATGTCGCATTTATAAAAATAGCGATTGGGTTGGAAAAATACCAAGATAAAATTAAAAGCCTGGTTGGTATTTATTTGTAATTTACGTTTTCAACCAAACAAAAAATGTTTAAAAATATTTACTACCGTTTTCTGTTGGATACAAATCCCAGCAATATTTTGTTAAAATGCTTAAACTGCAAGAACAGCAGTTAAAGTTAATTTAACTGATAAAGTTTGGGATTGATAAAACTTTTATTCAAAACTTCTTCCACGTTCGCACAAATTTGGTACCGGAAATAAAAAAGGTGTTTTCCATAAATTTAAATGGAATTAAATAATAAATATTGAAAAAATATTTTTAATGAAATTATATTATATTTTGACTACTTCAAATTTATAATTATAATAGTTTTAAATTTGAATCTTAATAAAACATCTTAACCAATTCTGCCAGGATTAACAAATAAAATAAAATTTAATATGAGATAAATATTTTGTGTCATAATTTACTCTCGTAATTTACATGAGTGTTCTTTCTGCAAAATGTGTGGTTGAAATCAAGGCGTAACCGAACCCAGAGCAAATTTAAATACACAATACAATAAAAATGTAAGATATGACTTTAAGTATGTGTACATACAACATGCTAAACGGTTTACATGTACAGTAATGTCTATGCAATAATGGCTTAAGTCGACTTGAGATCAAATCGAGTTTGTTAATTGCAGACTACTTGACAAGGTTTTGGCACACACTACTACTATTATTAAAACTTTTTCAAAGCATTTCGGTATCCTTAATCTGATTTGGAAGTTAAAAAAGTAAAAATCTTAAAAATTGCCTTATTGATTGCCCTTTAGATTAAAAATAAGCCTAAAAGTGTACACATTAAAACAATATTCATACACCACATGCCAATACATACGAGTAATTATTCAAAAATATTTAAGAAATAAATCAATGTTTTGAAACAAATTATTTGAAATTAAAAAATATCGACATTTCGGAAGATTGTTACTCAAATAAGTGGTAAGTTTATGTGAAACCGATAACGTATTTTTCCCTGGGTAAAATACAGGGTTCAAAATAGAAGGTCACAGTACTCGGAAAGGCGATTCGATGGATATTTTTTTAGCTTTGAATTCAGCATTAGGAGATTAAAATACTTGAAAAAGTTTTATTGGAAGGCTGTCGAAAAAATTTATTTTTATTGAGTAGTGTTATTATTGATGCCTTTATTAAGATGCATTCATGCATTTTACGCAATTTTGTGCAGATACGTTAATATCTCAAAATTATGATTTTCGAAATAGGCTATTATTGAAAAATGTCACAGATGTAGATACTTATTCAATTCATTATCTTAACCATTTTCCGTTTTCAGTCAGTATATTTATACTAGGGATGCCAACAGGGATTTATATTTAAAAATCTCAGAATTTGGGATCTTAAAAATCCTTATACCGAAATTTCGGAATTTACGGGACTATAAGATTAACAAAATTTGTCTCAGGAAATTCTTCCTACTAATTTATGTGTTGCTTTGGAGAGGAGGATTAAAAAATGGCAACACTGGAATTGCTTAAGATGATAAATCTTGCAACAGCTGTTGCTCGCCGCCTGATGGAGAGTTGGCGAAATCGCTGACGCTTTTTATTATTATTATTTTTACTTCGGTGGGGTTGAGTGCTATGGGAACTCCGAAGGAGTAAGTTGTTTGAGTGATGAAAGCTCATACATATTATATTTTTATTGATTTTGTTGTCGCCAAAGCGCTAATCTTTACACCACAACGGTTATGTTTAAATAGTGCGGTAAACCGCGGTTTCCGTTACATTTCCAAACTCTACTTGAAAAATCTTCTTTATTTATGCATTAGTTTTTTGACAAAATTTTTTTTGTAAATATGAGAAAATTCAAGGAAAACAAAACGTGGTAAATCTAAAGTTTTCCACTGTATTTTTACGTGCATATTAATAAATAAGCAAAACTCCGTGATTTGTTAATCCTGAAGTCCTGGGTTGCCCGTTTGGCATCCCTACTTTATACGAATGAATGTCTTTTACATTCATTCGGATGAATGTAAATACTTTTAGTTATGTATGTAGAAACATAAATATACGAAAATTAGGGTGTCCTTATAAATTCATTAAAATTATAGAACCCAAAGTAAACAATTCTAAGTTAGTCCGCCGGAGGACTAAACAAAATTTGTCTAACATATTTTTTTAGAAGTTCGTATTAAATTGATATTATTATTGAAAATTGATACCAAAATGTTAAGACTTTTGAATTGCTCATATCAACGGAGAATTCGTCTTAAACGAGTTTTGGTGTATTTTACTTAACACAATTATTTATAATTATTCGAACAAAATTATATGATATTGTATAAAAATATATAATTATATTTTTGGTTATACTACACTTTATATAGTTTACATACATATAAAATAAGCAAATAACATATTTACAGATCTACCCTGGGAGAAAAAGATTCATCATATTTATGAAAAAATTCATAGATTTACGGCCAATGTAAAAATATTATTAAAATGATCCAGTTTTGGATCTGGTTGATGACAAATGATTTATGAAACAGTGTCATCAATAGGATAAAACTTTTTTACCTGAGTGTACCATTACACCAGATACTTTTTAACGGGACATCCTAATGTTCATGCAATTTTAGAGTTTTTATGTTACTGACTTTATTTACTTATTTTTCTTTAACTTCTGTGTAGAAATGTCATTTGCAAATAAATATTTTATCATACAGCTCAGCTCCTTGCAAATAGTTCATACTCTGTTAATATTGTTTAAATTACTTGTTTACCTATTTTTATTTTATATCTGTTATAACAATCAGATACTTGTCAATTGTCAGAATTTCAAATCTCTCGAATATGACAATACAAATTGTGTTTGAATGCAATAAATATTTAGTTTTAGTACTCAAAAGCAGTTTTGAAAATGCAGGGTTCATTTTATGCGGGTTCAAATATGTAAACAAAAGTTTTCAAAAACAAAAAAAAATCAGTTTTTATGCTTTATCTCAAAGAATAATTTCAGAATTTTTCAAGTGCGGGATCTTAAAAAGTACTAAAATTCTCACTTTTCGCATTTTTACATCAATTTTACTAATATGCATTGCGAACGCTTTTGAAATACGAATTTGCAGCTAATTGGTTTAGATCAATAATATCTTTCATCAAAGCAAATTTGACAAGGAAGTACACACAGGAAAATAAAGTGCCAACTAAATTTAATGGTGTATTTATTTCAAGTGTGATTCAACTAAAATTTTGTTGTGTTAACCAAAGTTTGTTGTGAAAACCAATATTTAATTGGACAAATAAATTTTAGTTGTGGTAACCGAATTTCTATTGGAAATTGATAAAACTTTGCTGTGTGTACGAAAAAAATTCGAAGGAATTTATAACTTTTAACTCACAGATAATGTCCTAAAAAAATATGAAAAAAAACCACCTCCATAATTCCATCTAAAAAATATAATAATGTTAACCATATTTAGGGTCGGAGGAAATATTTAAATATAAAGTAAAATTTAAAAAAAACTGTATGATAAATTATGTTTACATCTCTTCTTTGAAAATATATTATGACTTTGGTTCAAGGACTGCCAGCACAAAAATTACAAAATACGCTGAAAGAAAAACGTCTTATCCGGAAACGGATCAATGAATTTTAATTATATTTTGTGTGTAGCAGAAAATGGCCACTAACTACTTATGGTGTATTATATTTCATAGTTAATAAAAAAAAACCAATAACATTCTGTTTTTAAATAAAAAAGTTATAAACAATTTAAACCATATAGCTTGATTCTTTTTATGTTTAAAGCATATTTTCCGTATTTTAAATTTTGCTATTTTGCGTTTTAAAAATTCACATTTAAATAAAAAAGAAAACAAACTTATTTTGATGTCAAAGCTCTCTCTCTATTTAATTGATTTGGATATTTTTCTGGCTGTATGTGGACCCCAGGTATTGGAAAATATGTCCAGTAGTTATCGTGGTCCGAATTTTGCTATTTTAAATGGAAACACAGACATAAAAATTAAAAATTAACAAGGGTCACGGTTATTTACAGTTAAAACTGAACGGTTAAAATTAAATAGAAATATGTTAACACCGGCAACCGACTTAGAACTTAGGGAGAAAAACCCGCTAAAAGTTTATATTTAGTTCTACACTAGATTGAACTCATTTCTTTTATTTTTCCGAGATTTCATTTAAATTTTTGGTTCGTATAGCAGACCTGGACAATCTAAATTATATTTTGTAATTATTCACCTCTGTAATTTTTCCATATCAATTAATCCTATCAGACATAGGCTCACATTTGGAGGCTTAAAAGTTTGCTTGGAAAATATAAAATGTTTTATTAACAGATATAATAACAAAGTGCAACAAATTTGACGCATCTGGGATGCCACTAATCATTTTAAATAGACATTTGGACGCAAAAAATTGAAAAAAGAATAAGTTTATATTTTGCAACATTTAAATGTGATGAAATCTGTTCTTTAATTTGATGTATTGCACATTTCGACAGGAGGGGTAATATTATCTATACTTGTATTTCAAATAGAAATTTCTCTTTTATTCGCGATTTCGTTAATACATAATCTACAACGAAAAGAAAACAAAACATTTTAAATTTTACCTTTAGTAAAGAATACAGGTTACTTAAAAAATCATGTACTTTAAGTTTTATTTTCAAAAAAAGTTAACTTAATCTGAAAGTAATTAATTTGTTTATACCTCAAAAATAAATAGTCTGGTCTGCGACAAAAATGTATTAATAAAATTTAGATAAAAAGCAGTCAGATATTTAAACTGCATAATTTTTAATCAATACCAACAAAGTTTTTGTTAATTAAAGTGCATAATCGTAAAAATTAATGATTTCAAAAAATATGCTGACAAAAACGAAGCAAATGGCTTTTGTTATTTATTTTTAAATGTTGTTTAAAAAACTGACACATCCGTAAGAAACAAATGATTAATCATTTAAAATAAATGTTAAAATTTTACCTACCAATTCCTTAAAAAATAAATGATTTAATAATTTATTTGAAATTATTTCCGTTTAATTATTTTTTGTTTTTTTAATCTACAAAATGAATGTACACTGCAAGCGTTACTAACGGACAGCTCCCGCAGCCAGACAGCTTCCAGAGACGGACAAATTTCTTGGTCCCTTCTTAGAACTTAATAAGAAAAAAACTATCCTGTAGGCGGACATCTCTCGTAACCGGACAAAATCAGCACGACGGTCGGTGCCGCCGGCCCAAAAACCGCACCAAACAGTGCATCTTTCTCTTGAACTGCCTCTGGCTGATCTTCACACCAAATACGCCAAATCTGCTTGTTGACGTACCCATTGAGCCAAAAATGAGCTTCGTCGATGAAGACAATTTTGCGATAGAAACAGTTCTCGAATTTTGATAATAAAATATAATGATTTGCAAACGCTGTTGGTTTGTTTGATGGTCTATTCTTGGTGAAATGGCAAACCTTACTGAGCATTTTTGGCATTGCCACATGTCACGAATCTTTTTTTTACACTGAAATTCCAAATAGCAAAAAAATCAGCCTTAATATATGGTATTTTCTAAACAAAATTATTTTATTGCCGGTAAACATATTCAATAATGTATTTTTTTTTCTGTGTGTAAAAATTATTCAATTGTTAAATTCTTGTCAAAGCACCAACATTTTATACCATTCTAGATAATTCTAAAAAAATATGCTTTATTGAAATTAAATATTCAAAATTCATAATGTTACTTGACAAGCATCGATAGACAATCACCAGCATTATCACATTCACACATAAAAGACCAAAGGAAAAAAAATTCTAGCCACCATCAGTCTAACGACATTTTTATGTCGAAAAGAAGAAGAAGAAGGAAAAATTTGTAAATGTGTGTGCCGTACGAATGAATGTTGTACACAGGGAAAACAGATTCATCGTTACAACCGAATTTCTTACCAACTGAATATTTTGGTTGCAGCAACCGAATTATTTAGTTGTCCCAACCAAATATTTTCCAGATACAATTGAAATATTTGGTTTGCACCGAAATTCTCTTGTACTAACCAAATTTCTGTTACCACAAACAAATAACTATATTGGTGGCTCCAACCAAACCATTCGGTTGAAAAAAAACATTGGTTGTCCCAATGATTCTGTTTTCTCTGTGTACATTATGTATGAACGTATGTATGTATGTATGTATTTTAAATGGTTGAACATATTTTATGGATGTTTAGGTATTCATGAAGTTAAGGCGGCTTAATAAATAAAATATTGGATTCTTGTGACACAGTGGCCGTTTTAGATGGTGATAAAAACAAATTCTCAAATGTCTTTACACCACAACAAAAATAACAAATGGATTTAACACTTTCGATTTTTTTTATCGCTTTTTATTTATTTATTTTTTTTATCTTCTGAGGAAACAAGAAATAAAACACCTTTAGAAATAAGAAAAATTATTCAATAAATCATATTTATAGGAATAAAATTGTATAATCATATTAACTGGCAGTGTACAGAATGTATATTTTGGAATTATTTTTTTAATGCCATTATTCAAAAACGCTTAATAAAAATGATGGAGGTTAATTAAATCAATTTTGTTTAATAAACCTTTTTATTTTTATTAACAAGGAAAGTATCCCAATTTAAACATACTGAATTGGAGTGTTTAGATTGGGGTACGTTCCTTATAAGCGTCTGTCAATATAGAACTTAAAATATAAATATCCCGACAAACCTTATATTAACCCTGTAATGAATTTATTATTTGCCTGGATAACACGTTACTTACAGTTTCTTAAAGTGATAACTTGTCGAAAGTTTCGTCACTATCGCGGGGTTCTTTTTGTAGAATTACTTTTTAAGTGTTTTTTTAAATTGTTAAATATTTAGATGTTAAAATAAAGACATTTTTTGTGAAAAAAAAAAAATAAATGAAGTAAAAATAAAATTAAAAAATGAGGGATAAAGACCAAAAAAGAAATCAAATCATAACTTTTTGCTGGGATGTATGAAAAAGTTATAAAGTAAAAGATTTCATTTGTATAAAGAAGAAAATCCATTTAATTTTATTTTATTTTTTTTTTTGTTAAACCTGTAAAATATTTATAGTTCTAAAGAAAATCCTTTTTGTATATTTATTTATATAAATTCACCTGAACTTGTAAAAAGTATACAACTTGTTTCCTCTACATAACAAAAACATTATTTTGTTTATTTTATTTCTTGTATTTAGTATCTGTTGTTGTTGTTATTGTTGATACTATAAAAACATCGATAAACCTTGTATTATTGGCAAAACATATTTAGCCAGGCAGAAAGCTTTAGTAGCCATTAAGAACAACTTGCTGTGAAGAACAGAAGGAAAGGCATCACCATCACCACCGCTACCTACCTACTACTCCGTACATATGTGCAGTTACATTTCCACTCTCTAGAATGATGCACAGAACTTATGGCTTAAAACAAACAACCTTCATATTACGAAACAAACAGACAGCAGTAAGTAACGAGGCAAAATAAAAAAACAAGCTGTTGCAATTTTATGACATTGTTTCGATAACAGAAAACAAGACAACTGCGAGTAGAAGAGAAAAACGAAATGTTGTGTATGCACTTGTATTCCTCTACTTTTACCATAAACAGAACAACTTAACTAACCGTGTATAGTTGTACTCTCCCAGCAAAATTTCGGTATAATAAGGTTCTAATGCATTGAGTGTCAAAACTCCTTATATTCCATTCGACAAGATCATTTTTGTAAGTAGTTGTACATGTTCGATGCATGGAAAAACACACAAAATAAGTATTTATTCATATGTAGATAATCAGCTAAAAAATAAGTGGTTACCAGTGCACTGAATATTATACAAGTGTAACCTGCAGGAATCTATTTCTGCATCTGCAGGTATCAAAATTATGTAATAGCAATAATTGTCCTTTGATTTTTGAAAGGATTTACAAAAAATTAATTAAAACGTTGGATTTCATTTTTCAGAGCTTTTAGATTGTGACACTTAAAGCAGGTAGAATGTTTAGTGTATTACATTGCTTTTGGAATTAAAAAAAGTACTCACGCTTAAGCTTGACTGCTTAGAAAATAACTTCTTCTTCTTCTTACAAATTTAATCGAATTATTATAAGTTGTTTGTTTTATTATATAACTACATATTTGGTAATGCAAATTTTTGCTGGGCTATATTGAAAAGTAGAAGTTAATGCACCATGAATGTGGTAGATGGAAAATAATCTCTATATACTGTAACTACAATATCAACACGATATGATATGTAGAATAAAGTGCAGATACATCGGAAGAAAACATTTACGAAATCTTTTTTTAGTAAGGTCAACTATTTGAAACAAAAACCCAAATATCTGAAAGATTTTTAATAAAACAATTTCTTTAAAGACCCAGAACGAATGTCCTGTGAGACAAATTTATGCCCTGCACCTCTACGTGGGGAGCTAAAATAAGTTTGTGCTAATGTACATATATATCTCGGATGAAAAACGTAATTGTCGGTGAAAAGTTCGTCAATGACGGACCGTTTGCGGATCCATATTCGGTGCGTATTCGGATTTGTGTAAATGCCAGATTTCAAAATTCTAATTAATCTAAAGCAAATTTGCACAGTTTTTTGTATTTGCAAAAATGCAAAAATTTGCACACATTGTTTTAAATTTCCTAAATATTTACCTCATAGATATCACTTACTCAAAATATGCATCTGTTTTTCTAAACTTTAGCGCGCGGCCCGTATAATGATCACAGACATTTTTTAATTATTCGTTTTTGGCACCAAAACGAATTCAAAATCAACGGAAGAAAATCGGAGAAGTCCGAACCGTAAACGTACAATTGAAGCCGGATTCATGAATCTGTACGTGTTGGGAAAAAACCTAAATTATTTTAACAAACTTGAAGTTATAATTTTCTTTATAACTTCAAAGTCATAATGAAGAATTTGTAGAGAAGGAGTCTACACAGTTTGCTTCTTTAAATCAGACTTGGACTTGACAGACTATAATATTCTGAAGGGATTTTAATAGAGCAATTTTTTTTAAATTCCAACGAAAACAACCTCTATCTCACATTTTTTATTTAGAGAACAAAAATTTATTTTGTTTAAAAAAAAAATTGCTCAGAATTTAAATGTTTATTGAAAAAAGTTTTTCCATTCTAAAGAATATTATGTTTTTTGAAACGTTCATGGTAAAAGAATCGGTTAGCAAAATAGGGCTCGGAAATTCAAGGTTTGAAATTTTATAATAAATTGTTCTAATTTATAAACATTTTTTTATCACAAAATAATAGAAAAATATAAATACTAAAATACTGACGATGTTTCTGGTAATGTTAAATTTTAGTTACCACTTTATCACATCTAAAATAATGGGTGCCTTAATGCTCATCGTTTGTAAAAGATGAAAAGTAATGCATCTGCCCCTATGGTAAACATTACTTTACACATTATTTGGTAATGTGTGGTTTTAATAGGTAGTTATACATGACTTCCCAGAATCTGATACATGTTCCAAAACACCTCCATAGAGCTATTTTAAAAACATGGAAAATTTTAAATATTTCTTCCATCTTAAATTAACAAAATTCTAAAAATTGTTCCTATAAGAAGGAGGAAGGCAAAAATTATCGTGGCACAAATACTTTGCGAAGCATTTGTCGTTTTGACAATTTTTTTTTTTGTTAAAATAACAGAATTCTGAAATTTGAAAAAAAGAGCAGCGAAGTTAATTTGATAAAAAAAATATTTTCAATTTGAAAGTGTTGTAGCTGTAGAAAATAATTTAGCGTGCTTCGTTTTTTAGCAGCACCATTGGTTTAAAGATGTAAATTGTGGTTGTCATCTGCAAATGCCGAAGCAAAATTTGCAAAGTGTTATTACCAAATAATTAAAATTTATCTAATGGAGTGTTTGAGGAATTCTTGAAGCTTTAAAGGTCCATTTCCCTGTTTTGTTATTAACTTCGATGGGATTATGTGATATGGCAACACTGAAGAACAACGTTGCGTTATGTATGAGAGTTAAAAACTCGTACATATTATTTTTTTTTAAATTGATGTCTTCACTGGGAATCGAACACGCAACCTTCTGTGTAACAATCCAACACGCTAACTATTATTTTAAACAAACTTATAAAGCTTTGTATATTATTATTGGCCAAGTTTTACTACTTTCCTATAATTTTTAATTTTAAGTTTCATTATTTTTTGTATTTTTTTTTTTTTTATCAAATTCACTAATTTTTTAAAAAACATAAGATTGCGAAAGACGACTATTATTTAAAGACAAGCGATAAAATAGATAAAATATAAAAAATTAAAAATTTCGACAAAAAAGGGATGAATTGAATAAAATGCATCGTTAAATTAAATAAACTGCATTAGTCAAACACACAAAATAATTATTCAACTTGACAAATATTTTGTCAAAACAACACCACATCAAATAATAAAATGTCAGAACGCTTCCCAGAATAAAATGAGTAAACACTGTAAAATTGAACTTGCGATTAAATAAGGTTAAAATTCAAATTTCAGCGGTGAATATGATCATTATACATGTTTTGATACTAAATGAAGTTTGAAATCTTATGAAAAAAATATTTACTGCATTTATGTTAAAACATTATCGTGAGTGAGTTTCTACATTGAGTAAAATAAATTTTGTGAGTTAAATTATCTTTGACTGAGTTTGAGTTAAAATTCACTCAAATTGAAATTTTTATTTTGTTTTTTAATGTTAAAGCGGCTTCCTCTCTTAATTTTCCAGTTGAAAGTTAAAAAAATATGTTTGTGTATTAAAGTTTAAATGATTTTATGAAGACCCAGGTATTTAACACTAAACATAGTTAACATTGTAATTGTTCGGAAAAAGTTGACAGCTACGAAAAGTCAACATAAAAATAAACAAAACCAAATGAAAAACAATATACAGTTATGTGCGAAAAAATAGGGACACTTGCATGCAACAAATTTGAAGTAAAAAAACACACATACATTTTGGGAAGAAACTTACAATATTATTTTCAGATTATAGTACAACAACAATTCTTTATTTTATGTAACAATTCAAACTTTGTTGTTGCAATTTAAAAAAACTACATTAAAAAGTATTATGATTTCCAATAGTCGCATGTGAATAAAAATAGGGACAGTAAGAAAATGGTTTGAAATATTATTAGTATTTTATATTTTTTTGATTAAAATATAATAGTGGTCATTGTATTTAATAGATGGAAACATTTCTGTTTCATATATATGTAAATAAATGTACCAAGTATGGAGCCAAGGGTGAAAAAGGTATGGGATATAGAAAATCGGAACAGATTGCCATATGCATGAAATTTTCAATTTTTTTTTGTGCCAGACTACTTCGTTGGTATTGTTTATCAATTCCAAGCCAAACAAAAGAAGACCTGATCACAATTAAGTCATTAGAAAGCTGATGTACTATCGAAAATTGGAAATTATTTACAAATTTTAAAGAGCATCGAAAGTTATAGTTTTAAAAGTAGGCGTGTTTAGCTAACTGAAGGCATAAATGTTTTTATTTTAACATTTGTAGTTTTTAATTGTCAGACGTTAAAAAAAGTTGTTGGTAATCTTTATTCTACTTAATTCTTAAAATAGTCTAAAAATATCAAAAAAAGTCGTGATAATGCAAAATAAGATTTAAATGCATTTAATATTTTAAATTTCTTACTTATTTGATAATTAAATTAACAAACAAGAGTTATTTAATCGTTTTCGCTTTAATTGTATCATTTATTATCCGGGTGCTTCGACTTAGGAATATAGTGAAACCGTACATATAATTTACTTGGTCTTGAAATTTAAAATTACAAATCGTAAAATAAATCTCTAAATGTCATTATGTAGCTAAACACTTCTATTTTTAAAAACTATCAACTAATAATTGCAATGTGAATTAAAAACCCAAAATTAATTTTGCGATCCTCTTGAAAATTTGTAAATAATTTCCGATTTTCGATAGGAAATCAGCTTTCTAAGGTTTTTATAGTGATCAAGCCTTCTTTTGTTTGGCTTACAATTGAAAAACAATACCAACGAAGTAGTCTGGCACAAACAAAATTTGAAAATTCCATGCATATGGTAATCTGTTCCGATTTTCTATATCCCATACCTTTTCCACCCTTGGCTCCATACTTGGTACATTTATTTACATAAATATGATATAGAAATGTTTTCATCTATTAGATACAATGACCACTATTTTATTTCCATAAAAAAAAAATATAAAATACTAATAATATTTGAAACCATTTTCTTACTGTCCCTATTTTTATTCACATTCGACTATAGGAAATTATAATACTTTTCAATGTTGTTTTTTTCAATTGCAACAACAAAGTTTTAATTGTTGCTTAAAATTAAGATTTGTTGTTGTACTATAATCTAAAAATAATATTGTTAGTTTCTTTCCAAAATGTATATGTGTTTTTTACTTCAAATTTGTTGCATGCAAGTGTCCCTATTTTTTCGCACATAACTGTATGTATGTGAACGTACTTGAAGGCATGTGTATAAAGTTTACTAAAATTAGATTATTCCATTTAAATATATGGGACAAAACAACCAAAATTTAACTTGGGGTTTTTTATTTTCGAGTATTCTTACGATATTACTTGTTGTGAGAACTAAATTGTTTTTTTTTTCAATTTTTTTTAATTTTATGGAAATTTAATACAAAAAATATAGTTTTTCCATTAAATGTGCTTTTTTCCTGAGAAGGATTTTTGGTGAGTTCTGTTGATATTATGAAAGCTTCTGAAGAGTGTTTTTTAATATTTTTTCAATGCTTTCTCTGCCAAATAATTTTGATTTTCGCCAAACTTATTTTTAATTTTAATAAATTTTTTGTATATATCAAATCAAAAGAAATGTGATTACGGTTGTTTTTGAGAAAAGTGATCTTTTTCCATGCGATCTGATAGAAACATTCGAAAGCACGTAAAATATAGGTTGTTTTGTCCCATATGTTTGTTCAATGTATAGGTACGTAGGTGCGTATGTTCGTGTGTGTGAAATCAGCATAATAATTTGTTATCGTGTTCTCTAAACATCAGTTGCACTCATCACATCTTAGCATCAGTTGAACCCCATGATGATTTTTATTCTTTCACTATGTATACGTTATACGTGTATTATGATTTGAATCATGCATACAATTTCACTCATTTATGTTTATTAGAGTGGATCGAAATTTAAAAAATTTTGATTTTTCAATTTTAAAATTAAAAATTTTGGAAATTTAGATGAGGGAGGAATTATCCGCAGGAATTGTATGTTTTTTTGTTACAATAACCAAAATACACACAATAACTCTGGCGGAATTATTCCGTTCGCTTTATAAAAACAGAGGGTTAATTTTGTTCACCTATTTCTAGATTTATTATATATGAATTATAATTAATATATTTATAACTTTAACCATAGTAATGGATTGTTTTAAAGTTACAGTCAAAGCCCGGTATAACGAATGCTCGATATAACCTAATTATTTGCATTAACTTCCTTATATAACGGAATTCTTCTACAAATGTATACTCCATATAACGAGCAGAAGAAAAAGTTAGTACAAAAATATGTAAACGGTTTTCAATCCTACTTTACTATTTTTGTACTGATTTTTAGTAAAAAAATTATTATTTAGCAAATCAATTTGCTATTTACATTTTACAAATTACAGAATATTTACAAATTTTTGTTGCTAATTTCAGAAATCATTCTACAAATTTTTGAAAACCGATTTTCTAAAATTAGCAAAAACAATTTACCAATTTTTAAAAAGTGAATATTGAAGGAAATGTTATTTCTAATTAAAACTTACACCTACAAACTTAAATTGCCTTAAAATGTTGCATAGATTACAAAAAAGGGATCGGAAGTGAATATACCGACTCATGTCTAAAAATAGCACTAAACAGTTTTTTTTTTCTTCTAAAAATCAGCCCTAGAAACAATTAAAATTTGACCTTAAAAGTAAAAAAAAAAATTACTAAAATATTTTTTAAAAAAGAAATTAAAATAAAATGATAAATTCGTTTGCTTTTACAATTTTTAAGCCTTTGAATATTTTTTTTAATTTTGTCTAAAATATTTTTTGAAAAAAATTTGATGTTCGATAAAAAAAATAAATTTCAAATTTTGTACTAATAATAAATAATATTTAGTAATTTTTTTTTTGCTGATTTTAGCAAACAGATTTTAAATTCCACTTTAAAAAAAGTTTATTAAAATTTAGTAGCGGCAGCTAATTTTTCTACAAAACGTAATTTGCAACTCAACTGAACAAAGTCATGCATTCCTAAATGCAACCGTGTGAACGTTGACAATGTTATACATACATCCCTAAATGTATTATAAAAATTATAGATGCGCATACCTAAATCAAACTGTGCATCACTAATTTTGTTGATGCTTTGTTGACATTAATAAAAAAATAAAGTGCAAATATAACAATTGCGGATAAAAAGTAAGGAAATATTTTTGTTAATGTTTTTTTCATTAGTGAAAAAAATGGACTTCCAAGTTTAAATGTAAAAAATATGAAATGTTTTTAATTATAAAGTAAACAACACACTTGTTTGATTTGTATCGCATCACTGCAATGTGTTTTGGCATTTTCGAATTCATCGGTACACGCCAAAATTTAGAAGGTTCATTAGCAAATAGTTACAAAAATCTTTTCTAATTAATTTTTTTTTTATATTTTTTTAAACTGTTTTACGTGTTTGTACCAACTATTTTTAATACTGGGTATAAATTTTCAAAAACATTCGTTATTTAAGATAGTCATGTGCAAACAATTTGGCCCTTCGTTATATCTTGTTTTCGTAAAACCCAGTATTCGTTACAAAGGGCTTTGACTGTACTTCTAAAAAAAAGAGACTATTAAAAATTAACGAATACATACATACACCATAACTCGTAGCTCATACGGAAAATAAATAAATATATTTATAAAGCAACCATTGCGAGCGTGTAAGTAAAATGGGAAAAATTAATTTATGGTGAAAGGTAAACATTTTAACGAATTACAGGCCATCGGAGGTAGCAGACAGACACATGAAACAATCATTGGTCATTGCACAACACCAAATACTTTAAATTTTACTGAAAATGCAACAACAAAAAAATTAAATTTACATATTATCTTTCTACACATACAATTCATATTCGATACGAGCAAAACTTAAAAACAAAACGTTTTAATGAATGTTACAAATAGAGATTTTTTTTGCAGTACAAACTCGTACATAATACGATTAGTATGATGGCATAATACGTAGTTGTCACCCAGCAAAACATTGGCAATGATTTGCAGTATTACCAGTAATGGTTAATCAATGTAATCTGCAATACTTTTCATTAACACCACCAAAATACTAAAAACATAATTCCTTAATTAAATCAATTTTCAAATCTGATTTAAATTTTGACGAATTAATTCGCAAATTTTTTTTATCTGATTGAATTATTTACTACCATAACTCAAGTCTTTATCTTATTGGAAGAATCAAGTTGATTTAAATAATTCTTTTTATAAATCAAAGGAAATAATTCAATTTTAAATAAAAAAAAAATTATTTGATTCGCACATCAAAAACAGAATTATTTTGATTCTTGATTATGATTTGATTCCCGAATTAAAATATTTTTTTTTTTAAATCACGATTAATTTTATTTTCGACCCGAAGGGTAAATATTTTTTTTTATCAATTTATATGATAACACACTCCGATAAAACAAATTTCAATTTCCGCTCGATTTCGTTCGTATAAAAATGGGTCACCCTGTGGCTGTTTTATAAAAATCGATACCTCGGGATGACTTCCAAACCTGACCTATTCTTATTGTCGTTTTGTCCGTTTTGCCCTATCTCGCTTAGTTTTCGAGATACCTGCCATTTTAAAAAATTACCATTTTACAAAATGGCGAATATCTAGAAAACTAAGCGAGATTTGAAAGTCAATTTCAATGTTTTTTTTTTATTTTGTTAATCAAATCAATCTTTTTCTAATTCCCGAATTAAAAAAAGAATTATGTTTGAAATGATTTAATTCAATTTAATTTAAAAAAATTCAATTTAAATTGATTAATCAATTATGATTTTAAATCTGATTTATAAAATATTGATCCAACTCGCTGATTTACAAAAAGAATTATTTTTTTTCGAGAATTAATTCAATAAAGATGTATCTTTTTCAAGGTTGGACTCCACCATATTAAAATAATGACATAATTAGAAAAATGTTATAAACTCACGACACTTAATTTCTTATGATAAAAAGAACCCATTATTTGGTGAAAGAAGATTTTGCTGGGAATATTATTCATTCATACAAACAGATTTGACCAAATATTGTACGGAAATTGTTTTTTTTTTGCAAAAATAAAAACATTTAGATTGTTTAAAAATAGCAGGAAACTAAAACTACAACAAGAAATCGTATACACTATCATCGACACTCAAACCGACAGACAGACAGGCAGTTAGTGCTAGAATGTTAATTAAAAATTTAAATTCTCCATAATATAAATCAGAATTGCTGTTTATGGGAAAATATTTTTGAGCTTTTTTCAACGCAATATCTTTTTTATCTAGGTACAAATTAGTTACACTGAAATAAATATATTTTTTTACCCACAAAATTCAAAAAACCAAATACATACATATTCAGAGGGTTTTTATTTACTTGTGGCACACTGAAAATACGTGTCAACATTTATTTCATCTCACCTCTTCGTACAATATTTCATAAATAAACAGCGATTGTAGCAAATAATGGGATAAATACAACGAATACATTTTGTTTGTCGCATTTGTCACGGGTCTCTTGTTATTTTATAGATCTTGGTTTAAGACCCAATAGCAAAAAGTACTATATGAACCATACAACTAGTACCAGTTCAACCGCCCCTTCATACAAACAACTCCAGAGTTTAACATGAGAGTTGTACCAAGGACCCTTAAAACCAAGATGAACAAACTACAAAATTTTTAGCCACCCATGATGCCAAATGATGTGACTACAAAAATTCTTAGCCGAGACCACAACATTCTTAGCCGATTTTCAGAAAAACTTGGCCTCTAGCAAGGGTTGTAACAATTCAAACATGTATGTATTCACATCACAATCACTGAACTTGCGCTACAACCCTTGCTAGAGGCTAAGTTTTTCTGAAAATCGGCTAAGAATGTTGTGGTCTCGGCTAAGAATTTTTGTAGTCACATCATTTGGCATCATGGCTTCATGGCATCATGGGTGGCTAAAAATTTTGTAGTTTGTTCATCCTGGTTTCAAGGGTCCTTGGTTGTACAAATAAAACATGGTTGAACAAATAAAACATCCCCGTAGGATGACACATAGCTGGCCACCCTAATGAAAAAAACATATGAGTTTTTAGAACTACCAGCCTTCAGATGATACCTGTCAAAATTTAATGACAATACGTTCATTAGTGAACAAGTTACTGCTGTTTTAGTGACGCTACTTTTGCCAGCTATCGTAAATGGAGGGAACGTGTCGGCTTTATTTCGCATAAACATTTGTCCATAGCAAAAATGTTTTCCAAATGGGTGTCGCGTTTGCTCACAGTGCACCACAAACAACAACGTGTCGATGACGGCCAAATGGCACGAATTACACTTTCAATTGCCAACAGATTTGCCATAACAGAGGCCAAAGATAAATCATTCTATAAAAATGGTGTCGAAACGTTAGTGTGTTGGAGTGATTGTATCGCTATTGAAGGCGGATTTGTTGATAAATAAAGTCGAATTTAGCCAAAAAAAAATGTTGTTTTTCAGGTTATCCTACGGATTTTTCACCCAATGTTTTACATACATACCCACCAAAATAAAATGAATGTTATTCTTTAGGAATCCATTTTTCAGAACATCCAAAGAAGTTAATAGTGCAAATTATTTGATTTGTAAGAAGTCATTTTAAACAACTTCCAAAATGTTGATATTAACCCCTACTTATGAAGTCATAAGAATAAAATATTTTGTAAAAATTGCATTGAACAGCATATAATTTTTTTCATTTTATTATTTATCCTGGTCGGAATAATAATTCAAAATCACAAGATACTGGCCCCCCCAGGTACCTGCTCCCTCAGGTACCTGACCCCCCGGGTACCTGCTCCCTCAGGTACCTGACACCCAGGTACCTGACCCCCCAGGTACCTGCCAACCCCCCAGGTACTTGCCGACCCCTTAGGTACCTTCCCCTTAGGTACCTGCCCCAGGACAGGTACCTGCCACCCAGGTACCTGTCCCCCCAGGTAACTGCCCCCAAGGTACCTGTTCCCTCAGGTACCTGCCGACCCCCCAGGTACCTGCCAACCCCTTAGGTACCTTCCCCTTAGGTAAACACCCAGGTACTTGCCCCCCAGGTACCTGACCCCCAGGTACCTGACCCCCCAGGTACCTGCCAACCCCCCAGGTACTGCCGACCCCTTAGGTACCTTCCCCTTAGGTACCTGCCCCAGGACAGGTACCTGCCACCCAGGTACCTGTCCCCCCAGGTAACTGCCCCCAAGGTACCTGTTCCCTCAGGTACCTGCCGACCCCCCAGGTACCTGCCAACCCCTTAGGTACCTTCCCCTTAGGGACCCACCCAGGTACTTGCCCCCCAATATACTGCCCCTAAGGTACCTGCCCCAGGTACCTGCTCCCTCAGGTACCTGACCCCCCCAGGTACCTGCCGACCCCTTAGGTATCTTCCCCTTAGGTACCTGGTACTTGCCCCCCCAGGTACTTGACCCCCAGGTACCTGACCCCCCAGGTACCTGCCAACCCCCCAGGTACTTGCCGACCCCTTAGGTACCTTCCCCTTAGGTACCTGCCCCAGGACAGGTACCTGCCACCCAGGTACCTGTCCCCCCAGGTAACTGCCCCCAAGGTACCTGTTCCCTCAGGTACCTGCCGACCCCCCAGGTACCTGCCAACCCCTTAGGTACCTTCCCCTTAGGTACCCACCCAGGTACTTGCCCCCCCAATATACTGCCCCTAAGGTACCTGCCCCAGGTACCTGCTCCCTCAGGTACCTGACCCCCCCAGGTACCTGCCGACCCCTTAGGTATCTTCCCCTTAGGTACCTGCCCCCCAATATACTGCCCCTAAGGTACCTGCTCCCTCAGGTACCTGACCCCCCCAGGTACCTGTCCTCTCTAGGTACCTGCCCCCTCCCCAGGTACCTGTCCTCTCTAGGTACCTGCTGACCCCCCAGGTACCTGCCCTTTCATATACCTGCCTCCCCCCCAGGTACCTGTCCTCTTTACCTACCTGCCCCCTCCCCAGGTACCTGTCCTCTCTAGGTACCTGCCCCCTCCCCAGGTACCTGCTGACCCCCCAGGTACCTGCCGACCCCCCAGGTACCTGCCAACCCCTTAGGTAACCCTTAGGTACCTGCCCACTCAGGTACCTGCCCCCCCAAGATACTGACCCTAAGGTACCTGCCCCAGGTACCTGACCCCCCAGGTACTTTCCCCAGGTACCTTCCCACCAGGCACCTGCCGACCCCTTAGGTACCTTCCCCTTAGGTACCTGCCTTCCCAAGATACTGCCCCTAATGTACCTGCCCCTAAGGTACCTGCTCCCTCAGGTACCTGACCCTTCCATGTACCTGTCCTCTCTAGGTACCTGCCCCCTCCCCAGGTACCTGCTGCCCCAGGTACCAGTTCCCGGGGCAGGTACCCGCTGACCCCCCAGGTACCTGCCGGTCCCTTAGGTACCTGCCCCCCCAATATACTGGCCCCCCAGGTACCTGGCCCCCAAGGTACCTGTCCACTCCAGGTACCTGGCCCCCCAGGTACCTGTCCACTCCAGGTACCTTCCCCCTCCCCAGGTACCTGACACCCCCATGTACCTGTCCCCTCAGGTACCTTCTCCCCAGGTACCTTCCCTCCTCAAGTACCTACCCCCAGGTACCTACCCCCAGGTACCTGCAATTGATTGCGTGCAGTTTTCTTAATTCCCTTTTCAAAAATGTTTTGGAAATTGTACCAAATAAACCATGGGAGTACCATCGTACTTTTAAGACCCAAATCGTACCAAAAATGGTACAATTGTACCAACTTTCGCAACCCTGCCCTATATTCAACAACTTCCGTAAACTAATGAAAAAGTCCATCTGATCATAGATTTTTCATAGCACCGAAACAAACTACTTCCTCCCAATAACACGCCAATGTTAAAATCATTAATGATTCACCTCAGCTCTTATTTTTCTGGGTATTTAAAAGTGTTTTTACGTTTATAACATACAGTTTTTCCCGGTGCTTTCGAGGTCGTGATAACTTCATGTAGTAACTACACAACTGTCATGTAGTAACTGCTGCAATTTTCTGAGTGTGAGATTTACCTGAATGTTAAAATTATTAGTTTCATCTGGCATGAAAATAGTATTAAACTGGCAAATATGCAAATGATGTGCTCTTTAGTTTACTGATGTTATCCTTTGGCAAAATTCAACAGCGCTTATGAACACAGCCCAAGGACATGTTTGTTATAAATGTGTGTGTGTGTGTGTGCATTTTGTTGTTTGCCCGTGAGTGGTGCTAATAAGGCCAGATAAACTAACGGTTAATTTAAATGAGTATTGGGGAAAGAAGAAATAAAATAAAATAAATAATTTTCTAATATGTATCTCCTTGTTACAACTCTATTTATTACAATCAATTTGCAATAGATACTTTTTGTTTTAGCCCATGTAGTATCAGATCCGTCCTATCTCAATTTGACGGCGATGATGATAATAATGATAGTACGTATCATGTTTTGGATTCTTTATTCCTCTTTGATAAACTATGTACATTTTAATACAATTTATTTGTAGCTCTTAATGTTATTTTCTTATGTTACAACTTCCTGCAGTTTTCTTTTTTTGCATTTTATGCAGGCATTGATTTGCACATTTTTCATCTGGTTCTTTGTGTTGTTGAAATCTATTCTGAATCCTAAGAAAGGCACTTGTTTTCTTTTGCCATCTACTATGAAAACTTGGGCGTTTGCTTATTTTTACACGTTTGTTTTTTTTTATCATCTTGGTACGTGTTCATTCATAAATTTAGTTTATTTTTCTATAATTTTCCAACTTTTCTTTTCTTTTTTTGTTTTTATTCTTTGAATACTCTTTAAGGCAAC
This sequence comes from Eustalomyia histrio, assembly GCA_949748255.1. Classification (NCBI taxonomy): domain Eukaryota; kingdom Metazoa; phylum Arthropoda; class Insecta; order Diptera; family Anthomyiidae; genus Eustalomyia; species Eustalomyia histrio. The sequence continues at coordinate 935,654 of OX456526.1, forward strand.
AATCGTTCTTTAAGTTTGCTGGCTGGTTGGATGGCTGTTTATTTTCATTCATTTATTTTCTAAATTGCACATTGTGTGTTTTCTTTTATTTTTATTACTCTACTATTATGTAGTAGTTTCATAACTTTATGAATATCTTTCTTCTTCTTCTTGTTCTTCATTATCATTAGGAGCATGAGCAGACTGAACGAGCATGTATGTGCTGCTGTGATAATGCAAGCTTTGTTTTTCTTTTATTGTGATTTAATGTAGAGTTTATTTTTCTTAATATATTTTTTACTAGCTGACCCGGCAAACGTTGTTCTGCCTAGGAATAGGATTACATTATTATCTAGGTAGCTCGCACAAAGTTTGAATATTCTCACAATAATAGTACCCCAGATATGCAATAATAAATTTGTACTTCGTATGGGAGGTGCCACGCCCATTGCTTGGATCCCCCATATTTTTTGGAAGATTATGAATATTATTATCAAAGAAGCTCACACAAAGTTTGAAGACTCCCACTTTAATAGTACCCCAGATATGCAATAATGAATGTTTTCTTCGTATGGGAGGTGCCACGCCCATTGCTTGGATGGCACTCATTTTTTTGGGAGATTATGAGTATTATTATAAAAAAAGCTCACACAAAGTTTGAAGACTCCCACTGTAACAGTACTCCAGATATACAAAAATACATTTTTACTTCGTATGGGAGGTGCCACGCCCATTGTACCCATATAGGTCAATTGTGAATCTAAACCATTCAGGGATCAAATAAAACAGACACAACAAATTTCATCGAAATCGGCCCAGCCGTTAAGGAGGAGTGCAGTCACTAACACACGTACAGGAGAATTATATATATAAAGATTACCATGAAAAGCAAACATCCATACACATAGAAAAGAGATTCATTATGACAATTGAATTTCTTGCAATCGTAATAAATTACTGGATCAATTAAATGTTGCAGCCGAAATTGTGGTATATTCGGATAGTGAAGTAATTACGTTTATGGCAGGGGTAGAAATTAATTCGCGAAATATAAATATTATTTTAGACAACTAAATATTGGGTTTCACAATTAAAAATACAAATATATTTAACCAACAGAATTCGATTGGCACACAAATCGATGGCCACAACTGTTTTCTGGGTGTACGAAAGTAGAATTGGTTTCGCACAACGAAAATTTTTGCAGAGGCCAAACTTTCTATTAATAGCATGGAAACGAAAATCGAACGTACGATCGTGTCATTTAATTTTTTTACTAAATTAAACAAAAATTATGTAACTTAAGCAGGCCATAATAATTAAATAGGCCAATTAATTGGCAAATTTTTTTTTTGGCATTACCATTGTTTTTGCCATTGCCAATGCTGTTTAGATGATATGTTTCATTACAAATGGTAATTATTTAAAATTTCATTACAATTATTAATGCCTCAATATGGAAAAAAAATCGTTAACATTATTTAACGTCATTCGTGTTATTATTGAATTTTCGTGTCATTAATTCAATAAGATAACTTGCACTGATGCAAATATGCCTTTATTGTGAAACAATGTCAATTAGAAAAAATCTGAAGAAACTGGGGGATGTAAATATAGTGCTAGATATTAGTTATATTGGATTGTTACTTCCTTAAAAAATCTCTTTAGTGAATATTAGTGATGGGAATAATGTCGATTTTCATCTTCGATACAGCAATTGTCAAAAAGTGAATTTTTTAAATAGAAAATCAACTATTTTTAAAGAAGATTTTATTTTTTCTTATACGTTAAAGTCCACATAATTAAAACGTGTCAGTCTAAATCGCAGGTGCTAAAAACTGGAAAATTGGAATGCAGTTTCTTTCTACCTTCGGCGTACACAGCCACTAATACGCGATTTTTAGAAATTCCAACGGGGAATGGCAAAAAATGAAAGTCCTTGTTGACACTGAAATTTCGAAAAAAAAAATTGGTCCTCTGGAGTATGAGCAGGCTCACTGATTCGGAACATTTTGAAAATTCGGCCAGGAACGCCGTAAAAATGGGAATTAAAAGCGGAAAGTATCCCTTTTAACGCCTTGCCCAAACCGATTTGGATAGAGACCTAAGACTTAATAGCCCTTATTACGGTTGTCGTAGTCGTATTCGAAGGTAGTCAAATTTGCTGAAAAGTCCTTAAAAACACAACTTTTAAAAAATGTTACCACTGAATTTATCATCAATAATAATCGAATTACGAAATAAAAATAATTGGAATTTTATTTCATTATAATTGTCAATTTACGCAAAATCATTTTGTATGGAGTCGAAAATTTCGACTACAAATTCGACAACCGTAATCAGGCCGAATATATTTGTTCCATGGAGTACCCAGAAAACCTAATGGGGTTCGTAGAAAGAGTTTCTTTCTACATGTCCACCGAGCCAACCCCTTAAAAACACTTTTTACACTTAGGTGAAAAATAACTGCAAAGTTATGGGTGAATTTTTTTTTAATTTTATTTATATTCACAGAAAACAGTATGACAAAATTTAAAATAATTAAAAATATTTGTTAAAATTCAATTTCGATTACTAACAATTTTTTGTTTGAAATAATTATAAATTGTTACTTTTCATATAAAAATTCTTTGAAAATAAAAATTTAAAAAGTTTTTTGTATTTACATATTCCATTGTTGGTGCCTTTTTAAGTTTTTTTTTTTTTGTATTTTCAAAAATATTCTATGGACAATGTTCAATATTACAAACAGAATTTTGTAGTTTTATTCTCTGTTGTGTAATAAATTAAATTTTACATACCCCCGCTTTCCGAAAAAGTGAAACTTAACATCTCTGATAATAAAGACGGGTGGTCCAAAATTTGTTAGGTTTTGTTGTTTTTAGTATTTTATTAAATTAAAAATTTTAACTATTTATGACAAATATTTTTGTTTACATTTCAAAGAGAAAAGCCAAGAATTTCCAAGACTTTGCAGCATTTTTATAAATTCTTAATTTTTAAGCAGCTATACTTTAACTACTCGTACTTATATAAAATTCGAAAAGAACCAAACCTGTTGTTTATTTTATTTTTTACTTTTGTTTACACTACTTTTTTATTTAATATGTATGTATCTGTTTAAAAAAATAAGAATTTTCGTAGCTAGCAGTGTAAACAAATACATTCAATATGGTGTGAACAAATTCATTTTTTATGAAGTTTTTTTTTTAGTCCACTTAAGACACTTGGCTTGAAACCTTATGCAATGCCAAATATCATTATAAGCCATATGGTTAATTGTTTTGTAAATGTTATTACTGGTATACATATTTCATATTAATGACAAAAGACTTTTCGAAAAAAAACTTATAATGTTTAAAATCAATAAACTGTTGTCACTTTTGATTTCTCGCAACACTGTATTCATAAAATAAAGATGCTTTTATCACACCATGTCGATGTCTCTCACGTAGTAAAAAACGTTCTCTTGGTTTTATATGGGCAAATTACAAAGGTTCAGCATCTTTTCAAATTGGATTTGGAAAAAAGGTATAAAAATAGGGAAATTTACTCAAATTTTTGCAGAAATCAGGGAAATTTGCTCAATTTTCCCCTGTTTGCTCTCAGTTTCCGAACCTTTGTATTCTGTATAAAATTTTATTTGGCCGTTGCCGGCGTTGCTATCTCTATAATTATTATTCCTCTATGCTTTTATTTCTTTTTGATTATTATTTTGACAAAACCAATTTAATCGTATCTAACAAAAGCATTTTGTAAAACAAACTTTTACTCTTCTACTATTCAGAAAATGCCAAAATATACGGTGATTTCATTGAAAAAATATTAGTTTTTGTCATTCCATCATGGCAATCGTGTCTTCTTTGCCATATTTCCATATGGGTTAATTTAGGATAAATATTCTTCTTGTTGTAAATACAGCATACAACTTAACGTTTATAATATGTAAGTTTCATTGCTTGAAAATAATTAATTCTTTAATTCACTTTTTTAAATTAAATTCTTCTGGAATAAATTTGTAAGTTTAATTCTCAAAAATCTTTAAAATATATATATGAATTGTAAAAAAATACAATTTTGTTGGGCTGCGTAATTTGATAAAATTGACTACTAAATAATGCAAAATTTTAGAAGCAAACTAAAACTGCTAGGTCTGACTGGAAAATCGCAAAAACTTTTTTAATGCGAGAAATACTGAAACGGGGCGCAGAGTTCCTAAAATATTTGTGATAAAATCTCGACGTTTCATGGATATGTTTTTTTTTTTAATACTACAAATCTTTCAAGATTTGTGCTTTAATATCGTTATTTGAATCATTTATAGCAATTCATAAATTTTTTCGATACCGTTTTAATGTAAAATAAAAATCCAGTTTATCAGTTGTAAAAATCGTAATCGGGTTTTTTAATAAACGATATTTCGAATAAACGGATAACCGGGTTTTTAAAAGACCGGTTTTTGAAACTCTATTAAAGAATGAATGCTTGAGAAAAGATGTTGAATTTTTCTTAATTTAAGCTCAAATTGAGTTAATTCTTTTGAATCTCTGGCTTATTGTTATAGTTACATACAATTAAAACAAATTTTCCAGATTCTTACGAACAATAAAAAAGTGGGAACAAATTTATCATCTGTCGCAGTCTTTGTGTTTTTTATAAAAAAAGAATTTAATACAGAAGTTCTTTATTTTTTGTAAACGGATTACAATTTTAAACTCTTTTGTTTTAATTTCTACATCACTTATAAGTACGTATTAATAATAATTCTATTAAACAATTGATTCAGTTCTACATGAATTAAATATTTTTCTTTATTCTTCAATTTTAATCATATAAAAGATATAAAGCCACGTTAGGTATATACTCGTATATAAGTACATATGTACGTACAACTACATAAAGAATGCTTATAAAAAAATATTTACATTTTGTTTGTATAATCATTATTTAAAATAAATTGGAATTCATGGCGAGATATAGTAATTTATAGCTTTATTGCACTGAAGAGTCGCAATTGGTTTTAAACACTTAATATATTTATATTATTTTGTTTAATTTAAATGAAAAAATTAATATTCAAATTTTTTAATAGTTTTTAAAGTTTTTTGTTTATATTTAAACCCAAAATTTTAGGTTGATTGCAGTTTTGGGATATTTTAGATTTGTGTCTCTTTTTTTATATTTTTCAATTAAGATGAAATATTTCATATTTATGAAAATATTTCATATTTAGTAAAAATAAATGAAATTTGTATCTGTCCTATGTAAGAGGGCATTTGAAATCTGCTACTACTACACGGAGAAAAAAGACAATCGAATTCCTTGCCAACCGAATGATTTGGCAGCAGCAACCGATGTATTTGGTTGACATAATCAAATATATTCCTGGGTCAGTTCAAATATAATGTTCCAACTAAAATACTGTTTTTTAAACCGTTTTCTGTCACCTCAAACAAAATTATCGATGGCTGTAACCGAGAATCATACACTTGGAAAAATAAAATCGATATTCACAATGAATCTGTTTTCTCAGATTCTCATGATAAAAATATGTATTTGTTTTTTTATTTATTTTATAAGTAAGAGCTTTTATGGCTTTATCTTGTCGGGAAGAGCCACACTATTCATGTTTCATTTTGTAAAATAATTTTCGCAAACATTCTTTAATAAAACTGTAGTCAATTTAAATAAAGTATATTATTTTTTATTTTTGTTGTCTATTCAATCCCATATGTTTTTATTCCCTTGTACAACATATGTAACAATGTCTTTTAATTACTATTTGCAATGAAATAGTATTGTAAGTTATTTAGCATATGACCTTTAAAAGAATTAATTCATAGTTAAAAATAAATTATGGGTCATTCCATGTCAAACCGCACAGAAAACTGTCAATTTCGAATTTGTCATCTTCGATTTTAATGAAATTCGCCACAAATATTGTAAATGGGCAGTGTTTATTAAATCATTAACCTTTCGGTTTCAAACCCTTTCGGTTTTCGAAATATGACGTCATGAAGACCCATATCTCAAAATCCAATTTTTTTAAAATTCTGAAAAAAATATATGTTAAAAATTAAGGCCTCTACATTTGTCGCAAATTTCAAGGTGGATACTCATTTGGTTCCTGAGTTATGAAGGAAAACGTGGTCGTAAGCAAATTTTCGTCGACGAGTTCATATGCAAAAGCTTACACACAACAACAATATATACACACCAGAGAACTGCAAAATCAACTTTTTTCTTGATATAATTATACACAAAAATTCTTGTTTACATTTAATAATTCAACAAAATTCACTGTAGAATAAAATCAGCATCATGTAATTCGGATCAGTTTGAATCATATGTCGATTATATTTACTGCAAATTTAATCACTCAACAAAAAGTCAGCGTTGAATAAATCAGAAAAAATAACAAACAACGCGTATGAGTGTATTCATAATTAAAACAAAATAGAAACACATTTCATAAATGATATTCTTTACATTAGGGTGGGACTTAAATCCGCTTTTTTAGAATTTTTATTAGTAATAAAAATATTCTTCTTTGTGAAATATAAATATTTTTTTGGAAAAAAAATTTAGGTCGATATCTCAGGTTTGCCTAATCCGGAAAAATTTAAATATTGTCAAAATTTGTTTTCATCTATTTTGATTGGAAAATTAGGCAATATTTAATTTTAATCGGATTGGGCGAGTCTGAGATGTCGACCTAACTTAAAAAAACAATATTTTTGGTATTCCTAATAAAAATTCTAAAAAACATATTTTAGACCCACCCTAATATACATATAACATTTATGAAATGTGTTTCTACAAAACCACCCCCTTTTTATAGATAATAAACTATTTTGTTTTAATTATGATTACACTCATACACGTTGTTTGTTGTTTTTTCTGATTTATTCTACATCAAAATAATTATTGTTGGCTCGAATGAACAGAATAAAATCAATGGTTAAACAACGACCGATGATTATAAATCAGTGACAAAACAATTTGCACGTCGTTTGATTGATTTTAAATCATCAACAAATATGTGTGTTGGAGTATATTCAGCGTTTGAACGCAAACACATATTTATTCTTGTGTTGATTGCGTATGAACGTTTTGCAATCAGCAAATGCAGTTCTCTGGTACACACATACACACCGTCAATATAGGTTATATAGTTTAGAAGTTATGGGCGACTTTCCATGGACACTTTTTAAATATTTTGACGTTTTTGCCAATTTTCACGACGTCATATTTCGAAAACCGAAAGGGTTTGGGGTCGAAAGGTTAACCGAAAGGTTCATTTAAATCTGAGACGACAAATCCGAATGCTGTGCGGTTTGACATGGAATGACCCTTATGTTAAATTAATGATTTAGAAAAATCATAATAAGAAAATCATCAAAAAAAAGTATGCACACATTTTAAAAACCCAAATTCATTGCTGGCATGAAACGATTACACAAATATATTTTTCCGAATTTTCCAGTATTTTTAAAAACTTAAAATAAATAAAAGATCTCATGTACTATGAACTTAAGAATTAATTCTTTAACAACTCTGTGTTCTACTTGTATACACTTCTGTTTGTTATATTTACATTTAATACTTTTTTTAGAATTTAAAATTTTATAAATTCTAATAAAAAATTATACTCGTAGTATTTTTTTTTTTGTAATTAAAATTGCATTGCTACTGTTAAACCACATAACACATAATGACAAGTGTGTGCCACGAAAAGGTGTTAATTTGAAAAATTGTATATTGTAGGTGGTGTAAATAGAATTAAATTTAAAGAAAATAAAACAAAAAAAAAAATAAAGAAAAGAAAAGGAGTGGTGTTTGATGATAATGGCATAATTATTTTACACACATATGGTGCATGGTTATAGAAAAAAGTATGTTGCTGCATGTGATACCTCCCTAAAAGACACAAATAAAATGTGAAACAAAACTTTTGAATTTTGAAATTGGCCAAAATATATTAAAAATTATTCTGAATTTACTAATTTAAAATCGTAAAAGGTAGAAATCGTGCAAAAAAGTAATTTTTTACTTTTCAAGTGAAGCCTGTAATATAGCGAAAAACTAGTAGAAAAAGTTTAAAGTTGGGCATGCGGACTATATACGCTAAGTATAATTTGGATCAAATGCCGAGAAGCGGTTTAAATTTTGGGAAAGGTGCTGATTGTGAAATATAGAGATAAAACTGTACGAAATTGCCGAAAAAGTTTAATTTCATCAAATACCGGGAAGGAGGGTTTATATGTGTACTGGGCCGAAATATGGTCCGATCTTCTATAGCGTTCACAAACTAAATTTCAACAAACTCCATAGCATCATTCTGTGTACACAGGGAGAATTTTACTGGGCAAAAAAAAATCATTAAACTAATGAAACTTTTTGTCACAAGGTAAACGAAAATTTTGAAAATTAATAAGCAGCTGAAACTTTTAATAAATAATACATTTTATGAAAACTTTCAAAAACTTAATAAAAAGTTTTCATTTATCAGTTCGAGTGCAACAACATGCAAAATAATTCATTGATATCAAGAAAATAATTTTCTCAGTGCATCAAATTCAAGGTTAATTTTTATAAACCCAACAGTACTTCCAGCGAGCCGTGTATGTTTATACTTGAAATGAATAATAATACAAACAGTTTCCATCTACTAAAAAATTCCATTAATGCAATAAAATTGCCAATTAATTAATTTAAATAAGCATCAATTTACATTTGGTTTTAATAGATTTCCGGTTAGCTGGTTTTTTTAAACATCTTTTTAATTATCATCAAAAAAAAAAAAAAAAGACTGCAACTTCCAACTATTAAAACTTGGTTTCCTCAACAGAAGCACAAAAAAATTAAAAATTTCCACAAAATAAGAAATAAATATAAAAGAAACTTTACCAATAAATAAAATAAACAAATCAAAATACATAAAGATAAAAATTCAAAATGCAATAACAAATGCAATTGATATCAGCTTCCAACAACAACAACAACAAATTTTATATATAAAACTTTTTCATGCTGCAAAAAATTCCCCAAAAACGAAACACAAACTTTAACACCATGCAACCAAAAATGAAAACAAGCTGAAGAAAAACTATTTGATAGGCCTCTCAAATGGATCCTGTAGCAACAAAGAAACTCCAAGAAAACAATAATAAAATACATATAAATATATTTCTTCAAGATTTAAATATGCAGACAGACACAAAACATATCGATGGAATATTTCAATCGGTAGTGTCGTAAAAAATAATTTATACTCCAAAGGAGATGATGCTCATAACTCCACGGACCAATGCACCACACAAGATATACATTAAGGTGTGCCCTGAATTATGAATTTGTCGATATTCAACACTCCAATTTTGTTTCACTTGATTTCAAATGTATGCATGTTAACAAAACTTCTCTTTGAAATTTCAAAAAATTTGTTATTATCAATTTTATATCTTTTGACATATAATAATATTAAATTTTTTAAATCGGTCAAAGAGTTTTGAGTTTTTCTACTTAATTATCACTGAAATATTCTTTTTTTTTCCTACATTTAGAAAATTTTCAAAAAATATTTGACTGATCATTGAACTTTTATAGAAATTGATCAATTTGATTAAGTGTAGATTAACTTTCTCAGTAAAAAGTTTAACATAAGAGCTAAAAGCTTTTCATTGTCAATTAAAAATACCAAGGAAGGCGGCGCCGATAGCGATCTGGCTTTTAGATGAACATGAAAAATGTCAGTGTGTTCTTTGATAATTATCTAAATTTTTAAAGACTAAAAAAACATATCAATGATTTTAAACAGTCAGTCATACTTGGACCACCCTGTATATAGATATTAAAAATATTGCGATTATTTAAAAAATCTGTAACTTTGAAGGCCATTCGGCACGTGTTGACGTTGATGTCAAATGGAACAGAACTGGGAATGTGTGTTAGCATTGAAAATCGACAATTAGTAATTTTAGGGACACCTTAATTTACTTATGCATGTACATATGTATAAATAAATAAACAAATAGTTAAAATTCATGTAAAGTATTTACAAAGATTCTAGCCGTCATTTCTAGACACATTATAACATCATAAAAAAACCAAATCTGAATAATAATCTGAATATGGCAACACAACACAACAAAGTATTAGATCTAGACAAAAAAGAGCCATTAAACATGTTGTTGTTTAAAAATATATTTTCATAAATACAATATCACACGTCTTGACATGACAATAATTATTGTATGCAAATGCGATTGAATGCGATGCACACTATTAGTCACATACAGAATAATATTGTGAAATTTTTTAAACATTTTTAACATAAAGCAACAAAAATTCAACATCAGGCCTGCATATGACAAATTTTTAAAAGGCCTTAATTTACTACAATAAATTAACACAATCATGTCTCCGAATTTTTATCGAATATGTTGTCAAAAAGTATACAAATTTGTCAACTAAATTGCCACGAAGAAAGCTTAAAAAAAGTCCATACATCATAAGATGGATAACATTTTGTTTTTTCATTTCTTTTTTTGCGTTTTATCAAAATTTCGTATCACTTTGTATCATTTTAATACTTTTCGTGTTCGAAAATGATTAATTACTTTCGTACAGAGTTATTTTTTTTTTTCTATTTGGGTGGGTAGACGTCATACAAAAATTCTTATTTTTAATATTATTTTCACAGAATTCAGTAATTAATCAAAATTAAAATTTTTTAATTTGAGTTAAAGAACTTTTGTTAAAATAAAATTAACCTGCTGTTCAAATTGTTCGTTTAAAAATGAATTTATTAGTTTTCTAGACATTTCGTTTATATTTACCATGAATAATAATAATATCAATGAAATTCATTTAAAACTCACCTGAAAAGAAAAAGAAGAGAACGATATGTAATTAAAGCATTTAGTTTAAGAAAAGAAAATAATAACAAAAATGTATTTGTTTAAAACCTTCAAAATAAAAACTATTAACTTTAAATCCACCTTTTATAGTGAAATCAATATTAAATAAAATTCTTTTAAATATTTATTTCGTTAGTAATTGCAGTTATTTTGACTGTAATGTTCTATCAATGATCCTCTAAAATAGGATGTATTAAATTAATGCTGCCTCACCAGCCAGTCATTAGGCCATCAAGGCAAATGGCTACCAAACCGCTGAGCCTAAAAGAAAAAATTTATTGTGTGCGTTCGTTGTAAAGAGAATGTTTAACACAGGAATTTTATTCGACCCCACATTTGAAATAGTTATACATGTTTTTTATTTCTTTAACCTTAAATATTACATGCTCTTTTCGTGCGAACTCGTATAATAATCTTTTTTATTCTCAAGCAAATTCGTCAAACTGTAGTTAAGCACTAAATACTTTGTATTTGGAGAAAAAAATTAAAATTATTGATTACTAGACTTGTCAGAACCGGTTCCCGAATTATTTTTTAAAAACTTTTTTCCCCTTTAATTCTAGAATTTTTTGAACGGTTAAAACTTTCCTAAATGGTTCTCTCAAGTTGAAATGCCAACAAGTATAATGGTCAAAGGTAAACAAATGTTGCTTACAAGGAAGGTTTCCTACCACGGTACCCACCGATTTCGATTAAATTTGGATATGTGGCAAAAAAAAAAAAACAAAATAAAAAAATAAATATGTCCACTAGAATTTTTGTTCTGAAAATATTTCTATTTACTATAACCAAACTTTTAGATTTTTCCTAGATTCCATTTATTTAGAAAAGAACGAAACAACACGCTTTTGGAATGAGAATCGTTTAGTTTGGAATGCAAAATTAAAATATTTAAATTGTTCATTTTTTTAAATTTTTAAAAGAAAAATTTCAGATATCAATAATAATAATTTACCAAAAATGCAGTCAGTCGAACCAGTTTCTAAAAAAGGCGGCTTTTAAAATATACGAAAACTGTGTTTTCAATTAAATCGAATATCGAGTACTATCAAATATTCAAATTCAAAATACTTAATTTACCAGCACTAGTAAACAATAGGGTGATCGATTATTCGACATTTTTCAAAAACCACGTTTTCCGAATATTTAAAAGTACTCACTTTCGGTTTCGCGAACTTAAAAATTGTAAAATTAAAAAATAATATTTTAACTAAAAAATCAAAATAAAAACAACCCAGCATGCATGCAAAGGTGATATTTTTCCAAAAACAGGCTGCAAAAAATATTGGTTCTCTTTTGCCTATTATGGTACACTCAGAAAAAAAAGTTAGTAGAAAAATTTGTAAACGGTTTTCAATCCCACTTTACTATTTTTGTACTATTTTTTAGTAAAAAAATATTATTTAGCAAATCTTTTTGCTATTTACATTTTACAAATTACATCCATTTAAAACAGCACTAAAAATCAGCCCTAAAAACAATTCAAATTTGATCTTAAAAGTAAAAAAAAAATTGACAAATATTTTTCAAAAAAGAAATTAACAAATTTAAAACAAAATAATAAATTCGTTTATGTTTTAACAACTTTTAAGATTTTTAAGCCTTTGATTTTTTTTTAATTTTGTCTAAAATATTTTTTGAAAAAAAAATAATTAAAATAAAAAAAATTTTTAGTAATTCTTTTTGTTGATTTTAGGAAACAAGTTTTAAATTCCACTTTGCAAAAAGTTTACTAAAATTTAGTAGCGGCTACTAATTTTTCTACTAATTTTATTGTTCTACTCGTCAGCAGACATGTGTTGCTAAGATTGACAAAAAATACTGCTGGCTCAAATTAGCAAAATTTCCCGTAATAACAGCAAAATTTTCAGTTGCCATTACAGACTTTTTTTGGTGAGTGTAACAAGGAAATTAGAGTATTTTATTAGTTTGAAAAATTTTAATCATTTTGATGAAATAGCTTCTTGGATTATTAAATTGTCTTTTTGGGTTGTTTAAAAAAAATATATTGGATTTTAAGCTTAATATAAAGAAGTGAAAAACTGGTTAAAAAGAAATCGGGTTTTTGATTAACCGAAATTTCAGATTTTCAGGTAACTTGTTTGCAACACCGACACTATAATTTTAACCGAATAATGAGATCATAAATTAAACATTTATTGAATTAATGAAGTCGAGTTAATTTTATGAAGTTTAAGCTATTTTTGTTTAACTTTGTATCAAACATGTAAAATTGTTTAACAATTTAGAATACACTGCACCTTATTATTCTTTTTATGTGTGTGTGTTAATAACAACTCAATTAGGGAAATAACTTTTTATTTATTTATTTTTTTTTTTTTATTTTGAAAACGTATGACCTCTAAAGCTGCTGTTAATGTTTTCTGAATTGTGTGGCTCATTTAACAAGGTTTTCAGTAGACTTTGGATGTTCAAGCAGCAATTATAATAATATCATCATCATCACCACCATCATCGTTATCTGCAGCAAGTAAATTTGTAGGTCAAGCTTAAAGATTTATATTAATACAAGCGTTTACAAAGTGTTAAATAATGATTTTACAGTAGGGTGTCCCGACAAAAGGTTGTCCTTGGAGTAGTATCACTAAAACGTTGCTTCCTAACCATATCGAGAGTTACGTTAAAGTCAATTTTAAAATTATGGAAGCATGCTGACTAAATTATTTTAAGTGCATCACTAGGGTGCTCTAATCTTGAATGTGAAATTTTTAAATTGGCTGCCAGCTACACTCAGGGAAAAAGCTTTGTGATATTTTTGAAAAATGTCATTAATATAATGAAACGGTTTCATCAAAATGAAAATTAATTAATTTATATGATTCGTGTATTTAAATTGTTTGTTTAAAATATGCAAATTAATTTTTATCTTAATATGATTGTAAAAAATAAACTTTTATATAAATCATTAATTTAATTAAAAATTTCAATTACAAAATTAAATTTACTGCTAGTGAATCAATTTTTCTTATTGAAAATTTACAATGGTTAAATGCCTTTTGTTATTTATTTTTAAATGTTGATAAAACAACTGACACATCCGTTAGAAACAAATGATATAATCAGTTAAAATAAATGTCAAAATTTTACCTACCAATCCTTAAAAAAATAAATGACTATCATTTATTTGAATTTTCTTCCCTTTTTGTATTTTTTGTTTTTTTAATATAGTCGTACAATATAAAATGTATGTATGCATAGACACTTTTTGTGTGAATGTGTTTGTGTATGTATGTGTGTTTATCAAGTTCTTGTAATTTGAAATAATATTGTACAAATACAACCAATTTAAATAAAAAAAACCAATTGAAATTTTTTGAATATATTTTTTTTTGAAACAGATAGCAAATTTAAATTTGTAATAACTGTTACGGACACAAATAAACCACAAATTTCCGTTTTGTGGGTAAATTTTTATTAAATTTCAAACAAATGAAAAAAAAAATAAATGAAACTGAAAAAAATCGGTAAATGATAGTATATCATTTCGAATAAATGTATAAAAAAGTTAATATAGATATTTATTTGAAAAATTTGTAATGTATGTTCCTTTATTTTTAAATGTAAGGAAAAACTTTCTTATTTAACTACAAGCAGTAAACTACATAATATTCTGAGTGTAAGAATATTGTTTTTCACCGGATTTGGATTCGGGACTTGCAATCAACCTTCGCCAGCAAAATTCGGCATCAAATTAAAAAAAAAATGACCTTGCCGTTATTGGGTTAACACAAAATTTCACACTTCTATTTACTTAAAATAGATCACCGTGGGTCTTAACGAGTTAGTGTGCTGTACATGGGATAAATAAGTAAACATTTTTTAAGGTACTTTAAGTTATCTGTCAGCTATTCAAGTTAACGACGTTAGTGCATTTCGACTAAGGAAAATTGTTAAATTTTCTATTTCTGAACACAAATCAAAATTTTCATACCGAATTTGTTATGAAAAAAGAATTTAGAGAAGAGAAAGTTTTCGTATAGGATTTATCCTTCATGTTAAGGACTTTTTCCCACGGATTAATTCTGAAATTCTGATCTCTTTTTTTAGAGAAAATCCATCAGATACTCTTGTAGAAAACACTCAGATTCTGAGATTTTTTCTTTAGAAACACCTTCAGAATATGAGAACTTTTTTCAGTAGAAAAACTTTCGGTTTCTTAGGATATTTTCCTATAGAAAAACATTAAGATTCAGAGGACATTTGCCATATAAAAACCCTCGCATTCTGAAGACTTTTTCCTATAAAAAAGTTTAGATTCTGGGAATATTTCCCAATGGAACTTTTTCTGGAGACTTTTTCTATACAAATTCCCTTATATTTTGAGAAATGTTTCCTATATAAAACCCTCAGATTTTAATGTGTTTTTTTGTTTTGAAAATACCCTCAAATTCTGGGGACTTTTACTTTCAAAAACACTCAAAAACTGAGGACTTTTTCCTTTACAAAATCGCACAGAAAATGTTCTATGAATTCGAGGTTTTTTATGAAAAAATCCTTAGAATCTGAGAGTCCTCGCACTCTAAGGCCTTTATTATAGAAACTTTTTCTGGAGGAACAGTCCTCAGATTTTGAGGGTTTTTCATATCAACGTAATCGTAATCTTAAGGTATTTCTGTAGGAAAAGGTTCTTGGTCGAAATACCCCAACATCGCCAACTTCAATCGCTGGTAGGTAGGGAACTAAAGATTCCTTCCAAGTTTTTTTGTTTTTGATATTTTTGCCTTAATCAGCAGTTATATGCATCGTTTGAGTGCAATAACTTTAAATATCTTTGCAACGGGATACTCTATTGTAGAGTTAAGTAAAACCAAACTCTTAAGGGATTTAGAGTAAAAGAAGAAGCCAACAAATTCCCAAGAATCTTACACAAAGGGCGTGAAAATATAAATTACACAATAACGCATAACTCTACAAAAAAAAAAGAATTAAGCAATATTAATGTGATAAACTGTTAAGAAACAAAGAGAAGACAGCAAAAAGTTTAGGCTTTTTTATAAAAAATAAATGAAAAAAAATCAATGATAAATGCAACGCTTGATTAGGTTACACACTGGTGTAACACTATCTGCTGGTTAAATACAAATCATGTACTTAATTAGTATTTGTACCATACACAAACATACACACACACACACACGCACACACTACTACTGTTAATTAAAAACAATTTAAAGAACATAAATTGCGTAAAAATAATATTAAGACAACAAACGAAAAACAAAAATAGGTCATCATTTGAAAATTACGGAAAACTATTCACTCAAATGAAAAGTGTGTGTGTGTGTGTGCATATGTATGAGGTTTGTTCTCGCTTACCAAAAAAAAAATAAAAAAAATGTATTGAATTGAAAAGAAAAGTAATTTTAATTTTTTTTATGGCAGCACAAACTTATATGATGATGGCAAGAATAAGCATAATCTTTAAATGAATTTCCGCTGTTGTTGTTGTGTTTCTTCAGTTTATTGGCCGATCGGTTCATTAGATGCAATGCATATTATTGTTGTTTGTTACGAAATTTTTAATTGAAATCATAAACACTTTCTTCTTTGATTTTTCTTTTTTTAATATTTTCCGCTATTCAAATACAAAAAAAAAGCAATTTAATTTATTAACAAAAAGTGATAATAAATTATTTTAACACCCTAGCACGAGACAAACTAGTTTGTTGTTGTTGTTGTTGTTTTTTTTGTCGTTGAAACCCCCCAATAACAATAATACAAAATTTTAAAGCTTTAATCTTGCATAAGCAACGAAATAGTATTAAAAAAAAAAGGAAAACAATTTGTTGATAATTCATTTAAGATGCCATAATAATGGGTCTACTTACTATTCAGTCTCAGTCTCTTACGATCATGTACTAGATCAATGACTTAATTGTTATTATTGGTACAGTGATATTGATCATTAATGGGGATGGGGAGATCATGCTGTGGCGCCACTAGACATGTTTTAAACTAAAGTCGTTTATGTTTAATTTTTTTATTTTCTTGATTAATCAAGATCATCATACTAGAGCCGCCGTACAATTTGTTAGTTTCTATCAGCAAAAACTGTGAATGCATTTACTTACTACTACTACTACCTTGACTGGTTGGCTTGGCTGGCTGGCTGGCTGGCTGGTTGGTTACTCGTAGTAGTTTTGTCAACACAATACCCTGCAACAACCACAAGCAATATTAAAAGTGTACAACAAGTAAAAGAAAGACTTCCGTTGATGCGTCTGCTCTTACATGTTGTTGTTGGCAAAATAGCAGATCCCTTTCTGAGTTGTTTTCCATATTTTTGTTTTTTTTTGCTTTTGCAATTTTGTTCATGGCGCCAGCATATAAAAGACTTTATAGTAATTTTCTATTTGTATGTACACATATCAAGAATTGAAGTTCAGCTTTGATCAAAGCAAATGTCAATTGACAATTTTGTTTTTTTTATTTTTCTTTGTTTCAGATGAAACAGAAGTGAAAGAAGTATAATTTTAAGCAATAATGACATTGTTTAATACAAAAATGTATCCAAAGTCAGGGTTACACTACGAAATCGTAGTTGAATATAAAACGTTTAACTTAAAGGCCGGTTAACATATCTCAGGATAACAAGAGATTACATGTTGGTTAAATAGTTCCTGCGCTCGAAATGAAAGAATACTGTTTTTTTTTTTACGAAATATATTTTTTTATTCAATATATTCTCCTAGAAGCTCAATACACTTGTTCCAATGATCTTCCAATAATTTTATCCCATTCTTATAATGGTTTTCCGGAAGCTCTGCAAAATAACCGTCTACGGCTGCTATGGCCTCTTCATTCGACGAAAAATGCTTTCCACGAAGGAATTGTTTGAGATTTCTGAAGAGATAGTAGTCACTGGGAGCCAAATCTGGTGAATACGGTGGATGTTCAAGCAATTCGTACTTTAATTCTTTGAATTTACCCATCGTCAAAACACTTTTGTGAGCAGGTGCATTGTCTTGATGAAAATTAATTTTTTTCTTCTTTAAACCAGGTCTTTTCTCACGAATTTTTTCATCCAGCTGATCCAAAAGGCTGCAATAATATTCAGAGTTGATTGTTTTACCTTTCTGAAGATAATCAATCAACAAAATTCCTTTTGCATCCCAAAAAACTGATGCCATAACCTTCTTTGCTGATCGTTGTGACTTCACCTGCTTTGGAACTGAACAACCAGCTTCAGTCCACTGTAAACGTTCTTGTTTCAATTTAGGATCATGGTGGTAGATCCAAGTCTCATCCATAGTTATAAAACGACGCAAGAAGTCGGTTTTATTCGGCTTAAAACGCTCCAAATTACGCTGAGAAATTTGTTTTCGATGCAGTTTTTGTTGAATTGTTAATGTGTGCGGCACTAACTTTCCAAACTGTTTTTTCATACGTAATTCTTCATGTAAAATATGGAGTACTCGTTCTTCTGAGATGCCTATGGCAACGGTGCGTTTTGAAGGTGAGGACTCTTCATACACTTCTAACAATTGTTCATAAATTTCCTTTGCTTTTAAACTCTTCAAAACAACGAATCTAATGACTGCACGATATTAAATTTTTTCCATATTAAAAAAAATCAATGACACGTCAACTTCAAATGCCTTGTAAACAAAGAAAGAATTGACAGAATGACTTGCAACTTGAGAAAAAAAAAGTTTGGAGCTAGCAGTGCCATCTCTTGGTGAGCGCAGGAAATTTTCAACCAACCTGTAGTTATAAATGTTAACACAATCATAAAAAGGATCTTTTTTTAAATAAATATAAAAATAGAAAGTACATATTTATGAATTTGCAAAACCCTAAAATTTTGTTGAATAGCGCTACAATTTTTTATTTTAGTTTTAACCGTATCCGCGGTTTTAATTAAGCTCTTTAAAATACGAACTTTGTAAAGAATTCAATAAGAAAATGGTGTAAAACAATTTAAAATAATTGCAATTTTTATGAATTATAAAACGTTTACAGAGAGTTAAAAATTTTGTCGATTTTAAACTTCTCAATATTAATTAAAGCATTATTTGTTTTGTAAAACTATCCTGAAAATTCTGAAATTTTTATAAATTTGAAATCGTAATATTTTTATTTTTCTTCCAAATTATAATTCTACAAGCGATGTCTTCAGATATTTTGATAGTTTTAATTAAAAATTATGTTTTTTAAGTAGTAACAAATTGTAGTCTGAGATTTTTGTTAAAAAATGTAAGCGGACACTGTGCACTAATGGGGGGTTAAAATTTACTAATTCTTCTAATTATAACACAATTTTACACAAAGCAATTTTTCTTGCAGCATTTTTCTTAAATTCTCTTTTCGTGCCCACACACAGACACTTATCTACTCAAAGTACGAATTAGAAAACACAAGAGAATTGCAAATAATAGCAAGTCGGTAGGGAACCTCTTCTGTAAATTCAGAATTGCTGCAATAAAAATTTCTTAATGTAAATAGGGACAAACAGTAACTTTCTTAAAAATTTTGTAGAAAACACTTACATAGACTAAAAAAGAAGTTCTTGTGAGTGCGAATAACCGTTAACCCCGATTGGTAACATCCTTTTACACATGTATTTAACTGCCATTTCCCTTAAAGGCCGATACAAGTTTTAGGTAAATTGCTGTTAAATACAAACTCTAATAACTGTAGTTATAACCACATCGAAATATTAACGTATGAGTGATATTTATAAAATATAACTCATACGTTTTGAGGTCAAACACAGAGCTCTGGTTTTTAATTTGTATTTTTGTTTCTAACAAATTACAGCGAAATTACGGACATTCTTAAATCGTATATAATTTTAAAAATGTTCTTAATAATATAAAAATAATACCTGAAATTTTTGTACATTAAGTGATGTTGTTGTTCCATTTAAGGTCAAATCATAACAACAATCCGACAACCCAATTTTTGGTTGCAGCCATAAAAAAATCAAATATATTCTGGGGTATCAAACTTCATATCATAAAAATATGTAAACGCTGTGTATAAAAAGAATTTCAAAAATTTTCCATTTTCTCAGACGCGAGTTTTTATAGGGCCAACTCATATTTTTCAAAACATGAGCAGTAGGGGTGTGAAATTTTATATTTTTTTTAGATTAAATGAACGCTGTGTAAAATTAAATTTCAATGTCCTGAAATAAGAACATGCTCCCATACAAATATTTTAATAAAATATAAATTTGCAAATTTACGCGATGGAACAACGAATTGAGTTAGAAAACGGAAAGGCAGGAGAATGTATTTCCATTTTGTCCATTCTTTCAGAATATACTAGATTTGATCATAAGCGCAAAATTGTGTCGAACAGTGTTATACATATGACCTTCGAAATAAAAATTTTAATTATTATTCTTTTTCCAACAAATAAAGAAAACAAAATTGAAAAAAAAAACATTTCTAAACCCAATATTTGACAGCAAATGTCAGTTTATTGATTTTTTTTTATATTTTTATTAATCTTAATAAAAACTAAAATGTTCCATTCCAAATCTTTCAAATTCCTTAAATATTGTCATTACTCTATATTTTTTTCTTTGTAGCAATATTACAATATCCACTATATTTATGTAGATTGAGTACCAATTGTTTTACCAAGATACTTAGTACATATCACAAAGTAGCAACAATGCTGTAATTAAGCTGTCATTACAAACCAAAGTTTGTCTTGAAATGACGTTAAGTCGTTCGCTTTAAAAGGGGGATAATTTAAAACATTGATTTGTAAAATTTAACTGACAGGTAGACAAAGCACAGACTAACTAACAACTAACTGCATTCCTACATACATTTGTAAAATCAGTAGTATACAATATATACAACAACATCTTGTTAGCATATGGATGGATGGACGGTCGGACAGACAGACAGACAGACAGACATATGTTGCTGTCTGTGTTTGTATATTAAAATGTTGATGGGTGTTGTTACAAAAAATGACTGCAACTCATCATGTTTTTATGATTTTGAAAATTACACAATTATCAAATAAAATGCAAACTGTTTAGCTTGTAAATCTTATTAATTTTTGTGTTTGTAAAAGACAAACATTTATTACATGTAGTAGATACTAGCAACAATTTTTGTTATTTCGTACGAGTCTTTTTTTTCTTAATTTGAAAATTTTCTGCATCTGCAATTATTTAAATGCGTACACTCTAATTAATTTCTTTGAAATTTATGCAACTTAATGTAGGGAAAAAGTCGTCGTCGGCTTATTCGCGTAAACCATCGACTTCAAAAAACCCCAAAGAAAAAAATCTAATGGTGATAAATCGCACGATCTAGGCGGCCAATTCTGATCTCCAAAACGCGAAATAACACGACCGGGAAATGACTGATGCAGCAATTGAATTGTTTCTCTGGCTGTATGACATGTGGCGCCGTCTTGTTGGAACCACATGCCCTCCACATTCATTTCTTCAATTCTAGGCAAGAAAAAACTGGTTATCATTTCACGATACCGAACACCATTGACTGTTTGCGCTTGACCTGCCTCATTTTCATAAAAAAAGGTCCAATGATTCCTCCAGCCCAAAAACCACACCACACAGTGACACGTTGAGGATGCATTTGCTTCTCGTAAATCACTCGAGGATTTTCCTCACCCCAAATGCGACAATTCTGCCTATTGACGAAGCCATCAAGATGAAAATAGGCCTCGTCACTGAAGATGATTTCATCGGCAAAATCAGCATTTTCATGTTGTCTCTCCAATACCCAATTAACGAACTCCCTTCGCTGTCCATAGTCAGCTGGCTTCAGTTCCTGAGTCAATTGAACTTTGTATGCATGAAGATGCAAATCTTTCGTCAAAATTCGCTGCAAAGTGGACTTGGAGACACCAATTTGCTGAGCTCGGTGTCGAATTGAGGTGGATGGAGTTTGAGCGACATCATCACGTACAGCTGCGACATTTTCGGTCGATCGACCTGGTCGATGGCGCGTTGTTGTCTTTACATCACTAACAGACCCAGTTTCGGCAAATTTATCCATTAATCTCTTTACAGTTGACTCTTTTGGAGCATTATTGTGACCCCAAATTGATCGCAATTTGCGAACTGTAGCCGCAAAACTTTCACCATTTTGGTATAATAATTTCACAATGAGAATGCGTTGTTCATTCGTGTAGCGCTCCATTTTTACTAACCTCGTACCTTCTACTAGCAAACAATAACAATTGTTCAAATGTCAAACAATGACACTTCGAATGTTGCCAGATTTAAAAATTGCGTTCTTCTTGTGACACCCTTTATATCTAAATTTTTAAATTATAATGTTATATATATTTTTGACATTTATTTAAGGAATTCGATATATTTTTCTCTTAGGTTATGTGTATTGGTTTGAGCAGCTTTGCTCGCTTAATTAATTGAGACAAGCACTCGCAATACATGCATTACGATTGTAACGTCCCGCCCATCGAATAACAAATAGATTAACTAAAATAAGTGTAGTTTTTTCTACTTTACACGCTCTCTCTATCAATCTCTCACTCAACCCTTTTTTCTTGCCTTTTTTCTCGCTCTCACTATCTATCGCTCTTTCTCTCTTGGTATTTCTCTCGCTTTTTCTCTTTCGCTCTCTCGCTCTTCTCTCTCGTAGAACTTGCAAAATAACTTTCTCCACGATACGCATAACAAATAGATTAATTAAAATAAGTATAGTTTCATCGACTTTACACGCTCTCTATCTTGCTCTCGCCTTTTCTCTCTATCTTGCTCTCGCTCTCTCGCTTTTTCTCTCGCTCTCGTTCGCTCCCTCGCTTTTTTTCTCTGTCGCTCTTTCGCTTTTTCTCTCTTGTTTTCTCTCACTCGCTCTTTCTATATCGCTTTTTCCTCTATCTCTCTCTCTAGCTCTCGCTTTAAATATATAATATAATTATATATAATTTTTAACTTTATTTAAAGAATTCGTTATTATTTCCTCTTAGGTTATGTGTATTGGCTCTATCTTGCTCTCTCGTTTTATCTCTCGCTCGGTATCGCTCTCTCGCTCTTTCTCTCGCCTTCATTTAACTAATTAGAGAAAGTTTTTTTCTTATGTTATATGTTGGCTGCCTATCTTGGCTGTCTATCTTGCTCTCTTGGTCTGGCTCTTCCTCCTGCTATCTTTCGCTCTCTATCGATTTTTCTCTTGTTCACTCTCTCGTTCTCTCTCGCTTGCTATTACTTTCTCACTCTCTCACTTTTTCTCTCTCGCTCGCTCTATATCTCTCTCGCTCGATCTGTCGCTCTCGCTTTCTCTCACTCTCTCGCTCGCTCTGTATATCTCTCTCGCTTCCTCGTTCTTTCTTGTTCTCTCCCCTTTTTTCTCTCGCTCTCTCGATTTTTCTCTCTCGCTTTCTCTCTTTTGTTTTCGCTTGCTCTCTTTCTATCGCTTTCTCGCTCTATCTCTTTCTCGGTCTCTCGCTGTGAGAAAAACTCTCTCTCTCCCTTGCTGTCTCTCTCGCAGTACTTGCAAAATAATTCCACCACGTCCCATCGCATAAAAAAATAGATTAACAAAAATAAGTAAAGTGTCATCCACTATATCTATCTTGCTCTCACTCTCTCGGTTTCTCTCTCGCTCTCCCAAATGATATTAAATGTAGCTTAGTAGATTGTTTAAAAAATAACTGTAAAATTCATTAAAAATTGTATTCCTGATAAAAACAACTACAATTGCAGTTGCACAAATAACAATCATGTAGCTGCAGAATTTTTTTTGTGATTGCATTAGTCTATGTTTTTAATCAAATAATCAGAATGAAAAACACTAGTTTTAAAATATTTAAAAAAAAAATCATTATTCAAAAGTTAGTATAAACAAATTATTCTTTTTACAAAAATATTCAGCTATTTGAAAAGTATTTCAAATTTGAGTTATTACTTTATGATAGAACTGCACCTTAGTACAAATGGCTTATGCATGTTGACAAAAATTTTCAACATTCGTTGTGTTCGCAAACGCGATTAGATTTTTTATAAACCATATATATGTGGAGATATTTTTTATTTCACGATATTTACATACAAAAACCGTTTTTAGTTAAAAAAAATATATATAATATATATGAAATACTGGTCGTATTTAAAATATTGAATATTGCGTATTTTGTATTTTAAATGATGTACTTATTGCTGGTTGTTGTTGTTATTGCCAATAAAACCAACAAATGCGAAATTAATTTGCGTGCAACATTCAGTGGTGGGTACAATTACTAACTACCAGCGGTGGTGTGGTGAGGTGATGATGATGATGATGATGACGATGATTTTTTTGATTTGGCTGCCCCTACATCATCATCATCATCATCATCGTTTGTAAAACCATTTGTTTCATGGTACTTGAATCAAGAGTAAACTTTGTTGTATGGTTAGCTAACTTTGGTTGTTGTATTTGTTTTTTTTATATTTTTATTTTTTGCAGTTGTTGTAAAAACCAACAAACCAAAAAGTAAACTTTTTTTTACATTTGGTTGTGAATTTATTTGTGTTAAACAAAAAAAGAAATAAGGAAAACAACAACAAATATAGCACCAGATACTAACCAATTCATAATTTACAACTTTACAAGTGTTGTTTCACTTTGCCTTCCCTCAAATCTCTGTTTCATTTGGGCTCTTGCTGTTTTCCTTCACCAGCTCCTCCATCACCATCAGCATCACTTCGACCCTCAACAAAAAATGTTTGCAGCTCTGCTGCTACCGAAGCTGCTGTTATTGTCTTCATATTGTTGAGGTTAATTAAGATTAAATTTGATTTAATTAAAAACATATAAACCGGATGGATTTACTATATGAAACGCAACATGCAGAAACATAAAACTTGAAGAAGTTTATTCAATGTTATGCAACTGACCAACCGACAGATTTGCCGTTGCATTGCATTTGGGCATACATTAGACCCTGTTGGTCTAAAGAGTTGTGATTTTCAATTAGCAACCCATTAAAATGTTTGTGTGTTTTGTTATAACAATTTGTTAATTTTCTAATTTTAGTTTTAAGTCTAATGTATTTTTAAGAACGTTATTAAGAATTTTATTGAATTTCTTTATAAAACAATTTTCATTGAAAGTCTCACGCTCGTTGGCAAAGAATGTGTTCTCGTATGCTAATCTTGAATTCTAATCGAGTGATTCGTAATCACATATTGTGTGTGTGTGTATGCATATATGTGTGTGCAAGCATGTTACAATATTAATTTACTTACTCTACGCGTATGCAAGCAGCAATAATAATACTTGTAACTCTGACTGCATGTCCGTTTTATATCAAGCAAAAATAAAATGGAAATTTTTATGCATAACATATGAGTTTAGATTTGTTCAATTTTATGCATGGCTGACACCGAGAAAAGATTTTCATAAATCAGGCATTGGATAACAAGTATGAAAATTAAAGTCGTCAAATCCGACTATATGATATCGATAATTTTCCGGAAAACAGAAAGAAACTTTCGAATGAATTGGCCCACTGTTAACCGAGGTTAAAAATCAATTTAATTAATTTTAAAAGCAGTAAAATTAAAAAAAAATTACAAAAAATATTTATGACGTTTGAATATCCATGGCTATTAATGGATTAAGTAAAAATCGGTAGGATAGGCTAAGCAAAAAACCAGGAAATTATCCTCGGTACCTCCAAGCGATTTTACTGAAATTTTGATATATGATAGAGAGAAAATTATTCTTTTGTTTTTTGTTTATCGGTCCAATCTTATGTCTAGGGGGTAAAAACGAACGATATAAATCAAAAGATTCAAAAGGACGCTATGCACTAACGAGACATTGCTCTCTTGGGGATTCCAAGAGAGTAATAATTTATCAATTATCTGAAATGTTTTTAGTCAATTGTAAATTGAAGAACCTCAGACACTTGGAGCCGATTTATACAATGCAATTGATTGCATGCTTTTTTCTTAATTCCCTTTTCAAAATTGCTTCCAAAGCTATGTCTATTTATGCTATGATTTCATTTCCTCTAAAACCGAATGTGGAAGCAACAAAAGAATAATACATAGGAGTGCAAAAGAGAAATAAACAAAAAAAAAATGGACGGAAAACAAAACCCGTGTTTTTTTTTGTTACCCCGCTTGCTTCTCTACCCCGTTCGTCAATAAACAAAATTGCACGCAATAATTGCATGCAACAAAGTCACTGTGTAAATTGACTCTTATAATCACTTAAGATTTTATTTTATCACTGAACGACTACTTGATGACCAGATATGAGAAAGAACAAATGTTAGTCCTTGTCTAACTACTTGATTTGGGAAGCCTTCCTTATGACAAATATTTGCATTGCAGTTTCTGTCTTTACTTTTTTTTGTATTCTATTCAAACAAACAGAACAAGTAGTGAGTGAGAAACTATTCTATGTAGATGTTTACACAAAAATCGTCATCGAAAATGCACATGTCAAGAATTGCAATATTTTTTCAAAATACTCATACACACACACACGATTCTATGCATAAAAATTTTCTTTAAGTGTCTTTTTTATTTTGAAAGTTTTTTTCCTTTTGCAATAATTTTTTTTTTGGTTTTTGTTGTTGGTATAGTAATCATGTTCCCATTTCTTGTACATGCATTTAAGTATATTTGCAAATACTAAAAAGAGGGGGCGTTAATATGTAAATATGTGTGTGTGTGTGTGTGATTGTTTTCTATATTTCAGTTTAATATGCATCTCGAAACTTATTAAATTAATGAAATATGTTTTTAGCACACAGTCGTTAATCAATTTTCATAAAAACTTAATTGAGTTGTCTAGTTGCTTGATTGATATTAACGAAAAATCATAAAAATTATAGTTATGAATAAGCCCTTTCAGCACATGGAACACTTTGTAAGAATATAAATTAAAGTTTATTGAAGACTTTAACGATTTGTTAAATGATGAATAATAATTAAGGTGGTTGTTTCTTATTTGACAATATGTTAAATATTTTAACAATTTATTTTTTATTGGCAACTACAAATTTATACTCGCAAGGAAAATGTCAAAATGGACTCCCCCGATCGTAATAAAATTCGGATATGTTTTTAAGCAGCACAATCTCACGTTAAGAGGTTAAGAAAAGAAGTATAGTCAAAAATTACCCAATTATATCATACTTGTATAAGAAAATAAGAAAAAACATAGGCAATTTTTATTTTCTTGAGTACTGAACGGTGGGCGCAATATAAATTTCATAAATTAAAGACATGTTTCCATACAAAAACCGATTAATTTTTGACCTAAACGTGACCTATCGCATATGCGAATTTCATTAAGATCAAAGAGAACGCATTGTAATACCTTCCTTGTCAGTTGAATCAATCAGTTAATCAACATGCTTATAAGAATTGTTGGATATCAATAAGTGTAAATTTAAAAAATTATTTATATAAATCAAAAAATAAATGTACAATTTTATTACAACCATCCAGCTGTCTATCTACATATCTCTACATACATACATTCAGAGTTGCGACGAAATCATATAATTAATTACAAAGCCGTCATAAGTTTTAAATGTCAAGATTTATTTTCTTAAATATTACAATTTATTAAAAATATTTTAAACATTTGCCACAAAAATAGCCTTAAATACCTACATATCTCACAAAAATTTATAACCTGTTATTTAAAAAAAAAGTAATAAGTCAACATTCTGTATTTCGAAGCATTAAGAACAAATTTTGGCAATAGAAACATTTACGAAGGCGGTTCAATAATTCCGTCATTTTTTGATTTAATAAACAAAAATTCTCTTAAAGCTTAATACACATTGTCCAACTTTTCTCCAATTATTGTTGTTAATTCCAAATAATACCCAGGAAATCTATGGTAATGGTAAACTCATATATTACCATGAAATGTAATGAGTTCCCGATAACTGCTTACATAATGCATTACTTTTTAATGCATTTTCCTCATCTTCAGCATTATGTAGAAACATAAAGTAATGGATTACCGATAGATGGTTAAATAATGCATTACTTTGTAATGTGCACTCCTTGCCTTTAGTATTATTTCAAAACATAAAGTAATGAGTTGCCGATAGTTGGTTACACAATCCAATAATGACTCATACATAGCGATGCTTGATAAATTTTGAGGCTCATCGCCTGTAAAACTCATCAAGGAAGCAAGGTGTTAGGTAATGGTGTCGGCCGCTATGGCTATATATTACTTTATCCATTTTTTGGTATTGTGTAATTTTGCTAGGTAGAATTTCTCAATATCCTCTAAACAGGCATTTGTTTGATCAGTCATTTCATCCTTAAAGCGTATTTATGATCAATAGCGGGTAAAGCCCGCTACCATGTTAGCGTAGAAAATGGTCGCCCGGGCTAAAGCCCGGAATTGCCCGGAAAAATAAGAGTTCCCAGATAATTACCCTGAGCCCCCAATTTTTACCATGCCCCAGACCAAAATTCTAAGATGTACCTCAATAATGAGTCAGCCCTTACTCCAGGTAACTCATATTTCAAATTACAGGTTTTTCCCTTTGAACCCTCATTTTTACCATGTACCACTGCAGGAGGAACCTTTGCACCAAATTTAAACTCCAGCAGTTTTGGCAAGACGTCAAGGATGAGAATTTTTCACTTTTCTGCCCCTCCCCGTTGACTGTTACAAAAATTACGTCTTAACTGTTATCTACACTGAAGAAGGAGTCTGCATACCAAATATCAACTTCCCATGTCTAACGGTTTGGGCAGGCCGTCGAGGGGAGAATTTCACAATTTTCTGCCCCTCCCCGTTGAATTTTCCAAAAATCACATCGTAGCTGTTATCTACTTCCTAGGTCCAACGGTTTGGTCAGGTCATAAAGGGGGAGACTTCGCCCTTTAAACCCCCATTTTTACAACATCACTGGCCAAAATTCTAAAAGTTACTTCATCAACAAGTTAGCACATTTTCCCAGGAAGGCATATTTCAAAATTCAGGTTTCTAGCTAAAGACGTTTGGGCAGGCCGTGAAATGGAAGTTTTTCCCCTTTTTGCCCCTCCCCGAAGGAATTTCCAAAAACCCCGTCTTAGTGGATGTCTACGCCTACATGCCAAATTTCAGCCTCCGACCTCTTGAGTGAGTGAGTCAGTCAGTAACGTTATTCCTTTATATATAAAGATTGTAAACAAACGCGGCAGACTCAGATTGTGATCGAATTCACAGAGCCATGATATGCCCACGACACCAACAATCTCACGTACTTTCACAATCCGATCGGCCAACATCATATCCTGCTATTTCTAGCATTTTCGAGTGTAGTGACCTCAATTGGTCATTTAGAACGTTCGGCGTCACAAGTGCTTGAGCAAACACAACGAAACTCAATGAATCACTTGTTGTTCAAGGGGGATTATAATATTATTATTATACCAATTTTTTACCAAACTTTGCGGTCGAACACAATTGGTTAATCATCCAAAACTATCCTCATTAATTATTGATCAAGTAATATAATAGAAATGAAACAATTTAATGAATTAACATGTTAAACTTTGAAAAAAAAAACCTATAACCGCAAACGATGATTGAAATGGACATGTAAGAGGGCGATATACAAATAATTACCTCTGAACACAAAGGCAAATATTGTGTGCGTTAACCTTTAGCATGCCAATATAAGTCCCCCCGCCTGTTTTCCTATATCTGTACACATACACACACACACACACACACACACGGATGAGCAACCTACGACAACAATCTATAAAGCAAAAGCGGTCAATGTTGCAATGGCTGAGTAAAAATAATACAAACTATTGTTTTTCTATATCTTTTGTTGTGTTTTTTACACTAAACAAATACAAGTGTTTTGTATTAAATTAAAAAGAACAAAAACGAAATGACAGTTTTTAGTGAATACTGATAGCACGCAGCCACATGTCAACAAATAGACGATTAAAAGAATCGTATTATGAACGTATTTAAGGGGTACTTACATCATTTATGATTTGACGCTTTGTCGAGGCAGCATTATATGATGGAGGAGGTGATGATAACGATGATGCTGAGGCCGAAGATAATTTATTGGCGGTATTATCCATTGTAGGCCTACGAGAACGCAGAGCTTGCATGGCACGTTGATGTTGTAATTGTTTGCGATAATGTTCATGTTCAATTTTATTCCATTTCTCATCAGAAAACTTATCATCATTATTATTTGTCGATTGACTAACAGACAAAGAAGATGTTTCTTCATTGCCATCATAGTAATTATCATCATCATCGTCGTTGATATTGGATTTTAAATTTTCTAAATGAAAATGACCACCATCCCCATTGGTGGCACCCGCTCGTACATTAGAGGAAGATAACGAAGGTTTATATAATGATCTCATTGGATTTGTATAACGTTTAACATTAATTTTGGGATTACTTGATATTGAGGGATATTTATTTTGTTTTTCCATTTCCTTTTTTTCATCATCATCTTCATAAGAGTAATCATCCTCATTATTTATAGAATCGACATAATCAGAGTCATTTACATTTTCATCGAATGATATATTTTCATTTGTGGGATTATCTTCATTTCCATTTGCATCTAACGATGACAGTAGTGAAATACGTTTAATGTCTTCCTCCTCAGGGTTGGTATTATGATGATTGTTGTCAGCATCATAACCATCACCATTATTAAATAAACGATTATGCGGATTGTTTGCAATTATTGATTTTAAATGTTTATTACTTCCCTTGTGCCGCAAATGCGGACCTTCAGTTGCGCCAAGCCTGGCCACAGGATTCAGGTATAAACCTTCACGATCAAAATAACGTTGATATAAAGGTTTTACTGTTGTTGTGGTTGTTAGATTTTGTTTCCTCATTTCATGTCTTTGATGACGGAATTGTGGTAGGTTTTGTATAGGTTCTATATTGTGTTGATGGTGTTGATGTCTTAAATGATGTTGTTGTGGCCATTTAAATTCCGTTTGTTTTGTCAAGCGTTGTTTACCAAAATGATGTTCATGACGATGATGATGATGTTGTTGTTGTTGTGGTGGTGGTGGTGGCGGTGGTATGGGAGTTGTAATGGGTTCTCTTAAAGCTAGTTGGATTTGTTGGTATCTTAAATGTCTATTGTGTTGAGACAATTCTTCTTCTTCATCATCATCATAGTTATAGTCTTGATGTTGTTCGAGTTCGTGTTTATGTGGAAATTCTTTTTCAGTCGCCTGTAGTATGCGTTGTTTATAATGTTCCTGATGTCGTAATGTATGCGGTGGTTGTATCATTTCTATGACTTCAGTGGAATGTTCTTCCTCGTCTTCTTCTTCATTTTCGGATGGCTGTAGTCTTTTGAAGATGCCATTATCATTAGTTTTATCTGCACTAACAACATTACCTTCACCTTCTGGTAACGTGTTGCCTTGTTGCTGATGTCTATGATGATGATCATTGGCAAGCATG
Source organism: Eustalomyia histrio (assembly GCA_949748255.1). NCBI lineage: Eukaryota > Metazoa > Arthropoda > Insecta > Diptera > Anthomyiidae > Eustalomyia > Eustalomyia histrio. Next base: position 966,960 of record OX456526.1, read on the forward strand.
TTCTCACCTTTAGTTGTCGCGGTATTCAAGTCTTTGGCATGTACATCAAGAGGCCATAAAATCAACGTTGAACAGCAGCCGACAAAAATCAACAGCATTAAACTCAAATTATTGAAATGATACCTCTTTCTTCTCTGGGGTATAACATCCCAGGTTTGTGAAGATCGGTTTGGCGTTGTGGTAGATAAATTCTTTGGATAAGCCATAGTGTATTTTAAACGTTAAGAATTTCGTTGTGTTTATTTTTATTTATTTTTTTTTTGTATTTTGTATTTTGATTATGATTTGCAATATTGTATAACTTTTCTACACTTAAACGATTTTCTTGTTAATTATTTTGATTTGCACCTTGTTAAGATTTGATTTACGATATTAGTAAAACTTTAAAACAATATTGTGCAATAGATTTAACGATTTTTTATTTTAAATAAACACCAAACACTTAACTGTGTTGCCAATATTTTTTATATATGTATGTATACATTTAACCAAGAGCTCTTGTTAACCAATTGTGAATTGTAATGTAAACAAATTTTGTTATTTTTTTTTTTTTGAACGACAATTTGTCACTTATCCAAACAAAAGTTGACACACTAGAGATGACAGCTCTTTAAATTTTATAAGAAACATGAAACAATTGCCAAATGGCAAGCGCACCTCTATTTAATAGAAATACTACAAACACTTGAGCGTTAAGCCTCAAAAAAACGCCGACGTCTAACGACCAAAAAGACAAGTTAACCAGAAAAACAGCCAACACAATTTATTTAGTTTTACTATTTTTTTCTTCTTAAAATAACACTCAAATATCTTGCAAAAGATTTCCTCTATTGCTTCATTTACTCAAACAGAAACTCTTAAGAACACAATCGTGTTTAAAATGCAAATTTATGCATTAAATAACTTAACGCGCGCATTTTAAAATTTCAAGTTCATTTTCAAATAGGTGGGAACTCATTTACTATATATTTTATATAGTCTTGAATTAACCCTTAATTTTTAATTACTATTTTTTTTTGTAAAATCACTTTTTATATTTGAAATTCAAATTACTCTCATTAATTGTGAAGAGTGTGAAACATTATTATTCTAAAAGAATATGTAGTATGATGTTGATAAACTATCATATCAAAACAAATCACACAAGAGGGAAACAAATCATTGATTTTTTGTTTTTTTTCTTTTTGCTTTAATTATTAAACACTGTAACCGTAAATACGTTATGAACAGTTGAACGTCACGTTATAAACTGAAACATTCCAATACACAACAAAAAACGGAAACACTTTTTGTATTTTGTTCCCCCATATTACATTGTATACAAAACGAAAGAAAACAAAAACAAAAATTTTGAATGCAGTTACATGCGCAACTTAATGCTTTGGCAACATGTTGCCACGCACTGTTATACACAATAGAATCCACTGTTGGCAACACACACACACTCGAAGGCATTTGGCATGAACAGTATGGGAAAAATCAAAACAAAAATCAGCTGTTTCAAATGAAATAATCAGATGTGTATAAAAGAAAATCCACAAATAAGTATATGGCCAAGATACTTTAATATGCAACTAACTTAATGTTTATAAACATTTCAAATGCAATGTGTATCGCAACATTGCAGTTTTTTTTATTTTGTTTGTTTGATTGTGTTTGTTGCTTTTACGACGGTGTTTATTAAATTGCTGCTAATTCACTCAACTCTTATTACAAAGATAACATCGAAAGTCTGTTCTCCCCTTTTGTAATTTAAACTTCTTGGAATAAAGCTAAATAGTAACCACAGTAAAAGATCTATTTAAGATAAGATAACAAATATTATATGTATTCTTATTACTAGGGCTAGGAAGTTAATGCATTTATACACTCAATAAAATATGTCTGTTGGCTCAATAGAAAAACTTTGTTGATAATTTATTCCTGGTTTTTGGCTTAGAACAAGAAAAGTTAATTTTAACACAATATTTTTTAAATTTAACATATGTTAAAACATAATTACACTGAGGTTAATTTAACACCTCGTTTCCACTCAGAAAAAAAAAACTTAGTAGAAAAATTTGTAAACGGTTTTCAATCCCACTGTACTATTTTTGTACTGATTTTTAGTAAAAATATATTATTATTTATTAAACTTGTTATTTACATTTTACAAATTACAGAATTTTTACAGAATATTTACAAATTTTAAAAAAGTGGATATTGAAGGAAATTTTATTTCTAAAAATTAAAACTTATACTTACAAATTTAAATTGCCTTAAAACGCTGCATAAGTTGAAAAATGGGATCGACAGTGAAAATACTTTTCACAACCGACTCATGTCCAAAAATAGCACATCCATGGCACTAAAAACTTTTTTAGTTTTAAAAATCAGCCCTTAAAACAATTTAAATTTGAGTTTACATTCGAAAAATTTGACTAAAAATATGTTTTAAAACAAAAATTAACAAATTAAACCGAAATGATAAATTTGTTTATGCTTTTACTATTTTTAACCCTTTTTTATTTTTGTCTAAGATATTTTTTGAAAAAAAAAAATATAAAAAAATGTTGCTCGATAAAAAAAAAATATAAATTTGTATATTCGAATTAGTAAGACAATTTCAAAAGAAATTATCAGCTTTAAAGTATAACAAGTGTATCCTAAAATAATTAAGTTAATTTGTGCATTTTAATAAATATTTTTTTATAAATAGAAAAGTGTATTTTTGGGACAACCAATAAATTCTGTTAGAACAACCAAATTCCAAAATGATTGCTGAATTTTTTGAGTGTTGTAACTAAAATTTAGTTTGAAAAAAAAATATTGTTAGTGGTGAAGAAAAAAAGTACAATTGTATCAACCGATGTTAGTAGTAACTGAATTTCAGTTCGAAACTGCGTGTTTATATCGAATGCAGATTTGTAATAAGACCTGGGAGGCCCCAAGGGCTCCGGCCCCTTAATGCCAATTTTTTATATATTTTTGAGGGGTGGCAGAAAAAAAAGTTGATAAAAAAAATGAAAAGATGTACATAAATTATTCGAAAAGATAGTTTTTTATACAAATAAAAAACATGTATTCTTATCAAAATATGTAAAGTTAGCATAAGATATGCATTTTAAGCAGAATAAGCAAAAAATTATGCAAAATGTGATGATTCGCAAAGATATTTTCTTAACGTTGTCCCAGGAAAAACAGGGTTTCAACTTCTTAAGTAGGCTGTACTTACTCGTTTAATTACTTTTCTTCGCGACGTCCCAAAAGTAATGAGTAGTCATTATATTCTCGCTAACAAGCAGCCAAATAATAATGAGTATCCATTACTTTTTGGACATCGCTAACAAAAGTAATTAAGCGGGTAAATAGGCTGGTAAGTAGTTGATACCATGTTTTTGCTGTGGTGCTCCAGCTTACGTCAACAAATATGAAATTCCTCGCCCTACTTTTTGCATTTAGTTTTTTGATCTCGTTTTTAGTTTATTAATGCAAAAAATATTTAAATAATAGTGGTTAGTAATAAAGTACAAACATAATATGTTTATTTATAGATACTTACACACACCCACACATACATACACACACACGTACACACATTCAATTTCATTTGTTTTTAGTTTTTGATAAGAATTCTAAAGAAGATTCTCATTAAAGATGATTCAATTGTATTAATCGTTATTGGAGAATTTATATTTTGAAATTATAAATTTGCGTGTTTATTTTAAGTTTCTAACTACAAATAATGGAATGGGTGGGGGGGGGGGGGGGGGGGAATATAATTAAAATAAAGACGATAACAATAGTAAATGACACTGAACTATAAAAATATACTTGGATGGACGGACGGTACGTAAAATATTGTGGTAATGTTAACATCCCAGTAAGAAATTGCGATGGTAGAAAAATAAAGGGTTGGTAAAGCATTGGCTTACTACGGTACCAGCACTGGCAAAGGAATAATTTGCGAAAATTTCCTCAACGTTTGAAAAATGTTTATGAAATTTAACCATTGGCGAAGCGACAACTATGACCGTGTTAACAATATTGTTGGAAACTGTGGTTACTTTTCAATGTTCGATACTTTTAGATATTTTTTAATTTTGATTATCGATACTACTCAATACTTGTTCTAAATTTGAAAACTGTAAAATTTTAAATAATTTTTTTTATAAAGTTTTATTATTTGTTCGTATTCGACTAGAGTCTAATAACTTTTTCTGGAATACACAGAATTATTAGAAAAATTATATATTTTTTTTGTATTAATTTTGAAAAGAAAATTTTTCATGATCTTGAACCAAAAAAGCAATAACTCACATTACGTTTATACAGATCAAGAATTAAACTTCACTAACCTACATCAAACTTTAACGAGTTAGAAAAGAAAACAATGTTTTCTTTAATAACTTTACTTTGTACGTGCAGTTGACATGTTTGCCGATCGTATGTATTTTTTTTTTAAATGTTCATAATAATCAATTAAATTTGTTTGAATTGTTCGTGCGTAGTAATCTGCAGTAGTTGATGAGCACTTTTGCAAACACTTTGTAAATGACACATGACAAGTGTCACCTAATTTTTTGCTTAACTTATGGTTAGTACACAAATGAACTCGTTAAACCCCGTTCACATTATGCCACAAGTGTTACCACATGTCAGAACACAATTCGTTACGCACATGCCAAAATGTTTCCATACCACATGCCAGTGTTAACACATTTTTGACAATCATTTTTTTTTTAATATTTCATAGAGTCATAACACAAGTGTTGTATTTTTTATTAACAAATAGGTGTAAACAAAGATTAACAAAAAAAAACAAAACATTAATAACATTATTCAAGAAAAATTTGACTTTACTTTTAAATAATGTTGCTTAAGTAGAAGACTGTACAAAAACATTGTCGAGTAGTGTAATTGGAAGAAGCAAATCTGTTTTCGTCTATTTTTTTATGTATGTCTATAACAGCCAAAACACTCAGAAGATTTTCTTTAACATTTTTGGTAACAAACAGATAATTTCATACTTGTGTCAAGTAAAGTGTTTGATAATGTGAACGGAGCTTAAGTAGAATCAGATTTGTTGTAATCATGAATGAAAACTATTTTTAATTTTAATACAATATGTTATTGCTTTAACCCTTATATGATTTGATCCGAGAAAATGTGGATCTGGTCAATATAATTTTATTTAATTAATGGGGTTATTCTGTAACTACGTAAAAATTTGTCAATTTCAAATATCGTATCTAACTCTGATATATTTAGCCAGGAGTCACTAATATCAGAATTATGTTTAGGTAAATTTTTGTATATACGTTTAGGAAAATTTATGTTTAATGTTACTCTCATTATCCTAAATATGGTGGGGTTGCATATTTCGATGTGACAAATTTTCATTTAGTTCCTGGCAGAAATTGTCCAAATATTAATTAAATCATATAAAAATCTTTATATAAAAAAAATTTGTTCCGGATACGAGCGCCTAAAACTCGAAATGCGCTGGACCGATGGACAACATGTAAGGAAGGTTTATATTAAGTTTAATCCCGATAGATGGTGCTGTAGTCATGATACTTAAATATTTCGTATTTATCATGCGATTTTTTAAATTTGTAAAATAAAAATAAGTTAGCTGACAAAATTTGCACCTGCTAATTGGCGGCAAAATATTAACGAAAAACCACATGATTTTATATTAAATAAATAAATAAATAAATTTTCTAAATAAAAATTGATTTGTTGATAAAATTTGGACCCGCTAAGTCACGGATTTTTTTTAAGAGAAGCAACACTCGGGAAATTCTTCCTACTTATTACTCGTTTCTTTGGAAAGGGGATAGAGGACAGATGAAAGTTGGTGAAAGATGAAAGACTTTAAATATAGCAACACTGCAATTGCGCGAGATGATAAATCTTAGAACAGTTCTTGCTCGCCATCTGATAGGGAGTTGGCGAAAATTGTTAAAGTTTTTTAGTTAATAGCCCTGTTTTGTTATTTTACTTCGGTGGGGTTAAGTGCTATCAAAACACCGAAGGAGGACATTGCGATATGTATGAGGAAAAGAAAAATCACACATATTATTTTTTCTAAATTAATGGTGCCGTCGCAAGGAACCTTATGTGTAACAGTCCAACGCGCTAACCATTACACCACAACGCCCACAATTAAACTGCATCTGCCGATATTTATTCATATCAGAATGGATGTACTTTGGTCCGGTATGCAAATTTTTTAACATCAACAACACATTGTTTCAATCTAACCTATAGTTTGCCGTGACTAGAGTTGGTTAGCCGCAGAATTATAATATCTATTAAAATATAATATTTATTAAAATATTTTAATTTCAAAAACAATAACATTTAATCATCAAATAATATTTATTTAAAAAAACCAACAAAACCACTTATCGTAGTCAAAATAAATTTTAGCTAAATTGTTTCTAAAACAATTAATTATATTTTCGAGCAAAACAACGTGAGGCGGGTCAGGTAGCATTTCCAGACATGGTATCAACTATTAACTCGCCTAATTACGTTTGTTCGCGATGTCCAAAAAGTAATGTGATCTCATTATTTTTTGGCTGCTTGTAAGTAAAAAGATAATGACTACTCATTACTTTTGGGACATCACGAACAAAAGTTATTAAGCGAGTAAATATGCTGGTAAATAGTCTGGCAACATTTGCGAAAAAGAAGATACGAGAAGATTGAAAGATAAACAAAAATTTTAACATGGAATGTCTGTGTGCCTGAGTTGGTCACTTCTGAGTAAAAACAATAACAGAGAATCCGATAAGAAAAACACTGCGAATTAGTTACATTGTATTTCAAGGCCTTGCTTGGGTGGCATAATGTAGGATAAATAAACAAGTTCGATTCCTATAAGCGACGGGTTGTTGAAAACAAAATTATCATATAGAGACAATCTGAAAATTATAACACAAAACTATTATTACAATTTTAATGGAATATCAGTGATGACGCCTGTCCAAAAAGGGTAGAAACTAGCTAGCTGATAAAAAAAATAGTATTTTCTTCTTTTTAACCTTCATTTCTATTTTAGCAATTAGTCATATTTAGCATTTTGGACATATTTTTATTTTTATATTTTTTATACCGTTATTAGTTATCAAATTTAAGCAATATGCTTTAGGGTAAAATTTTTAACAATTTCCTGCTTTCCTTAACTTTTCCTAATTTACACCAAAATTTTCTGTTTCAAAAAAACCACTAAAAAACGAAAATAATTTCTTGATACGAGGGCAGATCAATAAGTTTGTGACTTTTCGAATTTCCCTCGTAGTGATATGAAATGCAACACTGCTCCCATCAAATTTTGAGCAAGTTCCGACATTTACTTTGCGTTTAACAGCTGTTCAAAACATACAACCTCGTGAATTTTTTAAAAAATGAAAAAAAGGAATTTCGAGTGCACATTAAACATTATTTTTTGGAAAAAAAAACCGCCAATTAAACCAAGGAAAAGCTTGACAAATACTATGGGGACTCTGCACCATCGATAGAAAAGTGGTTTACTGACTTTCGATGAGGTCGCACAAGTACAAATGACGCTGAACGTTCTGGACGGCCAATCGACAATTGAAAAAATCCACGATATGGTGTTGGCCGATCGAAGAGTAAAAGTGCGTGAGATTGTTGACGCCATAGGCATTTCATATGGCAGTGTGGTTTGATTTTAAATGATCAGTTGGATTTAAGAAAGCTGTCTGCAAGAAAGGTGCCGCGTTTGCTCTCAGTGGACCATACACGTAATCGTGTGACGTGTTTAGTCTCAATTTATGTTAAAAAATAAGCTTTTTTTGCAAAAAAAACTGTTTTATTCAAAAAGTCACGGACTTATTGATCCGCCCTCGTAATATCGCAGAAAGTTACATCTCAAACTGCTTACTCTCTAAAATAATTTTCATAGGCACTTTTCTTGTGTCTGATAAATTACTCCAAGTTCCCCTATACTTTAATATTTTCAAGTCATTTAAAAAAGAACATTTGACATGATAAATAAAAACTGGATATGCAGTTTTACAATATAAGGACTCTACTTTCACGTGTATATCGATTATTCCATGGGTGAGAGCAAAAGTTGAAAATTGTTGCACAGTGTAACAAGTGATAATTCACTCAGCTGAGATTGCATTTTTTTTTTTGCTGAATATCAACTTAAAATATCAAAAATAATTTTTAAATAAATAAATTTCTATTGCATTTTAAATCGATTAAAAATAGCACAAATTGTAACAATCCTGGGATAAATATAAGATGTTCAAAGGGAATAAGCATCAAATTTGTTTCAGAATGTTGTTTAAAGTATTATTGTATGATTTTCAACATTTATTAACTGATTTTTAATTTCATTGTAACAAATTGTAAATCCATTTTTTTAATAATCTAAACTTTGTGCCTGTCATTTATGTATTCAATAGATAAATGACCGAACAGTTATTAAATTGCTAAACACAACAATAGACGCAACATTAAACAACGCCAAAAGGTTTGGAAATACAATTAAAAGAAACACGCCCATTTATGACATAATCACGGCAATTAAACAGACAGACAGACGTACATTCATACAATGTGTGTGTTTCTATGAAATATTGCATTCGTCTATGTGTGTATGAGGAGATCAAATGCCAAAAACCATTTTAAATTATGGTCTTTGCTACAACAACTTGCACTCGGTTGATTCACAACAGACACTATGGTGGCAATTTAAAAGCAGGGCTAAAAAAAAGAAACAATCACATACAACAACAATAACTTTGAATGATTTGCACCATGCATGCATGCATACAATTTACGCAAAAAACATGTCGACAATCCCAAAATAACTTTACAACAGCATTCATTCAACCAAACATCGTATGAACCAGACACAGCCAGGAACAACTGATTCAGAGTATGAACCAATGCACCTGTGGTGGCAAAATTAATTCTTGTGGCTTTTTTTTGCTTTTCAACAATTATTACAATGCAGCAAGCGCGTAAATTTGTAGATATCCCTTGCACGGAAACGGGATTCTTTTTTTTTTTTTTCATCATGCACATGATGACTACAAAGGCCTTTGCCGCCTTTTATGTGAGGAGAGCAACATTTATAACAACAACATCAGTATTGTAATTGATTGTGTTTACATATTATTGCGTTCAGTTGGAAGCTGAAGTCATTACAACAACAACATTATTATCATCATCAACAACTACAACAAGAATTAGCAACAGAGCTATCATAACATTATGTGGGTTTGATAGTTATGACCACCCAAGTTCAATGTACATACGTAGAACTATTTGGTTTTAAAAAGTTAGTCTGGAATGTTGGGACGGTCAACATCATCATCGTCATCAATGAAACCACTGTAAATGTTTAAGCAACTGTGGTTAAGCATTAAATGAGTTTTCCTGGAAAAATTTATAATATCAACGCAAAATTGAATTCAAGATCTAAGTATAAAGGAAAAGAGAAGTGAAGTGAAGGAAAAAACCATTTAATTCATATGATAGCAAATTCGAAATAAAAAAGACGATTTGCAAATAACCTTGGCATATATTAATGAGCTTCTTTTTTTTGTTGTTTCTAATAGCCTTTTTCCACTGAGCTACATCTTAAATATTTCATCAATTTTTAAAGATGTTAACATCTTCCCATAAGAATTATACAGGTCAAAAATTATACATCTATAAAAGATGATCCTTTCTGATTTTGTTCCATCTTACAGCTTTCGTTATTTTAAGTGTCATCACTAAAAACATATTAAAAAAAATCGATTTTCTTTGTGCCATCACTAGCAAACTGGCATTGCAGAAAAGAAAAGAAACAAAACAAAATGATTCAACAAAGAAAAATGAGCGACAGATGTATGAATTTCATACTTATGTCTACTAAAAATTCCTTTTTACCATTATGCGTCATTTTCTTTTATTTTTTGACAGCCGAATAAATAATAGATGAAAGATGTTGCCAATGTAAACACTTGTTTCACGTTTTCAACATCTTCCATGCGTTTCACAAAGATGTTGTTCAGTGTAAAAAGCCTATAACATAGCATTATTTTAAGTACATATTTGTTAAAGGCAATGTACAATGAATTAACTACCTAATGAAGGACTAAAAATAATCTAGATAAGGAATTAAATTCAAAACAATAAGTTATGTTTATAAAGAACGGATCAATTCAAATTTCAACTCACTCTACCTATCTGTCATTTGCAGTGTCATTATGTCAGCAAAATTTCAAGTATTTCAGTCAAAGTTTAATGAAATTAGGCAAAATTGCTAAATGGGAACATGAACAAATTCTGCACAAATATGTACCCCAAAAGTCCATTATGGTACCATATTAAAAGATCAAAATCACCACCATGAAGTGACAAACAGAGAAAACAGATTCATCGTGACAACCGAATTTCTTGCCAACTGAATTGGCTGCAGCGTATTATTAAGTTGTTTCAATCAAATGTATTCCTATACAATTGAAATATATGGTTTCAACCGAAATTCTTCAACCAAACCATTCGGTTGGCAAAAGATTCGGTTGTCAAAATGAATTTCTTTCTCTGTGCAAATTTATTGCCTCAAAATTTAAAAAATCCGAAATTATCAGAGAACTATGAAATACGGAGTTAAAACGAGATAACAAAAAAAAGTATAAAGAAAGTTTTGTTGACAATATCCATCTTGGAAGGAAACTTGGCAAATCGAGTTTATAGTCAAAGAAAGAAAAATAGCAGGGGAACCGAGAAAGAATCATATGAACAACAAAATGATCAATTAGATAGTTTTGGAGGGGCTGATCACGAATCTGAGACAAAAATAAACGATTTTGAGTTGAGCTGATCACGAATCTGAAATCCAAAATGGCGGATCCCTTAAAATTTTTATTGTTTGATTTAATTTTAAACGCCAATTTGAAGGTTTTTAATGTTTATGATTTCCAATATATAATCAGAATTTAAAAATTCAAGAGATCATCTAACATAGCCCTTATTTAGGCACATTTACACGAGAGAGGAAACGGCTGGATATAGAGCAAAAACCAATCCCAATTAGCTTAAATCATTCATTACAGCAGTTTTTAAAAGGCAAAATTATTTAAAATGATTAAAATCTGGAGCAAAAATTGGATTGGAAAACAACTGCCTGGATATAAAGAAACTCTTGCAAATAGGGACTCTTATTAAAAAATTCACTTAAATCCTCAAAACACAAATAATAATCAATGTACAATTATAAAAGCAATAATGTCAGTGTTGCCACGTAACAATTTTAAAAGATGGTCAAAAACCACCATATATTTCCAAAAGATTTAAAAAGTCAGTTAAACTAACAGCATTTATATCCTGTGAAAGTTTAGGACAAAAAATTAAATACAAAATTAAACATTGTTAAGCTAAAAATGTCCAGCGGATCTATGATGTGTCCTTAATTTGTTAAAACACTATCAATGTAGTTGCAGCAAACAAAAGAAACAATATTTTTAATTTGAATACTCGGTACTAACCAATACTTTTCAGAACAGTGTAACTTTTCACGCAATTTTTATCTGTGAGATTTCAAAGTTCTTCATCAACTGGTAAACGTCACATTATACCAAAAATAAATTTATATATTTTTGAAGGTCATGGTTTCGTAGCGCTGCTATAAAGTTAATCTAAAATGTCTTCTCCCAGGTCGGAATACCAAATGTATACTTTAAATATTTATTCTTTATATTTTTTATTTAACGTTTTCTTAATAAGCAGCAACCCATCCATCCATCTACATTCACCCACACATTTTTTAAAATATCTTTGCTACATACTTTCAAACATATGTATCGTATGTACATAACATAATGTGATGAAATCGATTCATCTTTCGCAAAGAGAAAGAAAAATAACATTTGATTTGTATTTACTTTTGTTGGCACAGGTCGATACACACAAAGGAGAACAAGAACAAAAATTAAGTGGACTCCATTAAAATAAGACAAATTCATATAAAAATATCATTCATCTAATTCACAAAGTATTTTCTCTCGAGCTGACATAAAAAGTATAAATTATTTTTGTTTTTTTTTTTTTCAATTTCATTGTAATAAATTATGTATGTTTAATAGTATGAGTGTGTGTGTGTGTGTGATTATTCATAAATAATTATTTGTGATTAATTTTGCAATAATTGTGTTAAAGTTTTGTGTTCCAATATAATGAAAATAAATGGAAAATATTAGAATATTTTAAATATGTACTGTAAAATACGTAGACAATTTTCATCCTAAAAATAATGTCTAGCCTTTTCTAGTATTTTTTAATGGAAATATCGTAAAAAGATTTATAAAATAATACAAAAAGAAAAGATGAACTCTATAGTGGCAGACATATGACTTAAAGGGTAATCAAATTGGACATGAAAAATTTATAAAGTTTTATATAAAGGCGACTCATGTCACATGGTGGCGTCTAACGTATTATTTACAGTAATAACAATTATCGAAAATAATAACTATTGGGTAATCTGTCATAAAATTTATATTTACTGCAGAAATTTCCAGTTTGAGTTCTAACGGGCAATCGTTGTAAAATAATGATTTTTGACAGCTTTCCTATGATTCAAACTTTATAAATTATGTTTTTTTTTTCAAATCAATGACACTCAAACTCCAAATGACTTCAATATGTCTTTTAAATAAAATAGTGCGGATTTTCAATGCACGGTCTTATTCGAACACCCGTTATACATATTCTTTTTCACTCATTCACACACTTGTTTAAATATTAATATTTATTTAGGTCAAACAATTTTGATTTACTACACACTTCCAATTTTGTGCACTACAAATACCCAGTAAACAATTCCAAGATTTTGAATATGAAATGGGCTAAAAGTTGAATTAAAATAAAGTTAAATAAGTTAGCACTAAAAATTTCCATTTCAATTATTTAATTCAAAATAGCACAACTTCATCACAACTAGAACGACCTACCTCTCAAAGAGAGGTTCTATGGGATGTAGATATCTATGGGACGTAGATATCTGGTTTCATAGGATGCTCAATCACGCCTCCATCTTTTGGTCCAGTTCTTATAAAAAGCCGCCCTCCCTATATTTGCTTAAATGATAAATCAGTTTCATTCAGATTTATCTCTATGCTTTTCTGTCCCCCCATCCATTAAATAAAGATCAGTAGTTACTGAAAGTAACTATTTAACGACAAAATTCGACTATTAAAAACATAATTCGTTAAAAGTTATTACCTACAAGTATTCTACCGATATCGATTAAAAAAAATCATTAAATGCCGAATTTTTTTGAAGTTCAAATTTACGATTTTTGTAGTTACATTATAAAATTTCAAAGCAAATAAATTTCATGTTAACAACTTGGTGTATCTGTATAATTTCAAAAATCACAGAATACGAAACAGAATTGCACTACAGGACTCTTGCAAAAATTTGAAACCGCTTCTCGAAATATGATTCGAATTGTCCTGGGTGTTGGATATCATAGAGTCGGCATGATCGACTTTAATTTTTTTATTTATGTTTTTTTAGTTTTGCAAACAGAGTAATTTTAGTACAAATTGAGTAAATTTCAACAAAAATTATTTAAAGTGTGAAGTGTACTATATAAAAAATTGTTTTTTACTAATTAATTTTTTTTAATAATCTATTTAAAACATCGGTGTAATGTAAAATGGTATTGTCGATTTTGTGCCAACTTGTCGATGTTGTCATCTAGTCTAATATTCATGCTTAAAAAAACTGAATGCTTTTAAAAGTCTGCTGAAAAAGTAGTTCTGCATAATAAATTAAATTATTATTTTTACCAAAGTATTCAAAAAATATTAATTTTAAGCACAATCAGATTAGCGATTTCCAACAACATAAAATGTAAAATAATCCCTTTTTAGATACATATTGTATTAGAGTGTACGGAAAATAGATTTATTTTTTTATTTAAAATGTAATAATGAAACATCTTTATAAAATCCACCATAACAATTAAAATAAAAAATTTGTTATTTTGCGCGATTCAAGATCTTGTTGTTATCTCAAATTTCAAATATAAATTGATAAATAATTTTACAACAAACAGAGAAAAACATTCTAGAAATAACGGATTTTTATACTCAATCGCGAGTATTCAACAAATATGGTGTATGGTGATTTCGAGAAAGGTCTTCTGGGGCGGACCCGCAAAAGTTAGATTTATTTAAACAAAAATGTTGATACCCATATCGTCTATGTTGTGAATATAGGGTTTCCACTTATCTGAATTATTTGAAATATAGATAAAAAATGCCTTCAGAAAAAGTCGCATAAAAAACGAACGATTAAAACTCAGCCACAACATCAGCCATTTTATGTTCGGCAAAGAGACGCAAGAAAATTTTTACTTAAGATTGTTTGTTATTCTTCTGAGCAGTTTGTGTTAAAAATGATCGAAAACTAATCAAAACTGATGCATTTTCGTTTTTGCAAAAATATAATATATATGGAGATTTTAGAGGTGTCCTCATATTTCCCCTCATAACTGTTGAGCCGGAACCAAAGTGATTTAAATAGTTATTATCATGAAATTTCTCAGGTGAAGAACAAATAATCTGGGTAGACATGAACAACTTATCTTGCATATTCTTGCCGTGGTCACCAAGTGGACCTTTAAGGAGGCCATAAAATTAAAATCACAGATAACTTTGCAAAAAAAAAACCCTTTAGGGGTTCTGTATAACTGATAGTACAAGGGCGGATCACTAAGTCCGTGACTTTTCGCCAAGTACCACCTGTTAATAGACTAGTGTCAAATTTTTACTTTACTTTGCGTTTAACAGCTGTTCAAAACATACAACCTCGTGGATTTTTTTTTAAATGGAAAAAGGTGAAATTCGAGTTGGAAGCAGTGCTGCATTTCATATAACTACGAGGGAAGTTCGAAAAGTCACGGACTTATTGATCCGCTCTCGTATATAATAATTTCGTTATGCACACAGATTTATCGAGCGATTACAGCCTTAAATTTGAACTTAAATAAATATTATGTTGTTTCTCAAGTTTTCGTGATTTTTTTCCACAACTCATTTGCAAAAATTTAAACTTGTCAAATTACGGTCCACTCTAATGCATTTATATACACATAAAGGGTGGTCCAAATAAAAGTATATTTTTTAAATTTGAATATAATGAACCAAGCTTATATTCTTTTAGTATATTATGGCTTTATTCGAAACAACAAATATTATCATTATTTATGGAACACGATTTTATGCATATGGCTGCCGCGCCTGGCTGGCTTCGCAGTAGCTCATCCTGTCAGTCCAATTTTCCAAGACTGTGTTAACGGTTTCTGGTTCTATCTCACGAATGGCTCGGACAATCGTGGATTGTTTCTGTATTATTCGCATATCATCGGTCTTTAACAGAACCGGCCAATAGTCTAAAGTGGTCATTTCGCAGCTTCGAGGTGGGCAATTGACATCGCAAAGGCTGCTGATACGATTGCAAAAAAGTTCGATTGTTTGATGTGCTGTGTGACATGGTGCTCCATCCTGCTGAAATCAAAGATTGTCCAAGTTAATATCTTCCATTTCAGCCCATTATGGGTGCTCGCCGTTGACTGAAATGGCGTTTCCAGCCACATGTTCCAAAAAATGGGCCAATGATGTCACCACTCCAAAATTGGCATCAAACTGTCACTCTTTGTGAATGCATTCGCTTTTCGACAATTACGTGCTGGTTTCCGTTTTTGTAGCCGCCGAGTTAAAAATGCAGCTCATCAGAAAAGATGACACATAGAGTATTCAAAAAACCGGCCTTGTGGAAAAACCGGTTTCGGTTTTCTTCGAAAAATCGAATTTAAAAAAAACCGGTTTCGGTTTCGGTTTTTGCATAAAAACCCGGTCAACCGGTTTTTTTCGGTTTTTTTTTAATTTGAATAAAAAGCTTATACAATTTGCTAATTGTTTTTATAACAAACAAAAAAAAGAAATTTAATATATAAAGTAACAAAAATAAAAAATACATTCTTTGAAAACAAAATATTTTATAATATTTTTTTATTGTATTTCATTTCAACATTTTATTTATTGGTTTTAATATTTTTTAATATAATATCTTAAAAATTAATATTATAAAACTATATTCATATCAAATGAATAGAGATCATTAAGTTTGTAAATTGGGTAAATTTAGGTACGTTAGTAATTTGAACATTTAAAACGTTTGGCACGTTTTTTTAATATTACATATTAAATATGTAAAAAAAATCTATTTTTCACTTCTAAAATAATATTTTAGAAATAATATGCAATATAAATGTTTCGTTTTAAGACGATTTTTTTGTTAGCTTTTGATAAAGTTAAAAGTGGAAAATACTCTTTCACTTATAGTAGATGTTGGACAAATATTCAAAGAACAATTATATAAATTTTCCAACTTTTCAGTTCTTTTGTCGCATTTATCAAGATATATGAAATCATCTTATGTGACCTTCTCCGAGAAAAGGGACCTAGTGTGTCAAAAAACGAATTTGGACTTAAGAGTGGATTCTGGTACCTAAAAGGGTGTAGAATAAGATGAAATGAGTTAGATTTCTGATAAAAATTCATTTACCCGATAAAAACGTACAAAACTAACTTGGGAAAATCGATAAAAATTAGAAAAACATTAAAATTTTACTTCTTTTGATTTTTTGGTTTTAAATTTGTTTTTAAAT
The DNA here is from genome assembly GCA_949748255.1 of Eustalomyia histrio. Classification (NCBI taxonomy): domain Eukaryota; kingdom Metazoa; phylum Arthropoda; class Insecta; order Diptera; family Anthomyiidae; genus Eustalomyia; species Eustalomyia histrio. The sequence goes on from OX456526.1 coordinate 983,659, forward strand.
TACACTCTAAAAGCGAAAAAAAATACGTCACCAGATAGGCATGACGTCACCAAAGTCGGCACCCAATCATAACTAACAATATCAAATCGCATCTCCCAACGGAAGGTGTGTTCACAGTGATAATGCGTTATGAAACTTTAAATGCGTTTTTCTCAAAAATTTATTTTCATACACTAAGTCCCTTTTCTCGGAGAAGGTCACATATAATGATGAATGATTTTGTACAGTCTCTTTTTTAAGATTTTGAATACTGATTATTGTGTTATTTAGATCAGAAATTAAACTATTTGAATTTGGAATATCCAAAGTTAAGTCTTTTGGAATCTATCAGACTTACATCTTAATCTTCATAACCAAACAAACGATTAAAGAGACCACGTAACCCAGTTAAAAATTAAAATTAAAAAACCGGTTAACCGAACAAAAAAGACCGGTTTTCGGTTTGCTTCGAATTTACAAAATATTCGAAACCGATCGGTTTTTAAAAAAAAAGAAACCGGTTGACCGGTTTTCGGTTTCGGTTTTTGAATACTCTAATGACACAGCACTGACTTCACAAATACGTTTGCAATATTTCCCAACATTGTTCATTTTCATAATTTTGATCCACGGATGTATGAAACTGACTAATAGTCAATATTTCAAGCAGAAAAAATCTATCTAGTGTCAAAATAACATATGATTTAAAATATGATACCTGCATTTGGATCACCCTGTATAAATATATTTAACAACTACCAGAATTGCATTCAATTCACGGGGAACAAAACAAATCAATAAATTAACAATAAAAAATCTGAGCATTTTATGTAAAATTTACAATTCGTGAATAGAACAAAAAAAAAACACATCTGTTGAAAATATGCACACACAAGAAAATGAATTGACTGAATAATAAGTAGCCAGAACTATCATCCGACTATTCCCGGTGGCAGCATCCAATGCACAAAAAACGACCACCAATGTAAATCTATTAAAAACAAAACAAAATAAAAAGGAATGAACTGAAATGAAAAAAATATATATAATGCAAAATTCAATAGAAATTTGCATATTTCAATAAAACGACAGCCAAATGATTTAAACAGTCTATGAAACTGTACAAAACAAGAGAAAGAACCAAAGCAACTCACGAGTGGAAAACATAATATCGGTGACACCTTTTAACTAGAATTTCCATTATTTGAGATAAACACAAGTTCATTCAAATATCATTTGGCGTTTCAATCTCAAATTGTAAAAAAAATTGCCAGTTAAGAGATGACAACTTATGACCGTCGATATGCACCATAGTTTAATTGTATACAAATAAAAATGTAGAAGAGAAAATTAAATGAGGTAAACAAAAACTATAACACAAAATACAATAGAATAGAATAAAAGTTAATTGAGGTGGGTGGGTTAAGGATGCTGCCGCTGCCGACAATAGGGACATACGACAATGAACAAAAGCAACAGGAAATTAATAATGCCACAGAAAAAGAGGGATGATGTCTACTGACAAGCATAGAAAGTAAGAATAATTAAAAATTTAAATAGAGAATGGGTTGTTGACCAGCAAAAGGAAAAGGACAAAAGAGGATAAGTGCATGATTAAATGCATAAATACATACATACATGCATACATGTGAAGTAAAACGCATTAGGTTTTTACCCTCCAGTCAAGTCCAATAAAGTTGCAAATACAGACATTAATTTGAATACAGAACAACAAATGCAAAACAAAAACAACTAAACGACAAGCAATATGTCAACAGGGGAAATCAATGGCATTGAAATTAATTAAAATTTATTACAGTTTTTAATAAAACAAAAGAAAATAATATAAAAGGTAGATAACCACCTTGAGTGAAGATTTAGTTAACAAAATAATAATAAAATGAGTAGAAGGTATGATAATAGTTGTTTGGTAAAAAAAATCACAATACTCGTACGTCGTACTACGTTGTACTATAATATCAAATTTATTATTTATAAAGGATTTAAATAGTAGACGTTTTCACACACACACACACAAAGACAACTTATGTGTTTGTGAATATATTTTCCAAAACTCCTATATCTTATGCATGAAATTTATTCTAAAATTCCAACACACAGTCAGGATTAAAATTGTAGACACCGGACGAAAAAGTCAAATAATATATATCTGGATATATATATATATATATATATATATATATATATATGTATATTTAAATATGTGGCTATTGGGGAAGATATATATTTATGTCTCATACTTGCTTTTAGAAAAAACTTCTAATATAGCGATATATATCATTTTTAATAGGTGTGTTCGACGTACGTTACCGCGGGTGCCCACGGGAACCCAAACTTACAAAAAAAAGCTTTTCTTATAGCGAAAATTAGGTAACAGAGGGCGTTCATGAGCGAGTAATTGTGTTTCTCTTTTCACCAGAACTTACCCGTACTTTTGTTGTCAAATCATCATATGCTGCTCATCATGTATTTGTGAAAACCGTTATCGATTCAATACCATTTTAACTCAATATCGTTATCCCTAAAATACTGTTACCGAAACAACTAAAAAAAAATCGTTATACTTAAAATACCGTTACCGAAATAATAGAAAATACCGTTATCGCTAAAATACCGATACCGAAATAACTGAAAAAATCGTTATCCCTGAAATACCGTTACTGAAATAACTTGAAAAAATCGTTATCCTTAAAATACCGTTACCGAAATAATTGAAAAAATCGTTATCCCTAAAATAACGTTACCGTAATAATAGAAAATAGCGTTACCCTTAAAATAGCGTTACCGAAATAAAAGAAAATAACATTACCCTTAAAATACCGATACATTTTTTTTATTAAGTAATGTCTACACATGTTATGATCTTGTTTACCAGGTGTCTTCAAATCCAATAAATTTTGTCATTATATATGAAAATTACACAAAAACCAACAATACAATTCTTTACGTTGTTCTTTTGTGTGTAATTTTCGAATTTTATTTTTTATTATGGTATGAGATATAATTATATGTGGGTTAATATATGTTTTAATATAAGAAGTATTTTTTGATATGGTATAAGATACAATTATATATGATACAATATGTGCAAACAAATTTGAGATATTGTTATATATAGTTCCATATCTAGAGTATTTTTGATATGGTAAAAGATATAATTTCATATAATTATATGTGGCCCCATGTCAATGGTTTCGAATCCCAGCCAGTGAGATAAATTTTTTGTGCTTTTAGTTTATTAATATTTTTTTACAAAATTTTCAAATTTAAATCATTTCGGGAAAACAAGAACTAGAAATATAATTATTTTACCATGCTTAAAATATAATTATTTTACCAGTTCCAGACCAAAACTCTAAGATGTACCTCAGTAATGAGTTTGCCCATACTCCAGGTAACACATATTTCAAATTTCAGGTTTCTAGCTAAATCGTTGTGGGCAGCCCGTTAAGGGGGACTGTTCACCTTTTTGCCTCTCTTCGTAGAAATTTACAAAAATCTGACCTAGGTGAATGTCTACACCGGTGGAGGAACATATGAAACAAATTTCAACTTTCCAGCTCCAGCGTTTTTGGCATTGCGTCAAGGATGAGAATTTTTCCCTTTTCTGCCCCTTCCCTTTGGATTTTTACTTTATAGGTCCAAAAGTTTGTGCAGGCTGTTAAAGCATATTTTGAATTTCCAGTTTCCAGCTATAGGGCTTGGGCAGGCCGTGAAAGGGGAGCTTTTCCCCATTTTGCTTTTTCCCGAAGGATTTTCCGAGAACCTCGTCTACGCCGTTGGGAGAACCTACATACAAAATGTCAGTGTCCTGCGGTTTGGCTGGGCGATGTTGACTGAAATAAAGAAATAAATGTAAATACATATTTACACAGTTACACATTTTCACATTTACCCATTTGCTCGTTTGCACATGTGTTCATTTACACATTTGCACATTTACATTACCATCAAACCATCGATCCATCAAACCAACAATATATCAAACCATCAAATAATCAATCAATTTTCACTTATGCACTTTTGCAAATTTTCACATTTGCACATTTGTAAATTTGCACTTTTGCAAATATGCACATTTTTACATTAGCATATATGCACATTTGCACTTCTGCAAATTTGCACACTTTCACATTTGCACATTTACAAATTTGCACATTTACATTGGATGAGGAATCTATGTACCAAATATTAACTTCGCAGCTCCAGCGGTTTTGGCAGGCCGTCACGCCCTAGCTGTTATCTACACTGGAAAAGGAACCTGCATACCAAATTTCAAATTTCTAGTTTTTAGCATTTGAAAATACAAAAATTATTAAAATACAAGACAATAACGAAATTAAATATTCCTCCAAATCGTAGGGTGTACTGTTTTTTATTTCTGAAATACAATTGACTGTTTCTGAAACGCAATTAACAAATTCTGAAATACAATTGACTATTTCTGAAATACAAATGACCATTCTGAAATACAATTGACTATTCTAAAATACAATTGACAGTTTTTGAAATACAATTGACTATTTCTGAAATACAATTGGAAAAGGTGTAGTCACTTGTGAGCACAAGTCTTGAAATTTAATTATTTTTAATAAAACCATCAAATAGGATCCTTCCTAATTTATTCTGTCTATCTGTCTGTCTGTATATCAATGATAACTGATAAAACACATCGATAACATTCTCACACAGTAGCCTAGTGAACAATGTTGTTTTCAACACGACCAACACAAATATTTGTTAATAATAAATAAAAAATTTGAAAGCAACAAAAAAAAACGGTAACATAAACTATGTCAGTAAAATGATAAAGTCCAGTCATTTACAAGACTTTTAAAAACTTCTTTTACACAAAATTAGTTTTAAAAACTTTTTTGCACAACATCTTCCGGCTTAACACTCCCTGTTTCCAACCCATGCCACTACAGTTAAATAAATCTGAACAAAAGAATTTTCTTTAGAATTTCCTTTAGCAATACAATGAACAACAAGAGTAAGACGAGAATAGACAAATAATGTTGTTGCACATAAGAAGACAAAAAACAACAAGACCAACAACGACAACATTAAGAATTTTAAGTTTATAGAATAAAAATAAAATTCAGGATGTTTTTTTGTTTGTTAAAAACCACAGTAACCTACCAAAAAATCCTACACAACACCTTTGGGACAAACTAAAATGAAAATAAAAAACTGTAAATTTAACAAGAAAAAGAACATCAACATTCAAAGGAGTGTAGGTATTTGGAATACGAGTACTTCACAAAATATGGGTGTTCTTCTCTAATATAAAACAACTAATGTAATCACTACAGTGTGCAAATAGTTATTGAATTTTTGCAATAAAAACTATGTGAAATATTTTTCCATATTTTGCTTCCCATTGAGCCAACATACACGAGAATAATTGTGCTGGCATAACTTGCCAGCTTGTAGGCAAGCGGGGCGAAGAGAATGGTTGTTTTGTGGCGTGAAGTTTTAACCAGCTTCTACCCCGCATTAGCAGCACAAAACCAATACATGCACATTTTTAAAAAACGCCAAACATTAAATGAATACAAAAAACACTGTATATACGTGTGTTACGAAAAGAACAAAAATTGTGCGCTTAAATATTTGTCTCGTGTGTGTTGGCTCATTTTTATTGAAATTAAATATTTAAAATGAAATAACAAATTTTAATGGATATCATTTGAAATAAGTGAATATCCTCAATAAGTTCCACACTCATACACTTACACAATGATGACTTAACTAAAATACACAATACTTTACCGTGTTTGTTGTCTTTCACAGTAGCGCTATTCACAATCTAGTGCAAATGGTTTTGCATCATTGCATTTGCAAAGTGGTAGAGTAAAATTTTACTTATAAAATGCGTACGCAACACTTAATTGCATACTGACAGCTGACTTGAGGTGAAAAAATAAACACGAAATACTTGAGATGAAAAACAAAAAAAGCATGTTAAAAGGGATAAACCTTATAGAAAGTGGAAAGAGGAGGATATTAAAAAAAAGCAGAAGCTGTGGACATAGAGCTAGGAAAAATTATATCATATATTTTGTTATTACAGATTTGAATTATTTTTAAAAGGCACAGACGGCCCAAATATTATTTTTTATTAATCAGCTGTGAATTTCGTGATAGCAAATGTGTACACATTTGATTGTGAATAGGGCTAATGTTTGTTTGCTTGTTTATGTGTTGTATGAACATGGTCTTAAAATATCAAAATGTATTTGTACGTTTGTGTGCTTAATGTTAAGTGATGGTCGGTCATATAAATATTTTTGGTAACATTTTCCAAATAAACAATTGCAAATAGAGGGTGGGGTAACAAAAACAAGGAAAAAACAGCAACAAAAATAATCTTAACCACACACATAGCTTAAGCTCAGGGTTGCCAGATAAGGGGATTTAGTGCACTCACAATATTATTTCGTTAAAAACAACTTATAATACATATTAAATTAATCAAAAATACAATCAAGAAGAGGACTACTGATTTTTCATTAAATTTAACACATTTTTGTTTATTTTCAATCATTGTTTAATAATCGACAAAAGTAAAAACAATAGAAAGTCGTTTAAAATAACCATCAAATTTTTACTGACAAAAAGTTAGAAAAAACTACTTTTGTGGTTTGTTTTTCAAATTGAAAGTTTTTTATTTGTATGTAATTACAAAACAGGAGACAACACACGCAGATGTATATATTTTTATTGGCTTTGTGTGTATGTATATTTGAATAATTTCTTGTAATTTTTATTGAAATAATTTTGTATATATATTTTGTATATTTTGGTAAAAAAACAAAAAGGAATTATATTAATTTCTATTTTTTGAAGCAGAAAACATACAATTTTACATTTAACTGAAAATAACAACTCCTACTGAATGTCTGTAAATTTTTATAGTTTGTTTTTTGAATGACTGATTCAAATAGTTAAAAAAATATTTTTCTATGAATTTCAATTGATTCTTCATTTAAAAACAAATTTTGCGTATTACTTTTTAAATAAACTACAGTCGGTAACGGAAAATATATTGTGAGTGTGGGGGAATGGGGATATCAATTTTGATTTGTAAACAAGTTTTTGTAACAAAGGATTTGAATATTATTTGCGATTTAGTTTTTATAACTTGCAAATCAAATCTCACCCTTCGTAACTAAATATTTCAAAATGTTTTATTTTATAAATTACACAGTTAAAATTTACAACATTTTATTTGTAACTTAAACACTGTTTTTTACTATCTGGCGGAAATATTTCCAACCAAAGTCTGCAAATGAAACTCTGAAACTCTTTTATGGATCGAGATTTTATCGAAACTACATAGTGTTTTATTTTATAAAATTCTTATCCCCGTGAATAATTAAGTGTTTTTTTAATTTATATCGTATATGGCAGCCTTTTACTGCATTGCTGAATATATCGGATAATAAGGGTTAAAAATAAATATAAAAATCACTTGTAACTTTTTTTTAAATTTTTTGGAGATAAAATCAATTTTTATTTCACAATGGATTTTGTAAGAAAAAAAAACTTTTTTTTGCAAATTTGTTGAAAAATATATTTTTTCTGACTGACTGCCGTTCTTAGTATTTTTTTCGTTCTTTTTATTTCAAATTTCTTTGACTTGTAAAGGGTGATTTTTAAGCCATTCGGTTTTTTAGTGTAAAAAAAAGATTCGTGGCATGTGATTCGTTTTGTTGTGACTGACAAAAGAACAACGCTTGCAAATCGTTGAGCAAATGTGTTTCGTAAACTACGTTCATTTTAAGGTCGTCATAATCGACCCACCTAACAGGCTATTTAAGCTGTTGTAACAGAGGCGGTTTGTGGGCCGGCGGCATCATTGGACCGTACTTTCTCAAGAACGATGAAAATTTTAACGTTACAGTTAATGAAGCAAGGTACCGTACAATGATTACCGTCGTTTTTGCCCAAAATGGAAGAATTAGACTTGGTTGACATGTGGTTTCAAAAAAACGGTGATTCATGCAACGCAATACCATGAAGCTATTGAGAGGAGAAATTGGTGAGCAATTAATCTCACGTTTTGAAGCAGTTAATTGGCCGCCAAGATCATGTCATTTGTGGGTATAAGTGAAATCTCTCCTGTACAAGGACAAGCCAGCCACATTTCCAGCTCTGGAATACAATATTACAGCTGCCATTGGTGAGATACCGGCTGAAATTCTGGAAAAACAATGCCGGAATTGGAGCTCACGAATAATATTTACATGAAATAATCTTTAAAATATAAATGGCAAGCATTCAAATAAATATGTATTTCATTCACTTTTGCAAATTTTCTGTGCTTTATTTTCAACTTTTGAACCCTAACTGTTTAAAACCCACCCTATTTATAACGAAATGTCAAACATTTTTATGACAATTTTTTTATATGAAAATGCGAACTGGAAAATTATAAGCTGCAACAATTTTTTTCTTTAGAAATTACAATTAACAACCTTAAAAAATTTAAGAAATGGCATTTGATTTTAAAAATATATTTGATAATTGGTAGTAATAGGATTTTAGATCAAATAATCATATTCTTTTTTATAAATTGTTTTTTATTGCAAAGAACCATGAAAATTTTTATTAGTAAATAATAGAAAATAAAAATTTAAAAAATGCGAGAGAGCCAGCAGGATAGACTACTTAGTAATTTTGGTTGCCGCAACACAACCCTCTTCAGTATCCACGCCCTTGTTGGGTCATTGTTTTGATGATTGTATATTTTATATTGAGTGTTTGGATACAAATTAACAAACCTGAAAACAACACACAATTATACTAACATTAACAAAATTTAACAATTTATATTTATCCTCTATTTTGTACATGTTTTGTTATTTAAAAAAAGTTTTATACTTTTTTCTGTGTAAATTTATGAAATTATAAGATTTTTAAAAATTTATTTTTGAGGGAGTTTTGTAGATAAAAAAGTTATTAGGTTTGATTTGAACGATTTAGCCGGATCTTCGCAATGTCCCGTTAGCACATTTGTAGTTTCCCGTAAAAAATTTTAATTTAATTGTAAAATTTTAACTGGACATTCAGTAATCGGGCTTGGGGGATTTGTAAAAAAAACCACTTGGCAACACTAAATGACAATAACAATCTATACATGAATATTTGACAATAATATCTTAATAATTTATCAATGTATCTCAAGGAAATAAGAGTAAAAATATAAAACAGTAAAATGGAGACCTAACAACGAAATTGTTGTTTGTTGGTAGCAATAAGAATATTTTTTTGCTCTACAATGGTTTAATCTTACTTTTCTAAATATTTTATATTTATTTTTGATGTTTTTGTGGTTTATCTATACATACATAAATATAAAACAATTCTTCTTCATTTGCATAAATACATTAAAATAAAAATAAACAAATTCATGCATACATATGAGACAATAGGGAGACACTAACAAGGAGGGTATCTCCAGAGGAGACAAACTTAATCATCTAATATTGTGGCCCAATTTCATGTCAAGGGGTTGTAAAAGGTGTATTACAAATTTATTTATTAATACATGAAGTTAAGGTACTTTAGAAAATAAAAAGTCTGATACCAAATATTGACAATGATTAATTTAAATAGTAATTTGGTATTTTAACGCTATAAAAATCCTTCTAAAATTTTGGAATTTTTAAATTAACATTTGAACGTGAACATTTCTTGTAAGAAATGACACACAGAGAAAAGTTTTCCAGTTTTCAACATTCGGTTAATTTGAGTAAAATCAGTTAGTGCAACTGAATTCGGTTAATACAACTGAATTTAAGTTGCAACATCAAAATAATCAGAAATCTTATTTTAAAATTTTGAATTTTTTTGCTAACCGAATTCATTAGTTGTAGCAACCAATATTCAATTTTTAATTTACTTGGCACTTTTTTTCAGTGCACTCAGAATACAGATTCATGCTGGCGACCGGATTTGTTGTTAATCGAATTGTTTAGCTACAACAACCGAATTTTTCAGTTAGGACTACCAAATTTTATTTGAAACAGCCAAAGTTTTATTCTCCTACACGCAGGAAAAAGACATCTTTGAATATGTTTACTGGCAAATATATATTTGTTTAGAAACTACCATATGTATATTTAAAGTAGATTTCCATGTATTTTATACTTATGGTTATTATACATATGTTTCCAGGCAAACATTGTAATATTTGTAGTTTCCCACCTAAATAAACATACATTTGCAATTGTAATTTTATCATTATTATACTTGTGGGATGCAAACATAATAATGATAAACATATATTTATTTGCAGGCAAACATATTATATTTGCAGGCAAGCATATTGTATTATAAATGCGGCAAATATAACATACAGCGTTTCCAAATATATGTATATTACCAGCATATTATATTTCCAGCTCTTCGTTTTTTTCTGCTGTTTCAATTACTTTCCTGCTGTCACAACCAAAAATTAACACAAGGGAACCATTCGATTGATAACAAATTTGGTTGTAACCACAAATCTGTTCTCCCTGTGTGAGAATGAATTTATGTAACTTTGAATGCAGAAAATATATATATGTTGGAATGTATGCAGTAAATTCAAATTCCTGTTTATGCAAAATGTAGACGAAGAAGATACATTTCATAATCGTTTAATTTTGTGTTGGTTGTTATTGTTCTCCGCCACAATAATAGTAAAACATTTTCTTTTTGTCTCGAAGCCATAACATTTTATTTACTTTATATGTGGAGAGTGTAGTAAAAGGACAAACAAGTAAAAGTTGCAATTTTGTAAAGCTTTTTAAATCTAAATGGTTTTGATGCTATTTTTCGTTTTTCTTTTTATTTATACTTAACTTATATTGTTTGTTGTTAATAACCTCCGGTTGAAGATTATAAAGGATTTAGCAAATATAATTTCGAAAAGGATAAAATAAAATATTTTATTGAATTGGGATTTTAAAATTATGTATAATAAATTGGTCAAGTTCTGTATTAAACTTGCAAATTTAAAATAGCTTTAATCGAAAAATATGTATGCATATTGATGCATGTTTGATACATTTCACTGGTTATAAGTTGATAACTCATAACTGACGATAAAATTATCACTTGACAAATGACTTCACTACGCAGCAAAAACAAATGGAAGTGATTCCTAAGGAATCAATTTTTTGTTGATTCCAAAGTATTATTTAGTTCTGTTTTTCCCATTAATGAATTTTAGCTCATTTCAAATCTTTGACGGGTAACTTATTTTAAATTTGATGAAAGTTTAACTTTAACTATAGATATTTCCATACAAATTTGACATTTATAACTATGGTTAAGTACTAAACATTGGTTATTTTGAAACAAGCTATCAGGTTTAAGTGATTTGTATAAATTTTTAATATTGAATTTCGAATAAAGTCATTTAAACAATAATGCTCGATTACTAAATGCCCCGTTATGGGAAACCACTAGAGTATTCAAAAACCGAAACCGAAAACCGGTCAACCGGTTTCGAAACCGAACGGTTTCGAATATTTTGTAAATTCGAAGAAAACCGAAAACCGGTCTTTTTTGTTCGGTTAACCGGTTTTTTTAATTACATCACCAACTGGTCTCTTTTATTTTGTCCGAACACTTATATACTCGTTTGTTTGGTTATGAAGATTTAGATGTAAGTCTGATAGATTCCGATGAGAACTTAACTTTGGATATTCCAAATTCAAATAGTTTAATTTCTGATCTAAATAACACAATAAACAGTATTTATAATCCTAAAAAAGAGACATTGTATAATGATTTCATATATCTTGATAAATGCGACAAAATAACTGAAAAGTTGGAAAATTAATATAAATGTCTTTTGACTATTTGTCCAACATCTAGTATTAGTGAAAGAGTATTTTCCACTTCTAACTTTATATATATATATATATATATATATAAATATATATATATATATATATATATATATATTCATTGCCCATACTTTGAAGACATCTGTATATACAGCCAAAAAAGTCCCTATAATATGCGCTGTATCCAGACAGCCTCCAAAGTAACAAAATGCCTATGAAGACATATATATATATATATATATATTTCAAAGAATGTATTTTTTTTTATATTACTTTACATATTAATATTCTTTTTTTTGTTTGTTATAAAAACAATTAACAAATTATATAAGCTTTTTATTAAAGTTAAAAAAAAACCGAAAAAAACCGGTTGACCGGTTTTTTCTGCAAAAACCGAAACCGAACCCGGTTTTTTCAAAATTCGATTTTTCGAAGAAAACCGAAACCGGTTTTTTCAAAAGGCCGGTTTTTTGAATACTCTAGAAACCACAACAATTGTGTCAGTTAAATTCCCTGGGATATTGAGAAAATTAGGCTTATGCCCGATTGCTGAGTGTCCCTTTAAAATTTAAATTAAAAATTTATTTGGGAACATCAAGAGATCTCATTTTTCACTAAGCCATAAGAACTACTTTAGATGCAATGAAAAAGGAGCATAAAATTAAACTTCCACCCTATGACACACCTATGTAAAAATCATTGGTTCCGATCCAAATTTTCACAACACCGGAATCAAAAATCACTGCTTCTTTTTTTCTTTTGCTACTTTTTTTGCTGGGTATGATTGAAAATTCATTTGACTACTAAACTATTAAACTACTACTAAATAATTGTCTACCGTTGTGATATTTTTAAAAATTGTCCAAATGTTTTACCATGTAGGAACTCCCTGCATTTAGGGACTCCCTACATTTGGGGACTCCCTACATGAACTTCTATTTCCAAATTAACACATCATCGCGAATATCAAAAGTAACAAAATGCACAAATTCATTAAATTAGAATATGTTTTTCTAGGTCGGGTGTACAAATACAGTTGTTTTGGAGGTTAAAATTAAGTTATTTTAGCTTTTTAAATTAAATATATAATATAACAAATTTAACGTGGGTGTTCCTACAAAAAAATCATTGACTCTAGTTGCGACTATAATCCCCCCTTGTGTTTGTTGTTGCAATAGTTACAGAATTCCTTTTTTTTTTTTAATTTATTTTAAAAATACAAAAAATAAGATCTTGTTTAGACGCCATCACAACATTGACAAATTAAATTCGGACTTTTAATTTTTATTATTTGTGTTTGTTTAAAATTTATTTTGAATAGCTTTCCCAATTTTATATGTTTTACTGTACAAGAATTTCAAACTTTTCCAAAATTACGGGGTTCTGACAATGAACTCTGGTAGAGAAGACAAAAAATATACACAATGAAAAAAACGCCGTGCTGGTAATATACATATATTTGGAAACGCTGTATGTTATATTTGCCGCATTTATAATACAATATGCTTGCCTGCAAATATAATATGTTTGCTTGTAACCATATATATGTTTGGATCCTTTGAAATTTATCCACCGGTAAACATATCTATGTTTGCCTGCAAATAAATATATGTTTATCATTATTATGTTTGCGACGAACAAGTATAATAATGATAAAATTACAATTGCAAATTTATGTTTATTTAGGTGGGAAATTACAAATATTGCAATATTTGGCCTGAAACATATGTATAAATATAAAATACTTGGAAATCTACTTCAAATATACATATCGTAGTTTCTTAATAAATATATATTTGACTGTAAACATATTCAAAGATGGCCTTTTTCTGCGTGTACGTGTCGCCATTTTAAGAGATAACATAGCAATTTTTTGTTTAGGGAAGGCTAAGTAATAAAAATTTATTTTTAGACACTGCTTCCCTCGTATACAAGCAACCACTTTACCACTTCCTAGTAAATGGGTCCGTATCAGCCTCCTCAAGATAATTAATATAAAACGAAAATAAATATATGTACCTTACATTAAAATAATTAGTTTAATGTAAATAAATTGTTTTAATTGGCTTAATTTAAGCTTCAAGGTAGGGCTTTAATACAAGGGTTTTTAGGGTGTTGTTTAAACTTGAATTAAAACATAATCAGACTGTAATGTTCGTTTTGAATTCGAGTATGCATTTTGCTGGAGTATGATACAGAATAACAGAGGAAAATATGACTGGAATTACACTTTATCTTATCTGGAATTCCAGCAAAATTGTTTATTATTATTTATGGCTACACATTACTTTATATATTATTTGGTAATGTATGGTTTTTCTGGGGTAGCTTTTTATTACAAAAAATATTGGTTTTAATTTTTAAAATTGATTCAGAAGAATTTCATAGTATGCACATAGTGTCAATGCCACGCCCACGTACATTTGTCAACAACTATGCTTAAATTTTACTTAAAAAAATGTACAATTTTATAAACTATTTCTCTAAAATCTAAAAAAAAACATTTATTTTTTATATAGTATTTGTAATGAAAGATTCCATATCACACAGTAATTACAGTTATAACTAGTGTTGCTTAAATAATTTATAAATAGTTACATGTATACACTCTCTTCTAAAATATAATTGTAACAAATTGCTATTATTAATTCATCATCAAACTGAAGATGATGTGAAATTTTTCGTTGTTTAGTTTATTCTATAAAAGGCGGAGTGGTCGGACATTTAGTAAAAGTTTTTCTTTGCCAACTTTCTTCAGTACTTTATACATCGTAGTACGAGTAGACCAGTAGTTGTGGTAGTAGTGAGTATATATTGTAAATAAAATACACTATGTATTTCTTAATAAAGAGGCGAAAAAAAAGAAACCCGCCATAACAATATTTTCTGTTGATAACTTTATTAAAACACATAAATTTTCCAACAACTTCAACAGGAATACCGTATTGTTTATGATGAAAAACACAAAGAGTTTAATTAGGAGTACGAAAATTTTATTAATATTATGAAGACTGATCCGATTATACGCATAACTATAATAAATAAGGAGGTTATCGGCCGAAACATACCTTCCAAAATTCTGTTATGGGGTTTTATGAATCGAATTTACAACATTTTAATTAAATAAAATAATAAATTTTTTTTTTATCATTTACTTTAGTATTTTAGTTTAATGTTCCTATTTTCACTCTTTTTGAAATTTTTTGTTTTAAAATCTGATCTAAATATCATCGGTTGGGCTTCCCAACAACAAATTTATACAATTTATTCACACATGCGCTGTTTTCGAAAATCAATTCAATTAAATATGTTTATTAAAAGAAAAAGTATCAATTTCACTTTTTTATGAAGTTTAATAAATTCCAGCTTAAACACATAATACCCTGTATGACATTAACGACGTTGTTTGTTAGTAAAGCTTGAAAGGAATGAATTCTTCAATTCACTTTTTTTAATTAATTAAATGGAAATGAATTCACAAGGTTAACATTATACAAAAATGTACTTAAAATTCGTGTATAATTAAAAATGTACTTTATCTGTTGCTATTGCTTGTTAACTGTTAACTGTTTCAAATGAATGATATCCAGTGCAGAATAGAAATTTATGAAATAGAAAACACAAATTTTTTAAATAAATTTTAGATTAGATGGAAAAGTGCCACACGTTCGCCCTGAGCGATCAGGTCATTGTCATCCTCATTAGAAACCACCACCCATAACAACTAATGATTTGTCTTCCCGCGACAGTCGATTCAATGCACTGGAACGACTCGGTTTGAACACTCAACAACTCTGAGTGAAAGCGATACGCGAAATTACTTTTTTATACTGTTAGTGAATTTCCAAAGTGAGTGCTGTGTTGTCCAAACTGTGCGTTTGTTGAAATGAAGCACCCCCGTCGTCATACTGTGCGTACCGACGAGAATGTGGTTGATGTGGCCGATAAATATTGCATCAGCATGTTGAATTCAATATATAAAGGGAGGTTAAATTTTAAGGGCCGATGTTGATTTTGAATAAAACACAAATTATTTAGGAAATTATTGTCATTTCTTTTTATTTTGATAATATGGTACGGTTCAATTATGTATGAAACAAAATATCGGCCAAATGGCCGCCGCAACCTCGGCGGCACACGTCCATCCGATGGTCCAAATTTTCGATGACGCTGAGGCATAATTGAGGTCTTGAATTGTTACTGTCTTATCGACGTACACCTTTTCTTTCAAATAACCCCAAAGAAAGAAGTCCAACGGTGTCAAATCAATTGATCTTGGCGGCCAATTGACATCGCCACCACGTGAGGTAACGCGGCCATTAAATTTGTCTTGCAAAAGAGCCATTGTTTCTTTAGCTATGTGGCAAGTGGCACCGTTCTGTTGAAACCACATGTCGTCCAGGGTCATATCCTCAATTCCTGGCCAAAATAAGTTCGTTATCATCTCGCTATAGCGAACACCATTAATGGTAAATGCTTTGCCGACCTCATGACACACTATCGCGAACAACAGCAATGTTTTCTGCAGAACGAACTGGGCGAGCATGCACAGGTATTTTCACAGACCCGGTTTGCTGAAATTCGCCCACAATTCTTCCGATTGTGGACACATTTGGTCGATTGTGCTGACTAAAAAAAAATCACGAAGTGCACGAAATGCATTTTGATTTGAACGCCCATTTTCATAATAAGCCTGAATAACTTTAACGCGTTGCTCGATTGTGTATCTTTTCATGGTTCGAACTGAGTTAGTCTGAATGAAATGCAGAGAAAACTTGACGTTTAGGTGTGATTCACATTCAACATCGGCCCTTAAAAAAATTTTCCTTATTTCTCGTTAATGAGAGGGAATGAAAAAATATTTTTCTCAAAAATTATTTGAGTCGAAAGAAGTTTTTTCCATCGAATTTTCAGATTTTAGATGAAAAGATTAATTCCGATTTGGTCGGACATGTTTCACACACATACATACATATTTATTTTCACAACTTGTCTACCCCTGCCCTAAGTAAAATTGCTTTAATGTACAATTACATAAAAAAATGTTGTTTTAAACTCCATTTTTTCAAGTTTTCAAATTTCAAATTCCACACAAATTTTAAATCGAAAACTGGAAAATGACGAAAATACGTACTTTGGGGCTCAGTATAAATGGTGTATTAGTTAACAAAAAGTCTTGCTGTTTAAGGAGAATGATTTGTCCTGAATTTACTAATACGCAATCTAAAAAGGTTAAAGATCCCTGGCTTAATGAAATGGATTATAAACATTTTGTAAAGCTAAATTATTTTTTTTTCTCGCGAATTAAACTTAAATTGAAATAATACTTTCGAAACTCTGTGCTATATTAACTACAATACAAAGCTTTAAATTTGAACAATTTACTTTTGGCCAAGTAACCAAGTAACCACAGATTAAGTTATAAACTGAAATAGATATTAAGTTGTCTAACACTTGTGTTGGTAAAATCAATTACGTTCGTTTTGCTACAGCGAACCTCTACACAAGTTGTTTGTTGCAAGTTCGAGGAGTTAATACAGTAATGAACGTAGTTTTATAACCTGGGAATAATAAAGTTGAAAAATAAAATCAAATATAATTGACTTGAAATATTTTGTTTTTATTTTGTTTTCCTAAATTTTAAGGTCATTGCAAATATTTAAACAAATAGGTTTCACTTGTTCGTCACTGCTTTAGTTTGTTATTTTTTATTTGCAATATCGCGTATAATTATGCAAAGAAAAAAGTCGGTGACATGAGTAGTCTTGTTAACAACATTACACTAAGCATGTTTGTAAATAGTCTGTGACAATCAATGGCCTAGAATGACCAGTACACCCAGTTTTCACTGAGACTACTGTAGACATGATGACGCTTTTAGAATTTAATTGAAAGTGAACATTTCTTCATTTTTATGCGCTTTCTTAATAACAAGAAAGAGTTTCTATTTCGCTGAAACTCGAATACGTGATAGAAAGACAAAATTAACGCACCAGTATTTTGCTTTTCGGCGCAATATTATGTTTAAGATGTAAAAGAGGGCGGCGGATAACAAGTTTTTTTTTTTAATGAATCTTAATATTTTACAGCAAAATCTTAGTAACATGTACGCATTACTGATATCTAAATAATAAGTAGTATAATTCGGTGTCAAAATTCATTATTTTTATTCGACAAGTTAACTTTTGTAATTGTACATATTCGCTGCAGCAAAAAAATGCACAAAATTTGTGCACCTGCTTACCCGCTGCATTAAGTAGTTATTCGCATGTTGTTGTACAGCCTACATGGGACAAATTAATTGAGTTGACTAATTATTTGATGATTTCATTAGCATTTCACTGATATCATTTGTAAGGAAATTATTTTCATTACATTTAAATTAATGATTTTAATTGTATAATTTCACTGATCAATGGTAATGTTTTTAGATTCCATTGCAAAAAATAAATAATCGATCAAAAACAAAAAATCGTTAAAATGGGTATACATTTCTGATATCAGGAAAATGATCGCTCAGGCTTGCGATCATTTTAAAAAAATGAGGAATGAAATGGAGAGCGAGTGAAATTGTAACACTAATGGGCTTTTTACACTGAACAACATCTTTGTGAAACGCATGGAAGATGTTGAAAATGTGAAACAAGTGTTTACATTGGCAACATCTTTCATCTGCCATTTATTCAGCTGTCAAAAAAAGAAAAAGACGCATATTTTTTGTTTAAAAATAAAAAATGGATTTACAGAAAGCATTAATCGTTGAGTAGTTGTTGCTTTGCAATAACAAACCCGAATTTTAATGTTAAAGGCCATTCTGGAAGATATTGATGAAGAAGTATTTTTGGTAGACATAAGTATGAAATTTTTACATCTGCCGCTCATTTTCCTTTGTTGAATAAATTTGTTTTCTGTTTATTTTCTGCAATGTCAGTTTACTAGTGATGGCAAAAAGAAAATTGATTTTTTTTGTAATTTTTTTTAGTGATGACACTTAAAATAACGAAAGATGTAAGATGGAACAAAATGAGAAAGGACCATCTTTTGTAGACGTAGAAAGATGTAGAATTTTTGGCCTGTATAATTATTATGTGTTAAAGATGTTTACATCTTTGCAAATTGATGAAAGATGTACCTCAGTGGAAAAAGGCTATAAGCCCTGCGAATGAAATGGAATGGAACTGGGAACGAAATTTGTATTATCAGGGTATGTTAATTTATATTATCATACAAATTGATAAAACAAAAAAATAAATAGTCACCCTGTGGCTGTTTAATAAAAATTCCACGGTACCCCTCGCAAACCTACCTAATCGTTGTTATCCGTTTTGCGCTACTTTGCTTAGTTTTCGAAATATTCGCCATTTTAACAATTTTTCTTTTGTGAAAAAGTTACGGCCCTTAAGAATAGACTTTTATTTTCCGAACCCCCAACACTAGTTAAGACGATATATTGGCGTTGTCAATAAATTTTTTGCAAACGCCAACATTTTCCATGTTCACCTTATGACAGAGATCGCTCGCTATTGGTACCACCTTGATAAGTATTTTTAATTGAGAACGTTAGACTTTTAGCTGTCAAAAAATTGCATATGTATTATAGATTAATCCCCCTGTCTCAACGGAATATAAATTTAATAGTACCTAATAATTCTTGTATAACAAATATATAAATTTCTGAATCTAAGAATTTTTTTTGGAAATAAAAAACATTGTAAAGAGAACGCAAACACATATTCCAATTCTGACAGATTCAACACAAATTGTGATTCAAATCAATATCAGTTAAATAGAACAAATCCATTCTAATTAAATACTATAAAGAGCACACACACTTACAACTTCATTAACTATTTTTTTGTAACGCCTGTCATAAATAACAACTGTTTATCTGGTAGACTGACATCTGCATCTTTTGGCCATTTGGATGACGACTTTTGTTAATGCACCCAAACTAAATCAACAATTTATCTACTGCCACTACAAAATTTTACAACAATTCAAAAACAAAATAATGCATTTCCTGTTTTGATAGTTTTACTCCTTTCGCCTTTTTATTGCTGCTCATTTTTGATGTTTTGCTATTGTTAATGAGTTCTGTAGCTGTTTGCTTATCTTTTATATGTTTTCATTTCATTTATGGAAAAAATAAATAAAAAAAAAACATCGTCATCATCATCATTCTTTTACTTTTGAGTAGTCAGTCACCTTTAGGTGAATTTGGAACATTAAAACGTGACTCATGTTGGGTAAAAAGAATCAGGAATAATGTTTCTTGTTTAGTGTTTTCTTAGAAAGAGATGCCACTTATTTTTTTAAATTATTGCATTTGACTACTCACATACATAAATATACATAGATAGATATCAGCATATAATTGCTAAAAGTAATTAAATTAAAATTTAAACAACAGTAAAAAATACCAACAATTAAGTGGTACACTCACAATATTATTTCGTTAAAAAACATTTTAAAATACATATCAAATTAAACGACTTTTCTACTGAGTTTTCATTACATTCAAAACATTTTGTTATTAAATTTCAATCATTGTTTAAATAATCGAAAAAAATAGTAAAAACAAATGAAATTACAATGTAATATTTTTAGACCAACAATACTTTGAAATCATCTTTAAAACATATTTAAGTTAACTAAAAAATCTTGATATTTTACACAAAGTAAGATTGAATCTTTAGCTTTTAAAATATTTTATGTTGGTTCAAGGATACAGTGGATACCTTCTATTGATCGTTTCAACTTGATAACAAATGGATGGAGTTTTATGCCCGATCGGTGGTTTTTAAATATCGGAATATATTAAGAAGGAAATTCAATTATTTTATTCAATTTAACATTTTGTAGTTCAAGTTCCAGGGACCGAATTACGGCATTCGTGATCCAATAAATTCGTTCGAAAACTTTTTTTTTAATATAAATACAGTAATACACTTAAAATAACTGAAAATATCATTTAAAAGAAATGATATTTCATTTAAAAACCGGTCTACTTAATTTTCATTTAAATTTAATGCCATTTGTTATTTATTTTTAAATGTTGATAAATCAACTGACACATCCGTAAGAAACAAATGATATAATCATTAAAATAAATGTCAAAATTTTACCTGCCAGTCCTTAAAAAATAAATGTTTTTTTCCATTTATTTGAAATTGTTTCCGTTTTTGTATTTTTTTAATATACTCGTACAATACAAATTGTATGTATGCATAAGTAGCGCTAGACACCATTTGTGCGAATGTGTTTGTGTATGTATGTGTGTTTACGAAATTCTTGTAATTTGAATTAAAATAATTTTGTATAGATACAAACAATTTTAATTAAAAAAAAAATTGAAATTTTTTGAATATTTTTTTTTTGAAACAGACAGCAAACAAAACTTAAATTTGTAATAACTGTTGCGGACACAAATAAACTAAAAACTTCCACTTTGTGGGTAAATTTTTATTAAATTTCAAACAAATGAAAAAATCGGTAAATAATAGCAAATTATTTCGAATAAATGTATAAAAAAGTTAATATAGATATATATTTGAAAAATATGTAAATGTATGTTCCTTTATTTTACAATGGAACGGAAAAGTTTTTTATTAAACTACAAACAGCAAACTACATACTATTCTGAGTGTACTTATAATGAAAACACCAACTTGTAACTTTATTTTCAATCTAGGACCGCACTACAACATTCCTGAAAATTTCAACCAAATATTTTATTTTAATAAAATGAGTGCCACATTTCCACATTCGGCAGTTGGGCTGTGCGATTAAAGGGAGCCTTTCAACACAATTTGTACAACCTTTTTATTGGATATTCCAAAAAGTACCTTTGTGGATGCCTATACCGGACAGAACCCCCCAATGTCGAAAATTAATTTCCCAGCAAAAATTTTAGCAAAGCTCTAAAATGTACGAGTTTTTATCGAAAATTTCGTGGTATTCCCACATTTTCTTTCGCAAGTTTTGTGGCGCCGTGATCGCCATTACAAGTCTGGAGGTTTTGTTTTATAAATATTGTTTTTTAAGGCTGTGTTTTAATTCGGTTAAATAAGACACGAAATTTTAGATTTTTAATAACATTTGTTGCACTCTAATTAATTTCTGTTGAAACTTATAGTGGGAAACTGTACTCTTCCTATAAGTTGGGTAAATTTACTCTGTGTGCGTAAACAAAAGAAAGTGCACACATTATGCGTAAATTAATAAACACAAAATAGGTAAAATTACATTAAAAGTGCCTGAAATTTAAATCAAATTTTTTTGAAACTGAAGAGTAAATTTACCTAATTTGTGCGTAAAGAAACACGATTTTCCTGTAAATGTACACATATAATTCGTAAAAATCCTAAAAAAAGCGCATATTTTCTACTACAATGTTGAAAATTAAACAGCCCAAAAATTTTTGTTTTGTAATAAAAACAATATACTTATTGCTTTGTAATTCACAATAAAAACAATAAATTTATTGTTTAGAAACAAACAGAGTGAATAAAAATAATAATTTTTTTTGTTTAGTAATTCCAAATAATTGATAAATTTTAAAAAAGTTTTCTTTTTAAATTTTGAAAATGTTTTAGATTTTTTTTTTCAATTCAATATGTCATAATTCTTTTACCATTATAAGTTAGTATATTTACAAACTTTGAGCGTAAAAGTTTTATTCAACAAAATAATACTAATTTTAGGCATAATGTAGTTAATTGTAAACACATAGTGTCTTAAAACTTCGTGTGTGTATTATTGTATATGAAAGTGTGCGCAAACAAGTTTTACCCATTTAGTGTTTATATTTACCGAATTTTCGTAATATAACATAAAACTTTACCCATTTTATAGTAGTTGTAAACTTACAAGCATTTTTTAGAGTGTGGTCCCGTGTTGTATTCTCAGTATGAAAAAATACTCGCATGAATTCAAGAGATGAGCGAGTTTTCCTACCGGTGATTTAATCACCTCAATCATGTTCTTTTCTATCTCATTTATGTTGTCAGTCTCAAATATTCCTCTCTTAAAATGTTATTATAGTTGTTAAATGTATCTGAAAATTACCGTCATGTTTCAAATCGCCATAATTAGTCCAAAGGAATATAACTCAAATATGTATAGTTAATTTATAATGCTGACGATGTCCAACAGTGTTAAAAAATAAACCAGCAGGAGAACGCCTTTTTTTTTTTGTTAGGCACTTATTGTTTAAAATTTTTTCAATCAATTCTCCTCTTCCTTTCTTTTTTCAATAACATTTTTTGTATTCCATTAATATGAATCTACTGCTTTGTTTGAACTAACTTTCAATCAATGTTTTATGTACCTGCTTGTGTTGTTGACCTTGAATTGTCGTATTGTAATAGTTTTGTGAGTAAACCACAACAAGTACTCGCGATTATCAAAATTCAATAGTTTATACAAATATATTACAAACCAAGCCTAAAGTACAAATACAGTGAGGAGCAAATATATAACAGGGATAAAATTATTTTTTTTAGTAGCCTATTCTAAATTCAAAATAAAAACTATTTTATTGGAGCAAAAAAAGAAAAACAATCGCATTATTCTATTTGAGACAAATGTTACAATTTTGCACCCGGTTAGTGATTGATGTTATTTTTCTAAGAATGTTCAAATATTAACTTGAAATATCATATGTAATTCGAAAACTAGTTGTAAAATATTGCATTTATTTCGTTGAAAATTGGCTAACAAATAAATTGTTTCTATAGGTCAGCTCATAATCCCCTCGTTATATTAATCATACTGACATATTTTGTAAATTAAAAATAATTTAATATGATTGTTATTGAACGATAGCGCTGATCATTTAGCACCGAAAAATTATCATTTTCTAAACTATTGACTTTATGATTTTGGCCATAATTCTCCATTTGTACACTCACAATATATTTTACGTTACCGACTGTAGTTTATTTAAAAGTAATACGTAAAGTTTGTTTTTAAATGAAGAATCAATTGAAGAAATATATTTTTTAACTATTTGAATCAGTCATTCAAAAAGCAAACTATAAAAATTTACAGACATTCAGGTAGGAGTTGATATTTTCAATTAAATGTAAAATTTTATGTTTTCTGTTTTTAAAAATAGAAATTCATATAATTCATTATTGTTTTTTTTACCAAAATAGTTTGCTTATATAAAAAATTATTTTAATAAAAATTACAACAAATTATTCAAATATAGATACACACATTGAAAATAAAAATATATACATCTGTGTGTTTTGTAAAAATTACATACAATTAAAAAAATTCAATTTGAAAACAAACCACAAAAAACTTTTTTTTTCTAATTTTTATCAGTTTTAAATTAATGATTATTTTACCCTATTTTCGATTACTTTTACTACTTATGTCGATTAGTAAACAATGATTTAAAATAAACAACAAAATGGGCTGAATATAATGAAAAATCAGTAGTCCTCATTTTGTATTTTAGATTATTTTTAACGAAAAAATATTGTGAGTGTAGAAAAAAATTATAATTTTATATGGTAGCTGGTAAAATCTGTTCTTAACTTTTAAGGTGTTAATTTTTGTCTAATATGACAAAAAGTGATTTGACATGCTTTCATAGTTAAACAATTAATGCAATATATCTGAAGATGTACCCTGGTACACTTTTGCTCCTCACTGTACGTAGACGAATATACAGACATTATGTTGTTTGGCTTAATATAGTTTTGTTTCATAGTTTATGCCCTGCATTTTTTAACTAACAAACAAAAGAAGGTCTATTGGATAGACTCGACTTTGGCAAATTAATAATAGTTGAGTTAATTAGCAGACCTTATCAATCAATCAGTCAGTGAAAACAAAAAATAATAATTAAATGATTGCGGCTAACAACGGAACCTTTCCCTTAATACCAATACCTAATAATTCCAAAAAACAACAGTTTTTAACCACTATGGCCGAGTTTTTTTGGGATGTAGATTATCTTTAAACTCAGTTTATGGCAGTTTGTAACTAGAAAACTGCTTTTAAAAATTGGTTTGTGTTGTTTTATTTCAATGAAGAGCAAACTTCTATGCACTTGAACTGGAAATGTCTGACAAAATTCGATTTCGGTTTCACTAAACCAAGTTTAACTCACACCACAAAAACTCGGCCTAAACCTCAGAGATGTTATAATTTGTTTTATTCCATTTCCAAATTATATTAAAATCGGCATGCTATTGTTGGAGAGTTTCCCATTAACGCAATCTATGAGAATTAGGAAACAAACAAAATAAGGTATTCTGTTTTAACTGAAAAATCTTTATTTTAACAACTGGTTTCACAAAGAAAAAAATTTCCCACTGAAAAAAATTAACAAGTAAATTATACTCTGTTACTTCATTTCATTCAATATACCCTGCACCTGATCAGCGTAGAATAAGTTTTGGTTATTTGGTTGTCGCAACCAAATGTATTTCTAATACAATTCAAATATATGGTTTTAATCGAAATCGTGTTGTATTAACCGAGTTTCAATCGCCACAGGCAAATATATCGGTGGCTTCAACCAAACCATTCGGTTGACAAGAAAACCAGTTGTCACAATGAAACTGTTTTTTCTATGACAATATTTATATATGTACAGTTGGACCTAATCCCCATATAAATCTCCCTTTTCCATTAATTTTTTTTTGGCAATTTAATTCAGATTTATCTCCATATTTTCTGCCCCCTTCAGAATTCGGACTGCGATATTTAATCCAATTTGAAGCATGTTGTAGGGTATTATATAGTCTGAATGTCCGACTTAAATTTTGATTATTTCTTTTTTTTTATATAAAAGTGGTATGTTCGGTCAGATTTCTGCTCTTTCCAAACTTTTGACATAATAATTAAGATGTTTGACAAATTATTCAAAATATACGAAATCAATAAAAAAAAACAATTTTGTTAAGATAAATAAAGAAATTCTTTGAACAAAATAAACTCTACGGCTAAACATGTTTTACAAACAAGCTGCAGCTACTGCGCTTCTAAACACGTAACTATTTGTATTCACGTATTATCCCAGCAAAGTATTATCGGTGTTGAAAATGCAACACAATATTATTTAAGAATTGTTAAACCGTGAAAAAAAATTTTTGTTTTAAAAAATTTGGAAGAGTTCTGAATATTACGATTTTTTATTTCGAGAATTTTTATTTTATTCAATTTAAAGGCAAAATTCAATTATTTACGAAACGTTAAGGGTGTAGAGAGAGTTTTAGTGAATCCAATTGGGAGTTAAACATTAAAGAAAAAGTGTGTTATTCTCACGGTTCCCTCGATATGCTTGCAAACTATCCCACGAAATAAAGAGTACGACCAAAAATAAAGAGTACGGGTTGAGTAGTTAATAGAAGTATAGGCGGGGGTGTGATTAAAGTTGACCATGTCCATGTTTTTGGACATTGATTTTATTAATTTCTTGCAGACGCAGAAAAATACGAACGGCAAAGCGTTGGTCCAAATGCAAAGTTAGCAACTGATACCATTTCAAAACCCTTCAAGTTGATAACCGATACCAAATTAACTTTAAGTTGAGATATATTTTGTATCTCATATCTTGAAAATATTTTTAAGCAAAAATATCGAAAAATTTTAAATTTCGCTGGCTTTGTTGGGTCGCACTATTCTCAAATGTTGCTTATTTAAAATTAAATTATATCAACTCTGTTTCTGTTAGAGCTCAAGATCCATAACACATACAACATTTAGCACACTCCTTGTGAACAACCTAATTGTTCGAAGATTATATATTTTGTTTGTTATTCCGAGATACATTTTTTTTAATACCATTTTTTGCTGGGTTGAAGTTGTTTTTTTTTTTTTTGTTATTTCTCGTTGCCATATCCATGTTTGTGGAACCATCATTTACTTATGGTCTTCATTACGCTGCACTATTGTCACTTTATAAGGAAAGCTGCAAGCGCCGCTTAGACTGCCATAAATGGGTCCTATTTAACAAATAATTCACATTGTGACATTCTACATTTTAACTTTATGAAGGAAATATAAATATAGCGTGTATTTCTCGATAAATGTGGGTTTAATAATATTTATTACAAATTATATACAAATACAACAAAAACACACGTATTTTGTGTGTTTTATTGTAAATATATTTAAATTAAAAAGTATGTTTAGTAGACACATCATTTAATTGTTTCCTTTGAACTTGGTTAATATTATTTTATTAAATTAAATTTTGAAATATTTTTATAATTTGTAGTGAAAAAATTTTAAATTCCCAGTATTCTTCATATAAGTTTTAAAGGACCCGTCATATAAAATGTATGTATTAATTTTTATTAAGGGGTCAACCTGAATTAGAAATTTAGAATCAAACTGTGCAGTGTTTATTAAAGTTACAATTGACAGTTTTTTTTAACAAATAACAAACTGTGACTGTAACTAATACATTTGTTGATGTTTCAAACCTACATTTTAATTTGACTTAGTAACATTCAGTAAACCGAAATTAAATTCAACCACCCAAAAAAACAAATTCATACATTTTGCTAAGTTTTGAAGATTTTACAAAATTTTTTTAGAAATTTGTAAACTATAATAAAATTTTAAAATTTTTTATATGTAATTTTGTAATTGATATTTCCTGAAGATTTTACGCAAAGGAGTAGCGAAATAATGAAAAATAAAAAATAAATAATATTTTTTATAAAAGAATTAAGAAGTTATTAATAAAAGAAAAAGGTTTAAGTAACTTAATTTAAGTAAAATAATTTAAAGTGATTGATTAAATAATTAATTAAGTGAATAATTCTTTGACTTATAAAATGGTGTAATTCATGAAATGATTTTTGTATGAAATGATTAAAAAAAAATTGCTTGAAGCTTTTTTGGCCCAGTTCTTAATATTTCGTTAAAATACTACAAAAAATCGTTTATCAAACACAAATACGAAAACAGCTCTTGAAAACGGTACAATTTTTTTCTTTGCGGATACAGATTCAGATAACCAAAGTTTATTATTGATGTAATGCAAAATAGAATTCTGTAAAAATTAAAAATTTGTTGAATAGTGAAAATTAAGTAATTTTAAAAACATAAAATAATGTTTTTCCTGACTAATTTTGTGTGTCAGCTACACATCCGGTTTAAATATCGACTATATACTTTAGCCAAGTTGTCATACAAATAAATGGCAATACCGCAATTTGACAATAAGGCCCGATTACTGAATGTCCAAAATTTAACTAACAGTTGAATTCAAATTTAATAAAGGAATCAACAAGGAATGTCAGTCAGTAAAAGTCCCAAAAGTCGACGGACAACAAATGTCTTCACGAATAAAGTTGTGTTTTTTTGCGAATTTTATATAAATATTCTAGATATTAATTTGCTAAGTAGTTACACTCACCAAAAAAAGTCTGTAATGGCAACTGAAAATTTTGCTGTTATTACGGGAAATTCTGCTAATTTGAGCCCAGCGGTATTTTTTGCTAATCTTAACAACACATGTCTGCTGACGTGTAGTACAATGAAATTAGTAGAAAAATTAGTAGCCGCTACTAAATTGTAGTAAACTTTTAGTAAAGTGGAATTTAAAATCTGTTTGCTAAAATCAGCAAAAAAAAAATACTAAATATTATTAATATTAGTACAAAGTTTTAAATTTTTAACGAATTTATTATTTTGTTTTAATTTGGTAATTTCTGTTTTGAAAAATATTTTAGTCAATTTTTTTTTTTACTTTTAAGGTGAAATTTAAATTGTTGTTAGGGCTGATTTTTAGAAATAAATAACTTTTTAGTGCTATTTTAAGTGGATGTCCTATTTTTAGACATGAGTCGGTATCTTCACTTTCGATCCCTTTTTTAATCCTATGTAACATTTTAGGGCAATTTAAGTTTGTATGTATAAGTTTTAATTATTAGAAATAACATTTCCTTCAATATCCACTTTTTTAAAATTAGTAATTTTGTTTGCTAATTTTAGCAAATCGGTTTTCAAAAATTTGTAAAATGATTTCTGAAATTAGCAACAAAAATTTATAAGTATTCTGTAAAAACTCTGTAATTTGTAAAATGTAAATAGCAAAATGATTTGCTAAATAATAATGTTTTTACTAAAAATCAGTATAAAAATAATAAAGTGGGATTGAAAACCGTTTACAAATTTTTCTACTAACTTTTTTTTCTAACTGTACCTGGATTTTAGTTCGTGTTGACCCGGATTAAAATTCTTTATGGATAACTCCTGAAGTCACTAAAACAAGTTCAACACTTTTTTTAAATCACACATTGGCTTTAATTTTAAATACTTTATTAATTAAATTTCTTTAAAATACAAAAAAAAAAAAAAATTAAAAAATCACGCACTGTTGTCTTTTGATGTTTTTATATGGATTAGTGTTATGCATTTATTTCAATCTTCTTTCAATATTTGTATATTCTTCACGATTTAATATCATAAGTTGTATTGTTATAAATTAATTACATAATTGTCTTAATAATTTTAATTTACTTAAATTTTTTACCACATTTTTATTAAAACTTAACAAAACCGCCATTTTCCAATTAGAAAATATGTATACCTCTGAAAATTGTAATAGAGTTTTGTTAAAACATCAGTGATGCCAACTGAAGCTAGTAATGGAGGGATTATTGGTCATTTTGGCTTTTATTTACAAATGTTTCTACTTATTCCCGAGCTTATGTTAAGGGTGGAGAATAAAAATCTTAGCAAAAAGAAAAATGCATAGGTAGAACAAGGGCACAAAATTACTGATTGCCGAGCTTATCATACTTCGAAAAATTTCAAAGAAGTAGATTCTTCTATGATTACTTGTAAATACATACATTTGTAAAGTAAAAAATTGTTATATTTTTCTATCTATTTTTTTCTTATAATTTAATCAAATTTATGTAGTTTGTTTTAATTTAATAATTTTTTATTATTTTTCTATCATATTTCTTATTTGTTGAGTCTTTTTTATAATTTTCGAAGCCAAATGACAGCTTGTTTGGCATTTTATCTTAGCAATAAATGCTAACGAATACTGC
Organism: Eustalomyia histrio; assembly: GCA_949748255.1. NCBI lineage: Eukaryota > Metazoa > Arthropoda > Insecta > Diptera > Anthomyiidae > Eustalomyia > Eustalomyia histrio. The sequence goes on from OX456526.1 coordinate 1,013,540, forward strand.
TGAAAATATATCACATGGCATATTTTCCGAATTTTAATTCGAGTACTCAATAATTGTGAATGGGCCTAAATTGTCTTTTAGTTCACAATCAACACATTTTAATTCACAATGATAATATTTATATTCAAAAGTCTGTTTATTTACATCTACACGAGATGTTAAATTACTTAAATTCAGAAAAAATTTCCTTTCTATTGTTGTCGGCACAAAATTATATCGTCTAGGGTATGATTTACTTTATTACTTTTTTAGTACATATCAACTCGCAAAATTACCTCAGTACGGGTGCTACCGAGTTGGTACTTCTTCAGCAAATTAAAAGAAATCTACATACATATTTTTTTTTCGAAGAAAAGAGTCAAATTAAAAATGATAATGAAAATAGTTCAAAATTGCTGAAAATGAAGTTTATTTAACTTCACGATAATGCACGATATTAATTATAATAAAACAAAAAGTTTTCGGAGAATTATCTTAATTTGTTATTGTGTATTTGTCGAAAAACAGGCTTGTGTTTCGGTACTGCAAATAAAAATATATTGATTGTGAATAATATTCTAACTATTGTGAGTGAAAATGGTTAGCTTGTAAATTGAGAGCACAGCTGCCAGATAACTTCTAAAAATCGTCAAATTCCGATCTTTAAAAAAAAAAACAAATCGTCAAAATGAAAAGCATAAAAACCATAAAACAATTCATCCTATAAAAACGTATAACATTTACTTATTACTAATGAATCTGAATATTTTACATTACTTAAGTAATTCAGTTTACGTATAAATACCAGAATTTAGTATTTTTAATAAGTCAGGTTTAATTAAAGTATATCATTTTGAATTATTTAGATTTGGGTTACCTTTAGAATAAAGAATATCCTCCAACGAATCCTTTTCAAAATAATTTCGAAATTTAGACACAATTTATACGATGCAATTGATTGCATGCTTTTTTCTCAATTTCCTTTTCAAAGTTGCTTCCAATAATAATTTTTTACAATAATTTTTTTTACTCTAAAGCCGAAAGTGAACGAATCAACAAAAAAAGAATATATATAAATTCGAATGAGAAATAACATGCATGAAAAAGAAAAACTGTGCTTTTTTGTTACCCCGTAAAATCTGGCAGCTATGACTAAGAGCCAATTTAGACAATGAAATTGATTACATAATTTTTTCTCAATTCCCTTTTAAAGGTGCTGCCTAAAATCATTTATTATCATTATTATTATTTTTTACATTTTCTGTTTTTTTTTTTTCAAAACCCAAATGAAGAAAAAAAGAATTCAAATGTGTTCAAAGAGAAATACCAAAAAGTGTACGTAAAACAAAGACCGCGCTTATTTTCTTTTATCGCATGCTTCTCTGTCTCGTTCGCAAGCAATAATTTCATTAAAAAAAAGCATCAAGTTTCATATTTTAATACAGACGAAGGAGCCAAAAACCAAAGCACTACTAAACAAATGTACGGGAAAGAAAAGGCAATTTTTAAAATTTGTTTTAAAAATATTTCTATTTTTAACAAAGCAATGTTAATTTTTCATACGCTGTTGTTTTTTTTTAGTTTTATTTTTATAGCTATCACATTTTATGTCCCATAATTATAGTAAATTTTTATATTCATTTATTAAATTTATCCAATTTTTATTATTTTCAATTGTCACCATTTTATTTATTTATTTATTCATTTATATTGTAATACAAAAAGTCTTCAAGGAAAAAAAACGTATTACATAGTAATACACTCCTGAACAATTCTTAAAAACTAATTAAAACTATACAAACAAAATAAATATGTATAAAAAAGTAGTACACTCAAACATGATTTTTGGGCTCCCCAGTCGAAAGAAAAAATATAGCGGAAAACTCGGGGAAAATAAAATTACATAATAGTTTGGAAATTATTATTTATTTTGCCTCTTATTTTATTTACTTCACGAATTGCTAAAAAAGCGCACACAATACAGACGTTGGATCATTGTGTTTGGAAACATAAAGTATCAAAAAATTTTGATATTTGTGGAACCAAATATGAAACACGAATTTTAACAAGAAACATTTCTACACACAATGGAACATTAAGTGGAACATGCCCACGTTTCTACTAATGTTCCTTCCTGTGTGAGGAGCATCAAATTAAAAATTTAGCCCTGTTGGAAAAGTGATGAAAATTCTCACTAACCGCTATAAAACACCTCTTCTCTTTATGAACAATAAAAAGCACTTGATCAGCGGGAAAAGCGACAAGTTGGCAACAATAATAAATTGGCAAATAATCCCGTTTTTTTTGATTTTAGCTTCAGTTGGCATCATTGATTTTTTATTAAAACTATTACTATTTTTCTGCTTTCAGTTCTTTTACAAAAATTTTATAAAAATGTCGTCAAATAAACTTTAAATCAATTTTAATTGAAATTATTAAGAAAATTATGTGAATAATTTATACAAAACTAAATGGTTAAGAATATACAAATCATAAAATAAGGCTGAAATAAATAAAAAATAATAGCAAAAAGTGATAGATTTTTACAAAAAAGAATGCAAAATCAAAAAATATATTAAAAAAAAATCAAATTAATAAAGTGTGGAATTTAAGCCAATTTAATATTATAAAAAGTTGTTAAAAAGTGAATTGTTATTGAACTTGTTCTATTGGCATCTGCAGAAGTCCAAATATGTAGGATTTTTTTCATGGACAACACAAACTAAAAATCATGTAAGTTATTCCCAATGTTGTTTATACATTACAAAAAAAAAATTTGTCTGTATAATATTAATATATTATACAATTTATATTTGGAACCGTAAGTAATATACACCATTTCTAGTTGTTATTCAAAAAAAAAAAATAAAATCAAGCAGGAGAATTAAAAGTGCTGGTTTTAAAAACGAAGTAGAACCGTTTGTATGTATTAGCAGCAACACATTTGCCTGACTTTTGCCTTGGCAGCATTTTGACGATCATATTAAATATATCGTCACCTAAACTGCAAAAAGGCGTAACTAACATTTTTATTTTTAACGGCAGAAGCAAAAAAGCAATAGGCAATTTAACAAATTCTTAATAAAATTTGACAGTTTTAATGATATAACGATAAAAATTTTGTAAATATCATCTTTAAAACGATAGAATTTTAACTTCGAAAGTTGACAATAATATTCGCTCATTTTATAGAATCTGCGCTTCAATTTAATAGATAAGATTATTTGAAAATGTAGCGAAAATGTGACTTGGTTTTCTTATGGTTTTGTAATGACTGTAAAAAATTTTAAATTTTTTAGTTTTTATTTCAGGTTTTTTTCTTTAAAGTTTTCCGCTCTTCAGCACAGTAAATTTTTCAGGTTTCACGCGAAAAAAAAAACTGTCAAACTTTATTTAAGAAATGATTTTTCGCGATAATTTGTATAACATTTGTTTTCAGAAAAATTTAATTTTCAAGACTATTATTTTTCTAATGAAAAAAATTGCAATTTAAGGCTTTTAAAGTTGCAGTAAAATGTTTGCAAGTAAAAAGTTTTTACTCCATATAAAGAAATTAATTTTTTCGATAATGAATTTCACATGAAAATTTTGATTTAGTTTTTTGCAAACTTCACTCAAATTTAATATATTGTGATTGTGTTTTTCTTACAATTTAAATGACAATTTGTGACCATTAAATTTCGAATGAAATGTTGCCAAAGAAAAAAGAATTTGCTTTCCCGTGAAAAAAATTTGACTTGAAAATTTTAGTTTAAATCCCCCCACTTGGAGTCGAAATCATCTAGAATGGCAACACTGTTTATAACAGCTGATTTCAACATAACTCTATTTTCATTTTGATGCAAATTGCAACAACTTTGCTAAAAATAGTTTAAAAAAATATACGAAAAAATTCCATCAATTAATAAATAATTATTTATTAGTTTTAAAAATAAAGTAAAGTGTAAGTGAAAAATTATTACAAAATATTAAAATGTACTAGATTTATATTCGTTTCATCGATTGTTTGATACGTAGTTACTGGCACGGACATTTTGACCAAAACAGAAATGTCCATTTTAAGACAATGTGGCGCTTTGGCAACACGTCCATTGATAAATCCTCAACGTTACACATTGAAGGGCTCTTTTGCAGTTTTGCCAACTTTAATACAACGCACAAATTTAAAAACCATCGATGAGATTCCTTTTAATTCTAGAGGCCATAAAAATTTTGGTCACGAAAGGGAGACGACTCCAAATTTTACCAAATTTTTTTATTTTATAGTGGGTTCAATATTTTTTATAACAATTATCGATTGGAAAAAGTAAGTACCCGAATGGAATAATCGATAAAACATTTGCATTTATAATTTTTTTTCACTTTAAGAGTTAAAAATTGGTTTAAAGTCGATGCTGATGCTGGCATAGAAAATGGTGAAATTGAGAAAAAAACACGTAAAAAATTATCAAAAGAGGAGAAAAAAGCCAGAGATGCAAAGCATGATTCGAATAATGACACAGATGCTGATAGCGAAAATGATAGTGAAATGGAAGAGGAAGGTTCCATCGATAATAAGTCATCGAAAAATAATGGTCGCTCGGAAAAAGAAAAAGTTGGTTTTCGTGAAAGAAAGGTAAAGTTTTGTTTTTTAGCCAACTTTATTTTTTTCTCTTTGTTTTTTTTCGTTTTTGTTTTTTAAATATATTTTGCGTTGATTTTTATTTTAAAGATTATTGAATATGAAAATCGTGTACGTCAATTTTCTACACCGGATAAGATATTTCGTTATTTTGCCACTGTCCGTTTATCTACATCCCAAGGCACAACAGTTTGCATGACGCCAGATGATTTTTTGCGTTCTATTTATCCTGGCATCAAACAACCTGATGGTAAATTTTTATTTTATTATTATTTCTTTTAGTTTTTAAGTTATTTTTACTTTGCAAAAAGTCTTTCGATGGCCTGGTTTTTTCAATTGCTCTTTCAAGAAAGGTCTTTTTATACCAAAGATGAATAATATTTTTTTTTTCGTTAAAATATAAACTACATTTTGTTACGGATTTTTTTTTTTTCAATCCAGATGGAAAATACTGAAATTATTTTTCATTGATTTCGAAGAACAACTTTTTACTATTGTTGTTGTTATAAACAAAAAACATAATTGAAAATTTTAGATTTTATTAGAATATTTGTGAAGATAACTGGTTTTTATTTTGAATAAAAGAGCGCCCCGGTAGCGTGCTAGCTTATCAGTGCGGGGGTCGTGGGTTCGATTCCCACCAGAGGCTCTGGTCTGTTTTCGCTACAACGAGCTGAAGGCCTTCGTTGCTAGTGCTCGGTTAGGGTATTAAAATATAATTTGTAATTATATGTTTAATAAAATAAATAAATAAATAAATATTTTGAATAAATACTCAATTTTGTTCTCCTTATTTTAAACATATTTGTCTGTTAAAAGCACACCCTAGAACATAATTTAATTAATGGAATTATTGGAATATGTCTTCAAATTCCGTAATTTATAAATTTATGTTCTCAAATTCATAAACGTTTAAAAGTAAAAAGTACCAAAATTAATGCAAAATAATTGATTAGATGAAAAATATGAGATAAATTCTAGTTTTGCTTTCCTCAATTTGCTTAATTTAAATTAATTGCGAGGCATTTGTTGTTGATCTACAGTCTATCCAGACCAAGTAATCAATATAGTAATGACAACACATTTCCAAGGTTTTGTTGAGTTCGATACGGCACCAAAGAGTTTAGCAAATAGAGGCAATGTAATGAAATGGATTTTTAAAATGTATCGACAGTAAAAGAAAATTTTTTCTTTTCGAAAGTCTTTCCATAATAAAAATTGTTCTGGATTATAGTAAACAATAGAAAAATTGGACTTGACAGGGGACGTATGACAGGCCATTTAAACTATCAAAATACCTTTAAAGTTGTTCTTGTTATCTTCTGAAATAAACTCAAAAAATTTAATTTCAAAAGTTTTCCAAGTTTTTTGCTCTTTATAGCTTCGAAAAAAAATATTTTTTTGTTTGTTATGGATAAAATAATATAAACAAAATTTTATAAATAACGCCGCAAATTTTTCGCAAAAATTTAATAATTCTGTTTAATTGCTGCTATTTAACAAATGTAAGTGCCATTGTATTTAACAAAATTTGCAAGTTTTTAATTTTTTTCTTGAGAGTTGTTCGACTAAATTTTAAAAAAGAATTTATATTTGTTCATTATTTTATTTTTTTGGAGTGATAACATAATACTTGAAATCTGCCTTTTGGCATATAATAGTTAGCGTTAAATCATAGGCACGTGAGCGATTTTTGACTCACGCATAATCACGAACCAAAAATAACAATCATGTACGATCACGTGAGTAATTTTAATTTTTGCTCACGCTCACGAAATACGCTTCAAAGATTAAAAATTCACTTAAACCACTTAAATAAAATGTTACCATAAAGAAAAAACAGTTGCTATGTAAAAAAATCGAAAAATCAATCAAATACAAAAACTAATATGTAAAGGGAATAAAAGAAATAATCACGACAAAAAAACAGAATCACGCATGCTAACGCACGAAATTTTTTACCGCTCACGCACGATTTCGTGAGGAATTCAAATTTTGGTAAAAACAAGTATTTTGCCGAAAACCAGTATTTTCGAAAAAACAGTATTTTTGCAAAAGCAAATACTAGTATTTTGGTAAAGAACAGTATTTTAACAAAGACTAGTATTTTACCAAACCAGTATTTAATCAAAAACCACTATTTGCTCCTCCAATATTTTACCATAAATCGGTATTCTACCAAAACTAGTAATAAAAACCCATATTTTACCAAATACCAGTATTTTATTAATAATACTGCTAGTATTTTATTAAATACCATTATTTTATAAAATACCAGTGTTTTCTTAAATACCAGTAATATTCTTAAATACCAGTATTTTCTTATATACCAGTATTTGCTTAAATACCAGTATTTTCTTATATACCAGTATTTTTTTAAATACCAGTATTTTTTAAATACCAGTATTTTCTTAAATATCACTATTTTCTTAATTACCAGTATTTTCTTAAATACCTCTATTTAGTATTTTCTTAAATACCACTATTTAGTATTTTCTTAAATACCAGTATTTTCTTAAATACCAGTATTTTCTTAAATACCAGTATTTTCTTAAATACCAGTATTTTCTTAAATACCAGTATTTTCTTAAATACCAGTATTTTCTTAAATACCAGTATTTTCTTAAATACCAGTATTTTCTTAAATACCAGTATTTTATTAAACACCAGTATTATCTTAAATACCAGCATTATCTTAAATAACAGCATTTTCTTAAATACTAGTATTTTCTTAAGAACCAGTATTTTCTAAATACCAGTATTTTTTAAACACCAGTATTTTATTAAATACCAGTATTTTATTAAACAACAGTATTTTATTAAATACCAGCATTATCTTAAATACCAGCATTTTCTTAAATACTAGTATTTTCTTAAGAACCAGTATTTTCTAAATACCAGTATTTTTTAAACACCAGTATTTTATTAAATACCAGTATTTTATTAAACAACAGTATTTTATTAAATATCAGTATTTTATTAAATACCAGTATTTTATTAAATACCAGTATTTTATAAAATACCTGTATTTTATTTTTATTTATTTATTTATTTATTTATTTATTAATTTATTTATTTATTTATTTATTTATTTATTTATTTATTTATTTATTTATTTATTTATTTATTTATTTATTTATTTATTTATTTATTTATTTATTTATTTATTTATTTATTCACATTGCAATACAAAGCCATCCAGGCCAAAAAAACGTATTGCATAACAATTTACAATTCCAAGTAAAGCACTAAAACTAGCTTAAAAATATAATAAAAGTTATGTAATAACAAATAACTGCACTCATTAATAAACTAAAATTATTTTAATTTAAATTAAATTTTAAATTTTTATTGGCTCCCCAGCCATAACAAATCAATAAAAAAAGGTAAAACTATTAATAGATTTAGTTAAGAATTCATTATCCGGTGATATAAGAACAACTCATAAGTTTGAGACGAAAAACGTTATTAGATTGAGAGAAAATACGTAATTCATAAGGTAAGCTATTTAATACCAGTGTTTTATTAAATACCAGTACTTTGGCAAAAACCAGTATTTTGTAAATTGCAATATTTTGAAAAGAACAGTATTTTACCAAAAACCAGTATTTTACAAAAAAAAACAGTAATTTGCAAAAAGTGGTATTTTTCAAATACCAGTATTTTACCAAAGAACAGTATTTTGGCATAAAACAGTATTTTGCAAATACCAGTGTTTTGAAAAACAGTGTTATTGCACAAACCAGTGTTTTGGAAAAACTCACGTGAATCACGAAATTTCGTCACATCACGCTTCAAAAAGTCAAAATATTTCGAAAAATTAAACATAGTTTATCGCTTAAACATAGTTTACCACTTGAATGAAGTGTTACCATTCTTAATACTCGAGTTTACGGTTAATCGCACCTTCTGTAAACTATTTTTTAACCTAATTGTTTTTCATAAAATTAACAAGAAATTTTTAATTTTAACCTTAAAAGGGCCAAGTTTACCCCGGAAATTTTTTGGAATCAGTTTTAAATTATAATTTCTAGAGATTTTTCTCAGGAAATAACTACATATTCCTTAAAAGCATTCCTGAAACTGCTGGTGGTGGCACTAGTTATAGAACCCATGCAAAGGAGTCATTTTGCATTATAACTACATCTTTGGTGTGTTTTAAGAACAAGAGATTTTGAACAAGTTTTACATGACTTTCGCATCGGATGCTAAAACCTGATACTAAGGGTGGGTGCGAACCGGCTAAATAAGACCTAAACTAAATTCAGGTTTCCAAATTTCTATGAAATTTTAAAAATTTTTAAAAGAAATTTTTAACCCTTTTGTGAATTTCAAAATAGCTCAATAGAGCTATTCAAAAAACTTTAAAAATTTTGAAATATTTCTTCCACTTTAAATTGACAAAAAAAAGTTATAAAAATTTCTCCTATAAAAATAAAAAAAAAAAAAACGTTACCGAAAGCCCGGATGGTACTTATATGATATAATTATGAATAATAGCTGCTTAAATTTATGACAAATACCAGTTTGATCGAATTAGTAAATTTTAAATTTGTTTGCCCCTAATTTGCCAAATTTTATCAACCTAATTTGCAATTAAAATTAAATGTAAATGTTTGAACACATCGCTTATAATTATTGGGGGAAAAATAAAATATCACGATTTCAAATTTATAAAAATTTTAGAATTTATAACATAAATATTTCTTAACTTAATACTAAAAAGTTGAAACTCGAGTTAACTATTGATAAAAAGAAAATGCCAAAAAGTTGCATACAAACCGACAATTTTTTTTTTGGTATTGATTAATAGTGAACCGCACGATTTTTTTATGTTTTCTGTTAACCGCGGTCACGGTTAAAAACAAAATTCAAACTACTCATTACAGAAAAAAAAACAGTCTCACGCACGATCACGAAATTTCGTGTTACGTGCCTACCTCTAGTTTCTCCGTTATAAAATAATAAAAAAAACGATCAAATGGAGTTAATCGAATATCCTCTGGGCAGTTCATTTTCTTTAAAAAAATTCAAATCAATTTAACAGACACTAGAAAAAAATTCCACGATTAATCTCTTTCAGCATGGAACCATCAAGTTTTATTTGTATTGTAAAGGACGCGGTAGACAAGAACGAAACATATTTTAATAATTAATATTTACGATAAAAATTTAATTTTTTTTCGTACCATTTTTAATGGATTTTTTATGTTATTATATTTTTGATTTTATTTACGTTAACATTTTTTCTTGTTCAATTCCCTTCTTAAATGTGAATAGTTTAATAATTTTTTATTCAATATTGAACATAAATCTAGATAATCGAATATGAAAATCGTATTCGTCAATTCTCAACACCCGACAAGGTGTTTCGTTATTTTGCTACTATACAAGTACCAACATCTGAGGACCGTCATGATATATTTATGACACCATCAGACTTTTTAACCAGTATGACTCCGGGCATGAAACAACCAGAGGGTAGGTCAATTCTCATACACATCACACAATAAAGTGCAATATTTTTAGACCTGCTAACATATCAAAACAAACCAAAGTTAAATATTAACGTGTATTATTACCATACACCTGATTGACATTCATAACTATAGCTAAGCACTAAGTTTTAGTTATTTTGAGATAAGTTAGCGGGCCTTAAGTGATAAAGGCGAACATAAATTTATTCAACTGTATACTTATCTATTTGCAGGTTTGGGTCTTGATCAGTACAGACGTTACGATCCGAAAGTAAGTAAAAAATTTTAAATTGTTTTGTTTAGAGAAAAATCTCTGAAATGTAAAATTGTACCTTGTTTATTTCTCACACACTTTACTAATTACACTTGAAGCAAGTCTCTGGAAAGGTATATATTTAAATGTTCTATTAAACGTTCTTTTTTTTAATATTAACAGTTGTATTAGACGTATTTACACTGTGGTGCAAAACTTGAAACTTAAAATGTATTTATTTTCAAAACCGTTTGTATTAATAGAGGTGTCAACTTTTGCGCTCACCTCCCCCTGCAACTTACTAAAACTAAAATTTTCTAATTTTTGCACCACAGTGTATATCAAAATTGTTTTGCCATTTATCAAAGTACAAAGTTTAATTATTAGAATGAATTTTATCATATTTTCACCCATTTATAGGTTGCAGTAATAATTGTTGATATTATTATAATTATTATTTTTTCTTACATTTACAGTCCGTTGGTGAATGTTTAAATTTACATTTGGAGAAAAATAGCATTTTCTATAAATTGGGTTCTTATGGCCTAATTACCTTCTCCGATTATATTTTCCTTTTAACCGTTTTGTCAAGTAAGTAACTCAAACTCAAAACTTTTATTATAACACTTAAATAAAATTGCTCAAAGTAGCAAAAACCATGAATTTTAGAAAATAAAGAGAATGAAAATTTAATTCAGCGGGACAAAATATATAAAATGTGTCTGCTAATAAGAATTCTTTATCATTTGATAAATTTATTTATATTTTTACTAACTATTTAAAGTTTTCATCATATTTATTAATGCATTAAATTCATAAACACATTTTTGGTTTTCCTAAAAAATTGCCCCTATCAATGCAAATATGCTTAAGGGTGGCCTCATCTAATAATATATTATCATATATATTTACACATGTCAGTATGCATTACCGCATGTAATTATATATTACATTAATTTTTTAAAAATTACCATGTATTATGCCATATATAACCACATCTAGATCTTTATAAAATTATTTATGATTTATATTATAAGATATGGTTTATATTCTAGTATTTAACTGTATTATAAAAGTATTCCAATACTTACTTGAAATTACGATTCTATTTGAAGTGAAATCCTCACTTTGTGGTTAAACAATTTTTACAATTGAAAATTTCCAGCAATTTTTACTTTCACGTATGCCGTATGGTTTCAAATTTAATTCCAAAGAAGTTTACAATGAACACCGCTAAGTGTACAAATTAAACCAAAACTTTTTACTGTGTGTACTGTTTCACAATTTGTTAATTAATTTGATGAAATTGAAATTTATACCGAAAAAATTCAGAAAAGATCAGTTAAATTCGACCAAGTTCATAAATAATATAAACTATACATAATTACCATAAAACGCATAGTGCCTACTATTGCTCGATTTGAATATAATGTTAAACATACAGATCATATTTCAAAAATGTTCTTTTGAAAGTGTTATTAAATAAAAAAGTTTATGTATTGTTGATCTGATATTTGTAAAATAAATGATATTTAGTTAGATTTTTGGATTTTATAATCATATCATATTCATTTGTAAATTATTCAAATGTAAAGAAACATGATACGCTGAAAATGAAATTGAAAAAATGCAATTAGAGCCAGCTGGGTAGAATACTCGCTACAATCCATTCCCAGTATCCATGCTCCCTTTGGGTTAATGATTTGATGATTGTCTACTCATATTGAGCGTTGAAAACAAATTAACAAACCCGAAACAATACACAATTATACTAATATCAACGAAATTTAACAATTTGATATTTATCCTCTGTTTTTACAGTTTTCGTTTTGAACTTTATTTCGATAAACAAAAACTGCAAAAATAGAGGATTAATATAATATTGTTAAAATTTGTTGATGTTAGTCTAATTCTGTGTTGTTTCGGGTTTGTTTGAGAATATTTTTGGGGGACTATATTAGAAAATATACCATTTTAAACCATGTTCAGTGGTATTCATCCTTCTGAAAATCTAATTATCACTAAAATTCATATTAAGATAATTATGTCGGTAAAATAAACGGCAAATTCGCCGTGTTGGTTGGTATTGCACATTTGAAAAAAGAAAATATATTTTCATTAGATAATGATATAGAATGCTAGCATTAGCTATAATTTCAATGAGCTTCTTCGTTGCTAATTCTCTGAATATATTAATGAATTGATTTATACGAGGGCGGAACAATAAGTCCGTGACTTTTCGAACTTCCCTCGTAGTTATATGAAATGCAACACTGCTCCCATAAGTACGACCTGTTAATAGACTACTGTCAAATTTTGAGCAAGTTCCGTCATTTACTTTGCGTTTAACAGCTGTTCAAAACATACAATCTCGTGGCTTTTTTTAAAAAATGGAAAAGAGTGAATTTCGAGTGCTCATTCAACATTTTTTTTGCAAAAAAAAAAACGTCAATCAAACCAATCAAAAGCTTGATAGATACTATGGAGACTCAGCACCATCGATTTCAATGGTAAAAAAGTGGTTTACTGACTTTCGTTGTGGCCTAACAAGCACGAAAGATGCCGAACGTTCTGGACGCCCAGTTGATCGGAGATTGAATGTGCGATAGATTGTGAAAGATAAAGGCACCTGACATTGCTCAGTGGTTTCAATTTAGAACGACAACTTGGGTATGAGGAAGCTTTCCGCAAGATGGCTGCCGCGTTTGCTCACAATCGACCACTAACGGAACCGTGTGACAGCTTAGTTTCCATGGCAAAAATCTATTAAGTAGACTACAAATTGGCCCCTCATTCGCCTTATTCTCCGTATTTAGCCCCCAGTGACTATTTCCTATTTCCAAAGAGATTTAGCTCCCACGATGAAATTATTGATAAAGCAACTGCTTATTTTATGGACCTCGAAAAATCCTATTTTTTGGAAGGGATACAAAAATTGGAGAAACGTTGGACTAAGTGTATTGAGCTAAAAGGAGATTATGTTGAAAAATATTTTTTTTTGCAAAAAAAACTGTGTTTCATTCAAAAAGTCACTGAATTATTGATCCACTCTTGTAAAATTGATGAGGTTTATTTAAAATTCAGCCAATAAAACTTTTTATTGAATACATGAAATTTTTTATAAAATTTTATGAAAAATTTCGTTAAATACAGTTATGTGCGAAAAAATAGGGACACTTGCATGCAACAAATTTGAAGTAAAAAAGCACACATACATTTTGGAAAGAAACTAACAATATTATTTTTAGATTATAGTACAACAACAAATCTTCATTTAAAGCAGCAATTCAAACTTTGTTGTTGCAATTGAAATAAACAACATTGAAAAGTATTATAATTTCCTATAGTCGAATGTGAAAAAAAATAGGGACAGTAAGAAAATTGTTTGAAATATTATTAGTGTTTTATATTTTTTTTGATTAAAAAATAATAGTGGTTATTGTATCTAATAGATGAAAACATTTCTTTATCATATTTATGTAAATAAATGTACCAAGTATGGAGCCAAGGGTGGAAAAGGTATGGGATATAGAAAATCGGAACAGATTGCCATATGCACGAGATTTTCAAATTTTTTTTGTGCCAGACTACTTCGTTGGTATGGTTTATCAATTCTAAGCCAAACAAAAGAAGACCTGATCACTATTAAGTCCTTAGAAAGGTGATTTACTATCGAAAATTGGAAATTATTTAAAAATTTTAAAGAGCATCGAAAGTTAAAGTTTGTTTTTGGGATTTTTCAATTTACATTGCAATAATTAGTTGATAGTTTTTAAAAGTAGACGTGTTTAGCTAACTGAAGGCATCAATGTTTTTATTTTAACATTTATAGTTTTTAATTTTCAGACGTTGAAAAAAGTTTTTGGTAATCTTAATTCTACTTAATTCTTAAAATAGTCTAAAAATACCAAAAAAAAAAAAAAAAAAATCGTGATGATGCAAAATAAGATTTAAATGCATTTAATATTTTAAATGTCTTACTTGATTTGATAATAAAATTAACAAACAAGAGTTATTTGATCGTTTTCGCTTTAATTGTATCATTTATTATCCGGGTGCTTCTACTAAGAAATATAGTAAAACCGTACATATAATTTACTTGGTTTTGAAATTTAAAATTACAAATCGTAGAATAAATCTCTAAATGTCATTATGTAGCTAAACACTTCTACTTTTAAAAACTGTCAACTAATAATTGCAATGTGAATTAAAAACTCACAATAAACAAAATTAATTTTGTGATCCTCTTGAAAATTTGTAAATAATTTCCGATTTTCGATAGGAAATCAGCTTTCTAAGGACGTAATAGTGATCAGGTCTTCTTTTGTTTGGCTTACAATTGATAAGCAATACCAACGAAGAAGTCTGGCACAAACAAAATTTTAAAATTCCATGCATATGACAATCTGTTCCGTTTTTCTATATCCCATACCTTTTTCACCCTTGGCTCCATACTTGGTACACTTATTTACACAAATAAGATACAGAAATGTTTTTATCTATTAGATACAATGACCACTATTATATTTTAATAAAAAAAATATAAAATACTAATAATATTTCAAACCATTTTCTTACTGTCCCTATTTTTATTCACATTCGACTATAGGAAATTATAATACTTTTCAATGTTGTTTTTTTCAATTGCAACAACAAAGTTTGAATTGTTGTTAAAAATTAAGATTTGTTGTTGTACTATAATCTAAAAATAATATTGTTAGTTTCTTTCCAAAATGTATGTGTGTTTTTTTACTTCAAATTTATTGCATGCAAGTGTCCCTATTTTTTCGCACATAACTGTATATAAAAAGATTAATTAAAAACAGACTTCATAAAATGTATAAAGCTGTTCACTTGTGTCACTTTTGATCAAGATAATATTATTACAAATTCTAAATAGAATTTACAGTTATTTTTTTTTACAACAGATAGAGAAAAACTTCAGTTTTATTTATTCATTTTGTATTGAAAATTGTCATTAATTAATTTAATTTAATGTTTAGAAGACACAGTGTTGTATGATGTACGTATATGATGGCATATGAAATAACGCGTTAATATTAATTTTTCGATCTGTCCCTTCTTTACTTAAAGACGATAACTTTGTTTCATAATGAAAAACCATGTAGACAAATATTTTTTTTTATATATTTTTATTTCTTAAAACATATAAAGTACAGTATATTTTTCGAAATAGTTGAAATAATTTTTATATAATTTGTTATAAGTTTAGAATATTTCTTGTTTTTATTTTTTAATTTAACATCACATAAACTTTTATTTTTTTTTGTAAAATAAATAAAAATAATTACAGAGTTGTTGAAACCCCGATTAAAAATTCGATCAAAAGCAAAATGTAATAGGTTTCAAACCTAGATTTGAAATTTTAAGGTCTCATTGGTTTCGATTTTACAAAAAACAATATTTCAAAAAAAAAAAAAAAAAAACTTCATATCATTCATTATTCAAAACTCCACTTTTTTAAAATTGCACTTAAACTAAACACTCGTACGCGATAAAAAAGAAAAAAATTAAATCTACCATAAAAACTAAATGGACTCAATTTAATAAACGAGTATATAATTTTAGAAAAATTACATCAAACATTCTAACTAATTTTAGTCTTTGGCATTTTTATTATTCTATAATTTCTTTTTATCATAATTAAACTTATAATTTTTGCTCTGGAAAACTTTTTAATTTGGCTTAAATTTTTAACAATAAATATATAAATTTTGTAGATTGCTCTTTGGTTCATGAATATATATATATAAACGATAATATATATATTTTTATAGAGAGGTATTTGGGTGGGAGTAGTTGGTTGGTTGGTTGGTTGGTTGTAGAAAAAAAAAAGAATTTATGAAAATACTTTTGTTCTTTGTTTATGAAATGGACATTTCTTTTGTTGTTTTACTTAAATTTATGGTCTAGTGTAGTTTTCTCATGAGTTTTCAAAGTTGTTGTTAATACTGATTCTGTATCTGGGGTGACATATTTAAAATACTTTTTATAATCATAATCGAATAGTTCAAAATCTAAACTGTAAATTTTTAATAATTGGTCTAAAGTTGAGCGATTGATTTCGGCAAAATATCTGAAAATGTTTGCATGGCAGAGTGTTAAAAAATTTGAACTTATTTTGTGGATCGTTTTGTTTTTTTGCTTTACTTACTTTTCAAGTGAACTATTGGTCTTTGCTCCCTTCGATAAATTGCCAATTTTCCGTAACAAAGTCTTTGGTAATTTACCCAATAATAATGACTCCAAACCGGCTTGTCTTATTATAAATTCAGAATCCCTGTTGAAAGTTTCGACTTTTCCAATAATTGTAAAATTAATGCTACACGGTGTACAAAAACTATAGATTGGTGCCCAGTGTTCATCAAATGGTTTCTTTTGTGCATATTGTTCGATAAGATATTGCACAAATTCATTAAAGGTGGGTCCAGATTTTCCCCTGCCACCTCCTCCTACAACAGGATGTCTACGGAATCTTGTAATTATACGCCTGGCCAAAGTTTTGTAGTAGGTATTTTTACCACCTTCCAATTTGTTGCGGTAACCGGATACGATGCGTTCAAAGGGATCGCGTACAAAGAGAAACGATAAGGAGGATGATAAGGTGTCTACCAAATCTTGCATATATGGCCGGGGGAAACGTTTACGTGCCAACTCCAAGGGTTGAAATTCAGTACGTTGTAAATACTTGACATCATAACCACCTGAAAAAAAGGAAGGCCGACATGTTCACCACTTTAACTTACTCCCCATCCAAGGAAGCTCAGTAACTTACCTAAAATATTAAAATAGTACATCCAAGTACTACTGGCCGCCTTGAAAACATTACACCATACTAAATTGTGGCCAGGGGAGATGAAAAATTCTCGAGGATTCGGTGGGTAAATAGATTGCAAATTATATTTTTCACAAACTTGTTGAGCGTGTAAATGACGTTTTCTTAAATCTCTTTCGGTGGCACTATGGATTTCTTCGGAATATTCATAAACGGGATTAAGAGT
Organism: Eustalomyia histrio; assembly: GCA_949748255.1. Classification (NCBI taxonomy): domain Eukaryota; kingdom Metazoa; phylum Arthropoda; class Insecta; order Diptera; family Anthomyiidae; genus Eustalomyia; species Eustalomyia histrio. Next base: position 1,030,892 of record OX456526.1, read on the forward strand.
ACTCGATGTTAGTGGTGGTAAAATGGTTTTAACAATATTCTCCGGTTTCTCAACTAAATCCTTTTGAAAACGTTTAAATCCACCGGGAGAAATTTTAAGCTGTTAAAATATTTAAGAATTGTTAAGGGCTAAAGAGAATATTCAAATGTAGAATTTACCTCCGGTTTGGTGCCTTGTATTAAACCTACAGCAACTGCTGCTGCCTCAGCTTTATCTTTATTTTGTTCGAAGGCATTCAGCGATTCTCGAAATAGAAATCCAAAATAGAATATAGCAATTAGTATGCAGGCTATAAGTTTTAGAGAAGCTTGTACACGTCTGCCATAGCACAGGCGTATGATCATTGTCACTTTAAAGTTGAGCCCCAATATTTGTCTATAACTATGTGTGATTGTTGTTTTGAAAATCTTTGAAAATAAAAACGGAAACATTTAAATTATTAATAATTTTATTTTAATTAATGGGAGAACCAGTGGTGGTGCCGTCTCTCGGGCCACACAGAAGTACGAAGTAAAATCATATTTTTCGTTCATCATATATCATAAAACCTGCGCCAGATCTACTTAGTTATATCTATGTCTAAACAGATTTGATCAGATATAATATTTTTTATTTTGTACTCATCGATGAAAAAATTAGTTCTTCTGGACATTAAGTAAAAACCCTAACTTCAGAAAATCATAAGAAAAAGTTAATTTATTCAGGGAATTAAATGAAAAATTTAATTCCCTTAAGAAATTAAGTGAAAATTTTAATGCGCTCAGAGAAATTATCGCACTATTCAATAAATTTAAGAGGAATTCATTCAGTAGAGAATGAATCGACCAAAAGTTCAATTAACCAAATTTCGATGAATAAACTTCTTCAAGACAAGATAGGATGAAAGTTTCGGGTCCTTGATCAACAGATTGCAATTTCTGACGTGAATACCATTACAATTCTTTTTCTTTTAAGTTTCAAACTAAAGTAACCCTAGCAGCATCACTAATACCTACACGGTACCCTGCATACTAGAGTGATCCTTATTTTGCCATCTTGCTAATTTGCTAATTTCAGAAGCAGAATAGAAATAGAAGTTTATATATAAGAATATATTTTGTATAAACATTTAGGATGAGTTGCATCCGCAGTTGTCTAATATTTATGAAAATTTTGTTACCAATCAGGCAATTTTTACATAAATCGGAAATTATATTACAATACCTTTTAGATGAACTTAACTTGAAAAATAATCAGATTGTAGTAAATTTTTTGTAGTAAAAATGCCAAATGAAAACATGGATATCCGTTCAATCAGTCAGACTACGTATTTAAAATACCTTAACATTCAATATTTATTTTTTTTTTTTAATTTTGTTTAAGAAAACTTTCAAAATTTTAAAGTTTGAGGCTAAGGATGGAAATTTGTGTATACTTGTAGTTCGATTCTCTAACTTTGTTAACGATTTAATAATTTTCGTCCACTAACGATAATTGTTGGTTGAAGTACCGACAAAGTTGTAAATTTAAATTTTATTTGATTTGAAATCTAAAGAAGTAACGACAAAAATCGTTAACATTAAGATCTAAAAACTTTTTGTATATGCTACGATATTTTTATCTACAAGTGCGAGAGATAAAGTCACTGAATAGCTTTTTTATATCGAAATTTGTTTTTAGTTATCGAACTTTGACAATGCTAGCTGCATTGTCGGTAAAATTTTACGGAATCGCACTGCTGATCAATAACTAAGTTTAAATTTGTTGAAAATATGGCTTTAAAAATGTGAATCTAGTGGCCGATGGAACATTAATAAAAAATGAATATAAATAAACATAAATAAAAAAAAATAAATATAAAAATTAGTAATATTTCCAGCTTTAGGATGGATGAGTCACACCTTCCCAATATGCGAACATCCTAAAATTTCCCCTAATATACTTTTGCATACAAAGCAACATTTTAAGTGGGGATTTACGATCAAGTTGTCAAAATAAGGAACACTCTACTGCATACAATTTCAACATGTCTTTATTTACACCTCATTATATATGTTTGTTTTTGCTTTTCCTTTCTGTTCTTTTGTATTTAAGTGCCAAAGGTTACCACTTGTAGCTCGCCTTTCAAATCATTTTGCTGCATTCAACTTAAAAAGTTAAAATATAAACCAACATAAATGTCTTTTAAACATATTTTTTTTCTTTCTCCTCTATGGAAGTATAAAAGAGAATATATGTATGCACACATATAATCCCAGGAAATAGGGGGGAGGGGAATGGAATAGCTTAAAACTACTTCTACTACTGTTACATGCTGCCATGCCACTTCACTTGGCAACACATGCCTGTGATGACGCAAAAACAAGAAAAAGTAGGGCGTCATGTTGAAAAGAACAAACACCTTGTTGAATGTCCATTGAATAGGTGTGTATAGACCCGCAAAAAGGCATTTTTTTCATCAAAAAATGTTCTAATTAATTTTTATTAATTTCATAAAAGTTGACTTAAACTCTGTTTTTGGAAACTTTTTTGTACAAAATGTTAAACTCTCTTCCCCCAAAATTTCCATAGAAAATATTGGGGCGTATACTTGTTTTTTTGTTTTTCATAAATTCAATATATTTTCTTTTAAATTTGTTGTTGAATAAAACGATACATTGCAGTTTTTGATGGATTTATTACAATTATTTTTTAACAAATAGTTTGGTTGGTTGTCTTTTTTTTTTTTTTAGATAAAATTGATAAATTTTTTCACAACATATATAATTTTGTGTCTGTATTCAATAATTTTCTTTTTTTTTTCTTCCCCCCACACACACACACATTCATTCACTCACTTGTATGGAATATTTTATTTGTATGTGTCGTGTTTATTTTTAACTTTGATGTTGTTCCTTACTCGTCAAATGTTTACTGTTAACTGTTGTGTTAGTTTGTAAAATTTTGTTGATAAAGTCCTGGCGCGTTTTTTATTTCCTTTTGCTATAATTTGGGGGAGAATTGTTGCTAAATACGCAGGCGTTTAATTTTAATTTGTGTTTTTTTTTTACAAACTTTTATGGTTTGTTTATGTTAGCGTATTGTTTTGATTATTGAAATTTATCAAAGTTTATTTGTTTTTATCCCCAACAACTTCTTTTATTATTTTCTTTTGTTTTTGTTTCAGTTTCTTTTAGTTTTGTTTTTTTCTTTTTAAAAGCCGAATTCTATATTAATATCTGTGATAAAACAACTTAAGTCGACTTAACGTTTTAAAATTTTGTATTTATGTTTGTAAAAAAACATAAAACTTTCGTCAAAAGTCTACAGATGTTATGAAGCCTTTTCATAAATGTATACATCAATGACATTAATTCATAATATTTATGATTGATTTATTTCTAAAATACAATGAAGAAATTTTACCGAAATATTAGTTTTCTTATTTTTATAAAATACCAGGTACTGAAATCGTAAAAAAATGGTTTCCGGTTCGGGTTTGGATCAATCGAAATAAAAAGTTTAGGTTCGAGTTCGGTTTGGTTTGGTTCAGGGTTCGGGTTCAACATTTAAAAAAAGTACAAATGTTTTATTGATAGGAAATTTATTTATTTTTCAAAGAAATTTTCGTTTAATTTTTCAATTAATATATTTTTTATTTTGTTTTTTTTTTATTCTTTTACATTTGTTCTTTGTGGCGACAAAATTAATTTCATGGCTGAAATGGCTCTCACATTTGAAGAATTCGATTTAGAAAATCGTTCCTTCTTTTTTAGAACTTGTTCGTTCTAGCATATCTTTACCATCTTTTGAAGAACAAGAAATTGATACTCTCATAAAATTCTCTTCTCTTTCCATTTGCAAATTTTTGAAAATTTTAATTGTTTTAAACTAATTTTTTTTAGCATTTTCAACATATTAAACTTTACTTAAATCTGCTATCTAGTTATAATGCTGCAATCAAAAATGAATTATTAATTAAATGGTTTTCTATTTTTATAATATTTAAACATAATTCTTGAGAAAATGTTTTTGTTTTGTCATATTTTGTTAGCTCTAATTTAAAACTAAGCCAGATTCTATAAAAATCGCCTGAAGTCATCTGTTCTTGTTGTTAATTTTTTAACAGGTGTAAAAACTTCTACCAATTCTTCACAAGTAATTCCGAACAAAAACTTTTGTGTACCAATAAGGCTTAAATCATGTCATAACTGGAATCCATCTATTTTGACAGTCTTGTTCGGCTTTTTTCAACTTTAGCTTTGTATTGATCAATTATTTTCTTAAAAGAAGGACTAGAAATAGTGTCGATCACTGCAAGCTGGAATGCAAGAAATGTAATGTTTTTTATGATTTTTCTATCAAACATTTCTCACGCCATGAACAGCAAGAGTATTTTTGTTTGTATTTTTTAACCCGAACATGGTTAAATTTTTGGATTCAGCGGGTTTGAGTTTAAAGTTTTTATAAACAGCGAGCCTGAACCCGTTTGGGTTCGGGTTTCAGTCCCTGTTAAATACACATGTTAAAATTTTGTATTCTCTAATTTCGGGAAATATTATTATTTTTAAAAAAGCGAAAGCGTTCCAAAGTATAATTTGCCATGTACCTTGGAACTCGCAAAAGTTAGCATAATTTGCAGTAGAATAAAAGTATACAGAAAAATTTAATTAAAAAATTTATTAGTTAGCCAATCAAGTAAAAAAAGCACAATTAGATTGTGAAACTTTAATTAATCATAAAGATATGAATTGAAATTGGTTGAATATAAAGCAGAGGATAATATTCAAAAAGTTCCAAGGTACACAGTTTTTATTTTTAATGCATTAATTTACAAAAACACATCGTGACATAACACATCTCTCATCTTGAAAATGAGGTAAATTTTAGGTCTTCCTTATATATATCTGAAAATTAAAATGACTAAATGAAGTAAAACAAAAATTTTAATTGCAAAAATGCAGTTTTGTTGTACACGCATTTCAATGTACACGACACTCCCCTATAAATGGAAATCAATAAATTTCCAAGTGAATTCTACTTAAAAATATATGTACATTTTGAGCAACACCCCTCAAGGAAATGTCGATTGTGAAACTGAACTGATTCACTATTGACTTTGTCGCCAGTACTACTGACTGATTATACCCCAGACAACTGCTGTAGACATTTAACACGTGCTTGTCATTGCGAATCTACACAACTATTGACTAGACATTGGAACAAGATTCAAAAGTACATTTCATAATACAATTCTACACGCAGAGAAAAAATATGGTTGCAATATGATCACTGCTACTGCTATGGTTGTCACAACCAAGTTATTGGTTTTCTAACCATCAACACATGGTTGCTACCATCATTATTTAGTAAATATTTTACTATTTTATGAATGGCTGTAACCATACTGTGGTAACAAAAATTTTGACTATGAACAAAATATGATAATTATGCAACGATAAAATGCTGGCAACAATCAATGAATAATTTTACAATCAAAGAAAGAAAAGTTCTTAAAGTCTATGATTTTTTCCTTAACAATTTTTCTTCAAAATGTCCTTAATATTAATTTTTTTTAGAAAAAACATTTCTAAAGGAAATATTCTTAATTTTAAAGAGCCTTTTCATAGTTTCTAAGAACTTTTCCTTTAAGAAATTTTCTTAGATTATGGATAATATAATGATAATCCAGGAATCATAATATAGTTTTGAGGGCCCATTATATGATAACATTTTGAGCATATTATGATTATGTGCGATATTATCATAAATTCATTATAACATGTTTATTTAGGACCACATATGGTATATTTTGAATCATAATATAACTGTAGGGACCATATTATGGTAAAAATAATGTTATTTTATTATCATACTATGATGACCATATTATAGTACGACTATGGTTAGAACAACCATAAACCCAAAAATATATGATGCTCTGCGAATATGATTGACCCAACCATGTTTTTTCTTTGCGTGTAGTCTACACTTTTGGAATTTTTTACTAGATTCCCACACTAGGTGCTTTTATTTTGGTAAATTAGATATTTTATTAATAAAAAATTTTATAAATTTTATTAAAGTAAATAAGTTTTTCGTGCAATTTTAATTTTAAAGTATACAAATCTTCAAAAGACTGCACAAAATGTTCCACAGGCTCTGTAAAATCTTCATCAACCTCCACAAAATCTCTTGAGTTACAAATTTCACTGCAAATTGTGGCCTCTTTTTCGTTATTTTTATTTTTATACAAAATTGATTGTTTTTACAAGTCTTTTTTAATTTCTTTTGCTCATTATGTATTTTTTTTTATTAAAATCTTTAATTTTGCCTGCACCTATGCATATGTATTTTCAACAAAATGAAACAATAAAAAAATCAAGAAGAAGCACCGCTTTGTTGTCATGTCACCAAAAAGTCACCCAAAATAGTCGACAAAAGTGGTGACTTGGGGACACGACCCCAGGCTTCCTACAGGGACCCTTTCCGAATTTGCAAAAAATTTGTTTGATACTTTTTGCATAATAAATACTCTCACAAAATTTCAGACTGTCCTTTTTATTTCCCGAAATATAGTCTCGAAAATCAAAAGTTTTTAGGGAACTCTATGAAAGTGCCCTTGCAACATTAAAAGTATTTGGGGTGAATGCATAATTTAGATATCAAAATCATATTGAAATTGTTCAAAGTTCATATTTTTCAAATTTTGAAAATAATTATTCCAGACTCCTTCACAAAATTTCCTCGTAGCACAAAAAGAGTTTAGAAACAATTTATATTTTTTCAAATAAAGCTTGAAGTACATATGTATTTAATAAATCATTTTGAAAGTGATTTTAATATCTACTCCAATTTTCTTCACATTCAGAGACGATCGTCGTAACATTCAAATTAATAATTTCTAAATGGACGTATAAAGTTTATGTGTTGTTTACTAAATATAGGGTGATCCATTTCGAGTTACTTTTTTCAATAGCCTTTTTTTGACATCACGTGTGAGTCGTGTCATGCTGTCATTTTATTTTTGTTTAGTATTGTTTGGCATTTCATAATGGAAAGACTTACGTCTGAACAACGTTTACAAATCGTTCAACTTTATTACGAAAATTCACGTTCTGTGAGGAATGTGTTTCGTGCACTTTGCTCAACTTATGGTCAACATAATCGGCCTACTGAGCGTACTATTCACAACACCATCACCCATTTTGAGACCCAGCATTCATTATTGGATAATATTCGACCAAATAGACACGTCCAGCACGCTGTAAAGAAAATATAGCGGCCGTAGCTGAGAGTGTACACGAAGACCTTGGAGAGTCGATTCGGCGCTATCGTGTCATGATAACCGACTATTTGATGCCTGAAATTGAAGCTCGTGATCTCGGCGACATTTGGTTTCAACAAGACGGCGCCACTTCCCACACATCGCATCAATCAATGGATTTATTGAGAGAACACTTCGGTGAGCACATAATTTCACGTTTTGGGCCGTTAGTCTTTTTCCTGTGGGGATATGTAAAGTTTATGCGGACAAACCCGCTTCGATTCAGGCCTTGGAGGAAAGCATCACGCGTGTCATTCGCCAGTTACCTCGAAATGGATCACCCATTATTATTTATTGAGAGTGAAATGACTTTTGGGCGATTTCTAATATATTTTAATTTAATATATTTTAATTTTCTGTTTTCAGCATCTCGTCGTCATTTTGAAATAGCTTTTCAAATGTTTGATTTAAATGGTGATGGGGATGTTGATTGTGAAGAATTCGAAATGGTTGCCACGCTTGTACGACAACAAACTAGTATTGGCAGTCGTCATCGCGATCATGCCAATACCGGTAACACCTTTAAGGTAAGTTTAAACTCAATAATCTGCATAGCAACAACAAAAACAGTTTGCAACAACTTCTATATTAACAAAAACTCCTTATTGATCTTAAGAAAAAATATGTATGTGTTTAACCAATTACTACTTTCTAATTTTCTCTAATTAATTCTAATCTTTTGTAATATAATTGCTAAAAGTCTAAGGTACTTGGTTTTTTTTTTGTTGTTGAAAATTTTGGGTTTTTCATAATTTATTTATTTAACAAAATCGTTTAAAAAAGCTGCACATTTCCATTTCACATGTACATACGATACATACTTGTACTCACATTATTTAATCCTTAACCATTTAAGAAACACCAACATTTTCTTTTCAAGTCTTTGCATTGTGTAATCGTTTCGGTTTTACAAGTTTTTGTGTTTTTGTGTTTTTTTTTATTATTTTTGGTTTAAAAGTGTCTTAAATTATAAAAACAAAAAATAAAAATATATATTTTGTACAAAACAAAAACTATAGGGAGTAAACTCTGCCTTGACAACTTATTTCTTTGGCCCAAATCTGGATCAAAAATTGACCATACAAAAATTTTTGGACTTCCAACAACAACTGCAACGTGAAATTTTATCACTAGAATTCGAACGTAAACACCCAGATGAAAATGGAATGATTACCGAAGCTGACTTTGCTGAACTCTTGTTGGCGTATGCTGGTTATCCTTTAAAGAAAAAGCAACGCAAACTAAAGCGCGTCAAGAGACGTTTTCGTGAACTTGGTGTGGGAATATCGAAAAAGGATTACTTGGACTTTTTCCATTTTCTAAATAATGTAAACGATGTGGATACGGCTTTGACATTTTATCATATTGCTGGTGCTTCCATAGATCAAATAACATTAAAACATGTTGCGAAAACTGTAGCCATGGTTGAATTATCCGATCATGTTATCGATGTTGTATTCACCATTTTTGACGATAACAGTAAGTATTTCTAATACAATTTAATGTATTCTCTCTTTACTTTTCTTTCACTGAATAAATTGGCTAATTTATTAAATTAACATAATCAGTTTACATCATTTTCCAAAGTAAAAATTAATTGAAAATTTAAACTATTTTTGTTCCAATTAGAAAGTTTTGTTTACACACACAAAAAAATCGTTTTCAGCAAAACCAAATATTATGAAATAGTAATGTGTAAAGTAATGGCTGTACATTACTTTTCACATGCCTTACTTTACACCTTACTTCACTGATGAATTTTACAAGCGATGAACCACTTACTCGTTTCGAGGATGGGAAAAGTAATGTGATGAAAAAAAAAATTATAATAAATTTATTACAAGTTTTTTAAACGTTATTAAAAATGGGAATCGAATGTGGGAACTCTGGTTACCAGTCGACAACTCTACCCACTGAGCTAAAAACGAATATAATATGTTATTGCTTTAAACATATATGAATTATTGCGCTTCGTGTTTTCGTTCGTCATGTCGAAATATACATTAATCTATTGCTTACAAAAAAATACAAAGTAGATTTTCAAAATTTTTTTAGATTTTCAAAATTTTTTAATTATTATTTTACGTACAATACGTTATCAATGATCGCAAAGTAACGCATGAATATATCGCACACATTACCAAAGTTTTTGTGAGTAATTAATTTTTAACTTTTTCTACTTCATTTTTGAATAAGTTGTGCAAAAAAACTTTATTAGTTAAAATGCTTCTAATTACTTTGGCAACAGTTTTTGTGTGTGTAGTAAAAATAGTTAATTTTAGTATGATTTATATCTGTTTATTTACTAAAATTTACTACTTTTACTACAGCTGGACAATTTCAATATAAAAAGTAAACTAAACTTTGCAATTGTAGTAAAAATAGTAAACATTTTAAGTAAACGAACAAAAATAGCCATTATTTTTTTTTTCTTTTCTTTATCTTGGAATTTCTTAAATATATATTTATCTTTTCCAGATGACAATCAGTTAAGTAATCGTGAATTTATATCTGTTATGAAAAATCGTGTTCAGCGTGGTTTGGAAAAACCCAAAGACACTGGTTTTATTAAATTAATGCGTTCTATGTTAAAGTGTGCTCGTGAAACTAAACCAGTGCTATTGGATCTTTAAGCTTATTGCCAAATTTTTATCATTAACTAATAAATTTCAGCTCGAAAGGATAACTAATGTTTTTAAATTATAACATTATTCAAATATTTTGATTTATTAGAAAATGGTGGGTTAAACTATTGTAGATTTTAGTCATTTAACTATTACTTCTATTGCTCATATATTTATTTATCTATTTTTATAACCATTATCTACAGATGTACATATGAAGGGTTTATTATGCAAGTGTTCGTAAGTCACTTACCAAAAAAAAAAAAAAAAATTAATTAAATTAATAATTGAGCTCCATTGTATTTATTGGCTTCTATTAACTTGCACAAAAATATTTTGTCAAAAAGTTAAAAATCGCTTAAATTTGAATGGTTTTTTTGTATTGTATTCATCTCATGAAAATAAAGACAGTCTTATAAATTTTGATCTCCTAAGAACTTACCATTTCCACAAAATTTAGTGAATGGAGAAATTTTGATTGGTTTTGGATTATATTCTATCAGACATGCGCATAGACATTTTGGTATAAATCAAATCTGTTGTTGTTTTACACAACGAAGATTTTTGCAGTTAATATTGTAAGCTTATTTATTCTAATCAGCGGACAGTTTGAAAAACATTGAAATGCAAAGAAAAACAGACTTATATCACAATCAAAATAAATCCTTCATATAATACTGTGTCTTTCTTATTTTCTTTGAGTAAAATAAATTTTCAATATGTTAAAGTTATTAATAAATAGTTTAAATACAGTCAAATCCCGGTATAAGGAATGATATATTGTCAGACCCATTCGTTATACCGACATATTCGTTATATCCCAACAGATTTTTGTTTGAATTTGTGGTATTTTTAAAAATTTTGAGATTACTAAAAATTTTAAAAAGGACTGCAATAACTATATTCGCCTAATTTTTTTTTTTAATTTTTTTCTATAGTTTGTTACCAATTATTCGTTATATCGCGTTTTCGTTATACCGGGCTTTGACTGTAATTAATAAAAAACGAAGAAAAAATATTTTATTTTATAGTGTGTTTTAAAAAAATGAAAGATTTGAGTTAATCCATTTGAAATTATCAAACGGGGACCTTTCCTAAATTTGACGAAAATTGGTAATTATAAAATGAATTTGAAATCGGATTCTTGAGTTGTAAAAATATTGAGAATTCAATAATAAAAAGTATCTACTCAATACTACTCAATATTTTGTTTGTTTACAAAATCTGAAAAACAGTTAAGAAAAAATAACCCAGTTTTTTGTTTGTACTTTTTACTTGTTTTTGATTAAAATTTGCATAATTTATGCGAGAAAAAACTTTATTAGTTGATATGCTACCAGTTTCTTGGTGTTTGCTAAAATGTAAAAAGTATTGAGTAGTATAGAGTCAGTGCTGAAAAGTTAAAAATAGCGGCATTTTACAGCTACCAGATTCCTCATCCAAAGATGTGTTCGATGTTCGTTACAGCGGGTGCCCGCGGGAACCCAATCTTACCAGAAAGCGTTTCTTGTAACAAAAATTGGGTAAATGAGAGCGTTCATGAGAGAGTAATTGTGTTTCTCTTTTTACAAGAACTTGTACTTTTTGTTTGGATAACATTGCTGCTAAGAAATCAGCTGTTTTGTATTTGTGAAAAAAAATTTAATATTTCTCATCGAGCTAAAGATCTTTTAATAATAAAAAATTAATTAAAACAAAAAAAAAAACAAAAAAAAAGGGATAAATAAATATTTGTAATTAATTTTTTATAAATAAAAGATCTTTAGCTCGATTAGAAATATTAAACAAATCAAAAAGGTCGAAGAAAGCTAAAAGAGTTATGAAAAAAATTAAAGCTATATAAAAAATTTACAATGAAGAATTTTTTCTTCTTAATATTGGAAAATACACTCAAAAATGTAAGTAGTTATTTGCCATTTTAAATATTTTTATTTTTGGGTATGAAATGTAGTTTTGTGCGTTCGCAATATTTTGAGTATTTTTATGTTATTGTGAGATAATTTTTTGCTTACTCTTATTTTACCAGACTTTACCCAAAATTACCTCGTACAGACAAAAAAAAATGTAGTATCACAATTATGTTTACACAGCATTCAGCAATAGTATATATTATGGCAATCTCCAACATCTGGCATCACCTTGTAAAAAAAATGATGTAAACAAATAATAAATTGTTATTATTGTATTTAGGAAAACTTAGAAATACGAAATGTAAATCCAATAAAATTGCTTTGTTAATTCAAAGTAAAGTGCAGCACAATGGATTTTATGGGTCTCCCAGTGGTATTGTACTGTGTTATGGTACACAATCCTTACAATCTAAAAAGTGAAGCAAGCAGTTTGAAAGAAAATCATTGCAAACATTTTAATTTGTAACAAACGTTTTTAAATTAAATTAAATCCTAGTAAATGTAATTATTGTTGAAATAATTTTTTTTTGCTTCAAATTAATATTTCAAGATTTTTAGATTTGGTTTTAGCAATTTAGAAATTAGTAGAAATATGCTTTAATTAAAAGGAAAGCAAACTTAGTTTGATTTCAAAACTTTTTATATTTAATTAAATATTGTTTCTACTTGATTTTTATTTTTTTCTGAAAAGTTAAAAATCCAAGAGCTTTAAACAATGCTTATTTTGTGCTTTATTTTAAGTGTTTTTTACAGTCAAAATCAAGTTCATACAAACAAAAATTATTTGCTTCATATTTTTTTTGTTTATTGTCAATATTTGAAAATACAATTAAAACATTTGTTCAAATTTACAATTTTACTGTGAAGATTTTTATGAAATCTAAATTTCTTCCATGGGTTTTAACGAAAAGGTAAACCACATTTATTTGTAGCTAAAATCTGTCCATACATTAACTTTTTTTCTCAATTCAGAAGAATTCTACAAATTTCTACGCTTCTAAATAAAAAAAAGATTAGTTAAAAAAAGATGGAAAGCCAAAAAATGAAGATTAAATAAAAAAACTAAAATTATAAAAATAAATTGCACCAAAACCAATCATTAACGTGTTTGTATGGCTTTGTTTAAACTTTCAAGTTAGGGCTTGAAAATAAGTGTTATTATTATGTTGCTTGAACTTGAATTGCAGGCTTGAACTAAAGTAAAATACACTCTCACTGTAATTTTAGACTTGTATTCCAGTATGCTATTGAATTAAAGTGCAATTAAAGTATAAATCAAGTCTTGAAATTGGAAAAAAATGACTTGAATAACACTTGATTTCAGCAAAAATATTTGTTGGGAATATGTCTTTTATCTCTAAAATAATTAGTTTGATTATTTTTCAAAACCAAAACTTCGAAAAGTTATATTTTTAAAATTCTAAAAATTAATGCCTTTGTACAGGAAAAAATATATCGTATCAATGTCAAACTTACAGTATTAATTATTTTTTATGGTACAAATATAAATGAACAAACTCTTTTAATTTTTCCAAAAAGCGCTTATTTTTTTTGTATATTCAGACGGTTAATTTTGTATTTCACTTTTAGATAAAATTATAAATTTCATATTTTTTTTCAACTTATAATTTTTTGTAATTTGGTCGTTAAATGAAAGTGTTGAAATCGTATTAAATAAAACTTTAGAATACAGTGGTGTTAATCGAGACATAAACTCCAGACTGTATGTTACACGGTTAGTTATTATAATTAAATGGAAAATGTTAGAAATTTTATTATGTCAATAACTTTTTTCTGAAAGCTTAGATAATTTTCTATCTATTCAATAGCTTTTTTATTCTGAACATCGCAATATTCAGTAAAAATAAACACTTTTTGCTTAATATTTATATTAGGGATGTTACTGTGGTTCTGAACTGATAACACTGATCGACAAAAGACTAATTATTTTATTTCTGTCAGCCACTGATTTCTTGTTTTTGTCAGCCTTTTACGATTTTATCGTATTTTCCGCTAATACTACTGTACATACGGTCGAATTGCATTAAATTTTTATTTAAAACCTTGTTAAATTGTGAGTTAAACATACATAAGCTTATCGTTGTTAGTTTCTTATTATACAAAGAAAGTGTATTAATAATCCTAACAGTTTTTGCTTCGAATATGATAAATTGAACTGGTAAAGCAGTGTTATCGTGATTATTTTGACTTTTCTGTTGCTCATCAAGATATAAATTGAGCACCAAGATATAAATTGGGCTGCATTACATGTGTAAAGAATCTTAGTGGATGGGCTAAAGGAATACTAATATGGCTTTCGAAAAACTCATGATTTAGACAGAGCCTTTAGACCATGTATCTGATTGCTTCATTTGCCTGACTAATACAAATGGGATATATAAAGGGTGGTTAAATTTTAAGGGCCGATGTTGATTTTGAATAAAACACAAATTATGTAGGAAATTATTGTCAATTCTTTTTATTATGATAATATGGGATGGTTCAATTATGTATGGAAGAAAATATTGGCCAAATGAACGCCGCGACCTCGGCGGCACACCTTCATCCGATGGTCCAAATTTTCGATGACGCTGAGCCATAATTGAGGATCTATGCCGTTAATATGCCGAATTATCTCATCCTTTAGCTCTTGAATTGTTGCTGGCTTATCGACGTACACCTTTTCTTTAAAATAACCCCAAAGAAAGAAGTCCAACGGTGTCAAATCACATGATCTTGGCGGCCAATTGACATCGCCACCATGTGAGAGCCATTGTTTCGTTAGCTGTGTGGCAAGTGGCACCGTCCTGTTGAAACCACATATCGTCCAGGGACATATCCTCAATTCCTGGCCACAATAAGTTCGTTATCATCTCGCGATAGCGAACACCATTCAAGGTGAATGCTTGGCCGACCTCATGACACACTATCGCGAACAGCAGCAATGTTTTCCGCAGAACGAACTGGGCGAGCATGCACAGGTGTTTTCACATACCCGGTTTGCTGAAAATTGCCCCCAATTCTCCCGATTGTGGACACATTTGGTAGATTATGCTGACCAAAAAAAATCACGAAGTGCACGAAATGCATTTTGATTTGAACGCCCATTTTCATAATAAGCCTGAATAACTTTAACGCGTTGTCGATTGTGTATCCTTCCATGGTTCAAATTGAGTTAGTCTGAAATTGAGAAATGTCAAATGAAATGCAGAAAAAAAACTTGACGGTGGTTCACATTCAACATCGGCCCTTAAAATTAACCCACCCTGTATATATAAATATATAAATACTGTGAAATATGCAAATGTTGGCAAGTTATCGCCGTCTTATATTTAATTCGAGCTTTCTATAAATTTAAATTGTATACAACAAAGTATATTTGTTTAATATAAAATTAGCTATCGACTGTATTTTATTATATTAATTTTATTTATTCCAAAGGGTGATTTTTTAAACGTTTGGGTTTTGAAAATTGAGAAAAAAAAACAGAAAATTTGCAAAAGCAAATGAAACAAATCTTTGGGGCGACAAATGTATGCCTGCCTGCCATTAACTTTTTAAATATTATTTCATGTTAATGTTGCGGCTATGCTGTGGTTGGTCCATTCGTGAGCTCCAATTCCAGCATTTCGGCTAATATCTCACCAATGAACTGAAATTGTGGCTAGCTTATCCCTGTATACGAGAGACTTCACGCATGATCTCGGCCGCCAATGGACTGCTCCAAAACGTGAGGTTAATTGCTCCCAAACTCGCCTCTCAATAGGTTTATGGTATCGCGTGCCGTGTGGCATATGGCGCACCATTTTGTTGAAACCACATGTCAACCAAGTCCAATTCTTTCACTTTAGGCAAAAAAAAGTCAGTAATCATCCCATTGACTGCAGCGTTGCGATTTTCATCGTTCTGAAAGAAGTACGGTCCGCCGGTTCACAAACCGCCCCAACAGTGCGTCTTTCGGGTGTATTGGCAGGATTTGAACTGCCAGTGGCTGCTTTTCACACCAAATTCGGCGTACCCATTGACCAAAAATGTGCTTCGTCGGTGAAGAATTTTTCTATGAAAACACATTTCTCAGACAGCACAAATTTTCATAATAAAATTCAATCATTTGCAAGCGCTGTTCATATGTTAGTCTATTCATGGTGAAATGACAAACCTTACGAATCTGTCACAATTCTTTTTTTACACTGAAAAAATTTAGACTGAAAATCAAATCGCAAAAAATCACCCTTTATCTACTCAATTTATCTGTGATATTTAGAGACACCCTGCTACAGCATTGGGTGAAAAAGGAAGACAATTTCCCCTTAGCAGCATGTATTTCTCTAAATGTTAATCGATTTTAGGAATATTTTTTAGGGTGATCATAGAAAGGGTGACATTGAAAAACATTTGCAAAATATCCTTCTGTTACATTTCAAATTAAAAAATAAAAATACGATTATAGTAATTTTTTTATAATTTTTTTTTTAATGAAAACATTGCTGATTATATATAAATATAACATTTAAAACATCCTCTTTATCCAACTAATACTACATACAAAACGCAAATAAACTTTAAAAATTTATCATTTGCCTTTTCATAATTTGTAGTATATTTAACATTTAAAAACATTTAAGAAATACTATGATAACTATTTTTTAACTTAAACTTTTAAAATAATTATGTATATACAACACTTAAGTTGATTAAAAAAAAAGAAATTGTTGGTTTTTCTTTATAGTTTTAAAGCAAAATTCACAATGATGGAGTACATACTCCATGCAGCCGAGTGGAGTGTATTAAAATAGAGATGGCATGATACAATAAAATTGCAAGTGCAAAGGAGAAGGGAACAATATCCACCCAGCAGAGTGGAGTACTCCTCCATAACTGTGAATTGGCCTTTAAAGTTCTAGAATAAAAATTATAAAAACTTAGAAAGTCTATAAGATAAAATGACAAATAGTTCTGTTTTTTTACTTTTGTTTTTACATGAAAATATAAAATATAGTATATTTTTTTGTTGTATTTAAATTTTATAAAACTTAAACTATTTAGAGTAAAATACATTTTGAATAGTTGTTATATACAATTTTATATTGTTATATATATTTTTCACATAAATATTTTTAAATAAGGAAACTTTCTTTCTTTTATTTATTTCTATTTTGTTTATAAGCTTCAAATGATTGCGTTATTGTTTCTTAAAGTATTAATAAAAAAAAAAAAAAAAAAAAAAAACATTTAAAAATATAAAGTTTATTTGTCACAAACATAAATAGGATTTTTTTTTCTTTCTTCTTTTATAATTTTTATAAAAATTTTCTTGTTAAAACCAACCGCATTATTGTGGTTATAAAGTCAACAGAGGAAAAAGTTACAACATTTATTTTTATTAAATATTTTTCTTCTTAAAAATAAATCATTGCTGGTTTTGTTTTTTTTTTTCTATTTATAACATTTTATATAAATTTTTATGTAATATTTTGTGTTTTTTGTTTTTTATTTTTTTTATATAAATTTGTATATGTATAAAGGGAATGTACCATTTTCTTTAATGGAAATCCCAGTTTGATTTTGTTTTTCGCAACAACAATAAAATATTAAAGTTTGTTTTTGTAATACCGCTTTTAAAGTGATCTACATAAATGAAATCAAGTTTCTTTTATTTTTTTTTAGTAAACATTGAGATCTGAAGTTTTGAAATTTTAAAACTTCATTTTAATTAAAACAGTTATGCAAATATCAAAAAAAAAAAAAAAAATAAAAAATTCTATGGAAAATAAATGTAAAACAAAAGAAAAAATGTTTTATAATAAAACTCTTAAGAAAAATTTAAAAGATCTATGTTTTCTTTTTCTTCTGCTTCTACTTTTTCTAACTGTAACTACCGCATAACATGTTTAGTTTATTGTCTATCCTCTCTCTCCTTGAAAAAGAAAAAAATAAAAATATAAAAAATTCCAAAGAAGAATATCAAAAACAAAGTGTGAACTGAATTTAAATTAGATTTAGAAATTAATTTGCAACAAATAATTAAATCAATTACTTAAATAATTTTTTTTTTCCAATTTCAAAACAAAATATACAATTTGGCTTAGAAAGCTATTCTACCAACAGTTATATCTGCCAATTTCTATCCACTTTTCTGATATTCTTTCTCCTTTGTTTGTTTGTTTATATCTTAAGATCTTGTTGCACAACATTTTGATCTGATGTATAAATCATCATATTTTTTATGGTAGCCACTTCCGATTCCAAGCGGGCCAATTGAGATTTTAAAATATGTTCCCTTTCCGATGGAGTCACGGTTACCACAGCCGAAGCGGTGCATGTGTCATTGCCCGACACCAGCACCTTTCGTTGAAATTGTGCTGTCCACTCGGGGCTGGGTATTGAAATACCAGAGTCTCTTTCATCACTGCTATTGTCTCCAGAATTATCGGCCCATCCGGGTGGTGAAGCCCTATTACATATGGGCTCTTGTTTAATATGCTGCAGAGCCAAGAGCGCTGTGGCCGCTGCATCCTTATCACCCAAATGTGATTTGTGTCGTAACTTTAGGGGCAAGCAATTGTTGGCGTCGTTACCTAAGGGACTGGTGGTTGTACTGGCGAGATTGTGCTCATTGGCATCTTCTGGCAATTCATGTTCAACCTCATGGTCGTGATCGTCATCACCGGAGACGGCACCCGACGAAGAGGCTGATGACACAGAGGATAGTCTGCACGAAGAGGTGGTGGAAGAGAGCATATTTTCGTAGGCTGTAGGAGTACTAGCTCGTCGTGACAGATTCAAAACACTGGCTGTGGCCCGGGCCGATGTTGATGTCACCGAGTCACCAGCACTGGAACTAACTAACGGACCTTCAATGTTGGGCAAATAACTGTGCTCGTCCTTGTTGAATTGTGTGTACAAAGGGTTGGCGTGTTGGGCTGCGCCTGCATATAGTGCCGCCGATTGAGCATTCGTATACAGACCGCTGACAGACGATGGCAAATCGCAAGCCACACCCGCGTTACTGGTCGTAATTGCATCGACTACCGCTACAACTTTACGTAAATTATCCAAATCGCAACGACGATTTAGTGCCTGAAGAACATGTAAATTTTGTAAATTTGTTGGAGGTTGCGAGGGGACGGTGGTAGAAGCAGCAGCTACTACATGATGTTGGGAAGGTGAAACAGATGAAATATTTTCACTCAAAGCTGCAGGACTATAAGCCGATCCGGCTGAGCTTGTGGGTGCGTACAAAGATTGAGATGTTTGGACGGACGGCGTTATTGAAGACGGGCCGTTTGATGTGTGCGGTAATGGTAGGTGGTGCATGGAACCATTGGGTTTTATAACAGTTTGTGATTGTAACTTATCATTGGTTGTACTTAGAACATCGGATGGGGGTTTTTGTTGCATTTGCTGTGGAAACGATGCGGACGCTGGAGAGGAACCATAGAGTAGAGCATTACTACTGTTGGGATTAAAATTATTTGTCGCTGCTGTTGCTGTTGTTGTGGGTGTGGACATTTTAGCTCTCTTTGTTATACTCAAGACCTGTTCACTGGTGGGCAATGAGGCCAAAATCTGTTCCACACTTACTAAATTCTCACCGGATATATTGAATTTATCTTTTATAGCATCCAACTGAGCCTTGAGAACATGATTCTCTTTGGTGAGTTCCACAACGCGTTGTTCCAAAACCATATCGTTGTAACGTCTCTTCTCACGGCTACGTTTGGCCGCCTCGTTGTTACGCCGGCGACGATCCCAATAGCTGTCGTCCTTTTTGCAATCGGGAGTGAATTCGCGTTGTTTGCGTTGTGAAAATAATTCCTTGGCAGCATTGGCCTGTTGCTTAGTCATGTGTTCACCATTGAATGTTACATATTTGCCATCTCTGGAAATATGCATATCGGACATACTATGACCAGAATCACTAGATTGTGGACTTACTGGGCCATTGTACATCGAAAGACTGTGTACTGTAAAGAGACAGAGGAGAGGGAGAGTGAGCATACAAAACAAATTTAGGAATCTTTTATCAAGTACAAACTATTAAAAAACAGAAATAAAATTATGGAAAACCTACCATTTGTTGCCTCATTTGAACTACCATTCATTGATAGTGATGGTGATATGGTTGACATGCGTACTGTATTCATGGCCATGGCGGCTGCTGCTGATACCGAAGTAAGTGATTGGTGATTGTTGTGATTATTGTGATGATATTTCGTTGTATTCAAACTATCAGCGGCTGATGCATGTAAAACTTCAGGCATATTTGTTGCAGCCGTTATAAGTCGATGTTGTTGCTGATGCTGGTGCTGTTGTTGTTGTTGATGTTGCAATTGCATTAAATCACCACTGGTATTTATGGTTAACGGTGATCCTATAGGCGTAGTATGTTGTTGACGTTGTACGAACTCCGTAACTGATATACGGGGTCGGAAATCTTGTCCTTTATTAATGGATGTTTGTTGTGTTATTAAAGCTGAAATTAGATTAAAGAAAACGAAAAAAAAAAATTATTACTAAATGTTCTGGAGGCGTATACTTAATTTATTTGCAGAAATTTAATATCACTCATACGCATAATGCATAATATTTTAAAATTCATAAAAATTGGCTTTTTTAAATTTTTTAAAACTTGCAACATATTTTGAATGAAATATATGACACAAATCACTTCTTCACAATTTTTATTGGCAGCGCAGGTGTACTTCTGTTTGTAGGTTAGATTTCTTTATGCGGACAACTGAAGAATGAGGTGATACACAGAAAACCATTCTCTGTGATAAAAATGGTCAATCTTTTGGAGACAACGAATAAAATCTAATCAAACAATATTATATTAGATTTTAGACTTAAGGTAGATAAATATTCTAACTAGTTTTTTTTATATAAGTTTTTCCTAGATACCCATTACATTATTGAAATATCTCAAATTTACATCAAATTAATAAAAAAAAAAATAGTCTCTTTGATGCTTTTTCGTACAAGCAAAAATTAAAAAAAAAAATCCAAATATAGGCAATATCCAAAAAAAAGTTTATTTTTAAGAGTATATTAAAATTAAATACATTTAATTTTTTGTTTTGTAAATTTAGGATGTACTCACCAAACAAAAATTTCAAGAAATATTTTTTCCATTTTATTTAATATTAGTGTAATTTTTTTCCTACGAAAAGGTACTGTTTTCAATAAATTTATTATTACAAATATTACCATTACCACAACCAAACAAGTATATGTGTTTGAAAAGGATGTTTTTTTGTTTCGAAAAAAGTAAAGTAAATATTATGGAAAAAGTTCTTTTTGGAAGAAGAGGCATTTAATTGCACTTACATTTCTATAATTCGTTAGAAGCTTTATAAAACAAATACAATACATGATAAATTACATTAAAAGTTATAAATATAATCTAATTTTAATGAATAGTATACTCTTAAAAATTTTAAAGTTTGATAGCACAAGAAATTAAAGAAAGGACATTTTCCAACAAAAATATACCTTGTGGATGCACTCTTTTGAAATTCCTATACACAGATAGCACATTTGTCTACACAAAGTTTCTACCCAGTGAAATCTTGGCTTGCACCTATTTCAGGTATTACTTGATAAAGGGTATTCTTTACCCTTTGCTTTACTTTGAAACCTTAAGTAATACAAATATTGTGATATATCACTACTTATTTATAGGCTTTAAAATAATGTGTTGTTGTAATTGCAATTGTGCTTGTGTGTTTGTCAAAAAGATCATTAAATTTGAATGCTCTATACGGGTTTAAATTAAATCGGCGTGTGCCACAATTCCAAATCAATTAAAATACAATTAAACTATTAGTCAAAATTCTTCTGCCTAAATTCTCAATAACATTTTGGATTTATTTGTTGTATTTTAAATTTATAAATAATCGAAAATCTCTTCATGATAAATTAAACCATTTTTTTTTCAATACTGGAGTCAATAGAATATTTTTAGGCGATATTACATTTAAACATACATATTTTTTCCACTGAGAATGAGCCTGAACTTTGAACGTAGTATAAGAACAGAATTTTGTTTTTTCCAAATGATCACTGGTTTACAGAACAACAAGGAAAAATAGTTTTCGAATACACAACTCTTTCAACTCGCCCTGATATGCATTTCATCATTCACCCTTGCGTATACGTATTATTTGGTACAATCGTTACTCATACGCTTGCATATCTTATATGAAAAATACTTTAAGTTTGATTTAGTAAAAAATAACATAACATAAAATACAAACAAAAGTCAATGTTTATTAATTTTGTTAATAGTTTTTTCTTTGTTTAAGAAAATTTCCTTTGTCATTCCTATTTTTCAACTAGTTTTTTTCTTTAAGTTGGCTACACTACTACGTGGCGTGGGTATAATAGTTTTGTGGGGATGTTTAGAAGGATCTAGACCCACCTCATAGTATACCAATCGCCTCTGAATCACCTTCTGAGTCGATTTACCAAAGACTGTTTGTCAATTGAATTTCTTGAATTAAGATGAAATTTACTTGCAAATTTTGTGTTTTTACAAATGTCCAGATTAGCTATTAGCTGCAAAAATATTGAAATACATATGTTTGAATTATTTGTATACATTTACCCTCCAATCCTTATTGACCAACTCTAATCAAATTTTTGTTACAAATATTAGTAAAGTTTTATTTTTATTGTCTATCTTTATAAATTATGTTTAACTTTTATTTTTTCAATTTTTAACTTTTTAAATTAGGGTTGGGTTTTTATAAATAAAAATATTATTTATTTTTCAATATTTCGCTATTCTATTGTGTAGCATCTTCAGGAAATAATAATAATTATAATCGAGTAGCGAAATATTGAAAAATGAATAATATTTTTTATTCATAAAAAACCAACCTTAGGCTCAAAAAATTTAACAAGTTAAAAAGAGCTTTATAAACTTTATATCAAATGTATCTGTTCAGAAATTGCCTGCCATTCATTCATTTTATGTATATTCTCCATACATTTTTTTTATTTGAAAAATTGTCCATGATCTTTTATAAGTTTCATATAAATGTTTCATTTTTTTTGTTTTTTCACTTAATCTGTTTATAAAATTTCTAGAATTTTCCAATTTTCATTAAATTATAATATATATGTACAAAGTAACCACGCCTACTTTTGTTCCATTTTATATTCCTAAATCCTATCCTATGATTGGGAAAGCTACATATACCATACTCGTACGTATGATTAATATACAATTGAAATATTACTCATACGTCACATATGATCTCCTTTGAGATTTAAAAATTTGTCATTTGTCTTTGATTATTCAAATAACAATTATTTTTTTATATTCCAATCTGGAAACAAAATAATTCCTTATTTGATTGTATTATCTTTTTAAATGAAACGTCAAAAAAACAAAAAATATTATCTTGAAAAAACTTTGTTGCAAATTGTTTATGATTATTATTTATGACAATGTTCTTTGTTTTGTATATTTTTTGTAAATACCACATAATGTAATTTAGTTTGCTTTTAGACACGACAACAAACGTTATCACTACAACTAAAAATAGATTCTCTGTTGTCCTAACACAACAGCTAATTTATAGTTGTGCCTAACTTTATTGTATAACAGTTCTTCAATATTCCAGTCCGTTGTACACCAATTATTTTGATTACAAATTAAATGTAGTTGTTGTTGTTGTACTTTGTGTTTTTTTTTTCAGGGAGAGGGATCGTGAGTATAATTTTTTATTTACGTACTTTTTTCTTTTAGACAATTATTCGATGTTGAATTTTTAAATGAATAATCCGTTAGCAATTTGGTGGAGGGTGCTGTAGTTGTTGTTGTCGGTGATGATGATGACAGTATTGTTGTTGTCAAATTATTATGTTGGACAACAGTATTGTTGCTGTTGTTTATGTTATTTTTTAGAACAATTAAATTTTTTGTAGCCACAGGACCTTTAAGTAAATTCACTTTTGGTTCTAAAGTACAAACAATCGACATTGTATTTATTTATTCAAATTGTTTTTGTTTTTTTTAATGTGATTAAAATTTGAGAATCTTTTTCGTCAATGGTGTTTTTTTTTATTTTTGATTTTTGTACTTTTAAAATATATTTTTGTTGTTTTGGAATATATAATTAATTGCGCATATTGTTTTATTTATTTATTTTTTTTTTTGTTGGTATTGTTTATTATTTTGTGTTTTGTTAATGATATTAATAAAATTTTAACAGTCACATTTTCTACAGTTCTTTGCTCTTTAAATACTTTTTTTTATATTCAAAAAATTAATGTTTGCTTTTTTTATTTTTAATACATTTTTTTTAATAATTTTTCTTATTAGAATTTTTATGTTTTTATTAAAAATATATTTGTAAAATTTTCTTTGCGTTTTAGACAATTTTATTTTGATTATTTCCACTTGTAAATGTTTTGATTTGTTTTTTTTTTAAATATTTATTGTTTTGTTGTATTAAACCATAAATGGATTTATTATGTTAATTTTCGTTTTCTGTTTTTTTGTAGCGGCGTAGATTAAGAAATTACAACAATAATCATAGAATTAATGATAATAAATTTTGTTTGTGTTTTGTTTTCTTATCCGTTGTTAGCTGTTTAGCACAACCGTTAGCTATGACTGCCAAAACGCAATTGAATAGAAAAGCTTTCTCAAAACAACCTCTTTCACTTTGGCCAATATTATTATGGTTCTTAGTGTTACTTGTGGTCACGTTGCAGCAACACGTATTGTATTGTATGCAATGACGTTAGTATAGTGCTCGTGAAAGTTTGAATTGAACATGTTGGTTGGTTGGTTGGTTGGTTTGACTAACAAACAATATTTTATAACACACATACACTCTCACTCTCTCTCTCTCTCTCTCTGTCTGTCCCTTGTAGGTCATTACAAAGGAGAGGGTGTGTGTTTTTTAGCGAACCTTGTTTTTACTGTTTTTTTTGTTGTTGGTATTTTCTAGATTGTCTTTTGTTTTCTTGTTATTCATTCTCGTTATGTTGTATTTCAAACGAAATGGTTGCAACCCATATATTTTTTTTTTTTTTGGGTAAAAGTGAAATTTTTTGTATGAGCTTAAGTTGGTTGTGTGAATGTATTTAGAGCCATTTCTTCTTTCTTTTACATTAACAAACAAAACAAACAAAAAAACATGTTAAAGTCCCAAGAGCGCGGTGTGTTGTCATTCATTGAATAAAACTTGATCACATTTCAGAGACGGCTGTTGAGTAATCAGTTGTTACGTGTATGTGTAAAAAATTTACTATATGAGAGTGTGCGTGTGGTGAATGTTTGTAGTATGTATATCATTCTAAATATTGGTTATATTTTGCTCTAGTTCAGGGGTGGCAAGACTTTTTCCGTTGTGTGCTAAGTACACACAAATTTGTTTGCAAACATTTTTCGAGTGCCACC
Source organism: Eustalomyia histrio (assembly GCA_949748255.1). Taxonomy (NCBI): domain Eukaryota; kingdom Metazoa; phylum Arthropoda; class Insecta; order Diptera; family Anthomyiidae; genus Eustalomyia; species Eustalomyia histrio. The sequence goes on from OX456526.1 coordinate 1,056,131, forward strand.
TCATGTTAATTTTTTCTTTAAAAGCCCCACAACTTGGCAAGCCTATGCAGAAACTTAGGCAATATTCAGATCTACATAAACATATAATTTTTGATTTTTGAAAATTTCTGAACTTTTCGACATGTTCCTAAACAAAAAAGTTAAAAAAAAATATTTATTTTATACACTAAACACCGCAGAGTTTTATCAAAATTGTCGTATTAGCAGTGGAAGGAATCCTTGTTAGATTTTGTATATTTGTACAATTTTCTGGCCTTTTTTTTATTTATCAGATTCTAATGATTTTTTCCTATCGAAATATGTAAACTTCTATCAATATAGAGTTCCAAGAAGTTTTTAAAGATTTTTGAAAATAGATAAATTTTTGTTATTTTTATTTAATGTATAATTTCGTACATAAAAAAATATCGAACGACTTTTTTTAATTAAATCGATGGCTTGAGTAATTAAAAAAAGGTGCCAAATTAAAAAGTAACCCAATAGATTTATAATTGCCCAAAATCGTAATATGTTTGACTTCTTTTTGCTTTACCGCTCAATAGCAATTCATGAAAAAATATGTTTTACTTTATAAAGTTATTTTTATATATGTATATCGTCCGCTTATTATTGGGTCAACATGCAAAAAAAAAGTCGTTATTGAGAAAACCCATAAAGAAGGTTTGCATTTTACAATTTTCATATGCAATTTGCAGTTAGTCATTATATTTATATATGTTAATAGATTCATTAACTGAACGAGAATTGCAAGCATATGAAAAATTTATTAAATTAAAGATCTGAATTGCATTAATTTTTCTTCACGCTAGTAAGACCTAAAAATGTTCAAGTAATTTAATTTCAATTTTATTACAGTTTTCCCGGCGTTTCGTCGATTTTATGTCGAATTTTTAATTTTCTGAACAATTTTCGTGATTGGAGGAATATCAACGATAAAATTTATTTAAACGAATTCATTTTTTGGCGTGAAGAACGTTTATTTAATTTACCAACCACACAAATTATACACTCACAATATTATTTCGTTTAAAATAATCTAAAATACATATTAAATTAATCGAAAATACAATCAAAAAGAGGACTACTGATCTTCCATTATATTCAACCCCTTTTTTTGTTTATTTTCAATCATTGTTTAATAATTGACAAAAGTAGTAAAAACAATAGAAAGTTGTTTAAAATAATCATTAATTTTTAACTGACAAAAAGTAGAAAAAAACGATTTTTGGGTTTGTTTTTCAAATTCAAATTTTTTTCTATTTGTATGAAATTTTACAAAACACAACACACAAAGATGTATATTTTTTTTTATTTTCTTGTGTGTATGTATATTTGAATAATTTCTTGTAATTTTTATTGAAATAATTTTGTATATATACAAACTATTTTGGTAAAAAAACAAAAGAGAATTATATCAATTTCAAGTTTTAAAAACAGAAAACATTAAATTTTACATTTAACAGAAAATATCAACTCCTACTGAATGTCTGTACATTTTTATAGTTTGTTTTTTGAATGACTGATTCAAATAGTTAAAAAATATATTTCTATGAAATTCAATTGATTCTTCTTTTAAAAACAAACTTTACGTATTACGTTTTTAATAAACTACAGTCGGTAACGGAAAATATATTGTGAGTGTAGTCATAAAACACTTATTTAATAATTTTAAAAGGTGAACTACAAAATCCATGAATAATTTCACCTTTATCGGTTTAAATTACACATATTTGTAGCAAAAATAATTATTTACCAGACTTGTCACTGTTCTCCTAATACAATTACGTAATTTTAAAAATATTCAATAAATAGTGTTGTGGTGCACAGGAAAATGCATTTACATGAATGGCATACATAGTTTTGCCAGCCCTGCTCTGGTGTAACGAGCATTAAATCATATATAAAACGAAAATCCAACAGCGTAATATCAACGTGATTTTTGCAGAAAAAAAATTCTTAGAACTTATTATAAGGGAAGAGAGTAGTGTTTCTAAACCGGTTAACCGAAAACCCGGTTTTTCCCTAATTTCGGTTTTTTGCAAACAAAATTTCGGTTAACCAAAAAGCCGATTTATTTTCATCGGATAACTTTTTGCTTAAAATGTCATTTAAAATAAAAAAAAAGATTAAAAGGTATATGGGTATACTCTATGGGTTACTTTACAGAGTGGATTTTTTCCTTTCTTATTCGCACTTACATATTCTTTGTATCATGCCATTTCTATTTTATTAAATTCCACACTGCAGTGAGTGCAAGAGTGTGAATCCATCTTAAAGCCAGATGGAGTACTCCACTCTATAAAGTGGAGTGCAGTAAAATTGAGATGGCATTATGCAAAAAATATTCAACGAGAATTTTTTGGCTGTCATTACTTTTTATTTTTGGGAGGTTAAACAGGTTTTTTTTACAAACATCTAGCTAAAAGCCGTGTTTTTAACAATGGTCCATTTACGGTAAGCAGATAACCGGTTTTTAAAAAAGTCGGTTTTTGGAAACACTAGAAGAAGGACAGGTTAGAAAGAGTTGCTTTTTTATGTTGCATGTTGTCCAATAATGACGCAAACATAGTAATCATAGTAACCAGGGCAACCAAATATATGTAGTATCATGTTTTTTTGAGGATGTTGTATTGCAAAATGGATAACGGATAAATATCACCCCTTTTAGAATAATTGACAATGCTTTCAATACCATATTGTTGAATAATTTATTCTTTTTGAAAAAGAAATATTAATTTTGTGAATGTTTTTTTTTTAGAATACAAGCATATTTTCAAAGCCATATTTTCCCGGTTTTCATAGAAAAAAAGAGCTTAAAAAAATATTTATCCAACCCTCCCCCTTTACTCTGCCACGGGGGGTCACAAAAATCCAACCACAAAAGTCAAAAAATTTTGTTTTCACCAGACTTCCCATCAACCACCTCCACCAAAATTCAGCATCGAATTCGAGCAAAAATTTCCTGGCCGGTATTGGGACATTGGGTTGCCCTGGTAATAACGTATAACTGCTGCTTCTTCTTTTAACTTTAAACTTTATTTAAAAAAATATTGATTGTTTTTTTTTAACCAAGTTTTGTCTTGTGTTCATGATCGTTTTATCAATGTTAATTGTTATCATCATGACTTTCTTTTTAAAAGCTTAGAACTCTCTATATGTGAGTAAGATTGTTATTGTGTCTTGGCATACTCAAGTTGTTGTTCTTTATTTGGGTTAAATTGTTTTCTGTTTGTACAAAAAAAAAGTCATAAATTCACTATTAGCCCACTTTTTCTTATTACAATTTATGTTTTTTTGTTTGTCGTTTTATTGTTAATTATTTTTTTACATATTCTGTGGTAAATAAAAGTTTTTATAATGTTTAGAAATTCTATTTTTATCATTGGTTTAGTTTATTTGTTTTTAAATTTTGTAAAATATATGATTTCTCTTTAAAGTTCATTAGCATTGCAAAAAATGTTTATGTTATAATATAAAAAAGATAAAACAAAATCAGTTGAGCTGCAAAATTAAGCAATTTTATTCTATTAGCGAATTTACATTACTCTCGAAATTCAGCTAAAAGTTGATTTCGATGAAAATCCAATAAAAAAATACTTTTTTTTCCAAATTTGAAGAAAATATTTATCTATGTTACCCTGTCTGGTTTAAGACTTGCTTGATACTTAAGTTAACCAAAGGTTTACTTTATAAAGCTTGTTACAAAGTAAGTGAAGTAAGTATTTATTTTAGGTATAAAGAAACTTCAATTTATCTTTATGTTTCAAAACCAGAATATGAATTTAGATAATTTCTATGTTGTTTACAATTCACAATAATTCATAGTTCATAGTTCAAACATTCCAACTATAACTATTTTGTTTAAATTCAATTTTGTTGGCAAATTCAAATACTTAATTTACAATTCTAAATATATAAAAAATTTAGTTTATTTTTAATTGTTTATTGTCTAAATTTATGAATTTAGACACCTATTTTTAGACATAAGTCGGTTGTAAAGATTATCTTCACTTCCGATACCACCTTTTCAGCTTCAAAAATTAATTAAAAATGCCTATAAAGCTATTTTTTAATATATTTTTTGTAAAATTATTATTTTTGTTTTTCTTCAAAAAATAAATGTCTAAAAATAGCTTTTATATTTGTTAAAAAACCATCGAATAATAAAATCGACTTGTCTTTAATTACTAAGAAGAATTTCCATTGTTGCTTCTCTTCAAAAAATAGAAAACTAGTCCACAAAGTTCAGTATGATGTACTTGAATCAGTTGTCCCGTCGAACATTAACTTCTGTATGTTTTTCCTGTTAAAATCTTGAAAATAATTGTTATTATACTGCAGTTTATTGTTGATCTGTATAAATCTTATGTAAGATGTTAATAGAAAATTTTAAAGGGAAGCATATGTGAATGCATTTACAGCAGAGGGAAACAGAAAAACAAAACACGTGTTTGTTTTTACTAATGGAGATCATTGAACACAGCTAGAGTTTGTAAGTAAATTTCGATAAATCAACGTGGCTCATTTCTCATATAGCCATTTCCATTTAAGTTGTGATATAAATAACAGATATAAATAACAGATATTTATTTCGGCTGCAGTACACTGCTGTTTTAAAATCCCATTAAGTTTACATTTTTATTAAAATAAATGATTTTTTTAAACAAAATTAAGTAAAGTTAAAAAATTTCATCATATTGATAAAACTTCTTCACAAGTGCGTTGAAACTATTGATGAAGATATTCACAAATATGATTAGTCAAAGAAATCAGATTCATTGTTACAACCGAATGGAAGCAAAATAAATACAGTAGAACTGGGGTTGAAACCACATATTTCATTTGTATCAGAAATACATTTGGTTGAGGCAACCAAAAAAGTCGATTGCTGCAACTAAGCTATTCAGTTGGTAAGCAATTCGGTTGTCTCATTGTTTTACTACTACTAGTCGCCAACATCAGGATACACTCACCAAAAAAAGTCTGTAATGACAACTGAAAATTTTGCTGTTATTACGGGAAATTCTGCTAATTTGAGCCCAGCGGTATTTTTTGCTAATCTTAGCAACACATGTCTGCTGACGTGTAGTACAATGAAATTTGTAGAAAAATTAGCTGCCGCTAATAATTTTTAGTAAACTTTTTGTAAAGTGGAATTTAAAACCTGTTTGCTAAAATCAGCAAAAAAATTTACTAAATATTATTAATATTAGTACAAAATTTCAAATTTATTTTTTTTATCGAGCATAAAAATTTTTTATTTTATCAATTTTTTTTTTAATATTTTATATAAAATTAAAAAAAAATCAAAGGCTTAAAAATTGGAAAAACATAAACGAATTTATTATTTTGTTTCAATTTGGTAATTTATGTTTTTAGTCAGTTTTTTTTACTCTTAAGGTCAAATTTTAATTGTTGTTAGGGCTGATTTTTAGAACTAAAAAAAACTTTTTAGTGCTATTTTAAGTGGATGTCCTATTTTCAGACATGAGTTGGTATATTCAGTTCCGATCCCTTTTTTATCTATGTAACATTTTAAGTTTGTAGGTGTAAGTTTTAATTAGAAATAACATTTCCTTTAATTTCCACTTTTTTAAGTTTAGTAAATTTTTTTTGCTAATTTTATCAAATCGGTTTTCAAAAATTTGTAAAATGATTTCTCAAATTAGCAACAAAAATTTTTAAAAATTCTGTAATTTGTAAAATGTAAATAGCAAAAAGTTTTGCTAAATAATAATTTTTTTACTAAAAATCAGTACAAAAATAGTTAAGTGGGATTGAAAACCGTTTACAAATTTTTCTACTAACTTTTTTTTTTGAGTGTAGTATGACTTTATATTAGTGCATTATTGAAATATTGTAAATAACAGTTATTTTGGATCTCTACTTCTAGATCATAAAAATGCTTAACTTTTAAAATAACATAAAATTAGTAAAATTTTTAGTTTTCAAAAATCAGCAACAATAAATGTGAAAATTTGGGAATGAAAATAGCAAACATTTTCAAAAATACAAAAAATAGGTACACACAAACACACATTTTTCTAATTTTCTACAATGTTAATTTTCCAAGTGTACTTTTGTACAAACATACATATGTACATGTAAGATATGTATGTTAAATAAACAATCTTACATTGTAACAGCTTTTCTTTTTTACATATAACTGCAAATATATTTTCACAGATTAAAATCTTTTATAATCATATTTTCCTAAAATCAGCAGCAACAATATTAAAATCTGCTGTCTAAAATCTGTTATTATTCTCTTCTCACGTTTATCAACCAACTGTTGCTACAATCAATCGGTTGGCCTTTTAACACGATGTAATCTTATTCTATCGTTCTAAGCTTTATATTGAATTCAGCAAATACAATCAAAGCTACGGCAACATCCATCCATCCTCCATCCCTTCCTCCATCTATATCGTACAATACGTCAAAATAAATACAATTTATACCGGTATCATAGTGAGAATGTTACGAAACATTTAATCGAATTGTACACAACTAAAAAAAATAAACAAAGTACTGTAAATACGTAATAGATTGACTGACTGACTGACTAACCATTAGTCTTCTTCGTTAAGAGAACAAAATATTCCGCCCTACACAAACCCCTTCTTTTGACGCGTCATGTCGTTCACTAGTCTAATATACCTAAAACTGACAGAAGTTATTTTTATCAAATGTGCACAACGACTCAGCACATGTGTCACGTGTAAGACAATGTGAAATTTTTTTTAGTCCAGTACAACGATCCCATAGCTCACATGTTTAGAACAGCCGCGACTGCTACTGGTGGTATGCAAAAACGTTGCAAGGGTAAAACATTTAACTGAGGTTTCAGCACAGTAGCTGAACACTGCATATGTATGTATGTATGTAAGTATGTCTGTTAATATTATTACGAAAGTACTCTAGAAATGTTTATATACATGTGGCTGTGTATGCAGAAAAGTTGTTTATAATAACAATTTGTAAAGATTTTCTGCTTGTTTTGTTGTAACAAATTAGTTACTGTTGTAATATTCTTAGAAAGATATTTACATAAAAAAGGTTTTGTAAAATTATAATGAACCATTTATCGAAATAGATGTGGAATGAGTGAAATGCAGTGTATACGATAGTTTGTGTCTTAAAGATATGTCCTTAGGCCTTCCTTAGTTAGGCAATTCGAGTTGTACCCCTACAATTTTAAGCAAAGTTTAAAAGTTTTCGTTTTATTCCACAAACAGAAAAAGGAAAGTATTCCAAGGTAACATGTGCGGTTTTATTTACACAGTGACTTGTACAGTGGGGTGACAGTACTTTACTTTTGGTGAATTTTTGAGGGCGAAATTTAATGGCATGTGGTCCAAAATATCTATGCTGAAGATTTGGGTCAAATCGGTTTTTTTTTTGTCACCGAATTTATTTTTAGATTTATTTCGGTAAAATTTTCTTATTTTGTTTATTTGAAAAAACTAAATATTTTTATATAAATCTAACAATTATTCGCTAAAAGAAAAAAAGTTAAATTTTGCAAAAATACCGAAACTGGATTTAAATTAATCTAAATCCAAAACGGATTTATCTATTTTTTTAAATTCGTTCTTGGATTATTTAGCTTATTTTAATTTCTTTGTGAGCATTTTTGCAAAATTTGAATTATTTCTTTCACTGTATATAAGCGAGTTAGTGTTAGAGTTAGATAAAAATATAATTTATTTTAAATAAATAAATTCGGCGATTAAAAAACACGGCACATATTATTGCAATTTTTGATGAAATTTTTTTTAAGAATTCCAAATTTTTCTTAATGAAAAATTATAATTTTTGTAACCATGGAGAATCCACAGAAAAAGTTATTATTAGCCGAATGAAATACAATTTTCGGTCAGCCAAAACATTTATCTATCTAACAACTTTCGAGAAAATGCTAATGAGTGTTAATATCACGTTGAAATTAAATTTACTTACGAACTTTATATATGTTAAAAAATTTTCATTAACTATATATGTCAAATCTGCTATCAGCTGATATTGAAAGACATGTGTTTGTTTTTCTGTTTCTCTTTGCTCTAAATGCAAGTGGAAATGCCAAACTAAGATGTTTACTCAACTTTAACAATATTTTTCTTTGTTGGCAATATTGGTTGTTCTGATTAATCGATTATACACCGTACCGTGTGTGTGGATTTAAAGTGTAAAATGAACATATTTGCTTTTCTAACTAACAGTTATCAAGCAGATTCCATTGATTTCAGTAGCTTTTTCTGCAAAGGACATTTTTACAAATTTTCTATAAGTGTTCTTTTACATCTGTCTAATCCGGACTGTTAATTTGTTGTTTATAAAGCTGTAGTATGAAATCTATTTCCTCCAATAATATCGCCGTATAAAATAAGAAAACAAAAGAACCGTAAAGATTTTTTTTGCTTGGTTTTTATTTAAAATTTAAAACAGCAACAGTGACAACTGTCAATACGCAATTTTAAATTTATTCGAAATTGAGAAACATGCATCCAACGGCAACAAAATATACAGAAATAACAATAAAAACTGAAATGTAGTATGTTGTGTAATCGAATTTTAAATGCGATACATTTCGTAAGCATTTTTAATAGAAGTTTTGTGGCGAAAAATTACAATTTTATGCATTTTATTATTTACCACCAATTTAGGGCGTTATATTTGGGAAATCCCGAATCTCGGGATTATTTTTAAGAAATCCACAAATAATATAGTACAAAATTTACCACGTTTTTTTTTTGAATAAATCTTCTCACATTTACAACAAAATTGTTGCCAAGAAACTAAAATTAAAAATATATATTTTTCGTGTAGTAGCAGAAAACATTGAAAGGTTAGTAAAGTGTATTAAATTTTAAAGTAATTTATGTGAAAAATCAGATTTACTATTGTTGGTTTTTGAAACAGAATTTCAGTTTGGATAATAAACTTGTAACAGTTTTAGGAAACATTGGTTTACGATAACTAAAACATTCAGTCGGTCGCGTTATTGAAACAAATATGTTTTAAATATTATTTATAAAATATTAATTATAACCAGGGCTGTGACTTCATGCAAATGCATGTTTGTTGTTTATAGCAAAAAAGTTTTCAAAATCAAAGAATTTGCCATAAAATAGTCTCAATTTGTTGTTGCATAATCTGTTATAAATGCATATTAGCTTTTTGCATATTTAATGATTTTTAATTCATATTTTGCATATTTTTGTACGTATTTTTTTTTTAAATTAAAATGATGTTTTAATAAAAAATAAACTAAACGGACAATCCTAAAAGAAGAAGCATCCTATTGTCATGTACTCAAAACAATAACATTGGAATTTATTTTTAAACAAACGCACTCGATTAATTAATATGATTTATTCAAATTGACAAATTTTAAGTATTTTTTATTTTGAGTGCATATTTTTGAATTCATATTGTATATTTTGAATTTTTTTACGAAATATTTCTGATATTTTAGTGCATAATAGTGATATTTGGATTTTTTTGATAGACAATATAAAAACTTTTTATTTATTTTGCATGACATTTACAGAGAATTTTTTTGCAAATAATTAATCCTCTTCGGGAGCAAATTTTTTTATTATTTTTCAATACACTGAAAAAAAACAAAACTTGTCGTAATTTGAATGTTTAAAACATTTGAAAATCTCTAAGAAATTGAAAGAAGTACAAAAAACTTCAGGTGTTCAGTATTTTGTAGGATATCTATGATTTTTAATTATGCTGAGCTTTTCAATATAATCCTCTAACCAAGCTTTCACAATTCTTGCCGTAAGTTTTGAACACCACTGTACATATAATTGCCTGTAAATATATTGAACAATATGTTTGTTCTGCGTGTTCTAACAGCAAGCCTTATCTTTTACAAAGTTTACAAAGGTGTATCGTATAACCCTATAAATTAAAATACGATTAAGTCTGATTTTTACTGGGTCTTTAACTGACACATTTGTTATTTTATTTTATTTAAATTTAGCGGATTATTTGAAATCGAATAAATAAGAGAAATTTCCTCCTACTTAGCGTGAAATTTTTAAAGCTTCAAAATTCTAAAAAATACTTAAATTAAATAATTTCAAACATATAAATTATTTTATCTGTGCTTGTGTGAGTGTATATGTAATAAATGCTAAATTGTTTAAGCGCAAAAGGTATGTAGTTACACACATACAGCACATTGCCAAATAAGTAGGGAAGAAGAGGGAGCTTTTGCCAGTGGGACACACAATTCCATCCCCTTTTAAATCTGAATTTAAGATATTTAAACAATTTAAATTTCAAGTCTTTAAAAAGAAAACTTTTTAAAACTTTTCTAGCCCCATGGCAGTGCAACAGAAAATCAATCAAAATAGTCAACCTAGGAAAGAAAACACAACGAATTTGGGGATAATTTTCTTTATTTCTCAACATAATCCCCTTTTAGCTCGATCCAATTTTCCCAGCGATATTCAATAGTTTCGACACCATGTTTATAGTTATTACTTAGTTAAAAAAGAAATTGCTGGTGTTAACAATTTTTGCAAATAGTTCTGCATTGATCGAGTATTTGCTTCAAAGGATTAGATATAGTGTCACGCAATGCAAACTGGAATGATTTTTCTATCAAACATTTCTCACGCCATGAACAGCAAGAATGTTTTGTTATATTTTTGAACCCGAACCTGGTTAAATTTTTGGGTTCAGCGGGTTCGGGTTCAAAGTTTTTTTAAACAGCGAAGCAGAACCCCTTTGGGTTCGGGTTCGGTTTCAGTCCCTGTTTGATAATGAGCCATTTTTCAAATTTGGAAATAGAACATAATCCCAAGGAACTAAATCTGGTGAAGCAATTCGCTGATTTTTGACAATTTTTCCCATGTGACCAATTTTATCCATGTTTATAAATTCACTGAGATCGTTTATTTTGAATGGCTCAAAAAAAATACTAAATCACGTGGAGGCTTGACCTCGTCCTTAGGTCGGCTAATTTAGGGATCACTCTCGTATATAAAGAGGTTTTCAATTGGCGCAGGTTGTTTGCGGCCTGTGCACAAGCAACCGAGTGCACAAGCACTTGAAAGGCTTCAACTCTTCGAATTTTGCGTCGGGACTTGGGCCTATTTTTGTACAAGATCCAACTGACCCAGGAGCTGAAAGTTAATGCCCATACACAAAGCCGTTGGTTCGGCATCATTGGTCCATACTTTTTTTGAAAACGACGTTGGTGAGGCCATCACCGTCAACGGCGAGCTCTACTAAACGATGATAACCGATTTTTTTTTTTGGCCCAAATTGAACGATATGGACGTAGGCGACATGTGGTTCCAGCAAGATTGCACTACATGCCACAAAGCAGACGCCACGATGCACATTCTGCATGAACGATTTGAGGGTACGGTTATCTCTCGCAGAGGTGGCGTGAATTGGCCACAGAGATCGAACGATTTGACCCCACTATATTTTTTCGTGTGGGGTTTTCTGACCTTACTCAAATTCAGCCGGATCTGTGCGGCAGAGTCATTGAAAATTGGACAACTCGGATCCGAGCCACCGTAAAAACCCGCTGCTCACATACATAAAGGCATGCATGGGTCTTTCAAATAAAAAATATCTCATACATAGCTTGTTTTATTCCATTTCAACATCTAGCCGCCCTTATTGAAAAACCCGTTATATATATTTTGTTAAATATCTTCTATTTTTTCGGCATCGTGCTGTATATTCTATGTACATACAAATTTTCGAAATTAACTTAATTGAAAAAGCAACAATAACATGTTAAAAATTAAAAATAAAAACGCTACAAAAATCGAGTGCAAATGTGAATGAACTTGGGTTTGGATAAAGTTATGGTAAAACGACAACGACGACGGCGACGGCGATGAATACATTCATACACTTTTTAGTTGGCCATAAAATAACCAAAAAATAAAAAAAGCTTAGGCCAGCACAATCGTCTACAACAACAGCAACAACTGTTTTTAACAGAAATTCTGGTTCAATAATAACTTTCACGCTTTAAATTACGTGACTGCAGTTTTAAAGAAGAAAACCTTTAAAACAAATACAATAATAATCGTTGTCACTTTTTCTTGAAGCCACACGTAGAAACTGAAAAAGAAAAAAAAACATCTTCAGAAAGTATTTATTTTCTGTTAAGATGGCCAACAAAAATAAAATCGTTTAATAAACAAGTACGAAGTTTTAAAATAAATAATATGTGGTTGTTTTTTATCTTTAAATTTTTAACAATTGAGTTATTGATTTCTTTTTGATTATCTCTTAATTTATCATTAATTTTCTCTTTTAGAATGTTTAAACGATAACAATTAAACTATTTTAAAACATTTTTAGATCAATTTTAGTAGGGAAAACAAGAGAGAAGAAAGCTTATTATGATTTTAACTAAATGGCTTATTATGTTTGCCATAAGCGTTTTACTTTAGGTTTGTTGTATTTGTTAAGGATTTTCATTACTATTATCGCTTGTAACTATTGTAAAGTCTGACCACATACTTGCAAGGAAACTATAGCGATGGGTACCCTTCCATCTGAATAAAATTGGGATATTTGATAGAGGAGGAGAACAAAGAAAATAAGAGACAAGTATTTTATTAGAGCCACAATCTCCCGATTAGGGGGTATAAGGGTAAATTTAAGTGTAATAAAGTATATGGGCTATTTTCGATATTCCGAATCGTTCGACTTTTAGGCGACTTTTCCTGAAGAGCTTTATCACCCATATTTAATGTATGTCTTTCACACCCTAAGACCAAAACTAATTTCTTGCTTTCTTACTTATTATAACGGTGAAAACCAAATAATATAAAAACTTCGTAAATTTCTGACATGTTTCCATATTTTCTTATCTTTCTGTCACATATCTGAATGTCATTGCAATTGGCGGAACCCCATTAACGGTGTTTCCTTGTTGGCTTCTTCAATTTTCCAAAAATCAACAAAGCAACAACAACATTAATAAAAAGAAATCATAAATAAAATTTGGGTCTCGCTCCAGTTTTCACATCTAGAGTTCATTGATCTGCGCATGAGTAAAGTGCTGTTGTTCGGCAGTTATTCGTATTCATGATGGTGGTAGTAATGTGTTACTTTTTTCGGCAAGTTTGTTTACCAAACAGAAACAAAAAAAAAGATAAACTTCCATGTGATTTTGTAAGTTTTAGATTTGAAAGCTTAGTCGTCAAAATGAATGAAGAATATGAAAAATATGTAAGATGCATAAATATTTTCTGGTGATTGATAATATACAATATTTATGTATGTTTGTACTTTAAATTTGTTATGAATATGTAATTAAGGTTATCAACACAGTATTGAGTCATGGAAATTTTATGTGAAATATTTTCAATACACTTTTGTTAAAAAAAAAGTTATAGAAACAACAAGAAAATTCTAACAAGAAATAAATTTTAATATTGTTATAATTTTTACCATGACTCAAGTAAATAAAGTAGCAAACGTAAAAAGTTTCAGACAATTTTCTAAATATTGTTACAATTTTAACTTTTAAGGTCGCTGATTAATTTACTTTGAAATAAATGGACTTTTTTTTGTATTGCAAGTAATTGAAATTTTCTATAGCAACTCTTTATTTACACAAAGTTAAATAAACTGTGTTAAATTACAATAACACTTCAATACAAACACTGTTAGCACAATTTCAATTCAATATTACTTTGCTTATGTTGCCGTATCCACGTTTTAAATTAAAACTGACTTATATAATGTGGTATATGTTTGTAATTATATGGGTGGTGAGAAAAACTATATGACTACGCTGCATCGAGTGGGTTCTAGACTTTGCTTACTAGAACCATTCTGGACTTTGCTTACCACACCATGACGATGTCTCTCACGTCGTAAAAAACGTTCTCTTTCTTTTGTATGTGCAGATTTCAAAGGTTCAGCATCTTTTCAAATTGGTTTTTTGCGATTCCAATTGAATTTCTTTGCAAATCCAATTAGTTTTAGCAGATTTCCCAATTGGATTTGAAAAAAATGTTTAAAAACAGGGATATTTACTCAAATTTTTGCAGAAATCAGGGAAATTTGCTCAATTTTCCCCTGTTTTCTCAAAGTTTCCGAACCTTTGTATTCTGTATAAAATTTTATTTGGCCGCTGACGGCGTTGCATCCTCTATACTATTCTTCCTCTATGTGCTTACTAGAAACGATAGTGTTGTCAAATGTTCTGCTCTGCTATTTGATGGTGAAGAGTTGCCATTGCTTTCAATTGATTTACATTTTTTAGGGCTGTCATATGGGAGTTTCTGTTTCTACAAATAATTGATTGATAAAAAGAATTTCGTTAACAATATGTATTATTCACATTTGTAGAAGTGGTACGATTTTTTAAAACTTCGATTTTATACTGCACAATGTTGGAAATAATGCAACCATTTCATACTTCCTGATCGGATTGGATTATTTGAATCGAATTTTAAACGAAGCCATATTTCGCAACATTTTCAAACAGTTTGGTAAAATGCGCAAAAACGTAATGTAATTGGAAATTCTTTCTCCGTTAGTAAGTTTACCAATATGTTTTACCGTTTTAGTTTTACTAACATTTTGCAAAAAAAAAAACAAATTTTAAGTAACTTGTTTTTGCAGTTTTTGTACCAAAACGTGACTGAATATGTTGACACTAATCAAAGATTTAATTGATTATTATGCATTTGCTTTCTCTTCGACGTTTCCCTCTTTGCTAACCGGAAATTTCAAATTAGCTCCACTCAATGTTAATGAAATATTTATTATTTACTCGTACAATATATTTAAGTCATTATAAATAAATATTGCATAAGGTGATATTGAAAATATATTGTATTTTCAAGATTCTATACACAAACATAAATACTTTATTGCTTGATTATTATTGCTGTAAAAATGTTTGCTATTACACAACCTTGTTAGAAATTCACATTATAAAATAAATCAAACGAAATTTCCTTAGAAACTTGTGTAACTAATTATTAGTTTCAACAACAAAGAAAAAAATCCCTTTTACAAATATTTTTAGTTTTTTTTGCTTAATAATAAACAAAAAAAAAAACTATTTACTAAAAAATCGAAGATTGCTTGAGATTGGTAAAAAATCTAAATCGCTTGAAAAAAAAATCTACAAAAAACTTTGAAAATTCAACATTTTTTCTGATTTTAGCATTGTAAATTAATTATTCCCTTAAATTAACAAAAATTTTACTTAAATATAAGAAACATATATATTTTTTAAAATTTATCAGACTCGAGATCATAATTTAATGTTACTGCTCAGTTCGAAAGTGTGCACTCCCTCTAGCGCTGATGATAGCAATTTTTTGAATTTAAAAATAAGTGTTTACTATTCGTTAGTAACATTTTATTATGATCTCGAGCCTGATAAATTTTAAAAAATATATAATTAATTGAATTAATTTTTAGTAGATTTAGCATTAAAACATACAATGGACACCGTTAGATTCTTATCAAAATAAAAAATTTACATTATTATCAAACACTTGATATCTGTAAATTCTGTGGCCATTCAGAAATAGAAAATTACAATGTTAACCAAAAACTAATCACAAGAGCTGATAAGGATAAAACATCTTACACTTTCATTTTAGCACTTTTAATCAAAGAATTTGTTTTTATATTTTGAATTACATTTTATTAACCTGCCCCTCTAACTCCGACCAATTCAGCCGGTAATCAACAGGTATCATAGAAAACAATTGTTACTACAACAATACTCATTGTATGCATGTGTGTATGTATGTGTTGATGTAACAACAATTAAAATAACTGTACCAACAACACACTGACTTGTCAATTTGTTGTTGTGCAATTTTGATTATTTTTTTGTTGTTTTTGTTTTGTGTTATACTATTAACTAACATTGTCTATTAACAACTACCCAAGACAGAAGACCTCAACAACACACATCACGTTGAGTCACGTTTACTTGTTCATATGTCGTTTATTCAATTCAAGCTCACGTGTGTTGGTCATACATGAACATCATACACATACAACAGCAAACGAACAAAACTCTTAAGACAATCTATCTCAGCAGTTGTCGCAACGCTAACAGTACGTACATCATCTAAGCGAAATATTATGATCGATAGCTTTGGGGACTTGAAAAAATTTTATGTGGACTTCTTTTAGATTCCATGAATGTTGATCTAATGAGTTTTTCAAAAAGCACAACATTTTGAGATAATTTTAAAATAACTTTCTACAAATCAGATCGGAAGGCAATATTACGGCATTTAATGCTTTTTTAGGATTAATGGATATAAAACTATATAATATTTACCAAAATACGT
Organism: Eustalomyia histrio; assembly: GCA_949748255.1. Taxonomy (NCBI): domain Eukaryota; kingdom Metazoa; phylum Arthropoda; class Insecta; order Diptera; family Anthomyiidae; genus Eustalomyia; species Eustalomyia histrio. The sequence goes on from OX456526.1 coordinate 1,072,462, forward strand.
AGTTATTTATTCGTATGCTGATTAGCAGTTAAAAAATAAGTGTTTACAATTTTATAAATAATAACATTTACTCTTGTACTTATCAGCAATTGACAAATAAGTGGTTAACAACATCACATTATTTTATGTTTGGAAACAATTTTAATTTAATTATATAACCACTTATTTGCTAATGAATCTTTTTGTTAGGATCGATTCCAGCCATTTACTTGCCGACTGTATGATACCCTACATCAAATATAACTTGGATACATTTTCGAGAAGCGGTTCAAATTCCGAAAAGGGTCCTAATCACTATTTTATGAACAGGACAGAAAATATAAAGGAAATCTAAATGAAATTGTTGAAAAAATTTATTTAAGAAAATAGCGAAAGAGTGCACATAGAAAACAGATTCATTGCGACAACCGAATTTCTTGTCAACTGAATAGTTAGGTTGCTGCAACCGATTTATTCGGTTGTCGCAATATATTCCTGATTCGATGGAAATATATGGCTTCAGCCAAAATACTATTGTATTAACTGAATTTCGGTCGTAACAAACAAATATGTCGGTGGCCCCAACCAAACCATTCGGTTGGCAAAAAAAAAATGGGTATCCTTATGGCGGCCCAATCTGATGTTTATGGTTTAAAATGTACACAGAGAAAACAGATTCATTGTGGCAACCGAATATCTCGCCAACTGAATAGGTTAGTTGCAGCAATCGAACTATTCGGTTGCCGCAACCAAATATATTCCTGATCAACTGAAATTCTATTGCATTAACCGAATTTCTGTTGCCACAAACAAATGTGTTGCCACAAACAAATGTAGCTTCAACCAAACCATTCGTTTGGCAAGAAATTCGGTTGTCACGATGAATTTGTTTTCTCTGTGTAGGTTTCCAAATTAACCGTTTTCAATTTTTTTTTTCGTGTTCGCTTTAAAGCAACAATTTACAAATTTGGTATAAAATCAATAGAATTTGATGATTTCTTTTATGGTGTACTAACAATAATAAAAAGATTTAACACGAAAATGTTCCAAACATCTTTGAAATCAATTTTCTCTTCCTACAAATGTGATTGGGCCGCTATGTTTCTTACCAAATTTTTATTACTTTTGTGTCCAAAATTCATCCAAATCTGAATTTAAAGGTAAAGAAAAAGTAGACTACAAACTCAAAATAAAATGTAACCTACAATGCTGAGTATTTTAAATTTGTTGATTCACATTTAATATTTGATCAAAAATTTAAAATAAATATAAATTTCATAAAATTTAGCTTAGGAACTGTACATTTAACCGAATAAAACTAAACTAAAGTACAATATGTGCAACGTGTCTCTGTTCTTTGTCTTTCTATCAACTTGATTACGATATAAATAAAATGTATATCTTTTACCAATTGCTGTATGTATGTGACACTTACATATCAATGTTAATATGAGTATTAAGGATGTACTTTTCGATATAAGCTCACCTGTTGGCATATATGTAGGTAAAGAATATGCATTTTGGTTGTGATTGTTATGAATTGATACTTGGAAAATATCCTTTGTAGGGTAAATTTACACAAGGACGACATAAACACGCAAATGCATGTCCTGAATTAAGTGAATTTAGAAAATCATTTAGATTGACTAATAATTTAATTGGTTTTTGATCAATTTTGACCCATTTTCCTTAAACTTTTACTTGCTTTAAAATTATATAATGTGTGTATAGAAATTTTCTAATTTATGTTTCCAGGTAAATAAATATTCTAATGAGTCATATTTTCCCAACCTAAACAAAGATATAATGTGTGTATTTGCAATTGTAATTTTATCAATTTAATACTTGTGGAATGCAAATCATCATATTAACAGTCAAACATTTGTATGTTATGTTTATTGGTGGATGCATTTCATTTGATCCAAACATATAACAATATATGTTTGCAGGCGAACATATATTATATTTCCAGGTAATCAAAGCACTTTACAGTCTCTTAAATAATAAAAAAATATCCGGGACACGCTATTATGCATGTAGATAATCAATCATGTTGTTTTCAAATCACATGGATTGGATAGTACAACTCGTTTGAATAACAATATTGAATATTTTTTATAGTACACACGTCGTTTTCACGATCAATTAGTTTTTGTAAGTGAATTTTCAGGAATTCTATCAAAGGAAAACAAAAAGTAGTGTTGTAATACCCTCAACCAATTTTATTATTTTTTGGTAACATTTCTTTTTCGAATGACCAGAAAAAGTTTATAGAAATTAAAAATGTAAAAAAATTAAATTATTCTTACACGGATTATTTGAGCTTTGACTTCGAGAATATCCGTATGCTATATATATTTATTTATGTTACCTTTTTTAAGAACTAAGTTGGCAATTGACTTCGCAAGCATGTTTTATCGACTTAACGACAGCCTATCGTTGTCGAGAAAAACGATAATAAAGATTTGCATTTTTTTTAAGTTTTATATGGTAGACCAAAGTCAATATTGGATCTATGTTATTAGCCGAAATATCGATAAAAGGGTTTCGGTATCAGAAAGAGAATATTTATCATTTTCAATTTAATAAATTTACGGAGAGCCGCACAATGCAGTTTTTTTGCTTCTAAGTAATCAAAAATATAAAAAGTTATCATGGTTTATTTATTTCGTTTAAAGATCGTGATGCAGGTCTTGAGATATTTTTTGACTCGGTTATTCAGGTCGGTTAATTGAAAAAATTACCGATTAATCATTTAATGAACTTAGAGTGCTGCTTTTTTGTGAAATATCAAGTTAATCCTACTGCGTTGTTGGTATAAAACGTTTGTTCAGGGAAATTCAAAGCAATCTGAGACTTTTTAAATAATTAAGTCTTGGAATCTTGGGGTTTTTGGGTGGAATCTGAGGACTCTTTAAAAAGAAGTGTGGTTCAGTGGAAGTAACTTCTTTAAAACAGATAAACGCAGTATAGAAAGGGTTCTGTCACAGTGCGACATTTTGTCAATAAGGACAGGTTTTTATTCTCGTGAAATATGAAAATAAATAAAATAGCTGCCAAACACTATTCAATACAAAATTCTTAAACATATTGTGTTGTTTTTGCGAAATTAACAAATTTTGACAGAACTATCGGCTTGGGCTTTTCAAAAAAGATTTAAGAATATGCCAGTAATTGCAATTTCAAAATATGCCAAATCAAATAATAAATATCTGTGGACTTTTGACAAAGCACTTAAGAAAATTTTTCGACAAATCAAAATTTTCTTAGGTTTTAAAATTTTTTTTTTTTTAGTTTAAAAGCAATTTTTATAATATAAGTAACGTCATAGTGCTTGTTAGAATAATACTTGCTATGTGTTTAAATGACTGAAATATACGTTTTAAAAGGTATTTTGTTTAATCTATGCTATTTTAGAGGCTTTAGCTTTTAGAATACACTCTAGAGTAGAAATATTCTGAGATATTTTTTGAAAGCAAATTATTTCTCAGAAACTGGTTCAATAATTTAACAGACAAATTCTCTGTTTCTAAGAACGACTTGTTGAACAACTTTTTGCACTTTATAATCTGTTTTTCTGTCAGTTCAATTATTTTGTTTGAAATTATTCCTGGTTAAAGTAACCACTTCTGGATGTAGTTTTAGTTAGTTATATTTGACGTTTAAGTTTAGGTAAACGGGTTCGGGTTAAATGGGATTTGTTATAACAGAACATGTTGTAGAATAGATTTGGTTGGGAACCGATCTCGAAAAGTATTTTATTGCCAGAGTTAACATATGAATTGTCTGTGGTGAAATATATGAAAATATAATTTACATTAAAATTTTTTAGGGAATTAAAACAAAAATTAAAATTTGTCTATTGCATTTCCTAATGCTTACACAGCACTTGCTAGTGAGTTAATTGAAAAGTAATATACCTATATAATTCTTAGAAAACTCTTTCACTTAATTTTATAAGAATTTTATTGTAATTTATGTGTTCTTTTTCTAAGCTTTTCTTGCCATATTCTTACCCAAAGTTAAAGAAATTGGAAAGATTTAGAAAAAATAACAGAAAATATCAATCTATTTAAAAATATCAATCTATTTTAAACGATTATTCGGTTCGAATAATTATTTCAGCTTTAAATTATATAATTCGACATTAACCGAAATAGAGGCAATTAATCGATGAATCAGTTAATCGATTAACCGAATTGGAAACACTAATTTAAATACGATCATTTCATCATACATTAATTTTAACATAAAACTTTACTGCAAAACAAAAGAGAAATTTAAAGCAAAAACAAACAAAAAATAATCATGTTTCGAAAGTTCAATAACCTCAACTCATAACTTATCTCAGATGTATACAAATAAATGTTTAACTTTATAAAAATTACCCGCCCTTGGAAATATTTTATATATTCAGAGTTTGTAAATAAAATATAACAAAACTGCGGGATAAGCACCTATCCCATGACACATCACGTGAGCGGTTAATTGTGGAAGGGACTGGTCCCGGGACCAATTTTTTTGTATGAAAATGACCGGTCACTTAACATGGGCTTACCCTCGGTGACATGACAAAGGACAGGTCTAAAATCTCCAAAGAACATATCACAGAACCAACGAAAAAGAACATGTCATGACTTTTAAACCGTGCACATCGTACGTACTTTAGGAACCGGTCCAGTATTCACCTATCACGGGGCAGGTCCCCATTCCCCAATTCCCAACTGACCCCTTTTTTCCCGCAAGGAACCTTAGTTGTTCTTGCAAAATTTGACACGCATACACAGAGAGAATTATATTGGACGAGTTTTATGTAAATTTTTCAGTGAACTAATAAAGTTTTTCTCACAAAGTAAATGCTTAAATTAAATAAAAAATCATTCTTTTTATGAAAGTAATTTTTTCATAGAATATATGAAACTTTAAAGAAATAAAATGTAATTTTTCATAAATTATTTTGGTACGGGCTGCATTAATTTAATGAAAAATTTAAATTACTGAGTTTTAGTGTGACTTTATAGTTTTTATGCTAAAATTAACTTAATGAAATTAATGTAGAACAATTTCTCAGCGTAGTACTGCTCAAACCAGGCTTAAGAGTTAAGCTTTAAGACACGTTATTATATTCAACATTTACAATTAGGAGAATTTTTACCTAAAAGTTTTCTTCATAGAAAATTTTGTTTAAAAATTTCTTAAGTAAAATTTATGTCAAAAATTCTCGTATTACTATTTGTAGGTGCCCACTATAATACTGACACCTAAATCTTAGAAAATGAAATTTTTAAACGATCACCTAATTATGTATAAATTTGTGGATTTATTGTGTCATAAGAATGAAAAATGCATAACATACATTTGAAACATTGTACACAACAATTGTCAACCATTTGTGTATGCATAACGCGTTTCAAAGTATTTCTGTACGTAGTTGGTGTATAACTTTATTTAGTTCAATGTGTAAAAGAAAAGAAAAATGAAAGAAAAAACGAATGTGAGTGTGTAACACTTTCTCTTTTCTTAAGTGAAAAGCATGCATACATAAATTGACTTCTTTTTCATATTTTTCTTTCTGAATTAAAAAAAAAGCTTGTAAATGAATAACTAAAGAATGACACAAGAACAACAAACTGACTAAACGTCAGTAAGTGTAACCGACAAACAACATTCTTATCGCTTTGATGGTAAAGAAATACTCGTTCAAAGAGAATGAAAATCCATAATACCAAACATACGGTTCTTTTTAGACCCCCCAAAAAAAAAAATGCTTGATGATCGCTTTCGTAAGCCAACATTGTGTAAGTAACCGGTTCTTAAGCAATTAGAGCTCCCTAAAAAGACAACCTTTTAATATATAAATTTCGGTTTGTGTGTTAAATTACGGCACTTTTTTTTTGAAAATTCTCAATCTTATCTCTTTTCTCTCAGATTTATTTTCCAGTTTGTTGTATGTTTAAGTATATGTGTGCATGTGTGTGTACACTGATCTTTTTAACGAACATAAAAACCGTTATTTGACCCAATTCTATATTGAAAGCGCTAACCAAAAAAAAGAAAGAAACGAATGTTACGTTAACTTTTACAAAAAAAAAAATAAATTTAATTTATGAAAGAATGAACACAAACACAAAAAAATAAAAACACCAGCGAGGAAAGTTTCATAATCGTTTTAAGAATTACAATGTAGAAATTTGTTTATTTCTTTTTATCGTGTTTCGTTGTATATGATTAAATTATTTGTTTTAACAAAATTAACAAAAATTCAGAATTCTACAACTGTTACACACAGTTTTAATGATCTATGTGGTGAAAGTAAGAACAACGTTATAACAACAATAACCACCTCATCATACATAATGTTAAAGAATTAGTTGTTTTTTTTTGTTTTTGTAATACTATTTAAGATTACATAAGTTTTAAATTATGCCCGTTATGGCAAATAAATAGATAACCGTTCTATAACCTCTTTAAATGTTTACATATTAAAGGGGAGAAAGGAGAGCATGGGTATTGATAAGTAATTCTAAGTATTCTGTGGAATTTCTCAATTTTTATTCTCTATAATTTATTAATAAAATTTTCATGTTTCTTTGCAATAAAATCCTACAATACTATTCATATACTTAAAACTTTTAATTACATTCTATTTTTGGAATAGATTTTACATCATAACTTATCGATTAAGGAAACTTTTCAGGAAGTTAATGTTAACAACTCAAGTTTTTCTTCAAAAAGTGAATGAACAAATTCTTAAAATTAATGAAAATCTTAGTAACTGAATGGCATTGATAATATGATTTTATATCATAAAATCATATTCTTTTTTATAAATTGTTTTTTTTTATTGCAAAGAAACATGAAAATTTTTATTAGTATTTCCGGTTGCAGCAAACAATTCTTTTCAGTATCCACGCATTTGTTGGGTTAATTCTTTGATGATTGTCTATTTTATATTGAGTGTTTGAATACAAATAAACAATTTTAAATTTTATTAAATATTTTCCATAAAATTGGGCAAAATTTAAATGGTGTGATATGCACGGATCCAGGGGGGTGATATATCTCCCCCCCTCCCCAAAACGATTAAAAAAATTAATATAATACATAACAGACTTTGATACGTTAATGTTTTTAAATATTTAGTTATTATGGTAGTAGTGACAACTCTTAAGAAGACTACGATTTAGTTTGGGAATGCGTTAATCTCTTTATGCAATTTTGAGTCGATTTAGCAATGCCGTCTGTTCGCTTGTCTGTTAAAATGGCGATCTCGGCGAGAAGAAGCAAGCGGGGGTACCTATTTTAATTGACATCCTCCCGAGGAGTTTCCCTACAAGAAATTGATGACTGAAACTAACACATAAACAAAATAAAATATATGTCATTTCACTTTTGCATATATGCAAGAGTGAACCAACTAATGTATGTTGCATTTTTTGTTGATAAAAAAAATAAAGTTTCGGTCAAGTTTTTCATATTGCCCTTAAGAACTTGATTGAAACTTTGTTCTACACATTGACGGGTATATCCGTCAACACTATCAGTCAAATGACCGATGGTATTGAAAATGAGCAAAATCGGTACAGTGGTTAAAAAGTTTATAAGTGAAAATGTGTAGGTACAAGTAAAATATTTTCCCTTGTTATTCACCAGTCGCTGGAATTGAATAATATTTTATATGCACCTCAAATACTTTTCACCTCAACAAATTTTTTTCACCACTACAACTTTTTTCACAAAAAATTTTTTTCACCTTAAAATTGTTTCCCCACCACAAAATTTGTTTTCACATCCAAAAAAGTTTTTCACCTCAAACAATTTTTTTCACAAACAGAATTTCACTTCTAAAGTTTTTTTTTGCATTATTTGTATTAAAAACAGTAGAGAACATATTTTTTAAGGGCATTGGTGGAGGGTATTCAAAGATTCGGCACAACCAAATTTAACCGAATTTACTTGTTTTTTTTTTATATTAAAATGGTACCAGGCCCAAAAGTTTTCATACGTTTCGACATGTACTTAGCTGCGAATTTTAGCCGCTAAATTTGTTTTTAGCGGTTGAGTTTTTTCAGTCCACTATTTCCTAACGTTCATTTATTTTATATGCTTGCATTTTAGAATGCTGTCGACTAAATTTCAAAATATCTAATTGGTATGTGCAATTTGATAAATTATTGTTTTCTTAGGACATGGGTGGAGGATATTCAAAGATAAATGACATAATTGATGAAACAACGATTTTTAGGTGTATTAATATACAGTGGAGAATCCAGCCTTTTGAGGGGGGATAATTTTTAGTTTTTACTTTAACATGATTTTATTTTTTTATTTACCTATTTTTGTATTTATTGTTTTCGAACCAGAGGTGCAAAAAGTCGAAATTAGGTCAGTTTTTCAAAAACAAAAAAAAATAAAATCATGTTAAAGTAAAAACTAAAAATTATCCCCCTCAAAAGGCTGGATTCTCCACTGTATATTAATACACCTAAAAATCGTTGTTTCATCAATTATGTCATTTATTTAAATTAAAATCCTTGTTTTTTTCAAACATTTTTTTCATTAAAGTTGTTTCAGTAGATTGTAGTTAAACCAAACTATAGTTTATTTTTAATTAAAACATAATTTTAATTTAAAAAAAAACATGCAAAAATTTGAAATAAAATGCAAAATATGTCAAAATTTACATCAAAAATTATTAAATATGCAAAAAAAAAGCATTTATAAGTCAAACAAGCAAAAATATGCATTTATAACAACAATCGATGTCAGACCAAAATTGAAAAGTTTGGACAGACAATTTTCGGAATTGTTTATTGTTGTACGTATTTATTTCATTTTCTAAAATGTTCATATAAAAAAAATTTATAGCATCATTGTCAAGGGTTTACTAACGCAACTTGGTATCTGAAAAACTACTACTTTTCAAGAGAGACAAAAAAATGACATTTCATTTAAAAACTGGTCTACCTAATTGTGAGTGTAATAAACTTGTGACATGTTCATAAAAAATTTTTTTTTTAATTTAAAATTCAGCATTACTTTTTCCATTAAAAAGAATTTATAAAAAATGTTACAAGTTTATTACAAAACATTTTCGTTTTGTCTCTCCTGAAGAGTAGTAATTTTTGAGATACGACATTACGTAGTAATGTCTCGTTACAGTATCTAATTCCGTTTCTAACAAAATGCCGGTAGAGATTTCATAAAACAACGTATATTAGCTTTCTGCTGTAATCGTCGTCGTTATTTTGCATTAAGAATATCAATTATATTATTTGCACATATTTCTTATCTTCTTCATTTATTAAGTCAATACATTTAAAAACTTCAACAAAAGTCATTTAATAAAAATAATCAATATAATCGCTATATTGCATGCACATATTAATAAGGCATTTCAGAGCAAATGTCCAGCTACAAAAAAGTTTGACTGATCAATGTCAAAGTATTACTCTATAATACATAAATAAAACCCGGAAAATTAAAAAAATGGGCAAAAATGTTCTGAAATTTGGAAAAATAAATAAATTTTAAGTCTATAATTTTTCAAAAAATTATTTTGTTACAATATAAAACAAAGAAAAATACGTCCGCCTGCAATACATAATTTTTACATGAGTTTTCAAGTTTCTTCGACGATTAGATTTTCATTAAAAACTTTGCTTTTAGCCATTTTGAAAAAAAAAGACATTACCAAGTAATTAAGGGAGTAAGTAGTACAAAGGATTTCACTAGTTACCAGGTTATTTACTCGCTTAATTACTTTTGTTTGCGGTGTCCCAAAATCCATGGGTGGGTGGTCATTACCCTCTCGCTTACAAAAAAGTGAGAATAATGAATTGCCAGTATGGTTACTCATAATGGAAAAATAAGTGGTTACTTACAATATTAAAGTAAGTAGTTATTATTAATAAAACAATAGTGTACCTTAACCAAGTAAAATCTTTTTACTTAAAGAAATCGACAAGAATAAATTGTATTTAAATTATAAAAAATCTTTAAATCATCTACTTTTTTAACTTAAAAATTTAATTTCATAATTCAATGCAGCAGTTAATTTTCTATTTTGTTATAGTGTTTCAAAACAAACTAATAAATATAATGGTAAAAAAACAACTAGCAGTAAATCATTATTTTGCGTGTACTGATAAGTACTTCTTTCACCCATTATTAGTGGGTCATTATTTTGTTGTTTAAAGTAATGAAAAAAGTAACAACCTATCATTACACGATAATCTACGCAGTAGCGACCTCTCATTAGCATGTTTTTGCTGGGTATATGTTAAAATGGTTTACGAACGTGATTTATATACTTGTGTTTCTCATTATCTGATATTACCAGATAATGAGAAATGGAATAAGAAAACAAAATTTGGAAGTACTTACACTTTGGTAAAAAAAAACATTATTTTAGTATGGGTGTGTCATTGGAGGTAACTGGTTACACAAAGTTCACGAGTAAGTTCTAAACAAGAAAGTACTGAAGTAAGTAGTTACTAAAATAAGTGCATACTTGTAATGAGTAAAAAGTAAATTTATAAAAATTGACTTAACATTGACACGAGACAGATGTCGTGAAATGCCTCATACGTGTGTGCAGTTATTGTTTAATGTTCCTTTTGGTCAGATAGTTAATAGATTACAAATGCATTTAATCAAGGTTAATGCAATATAAATTTAAATGTATGAATATAACATAATGCATCGAATTAAATTGAATATTTAAATATAATACTTTGCAATTTCCTTAAATGTGCTGACTAATCAAAACAAAACAAACAAAAAATTATAAAGACCAAAAATAAAAATTATACTAAACATACAGAATTGAAACAAATAACATAATGTATATATCTACACTCACAATATTAAGTCAGTCAATGAGTTTAGCAAACTATTTTTGATATAATTTTACTTATTTGTTATAATCTATTTTAAACAAAGATACAAATAGTGTAGTTTATATTTTATAGTTGATCTTTTTAATTCTTATATGTATGAAAATATATTTTTAGTTTGGTTCGAGATCATAGAAAAATTTTGAATTTTGAAAGTTGTAGCTGACCAGAAAATGCATTCCATTCAGCTTGTGTCTAATAACTTTTTATGTGTATTCTACATGATAACTTAAATAAAAAATAAGAAACATTTTTCATTTGGAAAAATAAAAAATTTTTTTTTTCTATAATCTCGAACCAAACTAAAAAGATAAAAATATTTAGGGCGGATAACTTATTTAAAAATCAACAAATGTTAACCACAGATATTTTCATATAATTTTTTACCCGGCTAAAAAACGACATACATATATAGATCCATACAGTTTTAATGTATGTTCGTGCATACAATGCATGTTTCCATGTGTGAACATGCATGCATGTTTATGAGCCAACACGAGCATACATTACACTTGTATGGATCCATATACAGGTTGGTTGAAATGTTCCTGCGCTCACCAAGAGATGGCACTGCTAGCTCCAAACTTTTTTTTTCTCAAGTTGGTATAACTGCCCTGAGAACACATGCAAAGTTGCAAGTCATTCTGTCAATTCTTTCTTTGCTTACAAGCCATTTGAAGTTGACGTGTCATTGATTTTTTTAATATGGAAAAAATTTAATATCGTGCAGTCATTAGATTCTTTGTTTTGAAGGATTTAAAAGCAAAGGAAATTTATGTACAGTTGTTAGAAGTGTATAAGGAGTCCCCACGCTGGTGAATTTAAACGTGGTCGTACCAGCCTTAAAGACGATCCACGCGAAGGACGACCAAAAACTGCAACCACAGCAGAAATCATTGAGTAGGTACATAATATGGTTAGTGAAGATCCAAGTTTGACTAAGCGTGAAATTGCTAATGCCATAGGCATCTCAGATGAACGAGTACTACATATTTTACATGAAGAATTACGTATGAAAAAACTGTTTGGAAAGTAAGTGCACATTAACAATTCAACAAAACTGGATCGAAAACAAATTTCTCAGCGTAATTTGGAGCGTTTTAAGCCGAATAAAACCGACTTCTTGCGTCGTTTTATAACTATGGATGAGACTTGGATCTACCACCATGATCCTAAATTGAAACAAGAACGTTTACAGTGGACTGAAACTCGTTGTTCAGCTCCAAAGCAGGTGAAGTCAAACCGATCAGCAAATAAGGTTATGGCATCAGATTTTTGGGATGCAAAAGGAATTTTGTTGATTGATTATCTTCAGAAAGGTAAAACAATCAACTCTGAATATTGTTGCAGCTTTTTGGATCAGCTGGATGAAAAAATTCGTGAGAAAAGACCTGGTTTAAAGAAGAAAACATCATTTTTCATCAAGACAATGCACCTGCTCACAAAAGTGTTTTGACGATGGCTAAATTCAAAGAATTAAAGTACGAATTGCTTGAACATCCACCGTATTCACTAAGATTTGGCTCCCAGTGACTACTATCTCTTCAGAAATCTCAAACAATTCCTTCGTGGAAAGCATTTTTCGTCGAATGAAGAGGCCATAGCAGCCGTAGACGGTTATTTTGCAGAGCTTCCGGAAAACCATTATAAGGATGGGATAAAATTATTGGAAGATCATTGGAACAAGTGTATTGAACTTCTAGGAGATTATATTGAATAAAAAAATATATTTCGTAACAAAAACAGTATTCTTTCATTTCGAGCGCAGGTATTTTTCAACCAACCTGTAGTATGTAAATTTCTGAATGTTTAATTTTCATTTTATCTTAACTCTGAATAGTCAGAATGAAATTTTAATAAACATAAGAAAAAAATGATTTTCTTTAAGAATGGTTAACCGGGTTTTTAAACTAAAAATCGGTTTCTCACTAGATTAAATTAATCGTTTATACATCAAATAAAATGTATAGATGTGTAAAAATGAGAACAAACTAAATAGATTTACAATTATGTATTATAGTTCGATCCCACTCATATCGATAAAATCATTAAGAATGTTAGATGATCGCAACACACTATGGAAAATTACTCAAATTTTTGCAGAAATCAGGAAAATATGCTAAATTTTCCCCTGTTTGCTCTCAGCTTCCGAACCTTTGTATTCTGTATAAAATTTATTTGGCCGTTGCCGGCGTTGCATCCTCTATACTATTCATCCTCTATGATCGCATTAGAGAGCGTATGAGTGTTATGCGCAGAACTCATACAATTCACATAAAGTATACGTTTGAAATAATAATGCCCGCAAACGTTATGAAATGGTTGTAACTGAACTTTACTTTAAATAAAATTGAACTTGATATGATACTGTTTTGCAAGGTTGGCTGGTGTTATCGTTATAATACCGTTATCGCAAAAATTCCGTTTAAACAATTAGAAAATGATGAATTTTACAAATGTCAATTCTTGTTTTTTTATGATAATCTTAAGTTATTTTTTACAAAAATAAAAATTGCATCGAAATATTTTACTCATTAAAACAACCAGTATCCAATTTGTAGCTTATAAAGTGAAAAATAAAGTTATTCATTTGTCAAATCCTAAAAAGTAAAAAAAAAATCTAGAAATTTTTTTTTGCGCATAAAATTATGAAAAATCATCCTAAAATGAACTTTATATTTAATTTAATTCAAATCCATCAACAACATGTTAACTTAACCCGCCCAATAAACATTGAAAAGTTAAAAATTCAAGTCCTTTAAATATTGCTTGTTTTGCCCTTTATTTTAAGTGTTTACAGTTAAAATCAAGTTCATACAAATAAAAATATTTTGTTTTTTGTTTTTCCTTTTTTGTCAATATTTTAAAATAAAATTGAAACATTTGCTCAAATTAACAATTTTCCTTTGAAGACTTTTATAAAATCAGAATTTCTTCGATAGATTTTCACGAAAGGGTAAGCCACATTTATTTGAAGCTAAGCTTCGTCCTTCTTTTTCTTATTTCAGAAAGGTTCTACAAATGTCTGCGCTTCTAGGATTAGTGAAGAAAACATCAAAAATCAACATCAAACATACAAAACCAAAGTTATAAATATATATGTAGGTATGTTTAAAAGAATATGCGAATGTAAATAAATGGTACCAAAATCAATCATTACTTGAAGTTAGGGCTTGAAAACATGTGTTATTATTATGCTGCTTGAATGAATTTGAATTGAAGTGTGATTCAAGGCTTGAATTAAAGTATATTCTCACTGTAATGTTCAACTTGAATTCCAGTGACCGTTTCGCTAGAATATGCTATTGAATTAAAGTGCCTGTAAAGTATAAATCAACAAAGCTTGAAATTGGAAAATATGACTTGAATTACACTTGATTTCAGCTTCATTTCCAGCAAAAATGTTTATTGGGCGTATTCTCCTAAACTAAGAAATCTTGCGAATTTTTCAACCAGAGACCCAAAATAACTTTTATTTTGTAAAAAATTCAAAACACAAATTTGATCGAATATAACATTTCAATAATACACTAATATGTTATATAAAGTCACACAGTTTGACAAACATTTAAATTTTTATATTTCAATCTTTAAATTTTCTTTTTGATTTTTATTTAAAAACTTTTAATAAAAGTTGCTGACTGATTGTTTTTTTTTTTTTTTTTTTTTATTTTAATATCTTTTTTCTTTAATAATAAAATAAAAAGCAAAACTGCCAGTAGTTGATGTAATACACAGAATAAACTCCTTTATTAGTATTTGTTGACAACATCAGTTCAATATAATTTCGGAATTCATCAGTTTCTTAGCTGTCGATTTATATTATTAATTGTTATTCCGTGATATAGAAATAAAAATTAAAAGACAACATTTATTTTTATAAGAAAAAAAAAATAAGTCATGTTTTCAATTGTATTTGTTTGAATTTAAAATATAAATCACTCAGGGCCTATAAATAAATATTAAAAAATGTTCAAACAATTTTTTGAATAAAAGTTATAACTGTTAGGTCCCTGTTTTAAACAAAGCAATTCATTGGTGTTAAGGTGTCCTTTAAATTGTGAGTTGTAAATGTGGCTGTATCTATGAGCTCAGGAATTGGATTTCATGAGGATTTTCTGAGCCCCAAATTCGAAAATTTTGTTTATTCACATTTTGTTTATTGGCATTGACTTTACTTTGCTCCATTAGCCATTGAACGAATTGTGAAAATATTAGTTTTCACAATTATAACGCGTTATTCTTTCGTAAAGCGCTTAATTGTTAATAAACGGAATAAACATATGTGACAGCTGGCAAATTTCAGAGTTGCCACTTGCACAAAAAAAAAACTACAGTAAATTTAAAAAGTCCAATGTTACTGTTTAAATTTTGGCATACTGATGAATATATAAAAATAATTTAAATCGGTAAACGAGTTTTCGAATTGTTGCTGTATTAATTGCTACCATTGGTGGTAGCAATTAACGTCATCGAAGTTAACTAACATAACAGCGCCATGAACTAAAAGGCTTGAACAAGTTCCCCAACTCTCCATAACATGATGTGCGGCAACCGTTTTCAGATTTACCATCTCGCGCAATTGCAGCGCTGCCATATTTGAAGACTCTCAACTTTCCCCCTTTCAAAGAAAGCAACACATAAATTAGTAGGAAGAATTTGCTGAATGTTGCTTCTCTTTAAACAAAATACAAAACAAAATACTGCTGTTGGTGTTAGCAATGCAATTTGACTAATCGTAATAAAAGGGACACCTTAATGGTGATTCAAAACAAAAATAAGATTATAAGTATATATGGTATGGTAGAAATTAAAAATATAATTCTCTTAGAGTGCAGAGACCTTTTTGCCACAAAACAACAACATCAGCACATTGGTATCATAATCAACTACAAAAACAACACACATCGAAAGTGACCTTGTACAGTGCCATTGCCATGCCATCTTTAACTGTATTCCCTCATTCATTCACACGTACAAACACAGACACTTTACACACACACACACATACACTTATATATAGATGATGATATACTTGCACACATAGAGAGATTTGCAAATAATCGACAGTATTTTAACATATTTAAGTAGAAAATAACCCTGCCTTTTTTACGCCGCCTTACCCGCCGCATTTTGTTTTTGCTTTTTTTTCACTTTTTGATATTATAAATGAGGACTTTATACATTATTAGCACAGAGTGCTTTCCGATCTACTAAACCCCTTCTCTGTTCTATATTGAACTTTATTTTTATTTATTATTTTGTTAATATTCTTAGTATCAAGAACAATGTAGAGTTGCAAAAATAAAATGACTTGTTTTTTCTTTTTTTTTTCCCTCTTTATAATAAAAACCACACAATAACAAAATTATATAAAACGCAATTACATTATTGCATTTTTTTTTCTTTCATTTGGTATATTATATAATCAAACATGCAAGTATATATACATATATTTAGTATATTAGGGTGATAGCATTTTTAATTTGTGTGACACTCGAGGACTGCAGGGCGGTCCTCTGTACTCTGTGAAATTCAGAAAACATTTAACAAAAAAAATATATATATTTTATTTTTTAATCCTTAATTAGTTTATTGACAAAAGCGTCTTACATGGATATAATTCTAATGTGTTCAAATTTATTTATTATTTCACAGCTATAACAACAATTCCAAAGAGAAATTTTCGAAATCCTTCAAAAGTTTATAAAACACCCTTGAACATTTCCAGACATGAGTATGGAGAAGAGGGTAATTTTATTCCAAAAAAAATATTTTGAAGTACATGCTTCTGCACAATATTGACCCATTAATATATTTTTCAATGACTCGGAATTTCAAAAATTCGGAAAGTCTATTTGATGAACTTTTTTCGACTTCAGATTCAAACACAACATTTTTGTAGAAATCCTGGGATTATTAAATAAAAATGAGGTCCGAATTCCGGGACTTTTTTTAGCTCAAGTCCCGAGATTTTTAAAATTCAGTAAGGTCAGATAGATTTCAGTAAGGTCAGATAGATTTTGTTAAATCTTATAGCATTCTAATAAATCAAATTTGTTCTTGTTGTTTTACATGTTAATTTGATTTATAAGACAGTTATAAAAATCAATCATGTTCTGGAATTAGTCCGAATACTGCTGATTTGACACAAATATTGAGCATATATATTTTGTATAGCCAAATTCCACTCGATAATCCACACTATTGCGCGGAGTGTACAAATCGATGTCACCCTAATATTAATGCACGCGTTGTGCTATGTTTATTACAGTCACCACAAAGTTAAGAATTTCGCAATGTTACGAATCATAAAAAATAAATTTTGCAATAGGACTGTTCTTTCCAATTTACTCAATTTGTTCTATCCTACTCATACGTCTCTCACAGTCTTGCGCAAGGAAACTATTCAGATGTGCTCCCTCCTCTGATCTTAATAAAATGCAGATATGTAATAAACTAATGGATACGTAAAGAGGGTCAAAAATTACCAATTTTTTCGTTGTATGGGTATCTAAATTTTGATTTTCCCAAATGCTTTAACGTTGTGTAGAGATAACTCTAAATTTCATCAATTTCATACAAACCCCGGTTAATTTTTGACCCCACTGTTTAACCCCTAAACTTGGAGATTAAATTGGAAAAAAATTTGTGTCCTTTATTTTTTTTCCCCTTTATCACATACCCGAATTTGATTAAGATCGGGGGGAATTCAACAGGATATTTTCCTTGTTAGACATTTGTT
Organism: Eustalomyia histrio; assembly: GCA_949748255.1. Taxonomy (NCBI): domain Eukaryota; kingdom Metazoa; phylum Arthropoda; class Insecta; order Diptera; family Anthomyiidae; genus Eustalomyia; species Eustalomyia histrio. The sequence goes on from OX456526.1 coordinate 1,090,084, forward strand.
ATGAAATAAAACAACGAAAGCAACACAACAAAGAACATGTTCTTGCTGCGTTGGTTCTTTATTATGTATTCCTTTTATAGTTTTCGATCTTCTCAAAGGAAGATTATCGTTTATCGTCTGATTGTAAGTATGCGAGGGGGTTGTACTAACTAGATAGTCTTCTTCTTTAGGCAAAAAAAAAAACCAACAATGTTGATTCAGTTTTCCTGTGAATTCTAAAATTAGCCTATTACTAAATAGCGAAAAAACCAGTCAGTATGTTGTTCATACGTAGAACAACAATGGTTGGCTCATATTTTTATTGTAGTTGTGTTGCTCTGTTTGCCTGGTCTTTCAAGTAGGTTGTTTGGAGATATTAAATAATATTCACGAATTCGATGCATATGTACATTAGGATAGTAACTATTGTGCTAAAGGTAAAATTTTTTGACACCAGATCTAACAATCAATTTATGATAAATTTTCAATCTGCATAACAAACAGCTTTTTATCGGATTCTAAAGAGCTACAAGATCAAATCTGGCGCTCCTTAAATAAAAACATCAAAGAATCGGTTTTCATTCATTACGTCAAAAAAGGAATCGGATGAGAAGAAACTCTTCACAATCGACTTATGTCCAAACATAGGATACACATTTAAGCCCGAATATCGGATTGTTGTGCGTTTTCATGTAGGTTCAAGTTTTACTGAGGATAGCACCACTCCTTTACCATGTTTGCAGTCATGTTTTAGTTCAGTTAAAGCGCTAGATAACATTGTGCAACACTATTTTCAGGCATGAACAATTCCTATGCTAGATGACTTTTTAAAGTTTATTTTTTTTAACCCAGAGCTATATGAAATATGACTGCTGTACACTTAAAATGGTTTGCAAATTAATATAACAGAAAGTGTCATTTAAAAATAATGACATTTCATCTAAAAACCGGTTAAATTAGTATACATTTAAATCAAATGGTTTTTATTATTTATATTTAAATATTGTTTAAACAAAATCAGTAATAACAAATAATTATTCAGTTAAAAATAAATGTTAGATAAAGGTTAGTTTATTCAATTATTTGAAATTGTTTCGAGTTTTTGTATTGTACCCCATTCATACTGAGCCCCTAAATACGTATTTCCGTCATTTTCAAGTTTTCGATTTAAAATTTGTATGGAATTTGAAAGTTGAAAACTTGAAAAAAAAACGAAAATACGTATTTTGGCGATCAGTTTGTATGGGGTTTTATTGTTTGTTTTTCACTCTGCAAAATGTAGACACACACACATTCACAATCTACATACACATATTTTGTGAATTTCATAATAAAATGTGTGTTCATGATGAAGTTCATGTAATTTAAATTGAAATAATTTTGTAATTATTTTTAACTTTTACTAAACCCTTTTTTTATTTTTAACTTTTTTAATTTTTTGAGCTTAAGGTTGGTTTTTTTATAAATGAAAATATTATTTATTTTTTAATATTTCGCTACTCCATTTCAGGAAATAATAATTATGACAAATTATAAACAAAATGAAAGTTTTGAAAAAATTTAAGAAAAATTCAAAAGGAACTAACCCTTTTTCAAGAAATGACAAAAAGTCCGCTAAAGTGTACATTTTAAGGGTTTAAATGTTTGGCGAATTTTCGTTGCTGTAAAAATTGTAAAGACGAAACATTGTTCGGTTGATGTAAAATTTTAAATAAACTGAATTGTAATTTATCACTTGCAGATCTGTAAAATAATAATGCAAATGCATTTCTGTTTTGCGAGGAGTGTTATCGTTTTGTATCGTTTGTTAGTTGACTAAAATTTCCCATAAAAGTGGGTGATAAACGGTTAAAATATTTAACGAAGAATTTTCGTAAAATTTTATTTTCGGCCTTAGATATACCGAACTTATTGAATAAGTGGGGTTATGTCTTATTATTATGTCCTATTATTATTGAAAACAAAAATGTAAATCAAGTGTGTAGAAAATAGGATTTTTCTTGTAGACGTTTATTCTTTTATAAAATATGGACGAACATGTCCCAACTGTTTTGTTAAAAAAATGTTTTTCGAATAGCATTTTTGTATGGCAAAATTATCGTTGGTTTGAGTTTCCGCCAACTGCTTATTTAATATTATGGTAATTTTTGGCTTTAAAGTGAGTCTTATTTTTCTCTCCTTCATCAAATACCCAAATTTCATTAAGGTCGGAGAGAACCCATCGGTATACAAGCACAAAACCATAGACAGGACAAATGGTTAATGTACATTTTAATAATTTTTTGTTTGTATTTTTAGAGCTCGATGAAAAATGATAAATTTTATTAATTGTTTAACTAAAATTAAAAAAAAAATGGATTATTTAATCCTAAATCGGCGAATTAAATATATTTTTAGATTTGTGAATTAATTTTTGTCTTCCGTTTGTTGTAAATGGTAAATTTTTATTAAATACGTTGATTTGAAATACAAAATAAAATTTACTTTAAATTTAGTCTGCATATTGGCAGTTTTGAGATAAATCCCTTCTTAAAATCCTCAAATAAAAAATTTTGTCAAAGACCTGTATTGCTCCAATAATCGATTTAACATTACGAATTTTATATCTGATTTTTAGCTTTTGATCCCCAATGGAGTTTACTGCAGAATGTATTTATAAATTATTTTAACCATTTAAGCGGTGCATTCATTATATTTGTATGCTATAAACAAGAGCATAATCCCAAAAATGTTGCATAATAAGTGCACTCATTGTTAAATTAGTAATCAATCAGTCTGTTACATATGAATGGACCCAATATTTATTACAAAAAGACACAATGAAAAGAATGCAGGCCATTAGGCTGAGAAAATGAAATAAAACAGAAAAAAGAGGTGATTTAAAAACAGAACGTTATATTGCGCAGTAAAAAATGAATCGTTGCTAATGTTGTTGGCATTAAATAGAGTATGAATCAATGATATAATTTACATGCAACTGGAAACAAAGACAATTTCAATATTGTTATAAAAACAAATTAAATAACAAAAATATTTGCTGTAAAATTATAGGTACTTAACAGTGTTAATTTTTTTAACTTAAATATTATTTCTGTGAATATGTTTCGTAAGGATAAGAAGAGCAGATCAGACACTTTTAATTGGAACAAAATAAAATGAGTTACATTTTTATGAGGACGTATTTTAAAAGGCTCTTGGATTTTTCCAATTTTTAACAATAATGCACTGAAATGCCAAATAATATCAGACTCGATTAAACGAATCTCACGTATCGTTAAAATTCAGTCAATGAAACTACTCAAATATTTTATAAAATTTTATATAAAAAATCAAATTAAATTTTTAAAATGTTTCAAATATTTAATAAATTATTTTTTGTTTTTTATTACAACTTTCATTGGTTAAAATTTTATGAAACATTCTCTGTGGATTAGTTAGTTTTTCTATAATAAATAAGCAAGACATCAAAGGATTTTTACTTTGCTCGCTTTATTTTATTGTTTATGTCGACAAATCTTCTTCAAAAACTTTTCCACAACTACAAAAATAAAATATGCAATACCAACTAAGCGCTATGCGCCATAGAATTAACGCTTTTTTGACACCACAAAAGCGCATTTTTTCTAGAATATGGTTTTGTCGGCGCTTTTTAATTTGCTTAAAGCTTTTAGGCCCAATATTATAACTTGCCTTTAAGGTGCGTGTTAGTTAAAGGTAACTTTAGCTAAAGTGAGGAATAAAGTGACCTTTAACTTGTTTTGGTTATTACAACTTCCTTATAAAATAAAATTAAGTTTTTTGAAAATGTGGCATTACCAGAGCAAAAATCGATTACTTTTGGCAAATTAAAATGGTTCTTTAAAATACGTAGTGGCAACGACGTACTTTTATTTATTTACTTACAACAAACAAACAAAAATACAAACGAAAAACAAAATTTCTTCGAATTGTGTAAAAGATAAAAATGTTTGTTGTAAAAAATTTACATTGTCGACGCCGAACACAGAAATAAACCAAACAGCAAAGATATGGTCAAAAAACTACACGGCAACTACACTGCAGAGCAGAAAATGTGGCGACTTCAAATGCTTAAACCTTACGTTAAATGTTAAAGGAAAGATGAACTTACCTTTAGCTTATCGGTCAATTTTAGGGTAAAGTGTACTTATAATAACGAAAAACTAATAATCTGTCCGTTAACATCCTAACTTTAGCTATCGGCAAGTTATAATAATGGGCCTTAGTGTCATTAAATAATAATAATAATTAAAACGTATTTAAACAATAAAAACACACGATATATTTGAAACTTTCAATAAGTCCGTGACTTTTCGAATTTGCCTCGTAGTTATATGAAATGCAACACTGCTCCCATCAAGTACCACCTTTTAATAGACTACTGTCAAATTTTGAGCAAGTTCCGTCATTTAATTTGCGTTTAACAGCTGTTCAAATCATACAACCTCGTGGATTTTTTTAAAAATGGAAAAAAGTGAACTTCGAGTGCTCATTAAACATTATTTTTTGCGATTAAAAACCGTCAATCAAACCAAAATAAGCTTGATAAATACTATGGGGACTTTGTACCATCGATTTCACTGGTAAAAAATTGGTTTACTGACTTTCGTTGTGGTCGCACAAGTACAAATGACGCTGAACGTTCTGGACGGCCAATTGAGGTCAATACACCCGAAAATGTCGAAAAAATCCACTATATGGGGTTGGGTGATCGAAGAGTAAAAGTGCGTGAGATTGTTGATGCCATAGGCATTTCATATGAGTGTGGTTGCGATTTTAAATGATCGGTTGGATTTAAGAAAGCTGTTTGCAAGATAGGTGCCGCGTTTGCTCTCAATTGACCATAATGCGCGGGTGCACACGTGTGTAATCTCAATGGCAAAATTCCATGAATTTGTCCACGAATTGGTCCTCATTCGCCTTATTCTCCGGATTTAGCCCCCAGTGACTATTTCCTATTTCCAAATTTAAAGAAATGGCTCGGTGGAAATAGATTTAGCTCCAACGATGAAATTATTTATCTAACAAATGCTTATTTTATGGACCTCGAAAAATCCTGCTGTTAAACGCAAAGTAAGTGACAGAACTTGCTCAAAATTTGACAGTAGGCTATTAACAGGTGGTACTTGATGGGAGCAGTGTTGCATTTCATATAACTACGAGGGAAGTTCGAAAAGTCACGGACTTATTTATCCGCCCTCGTATTACGAGTATTGTATCATGATAACGCTTTGTTTGTAAAGAAAAAAAATTTAATTTTTCGAACTTCCTAAATATGATGAAAATTAAAAAAATATTTGGAAAGATTAAAATTTCTTTCCCTGAATGTAATAGATATTGATTGCCTTAGTAAAGAATCGTTTGTAGAACAATTTGTTTAATTAAGAAACGGTTTTATCGCCGATGGCTTTTATTTAATATTGTACCTTCTTTTACGCCAAACCAAAACCGGTTCTTTCAGATGCAGTTCTAGAAATAACGCACACAATGAAGCTATCTCGATGGGCTCTCCACCATTTTAATAAAACTCATATATGTTATGGAGAAAATAAGGAGACGCATTTTTTTAGTTTCCCAGTCTTACATTTAGGGGCAAAAAATTTAACGGCTTTTATATGGGAACATGTCAGAAAAAATTACGTATTATTAAAATTTTATCGGAATGATGAAATGTTGTTTTGTGTTTTTAAGTCAAACTGTTGCCACAACCTTAATAGTTCTGTATGAAGCAACAATTTCGTCCCTGGATTGCTAAATATTTGAAATACTTAATAAAGTCGAACAATTACGAATATCGGAAATAACCCCAGAGACCCACTCAATTAAATAGGTATTTTTATTCGTACATTTGAATTCAAACCAATTATTCAAAGAAAAATATTTTTTAACAAAAAGAGATGAACAGAGATGGTATATTTTTTTATACCGGTAGATGTGTCTTCTAAATATATTTTATTTGATACTCAATATGCCTGAGGTCCACAGAAAAAATTAAAAATAAATAAAAATAACGAAAATGGGCAATTTCGTTAAGATCGGAGAGAAAATTTCCTTGTAAGTCAACTGTATGTAGCTTACATTTAAACTATTTTCATGGAATGGAAATAAAGCCAGTTCTAGAGAATATAGAATAAGCAACCAATTATGTGTTCCTTGAAAAAAGTATGAAAATATGAAAAAAAATATTTTTTTTAGAAAAATTTAAAAAGGCGAATGAGGGATAAAACTGTTTTCAAAAAATAAAAATAACCGGAATCTCTTATTGCTACCACGTTTTAAAGATCAGAAAATATCAAGAAATCCGAAGGAAATTTCCTTCAATTTAAATAACGGTTTTCAGGACCATTAACACCTAATACAAAAAATTTTTTTTAGATACTCCCGATAAAGTGTACCTTAGCCACCGATTCTAAAAAATTTTCCTAGATAAATAACTATAATTTTAACCCTTTGACAGTCCCCAAACAAAAAAATTTTTTATACCGTACGTTCACGTACAAAATTTAGTTGAAATGACTTGCATCACATATGATACACTGACCAATATTTCAACTATTTATTATTAAAGCGTTCTATGCATCCCATACGATTCATGCTATTTTTATTTTGTATTATTTATTTATTTGATTTTCGGTATTGTTTTAACTATATTATGTAATGAAATTATCTTAAGTTTTATTTTAAACAAATTGTGTATCACATATAATGAGCAAGCGTATCAATCTTATGTGATACAGTGGACAGTCAAAGGGTTAAGAAAATCTTAAGGCCCCATTTTCACAATGTCCACTAACTGAGACTTTGACAAATTTGTCTCTAGTTTCCATATTAAATTTGAACTTAACTGTTGGTTAAAATTTAATGAGATATTCAGTAATCGGACTTAAATGACTTACTATTTACGAGTATTTACTTTGTTAACAAACCAATACAATACACTTTTTCAAAACCTAAGCCCCTGTCTCGCATAATTAAGTAATTGAAACCAGCATAGTTTTCAAACATATTTTTACTTCAATTGAAAATTTCATAATTCTACCAAAATCCGATAGTTAGTTATATCAGAATATCACTTTTACCAACAGAATATCAACTACAACAACTAATAAAAAAAAAAAAAACATAGTATTCAGTATTCTTCTAAATGTATCCATCCCGTCATCGTAACCACACATATAAACTACACATGATTCAAAACCTTTATCATTAATCCTTATACATACAATGCAATATTTTTGTTATACTTTCCATATTAAGAAATACTACAACATTTACTTTGTGTTGAACGAAAAATAACACAACAACAACGTTGTACTACTGATTTGTTCAGCCTTGAACTTCTACTGGGGTGCATTAACTCTAAAGAATACAACAGAAAATAACAAAAAAAAAAAAAAAAACTGAGCTGGCTCGAGTATTTTTATTATTTGTATTTATAATATTATGTGTGCGCCAGCCAGCCTGCAAAAAATAAGTATAAAAAAACACACACAAATCCACAGTAAAGTACTCGAACAGAACGCCTATGACGAACATTGTTCGTTCTGTATATATATGTTAGACAACAACATCAGAAATATGGTACATTAAATTCAGAATAGAGATAGAACTTTGCGGCTGCATTTCTTTTTTTTTCCTGATCTCATATTTTTTTTAATGTTGCCATATTTTCAAAAGTACATGTAAAGAAAATGAGAATGTATAAAAACAGCCGTCGTACAGTCTGTTATTCAACTAGTTTTCATTAACCGCAGCGGAGTCCGCAGTCGGAAGATTGTATCTCTACACCCAACAAGTTTAAGAGAGACAATAACTGATAGGAGGGGAGAATACATAGGTCAGTAAAACAATATTCAAATGTATTCGTACCTTAATATCGACTAAATTTTATACTTATTTTTGATTTTTTTTTAATTTTTGTTTATGAAAAATTATTCACACACTCAAAAGTTTGTCGATAGAATCGACTGAAAATTAAAGCTTAAACAAAGGTATATGAAGTTAAAAAGGTGACAAAATTATTTACCTTGAACTTAATATTTCGTTAATCTTGAATGTTGAAAAACAACTAACATATTAATAAAAATACCTAACAATATCGTCAAAATAAGTGACAAACTTTTACTACAATAATTTTTAAATAACTGATAAAAATTGATAAAATCTACTGTTTTTCCACTTATTTATTTCAGAATTTAAATGTAAAATAAATTTTATCGATTACAAATCCAACTTTAAATTTAAATTCAAAATTCCAAATGGTACTCTAATTATTACGTTTTAATACATTGAGAGAAATACAATAACAATAATATTATAATAATATATCAACTAGAACCATAAATAAAATTAATAAAAACTCAAGAAATTTTATTTTATTTTTTAAATAACTAAAAAAAATTAACTGCTTACTGCAAAAGTACTGTTTATTATAATATAAAATATAACTGCTTTAAACGACTGTAAAAATGTGTGCAGTAGTTTTCGTCAGTTGTTTTAAAAATCAGTAATAGTTGTTTTGCATTTTTCTATAGAAAAAGCAACAGTTACAAATAACTACTAATTTTATCCAAAAGTTTAAAAAAAAATATTGTATTTTATTTGCTTTCCGTACTTGGAGATTTCACTGTTTAGGTAGTATGTATACATTATATTTTCTTTGTCTGGAACATTTGTTTGATAATTGTGATGATGTAACAATTTTAGATTATTAATGTATTCGTGACAATATAATGAAAACTTAAATTTATAGAATATCGATATACATATGTTAGTGAATACATATGTCCTTAGAAATATTGGAAAACGGTACAATTTTCAAATTTTCAAATAAAAGTTTTAATCAAGTAGTTTTCGTGTATGTTCTGGAATTCCATTTCGCAAATGTTTTTTTAATTCGTTCACTTTCACGGGAAATCAATTAGTATGTGGTTTTTTGTTATTAAACATGTTGTGAGAATATTTTTTTATTAATTTGAAGCATATTTTTACCATTTTAACATTTATTAACACTTAAAAAAGAGTTTTTAAAAAACATCTACATATGTTTACTGTTTTAGAAAAAGTTTAGATTTTCTGAAATTTACTGCTTGTATTAAACGGAATAGAATTTCGTAAAAACCAAAGCTTTTTTGTTTTTGACAACTAAAATATTTCCGGGAAATAGAATTCGCGTTAGGTCCATTTTAGTAAATTTAAGGTAGTGAAAAAAGAGAAAAGTTGATTTTTCTCTCTCAAAAAAAAAAAAATAAATAACTGGAATTTGCTGTTTGCATTAAACGAAATAGAATTTGGTAAAAACAAAAGTTTTTTTTGTTTTTGACAATTAAAATATTTGTCGAACATAAACAATAAAATCGTTTGAATTCAAGAATACCGTTTTTATAATTGGGTGAATTTGAAAAATTTTGCGTTTTGAATTAGTCACTAATTCCAGAACATGTACGATTCAGTCTCTTCAAATTTGCTTAATTATCTAATTTTTGTTTTTCAAAGAAAAAATTAAATAAAAAATCGCAGCCTTAATAAATGAAAAATCGATTAAATGCAACTTTCTTAAGATAATAAAACAAAAACAACACTGTAAAAATTTTCTTTGACAAAATAGAAATGCAGTTCCTCTTGAGTTTTTTCATAATACCTTAACACAAATTGCAAAAAGTTGACACAGAACTTAAAAAAAATTTAAAAACTTCTTACTTGTAAGTAAAGAATAACATGTTACTAGGCAAGGAGTTACCTCGATGGACATTCATTCCATTGTTAAAATAATAGCTTTTTTAATTGAAAAGTAAGAGCTTATTTATGTACCTTTCTTTCTCCTTACAAAACTCATTGCTGTGTAATAGATGGATGTGACTTTTACCGATCGGATAAAGAATTAATTTACTGAATAAATAAATTAAAGAATATTAAAAAATTTTAAATTTATATTCTCTAAATTAGTGTAAAAGCAAATTTTATAAAATTTAATTTATTAAATAATATAAAATATGCAAAAGCAATGAGAACAACTAAACGTTTTAAATCGATGATGCAATTTGTTTGTGTAAATTTTCATACAATATTTATAGAAATAATTTTGTTGTTAAGCTGTTGGTGTATTAATAGGAATAATGCATACACAATAGAGTGAGCCGAAATTTAAAGTTAAATTCTAAAGTTGTACTATTGCAAAAAAGATGTGAAAAATATTTATATAAATCGGGGAATATAAAATTGAAAATCAGCTTTAGCACAAATATTTCGAAATTTAGACGATTTTTCGCTTAATAGGTTATCCTAAACCGATTTTTGAAAATTTATTTCCCCCGTTTTGGAATATTTTTCCACAAATTTTCTGGAATGGTTTTTTATAGAAATTTATTAATTCCGGCCCACTCTAATCCGCAACAATAGTATTTGTAGGCCTGCATTATGTTATTCTAAGAAATGTATAGTTTTGCATTAATCATTTATCGTAGCGATTCTTAAATAGTTGTTATCGGGTGATACGCAACATTTAAGAGCTTGCTAATCTGACATAATATTGTTGAACATAAAAAATTTTGTTGTTTTCTAAAATAAATAAAATTAAAAATGCGTCACCAACACTGCTAATAAAAAATGTCTAAACCGTCTGAAAATTACACAGTTATAAATCAGAAAAAAACGGGGGCTAACATTATCTAAGTGCAATGTACCCCATAAATATTTTTGCTGGAATTAAAGCTAAAATAAAGTGTAATTCAAGTCATGTTTTCCAATTTCAAGCTTTGATTTATACTTGAATTACACTTTATTCAAAAACATTCAAGTCGGCCATAACAGTGAGAATATACTTTAATTCAAGCCTTGAATAACAGTTTAATTCAAGCTCAAACAACATAAAGATAATACTTGTTTTCAAGCCCTAACTTCAAGAAAAATAGCAAAAAAACTGGTGTCAAGAGTTTGCAAATATTTTTTTGAACAATAGAATTTTTTGCATCTGTTGATGAGTTTTTTTTTCAAAAATTATTCAAAAAATTATAAAAGTGCCTAATTTTTTGTTTTGTCAAAATATTTAATAAATAATTAATGAACTGAAGCAAAAATTTGTAATCTATAATATTTCTATATATATAAAAATTTTTGCAAGTGTGTTGTGACTTTATAATTCACAAACGGTAAAACCGAATTCGATTAAATTAAGGGTTGTTCGTATGGTCAAGTAGATGCTTTATCTAAAGTTTGCACGAAATCAGCAGACGCGTTCGTGAGTTATGACTTTTCATGTAAACATGTGATTTTGTCCTTATAAAAAAACAACAACAAATATGTAGGCGCCAATGAGCGTCTTAAATACACGTTGTAGCGCATACACATTGACAGCTGTCAGTGAGTGATCATTTTAAGGTTCTTTATACACTATTGTATTGAATTGATTTACTTTTTTTTCATTATTTCCAAATAAAAAAACCAATAAATTTGATTCAATGTTAATACTCATGCGTAGCGAAGCACGCCGGGATCCGCTAGTCTTCGTATAAATGTTTTTCCAAAATAAAAAATTTTAGTTTTTATAATATCTTTACCTATTTAGGACTTTGTCAAATTTAAATTTTCAAACAAAAAAAAAAATAACAAAAATTTCTTAATGTAGCATTGTTCTATACTTGTACAACTGCAAAGTTGGGTTAAAAAAAATTACCAGGACCATACAAAATATATCGCATGTGATTCATTTAGTGCAGGATATCCGTAACGTATGAGTGATATGATTTACATTATATAAGTGAATATTAAGTATACGTACTACCAACATTCAAATAACTATTAATATAACTACAATTTCCTGCAATTACCAGGCCCACTCTATTGGAATTATATACTCTGCCATAACGGTTCATATATTAATTTATTATTTTATTTCAGTCTATGGGTACAATATTATCCTTACAGACAGACTAGCATCCTAAAACTATGTATCATAACCAGTTGTAGGTTCTAAAACATTGCAACTAAACATAATTTAAAACTCGTCGTAAGTGATTCCGATCCAGAAAAATCTCGGTAATGGGTTCTCATTACAAATATCTAAATAATAAGCAGCCGTGAGCGGCCTCGATAGGCTAGTTTTTAGCGGGCTAGCTCATTAGTGCGGGGGTCCTGGGTTCGATTCCCACGAGCGAATACCCTTCGTTGCTAGTGCTCGGTTAGGGTATCAAGATATAATTTGTAATTATATAATTAATATAAATACAAATATTAAATAAATATAATAAATAATAAAAATAAGCAGTAATTAAAATAATTCATTATTTTTATTTGACAAACTTATTATGTAGAATTACTTGTCAAAGTTGTACACAGTTGTACGCTACATTACATAAAAATAATAACGAAAAAAATGAGTGATTCCAAGTTTGTACACAATAAGGCTTACTCATATATCTATTAGTAATTAAAATATAAGTGGTTGTGCATATCATATTATTGTTATAATTGAATAAGTAGTCGCACGTAAGCCGAATCATAAGTTGTCAACAAATTTTGTTTAATTATTATAACTACTTATTTGGTAATGAAAGCTTTTGCTGGGTTAATCCAAATACTTAATGACGTTAAAATTTACTTACTTGTTTTATTGTGAAACACATTTGCATGCTGTAAATTTTGCAAGGATGCAAAAACAAACGCATTTGTAGTTGCTGTCGTTTTACAGGGAACAAAGAAATTGTAAAATGAATTCTAAAAAATCATCACGTCGACGATGTTGTTTCTACGGACAATTATAAATATTATGGACAGTTTTTGAATCGTGGAGGTGTTTTATTTGGAATTATTTAATACGGTTTCCGTGTGAAATTCAAAACAAAACTTCCGTTAAATATATCAGTTTTAGCGTTTTTATTTTTAAACAGGCGTTTTATTTTTTTGTCTTTATTTCTTAGTCTATTGTTTATTTTTTATGAATGAATATTGTGTTGGTTTTTTTTTCCTTTATAACTTTTAGATTTTTTTTTTTTTTGACATATATTTTTTGTTTGTCTTTCGTTGATAAAAGCGGTGCGGCAAGGCGTATAAATATGAAGAATTTTTTTACTACAGTCAAAACAACCGAAAAAAAGCACATTCACTATTTTCAAACTCATGCACACACACACACACATACAGACAGCGAGAGAGTGGTGGGGAACCCTTGATGTTGGAGAGTGTCTGTCTAATGCAATATTGTATTTTTGTTGTTGTTTCCAAAAGACCGGTAGGTAGGTAGATGTAGACGTAGTTTTGTTATTATGTATTATTTTTTTTTGTTGCTCCAATATTGTTTTTGTTTTAAATATTCCATAACAATTGTATTTTAAAAAAATCACGTTTTTATGCCTGCTCTGACGTATGATTAATATGGGAATTTCTAAATTGTCATACCTTCGATTTCATCAAATATGATATAAAACAATTTTTTTTTTTTTTTTTATTTTAAATTTCAATTTTTAAGGCGCATTAATTGTTTTTGTTATTATTTTGAATACCAAAAATAGGTCTTTTGCGCCTTCATTTAATTATTTGCTAATTACTCAATATTATGAAAAAATAAACGTTATACAATCGACAATGTTTTTTTTTTGTTTTCAAAATCTCATACATTTTTTTTTGTAATCAAATTGTAGTGGTTTTCTTTTTATTATTAAACATTTAACGTATTTTGAATTTGAAAACGAGTATTAAATTGATCGCGTAATTTCTTTTTTTTTTTAAGTTTTAGTCTAGAATTTTATAGTTTAACCGTTGCTTTACTTAGTTAGTAGTTCTAGTTCACACTGCTGCGTTTTGATTGTGTTGTGATGAAATTCCATTTGCATTTTCGTTCCCTCAACAACCACATTGTTCATATGTATGTGTAGTTAGTTTGTCATTGTGTTGGGTTCTCTTTCTTAAACACTGAGTCAGACATCATCCATCCATCCATCCATTCATCCACCAACCATCCAACCATACATCCATCCATCCATCTATCTGTTCGTCCACTATAAATATCGTTTAATGTATTTGTGTAGAATTCAAGTCAGAAATGTTCTTATTCTCTTATTCTCTTTTTCTTATTTTAAAGCTTTCTCACTTGGCTTGATCACTCTTGGTAATTTGCTTTCAAATTGTTCTACCCTTTTCCCCGTCATTAGTTTTGACTTACCGCATCATCGACAGTGCACCTATTTGGAATGACACAAATTCTAACGTGTTCTAAGCATTTGGTTGTTGCTTTCAAACTCACATTTATGGCAACGTGCGTTTGGGTAACTTTTATTGGGGGGATGATGTAAATTATTTAATATTAACGTATGAGTTTAAATGCCAATTGGAAAATTATTAAGTGTATCGATAATATAGAAAAAAAAAATTATATATCCGCTAAAATTTAAATTTCTTGTAATTTTTGGCATTATTGCTTATCGATCCAACATTTCCAAAGAAAAGTGCCATAAAAAATACTTTTTAATTTTGCTGTTGTTGTTATTCGAACATTTTATAGATTCTATAGGTTTATAAAGAATGACAGCCATTTAGGCAGTTTTATGTTTATTATTATGGATATTGTTTATGAAATGTTTTATAAATATCCTTGAAATTGTTCCATTGCACGAAAATTAAAACAAAATTTTTTAGTTTCAATATTTCGCTACCTAAGCTTCGAGTAGCATTTTCAGTACGATTAAGTAAATGTTTTCAACAAAAAAACTTGAAGCTATAGTAGTGTTGCTAACATTGTCTAATATCATTTATCATATTGATGAAACTATTCATCATATTGATAAATCGTTTGACATCAATACTTTACCATAATTACGAAGTGTTCATAAATTTGAATTGATGACAAACAATTTATGAAACAGTTTTACCCCAATATGATGAAAATATTTTCCCACAAAATCAAACTTTGGATACAAAGTTTGTTTGTTTACAAATAAAAAATATTTACGTTGACTATTACGTTGATAAAAGAAATTTTTAAAAAATTTCAATCCATTGAGGATCATTAGCTGGTCATTTTTTGTACTTCGATTGCATCTTCGCTAGATATTCGTGGATATTTTATTTGTATTCGACCATATATATTTATATATGGAGATATAAGTAGATATAACATCCTATGATATGGAGAATGTTATAAAAATAAAAAAAGGTATAAGAGCCCAGGTCATGATAAAACTGGTTCAAATTTGCCTTTAAACTGTTGCCAAAAATTGTCTCCGCACTTAGCAAGTATTTTTAATTCCGTGACACATTCTTGTATATATCCTGATGTCCTTAAAATAAGTAAATAATTCCTATACCGAAATTATCACAATTAAAGACGTTACAGGAGTACGGACCAATAGCAGTACTGTCCACAATAGATACAATTTTTGAATGAATAATCCATGCTCAGCTTCTTGAGTATCTTCAAGATGAATCCTTATTGTATAGAATTTATTTAGTTATATGAAGGGCAGTGGGACAAAAGACCAAATTATTGCGATTTCGTATGTCAATGAAAACCGATTAAAGAGGAAATTAAAAACTTGGGTGTAATATTAAAGACTAATTTGTCATGGGACAAACATATTAAGTACTTGAAATCAGGAATGGCGTCCGCTACTGGAATTTTATTTAAATTGAGGAAAAAGTTAAATCCAAAAACGAAAATTTTGCTATAACACTCGATAATTCATGCACACAGGAAAAGCAACAAACTTGGTCTTTGCAAGCAATGCAAAATAAGAGTACTTTGTCCTTGTATGAAGAGTATTGCAAGACCATATTGCCAATCTATGGTTTATTTTAAAATAGTATCCCAAGTAGTATGAAAAACCGTATTCGATTATCAATTGTTAAGAAAAGTGTAATTAAATATTTAATGGATAGTATTGAAATGGTTCTTGAATAGAAATATTTTTGATGTTCTTTTTGTAATTAATCACTCTGTATTCATAATTTAATATATTCATTTGTTTATTGCCAACTCGTCTCAAAAAGCTAATCTTGGCGCGAGATATCTATATTTTGAATTGTAATTAAATGAATAATAAACAAAAATTAAAAAAAAAAATATTTGAAAAATCAAATTTTCAGATATAATATTATATAGCGACATATATGCAAATATACGGTACGATATAACTTCATATATCATATAAGATATCATTATATAAAAACTTTTTAATCAGGTTTACCACAAACGAAAAATAAATTGAAAGCAAGATCTGTAAGTGGTAGTAAATCATTAAAAAAATTAAATAAATGTATGTTCCATTATTTTTAACTTAACCGAAAACTTAAAAAAAAAAACTACAAACAGAAGACTACAAAATATTCTGAACTATTATGAAATAACAAAATTTTGTACAAATTTTTAATAAATAAGAAATGATTATGCATATTGATAGATTATTTTTGTTATTAAAATTTTAGTAACGTCATTGTGTCTGCTAGGAAAACACCTTAACTACGATTGATAGCTAAGAAGATAAGGGCTGCCTTTTTTTGGAAGCTCTAGCTTCTCTAAAACTTCGAGTTCTAAAGAGATCTTCTGCTGATAAATGTATCAGCCTGGCTAAAAATAGTTAATTTGCATTGTTTTTGTAAATATACGCAGGTTTGAAAGCTCATTACAGATAAATCTCAATGTATATAAAAAACAAAAGAAAACTTTTAGAAATAATATTTAGCTTTTATAATTAAAGTAACAAAATTATTTTTATCAAACCAAAGCGAAAAACGATAATGTAAGCGATTTCTATCTATGTACTTTCTATAAAATAAAATAATTTTTTTTCTTAACTCCTAAAAAACTGATTTTGTTTAAAACCAATTCAATATCGGTACGATACCTACTACCTTTGGTTAAAGAAAAACAAATCAAGGCACATAATTAATAATATACTTGTACGTATGATTAATATTGAATTAAAATATTACTCATTCTTACATACACTAATTAATTAATTGCATAACATAAATTACAGTTCTGCATTTGTGTATTTAATTTCAAATCTGTCGTACGGATATTTTGTGCTTAAATTTCCTAACAGGTCTTTATAATCCTCGTGCTTGCCCACAAAATTCATACAATTGTATTGTAATGCACACAAAATGACTTAATAATAAACCAGCCAACAACAAAATCACATAGTAAATATTAACAAATACAAACGCCAAACGACATGTGAGCAGCAGAAACAAGCAACAGATATAAAAACAAGTTCAATGTTCAAGTTCGAGGAAAATTGACGGCTTTGCTAGAAGTGTTTATTAACAAAGTGATACGAACGAACATTCAAACAAAAAGTAAACAAATTATAAACAAAAGCAACGACAATCAAACATGTTTACCAATGAACATCGAACATGTTTTAGGTGAACATAATTTGCAAACAGGTTTGAAACCAACATTGATGTAAGAAGGCTAAATATGTCTCATTCCATCTCAGTAATTTTTTTATAATTTAAACGTGCCGCCTTTGTTATAAGAATCATACGAATTCGATAGAAAAATTTGTTAGAAAAATATTAATTTTAAAAATTTTTCGGATGAATTTGTTCTACACAGATATCCAGAAAAATGCTTTTAAAGTTTTGAAATTAGCAAAAAATTTATTTTATACCACATAGTGGTGTAGAGTATACAAATGTTTTTCAAAGAGCACATTTGAATGGGAAATTGCTGTTGGTTCGAGTTCATATTTACACATGGAAAAATAATGTCCTATTTAACCATTCACTAAATTTTCTAGAATGAAACTTTTCTTGCTTTAGATTCATGCTAAGATGACCAAAAACATTTTGGTAGAAATCGGTGCAAAACAAGTCGACATTCGTTGGGTAGTGTTTTAATTAATATATAGCGTAATTTGGTCTGGAAAACATTTTTGAAAATATAACCCTGGTTTTTGGTATGAAAATACAACCCTGTTTTAGTATGAATGTAAAAAGTTTTAATCTGTATCGAGTATTCAAAAGTATGCACATTTTACAACTCTACACTGTTACAAACAATTATAAAATATGTATTAACAAATAATAAAAATTTAAAGAAATAAAATATTGCAAAAATTTTATCCTCAAAAATTCCCTTAAATTTTGTTGTCATCCCCGTGTCCCCAAACGCATTGTTTTATCCCCATTCAGTACAAATTTATAGTTGACTATATGATTGTCGATGTAAATTTCTTGCCATACTAACTTATATTTAATTGAATTAAATTAAATTTCTTGTAAAATTCCTAACACAAATGTAGTAGTGCTACAATATGTTTTATTAGGATGCTTTTGTGCTAAATTCTCAACTCTTATATTTAAAAAATAAATTCTGGTTAATTTATTAAACAAAATGTACATATATTAAAAAGTTTAAGTTACATCTTTGTACAGGTAAAAAAGTTTGAAAGTACCTTTTATGGGAAAAAAGGACTTCATGGAAGAAAAAACATTTCATTGGACGTACTTTTTTTATGTTGTATAATAGTTCGTAGGAAGGCTTATAAAAAATTACATAATTAATAAATTAAATGGAAATATTTTTTTTTTTTTTTTTTAATTTTTGGTATGTAAGAACATCTTAAATTCACGAAATAAAATATAATAATAAATTTTATTGTGTTCCTTCCTAAAAATATAAAATTTTATATAGATAATCCTGTATTTCAAACAAAATTTTTTTATGATTTTTTGTTGAACGATAAAAACCCTATTTTTTTTTTTTTTTTTGTTAATTTAATGTAAATTTGGGATATTTCAACAATTTTATGCTTATGTTTTTTGAAAGAACTTTTTTTCTTAGCTCTATTGAATCGAATATACACAAAATAACATAACATTATACATAGTTCTTATTTGCACAAAAAAAAATGTTTTTGGGAAATTTTTTTATTCATTTTTTAAAACAATTTTTATTTTATATTTTTTTTTTTATAAAATAAACTTTTCCGCGAAAAAACGAAAAATTGTATTTAACAGAGTTAGATTGATTTAAATTCAAAAATGAACCCAAAAGTTTAAAAAATATCGTTTTATGTGACTTTAGTATTGGAATTTTAAATCGCGAATACGAGCGCTAATTTTAAAAAACGGCTATCACCATTGAATTCAGCCTACTCGAATTAGCTTTACCAGTAGGGTGCCCAGCTTGTTAAAAAAAAATGTGTCAAATTCTAGCACAGTGTAATTATACACTATTTTATCATATTGACTATTATTTTAAGCTTTTATTTCTAACAGTAAAAATTAATTCAGAAAAAATGGAAATGGTGAACATTTCCATTTTTACAGTAGAATTTTTTTAATATTTGATCTATATGAATTGGACTATAAATAGGACACTTTGTTAAAACTGCTATATTTTAATTCGACGCAGTCGGTAATAATTTGTTTTCTCTATTTCTAATCGTATTACACCAGTTCTTAAATATATATTTGTGACAAAACTTGCAAATATACTTAAGGGTTCACATGTATTAAATTCAGAATTATCTTTTAGATGATTCTTAAGGATTTTAAATAGAAAAATGACCAACACCTAATCAAAACCCATAGCATTATAATGCACAGAACACTGGTACAATTTTCAAATTTAAAGTTATGTATAATATTTACTCCACGCCGTGCCTTCCAAATGTATTAGAAGCAATTAAACTTCATACAAAATATTTTATAGAATTTTTTGTGTGTGTTTCTAAACTTGATTTACTAAGCCTGATTTTTTGACCATGCAATTGCACAATACGGTCTAATGATATTAAACGAGATTTCAGCAGTCTACATAATTTTATTCCAAATGGACAACTGATTTTCTTTTTGAGATTTTAAAAACAACACGTGTTTGATTAATGACTCATTTTTCATCTAATTGATTTATTTTATTATTTTTCACTCAATCGAATTCTCAATTTTTATTGTAAGGAAATTCTTCCTACCAATTAATGTATTGCTTTCTTTGGAAAGGGGATAGAGGAGAGTTGAAAAGTGGTAAAAGATGAAGGGCTTCAAATATAGCAACACTGAAAATGCGGGAGATGATAAATCTTGGAAAAGTTGGTGCCGGCCATTTGATGGAGATTTTATCGAAATTGTTGAAGCATTAGTTCATACACTTAAAAAAGTTTGTAAGTTAAAATAACTGAAAATATCATTTAAAAGAAATGATATTTCATTTAAAAACCGGTCTACTTAATTTTCATTTAAATTAAATGCCATTTGTTTTTTATTTTTAAATGATGATTAATTAACTGACACATCCGTAAGAAACAAATGATATAATCAGTTAAAATAAATGTCAAAATTTTGCCTACAAATCCTTAAAAAATAAATGTTTTTTTATTTATTTGAAATTATTTCCGTTTTTGTATTTTTTGTTTTTTTTTAATATACTCGTACAATACAAAATGTATGTATGCATCAGAGAACTGCAAAATCAACTTTTTTCTTGATTTAATCATACACAAAAATTCTTGTTCACTTTTAATAATTCAACAAAATTCACTGTGGAATAAAATCAGCATCATGTTACTGAACACTGTTAAGTGATTGCATTTGCATAAAACATAAACGACAGATGATTCACACTGATTCCAATTACGCGTTCAGTAACATGATGCTGATTTTATTCTACAGTGAATTTTGTTGAATTATTAAAAGTGAACAAGAATTTTTGTGTATGATTAAATCAAGAAAAAAGTTGATTTTGCAGTTCTCTGGTATGCATATGAAGCTATAAACACTTTTTGTGTGAATGTATTTGTGTATGTATGTGTGTTTATGAAGTTCTTGTAATTTGTATTGAAAAATTTTGTATATATACAACCAATTTAAATAAAAAAAAAACAAATTGAAATTTTTGGAATATTTTTTTTTTTGAAACAGACAGCAAACAAAATTAAAATTTGTAATAACTGTTACGGACACAAATAAACCAAAAATTTCCGTTTTGTGGGTAAATTTTTATTAAATTTCAAACAAATGAAAAAAATAAATGAAACTGAAAAAAAAGGTAAATGATAGTAAAATATTTCGAATAAATGTATAAAAAAGTTAATATAGATATTTCTTTGAATAATAAATGTATGTTCCTTTATTTTTAAATGAAACGGAAAACTTTTTTATTTAGCTACAAACAGTTAACTACATAATATTCTGATTGTAGCTTTGTTATGTGATTTAACTTCGGCGGGAATAAAACTCATCCATATTATTTTGTATAAATTGGTGTAGCTGTCGCTGGGGATCGAACCCGTAACGTTCTGTGTAACAGTCCAACGCGGTAACAATATCACAACAATGCCTTCATATATTTAACAATTTCACGTCGAATTCTTCTTGAGTTTTAGGCTAGAGGACATAAAAGTATCAAGTTTGTAATTATGTGCTGTAGTTCTGACTGTAAACTGTAAGTTACGGCATTTGGATTTTTGATATTTCGTTGCACTGTGATGTTTCGTATCCACAGCAGTTATGGCACCCTGCGGGTAAAAACGGGTCAGTTGGGAATCGGGACCTGTCCCGTGATAGGTGAAAACTGAATCTGTTCCGAAAAGTATCTACCACGTGACCGGCTTAAAAGTCATAACATGTTCTTTAGCGTTGGTTCTGTGAGATGTTCTTTGGGGTTAGTTGTCTGACATGTTCATTTAGACCAGTCCAGTGACATGTCACAGAGGCCAATTGACTCACTCCTAGTACAAGCTAACGATAAAATGACCAGTACTTTTCATATAAATAAACCGGTCCGGTGACCGGTCACGTGACATATCCTGGGAAAGGTCCTTTTTCCGCTTAGTAATCCCATTATGCAGAATTTTTGCGAAAATTTTAACAAATAAGAAATTTTTGTTCATAAATTTATTATGCACATGTCAACTGCCAATAACAAGACAACAAAATCGTCGTGTATCCTTTTCTTGTAAGTACCGACTCTAATAAAAGCCCTTAATCTTCAGATTTTACGATTTTTTTTTTAAAGTGGGAGACATTCCTTGTAAATTTTTAGAATGTTCTACAATATCAATTATTTGTCTAAAATATTTTACAAATCCTAGAAAAAACAATCTATGTGTCATCTTTATGTCGATTACAATATCGTTTTATACCAAATACTCGTATGTTAGCTATAACTTTGTTGTAAGGCATACAATTGTTGTTGACTTATTTGCGATCGCTTTGCTTGCAAAACTTGTACATGCAATCGCATATAAATATACATCAAAGAGTGAGTTGGTATTAAGTGTAACTCTAGCGGACGACCCAGTTTCTTTTATTTGTATTTTCTCAGACTTGTTTCCATTGTGTGCTAGTTACTGGCGGTGGTGGTGGTGTTGGTTGGTGCTGCGCTTTTTTTTTTTTTTTTCTTTTTCGTAAATATTCTTTATGTAGAAATGTCGCTTTCTCTTTTTATTATTGATCAAAACAACCACTAACTGATTTGGCCAAGTTCTGGCTTTGAATACATAATAAACAAATTGTCTAAATGATTGATCTATTCAACAGCGATCAATGTTGACCGACAAAGAAACAGCACCAACAAATGTTGATGTGGGAGAGAATATAAATATGCACAATATTTGTTTTTAATTTCATAGTTATGGAAAAGAACTGTTATCTCTGATGACCACAAAGGACGTATTTTGCTTAAATTAAAATAAGTGATAGAAGAAGAGCCAATCTTGAAAATGTTGAAATGCGAAAATTCTTAAAAAAAAAAATTTTACGCCCCTATTTTTCTCCGCCTCTTCTTAACACAAAGTGGAAATTACTAAATATCGGAACTAAAATTTAAAATTAAGTAAAACTATTCAACATTCGCTGTGTTTATGCGGGAAGCTATAGACGTTGGCTTCATTCCCATACAAATTTGACATAAGTAATGTTAGGCGTTAAACGTTGGCTTATGTCAAATTTATATGGGAATGACATAAACCAACTTTGGTAGCTTGCCACATAAACACAGCTTATACACTCACAATATTATTTCGTTAAAAATAATCTAAAAAACATATTAAATTAATCGAAAATACAATCAAAAAGAGGACTACTGATTTTTCATTATATTCAGCCAATTTTCTTGTTTATTTTCAATCATTGTTTAATAATCGACATAAGTAGTAAAAGCAATCGAAAGTAGTTTAAAATAATCATCAATTTTTAACTGAAAAAAAGTAGAAAAAAAACGATTTTTGTGGTTTGTTTTTCAAATGGAAATTTTTTTTTTATTTGTGTGTATTTTCCAAAACTCAACACAACACACACAGGCGTATATATTTTTTTATTTTCTTGTGTGTATCTATATTTGAATAATTTCTTGTAATTTTTATTGAAATAATTTCGTATATAAACAAACTATTTTGGTAAAAAAACAATAAGGAATTATATGAATTTATATTTTTAAAACAGAAAACATAAAATTTTACATTTAACTGAAAATATCAACTCCTACTGAATGTCTGTAAATTTTTATAGTTTGTTTTTTGAATAACTGATTCAAATAGTTAAAAAATATATTTCTATGAATTTCAATTGATTCTTCGTTTTAAAACAAACTTTACGTATTACTTTTTAAATTAACTACATTCGGTTACGGAAAATATATTGTGAGTGTATAAAAATTGGTTGGTTGATTAAAACTACATATTTATATATAAAGTAGATTTCGTTAAAGTTAAAAAATCAATAGTAAAATATTTTATTACCTTCAAGTTACTGAGAAAAAAAAACATATAAAATTTGGACTCAAACATGAAATTCAGCAGGAATTCAGGTGCAGACATTTAACATACCAAAAACGTCTTAAAAACATGCCTGCATACTTTTTCTTTTTCTAAAACGACGCTGAAAAACTGCCTATTTTTCAGCATCACAAGAAGTTTTTCGAAATTGACGCTGACTTTGATCCGGACAACAAGGACAAGTTCTACCACCTCTCTGTAGAATCGAACATAGAGATGTCATAAGGGATTGGAACAAGTTAATAAATCACAATTTATGGACGAAAAATAGGGAGCAAAACTGGTACTAATGTGGAACTTGCGAAACTATATCCGAAGTGACTCTTTGTTAATAGTACTGTACTAGTCGGACAAGACCTGAATTATATAGATAAAAACAAAGGTGTTCCATCAATGAAACGTAGATTGATTGAATCGATAGTTTCCTCTTACATAGATAATTATGTACATTTACTAAATGATTTTTAAAATATTTTATGTTAATGTTTTCTAGTGATAATGAACAATTTTAGTGTTTATTTGCAACTCATAATGTATTAAAGAAGTACACAAGGTGTATTAAATGAAGCACCCAATGCAACAACCGGATAACTCCACTTTTTTGCGA
Source organism: Eustalomyia histrio (assembly GCA_949748255.1). NCBI lineage: Eukaryota > Metazoa > Arthropoda > Insecta > Diptera > Anthomyiidae > Eustalomyia > Eustalomyia histrio. Next base: position 1,114,402 of record OX456526.1, read on the forward strand.
AATAGCTTTTTTAATGCAGAAAAAACCAAAAAAAATCTGCGTCGTTCGGTGCACAAAAAACACATCTAACTTGACTCTAGGATACGGAAACTTTGAAACTTTGAAGTTTTGTTTTCAAAACGGAGCAAGAACACGACATCTCCTGGAGTTGTCTTGTTTTTGCACCGCTTTTCAAGCAATAAGCCTTAAGCCACATGTCAACTTTTAGTTGCCGGCAATCAAAAAACACAAATTTTTCAAAACATGTTCTGTTTTTATTTTTATTTACGTTCGTGCTGTGTGTGTGCGTTGAGTATGTTGTGTGTGTGTTTAGCGGCCGCGTCTCTTTTTACGCTCTCTGTTTTTTCTTTTATACTTGCCAGAACCAGGACACAGTTTTTTGCCCTGCGATCGCTCTTTTGGCGTTATAGAGAAACAGAAACGTCGAGTAGAACGCCTTTACCTGCCAAAAGACTGGCAGAATTTAGTGGAAAAGTCTTCCAAAAAATTTAAAGTTATATCAGTGAGCAATGCGAACATATTTGATTTAAAAACAGTCACGAACAAAGATCATATTAAATGGACCATTTCAAAATATCGAAGATTTTGCTACAAAAAAGAGGAAAATGTCGCAAGTATTTCAGCTTCTTGTAATCACCATGGGCCATTAACAAAATTCGATATAGCAATGAAAGCAATGAAAGCAAACTTCCAGGATAACCCCTTCGAGCCAAAACACAATACACAACTAATCTAGCCCTCAACCCGAAAAAATATGACGATGTTATGAGCTTGGCACAAAAGTATGTTCCTCCATCGGATATACATTTTTATGATAATTTAATCTCGCAGCAGTCTATTCAAGAAGCTGAAAACACTGACTATGAAGATGACAACGAAGGACCCTTTTAATTTTTACCAATATCGGTGCAAAAACAGGACAAGTCCAAAAGCAAAATTATTTTTTTTTTATTTAAAATAAAACTTTGTAATATGTTTTTGAATTAAACAAATTTGTTTTGATTATTTCTTTTCAAAATTAAATAATATTTAGCAATTCTTTTGGTTTCTTATTTTTGAGAAAGTTTTTTTTGATTTTCTCATCATTTTAAAAAGTAGAGTTATCTTGTTGTTGCACTGGGTGCTTCAAATACTGTATTGTTGTATTGACGTGTTATAAAAATAGAGTTGTTAACATTTTTATTTCACTCAGATATAGCACACTAAACGTAGAAACAAATGTATAATGATATCATCTATTGTTGTATTTTTTTTAAATTGAATTTTAACAACTCCGTTTCCAATACTACTATACAACACTTAACAGTTTCCTTGTGAACAATCTAAAAAAACAAAATTCTAATTTTCAAAACTCTATGAAACGAATACACAGCTGCTTCAAAATTATTGTTTTAAGCATAGTAAGTTGTTTGGGTTTCACGTGAAAAACTGTTATACTTCATATAAAACAAATATTTTTTCACGATTATGAGTTTTACACAGGGTTGGCAGGCAAAACCGCTAAAATACCGATTCAATACCCTTTCAACTGACCGAAATAACTAAAGAAATCGTTATCCTTAAAATACCGTTACCGAAATAATAGAATATACCGTTATCGCTAAAATACCGATACCGAAATAACTGAAAAATCGTTATCCCTAAAATACCGCTACCGAAATAACTGAAAAAATTATTATCCTTAAAATAACCGCATTTGTTTCGATTACCATCCATGGTTTCACATGAAAATGCAGAACAATTTGTTTTCACGCAAATTCAATATACTTACATGATTATAATTTTTCTGGTGAAATTGTAACATTTTGGGTTTATTGTGATTTTGTCTTAATTATAAAATTAAAAAAGTATTAATTTTTACAATTTAAAGCCACTAAAGTTCGAGTGGAATTTTTTCACCGTGAAAAAACAATTTATTGTATTAAATATTTTTTATGTGAAATCAGATTTTATTATAAAAAACAAATGTTAACAAAATGAGAATTTCAAAACTCTGGTTTAAAATGATTATTTTAAGAACAAGTTTTGTAATAATTAGTCCAAAATGTAGAATTGTATATTTTAAAACTAGTTCAGCTATTTGCTACTGGGGAACATTCAAACAAAATTAATATTATTTGAATGAAAACTAAAATGTTTGAATTTGAAAAATTTAATATAAATTACTTTTTAGAACTATTTGTATTATTTTGTTTTAGGTGAACGCATAAGGTAAAGAACTGTCAAACAGAAGGCATCTGGTTCAAATCTTGGTAAGTGCGATACGAATTAAAAAAACATTGAATTTTAAATAGAAGAAAATTAATTACAAAGCAAAGTAAGAATAGTAATTTAGTGTTCAAAATAGGGGAGAACTTGAAAATCGAAAACCATGGTTGGCAAGCAATACCTTATCATTATAACGGTAGTTGTCTACCAAGCTTAGATCAATACCGATACGAAAAATTGTAAACCTGCAATTCCAATAGTGACATGTTTCTTCTAATATTACGGGGTTTAGTTCATAATATTACATGTTAAATTTTGTTATATCTGCAAAATACCGTTATAAATCAGTGTTTCGGTAGTTTAGCGTTATTATAACGGTAGTTTAAGATATTTCAAAATTAAACCGGTAAAATGTCGCAATAAAACCGGTTATACAAAAAGACACATGTCTTTAATGAAATCGCAATTTTAAAATTTTTATATCGGTCTTAGAATAGCTGTGGTTGCCAACTGCCGTTATTATAAAAAGGTATTGAATGCCAACCATGTCGAAAACATAATTCTTTTTGACACAAGCTAGAAATGTCAGTGATGACTTTTTAAAGATATGTCATCATTTATTCACCACATTGACCACCTGCTAAGTTTTCCTGCTGTCATTTTTATATTTGTATGTAAACCTCAGCAGGTGTCTATAGCTATTATGTGTGGGAGCTGATACACTGCCAGTCAGCAGGGATAGGCTGACATGTCTATACGACATTTTCAACTGAGCAAACAATAAAAATTAAACTAAAGGTACGAGTCGAAATTCCAAAATAAAAATAATAATTTTTATATTCTTATGAAATCCTACACATAATTAAAATGAAAAAAAAAATGAAACACAACAAAACACAAGCACCCACGAACTTACACATGTCCTCCTATCCACACATACATACAAATTTTTACAATGTTCCTTAAATTCACTTAATATTCTACAATACAAATGTTAAAAGTTTTATATCAACCGACAACGATATAGTAATATAAAAGTCTTTATTTCATTTTCTTTCCATTTTTTTTTTTCTCGAAAAAATGTCAATGCACCTTCTTAAACGATATTGAACTTTCACAAACTCTGCCCTCGAACAAAAAGATAAAAATAAAGGATCAAACTAAGTTTTACTAAAAACGCAACAACAAAATATTACAGCCATGGTAGTTGTTGTTTTTGTTGTTGAAAATAATGTTTTTGTCTGAGCACAGTCTAATAACCTTTCCCTTTCGACGGAAATTCTAAAATCAACTTCAGGACGATTATGAAGGGAACAAACCAACAACTGAACGTAAAGAACAACAGTCTTGAATGCAAAACAGGAGTAAATGGTAAAAAAGAAGAATTCAATTAATTATTCGTTTTGTGAAATTGAAAGCAATCATGACACAGTGGTAAAATGGTGAATCTTTAGAGGGAAAAGCAAATAGGATTTAAGCCTAAGCCAGATGGTGAAAGAGACAATTTTGTTAAATATATTTCTTGAATTTCACTTAACTAATCATCATTTTGAAGAAATTCTTATTAAATTTTCTTTGAAGGTAGTTCATTTTTTTAATTTAGAATATTTTTATATATATCGACAGTATCAAATTAGGAAAATAAAAAACTCGCTTTATCGGCAAACTGTCGCACTGTGGCGAACATTGTCTACACTGCGTTTATTTATTTTATCAAATAAAATAAAATGTATTTTGCATGTTATCTCAAAAAGGCTTAAGAAGTTTGTACAAGAAATCGTACATTTGTACGCGCCACGACTATATCGCGGCAAATAAATTATATAATAAATTATTTTAGTTGATATTTTTCTACAATGTCAATTTGTCATTTTGGATGCAGATGAAAAGTTGTTTTGCCCGATGTCTCATCGTATGTATTGTCCAATGATGATGTTATGTCTCCTCAATTTAAATTCTCATTCGATATATTTGCTCATGTTGGTTGTTTTGGTAATAACATACCTTATCTTATTTGAATCAATGATTGATAAAATAAAATAATTACTTGTATATACAAACTTTGATAAAAAAAATAACTTTTCCTGAAATCATTGATTTAATAAAAACTTAAATTACAAAATTAATTTTACTCCTAATAAATTCCATTAAAAAGTTTACAATCAGAAACTAAGAATTTTCAATCGCGAATTAAAAAATAATTTAAAGGAATTATTATCTTATTTTCGATTCGCGGATTTAAAAATTATCATTTTTCATTCATCTTTGAAAATTGTTTTTTGTAATCAATTATTTAAGGCTCTGATTGTGTCAACCTTTAAGGCTCTGACTGTGTCAACTGGATATGGATTTTGTTATAGAAAGGTAACTTTTTATTTAGTTACCTTTATTTGTTATTACAAAACTGATTACGAGGTAATGGATGGTTTTGCTGGGTATTTAACTTTCTTTTTAGGTCTTTTTTTATACGAAAAGTAGACAAAACATACAAAATTCAACACTTTTGTAAAAAACTGTAAAACCAAAAACTCGTAAAGCTCATTCAAGCATTAAAGAAGAGTTGAGCAACAACATATAATTTGTTGAGAATTTAAAAAATTTTAGTTTTTGAAATTTAGCTTTTTAAACTTAAGTTGAACCTTAAAACAAGTTTTTTGTTTCTCGAAATTAAACTGTGACCGGAATGGCTGATATCTCACCAATGTAGTGTTGTCTTCCATTGTGGCTGGCTTGTCTGTCCTTGTACACGAGAGACTTCACGTATCCCCTATAATCTCGTATCTCCACAAATCCCCAGATATCAACCAAGTCAAATTTTTTTAATTTTGGGCAAAAAAAAGTCGGTAACCATCGCACGGTACCTTGCTTCATTGACGAATTGACATATCGCATTCTTCATTGACACTGGCCGATACAGGAGCAATATTCTTCTCGGTACGCACTCTTCGCATACGGGTTGGTGGATTAATGTGGAACAAAGTAAAACTGGTGCGAAATTTGGTCACAACAGCTTGAATAGCCTGTTCGGTGGATCGATTGTGACGACCATGAAATGGACGTAATTTACGAAACACATTTCTCACACAGAACAAATTTTTAAAAATAAAATTCAATGATTTGCAAGTGTTGTTCGTTAGTTATTCATGGTGAATTGGCAAACCTAACTGAGCATTTTTGGCATTGCAACATGTCACGAATCTTTCATTTACACTGAAAAACCAAATACCAAAGCAAAAATCACCCTTTACATAAAATAGTGAAGATATTGTGATTTTTGAAAAGGGGATATATTTTCATTCTTCAATTAAAATGTTAATATTAAAATTTAAATTGAGTACGCAACAATTTGAATCGATATTGAATTATTTTGCTTGTTGAATTGCAAGGATATTTGACAGATTTAAAAAAAAACCACTGTGCATCCGCTACATTAAGTTGTTTTTAAGCCAGGACAATGACATAACAAAAACAATATTTTGCAACAACATTTACTGGAGAATAAAAAGGATGTGTTAAATGAAAGTGAAGAACCTTTTAAGCACAACCAAGAAAACAACTAATCGCTTTCACGAACATACTTCAAGAAACGACAAAAAAAAAATTGTATATCTTTCGCAAATGTTGTTGAATTCCTTTAAGAATAAAAAGGATAAGGCCACAAAGTAAACAAAATATTTTCACTGTTCTGTTTTGTTACGAATAAAGCAGCAAGCGGAATCACTAAATAACCGACAATGATGACGCCGCCGTCTGACAGCCAACCAACCAATCAACAATCATCTAACTCACAATCAGAAAAGTTTAGAACTGTTTGTCCGTCCGTCGATTGTGAATTCTTTTGTACGCTGGCAAGTGAACGAACTGCTGTTGTTGTTGATGCGATGGTGTGTTGTTGTTGTTGTTGTTGGGCTGTATCTGTCTGTGTGTGATGTCATTGGACTGTGCGTTGTTTTACTGCGACTTAACCTTGAAAAGTAAGTGGCAAAGTATTTATGCAAAAGGACACCGACATATCTGTGAATGTATACATCGTCTTCATAGTCATCGTCTCTTGATTGTCTCTCTCTCTCTGTCTGCCTAACTAAAGAATGGACACGTAAATATTTTTAGAAAATTAAACGTAATAAATAGAAAAAAAAACTTTACTAGTTTCCCTAGTCTGTATGTACGAAAGATACATGTTTGTACGCCAAAAATTCAAGAACCCATTTTGATCGGTTCGGTTTATATACATATATGTTATATGGGCCGTGAGTTGTGTTTCTGTAGAGTTCATATTTTCCCCGACAGGTTCCGCAAAAACAAATATTTATTGAACGTACTCGAAAAAAAATGAAAGATAGGCGGAGTTGAACAACTTAAAAACTTGGCACGAAATAACATACTTAAGCAACGTTTTAAATATGAGATAGGACAAGGGACGTGGTACCTTCCATATAACCCAAAATTTAACAAAATGTTGTTTGGCACAATATTTTACAATAATATCTTTAATGTCTGCGTTAAATATAAGCAATATAGAATTATGAGGCCAAGCCAAGTCTTTAACATATTCTAACAAATTTTGGCACCATGTTCAACAAGAAGCACTGTGTTTAAATATCATACCTTAAATATTTTTGTTAATAGATACATATATATATGTAAATATTACCAAATTTTATGTGACAATAATAAATATTTAAATATTTAAAGTCTTTAACATATTCTAACAAATTTTGGCACCATGTTCAACAAGAAGCACTGTGTTTAAATATCATACCTTAAATATTTTTGTTAATAGATACATATATATATGTAAATATTACCAAATTTTATGTGACAATAATAAATATTTAAATTCCATTTTTTATTTCAAAATTTTTAATATAATCTATATAATATTTTGTTAAAAACTTGTCACATAGGTAATTAAAACATCATCTTTATATATATATTCGTCAATGAATTTTACCTTCATAGGCTTTAGATATATAGTAAATAGATATATATGTATACATATATTTCTAAAGTTCCTGGTCTTTATAGTTTTTGTTGTCTCTGGAGTGGATAGATAATTATTGCCTACGTTATAGTATTAGTTTTATCTGGGAATTTAGTTGTAGTGCTAGGTGGCTAGGAAGCTTGGAGGCTAGAAAGCTAAGTTATTGGCTCGATGGGAGTCATTTTGCACATCCTGTATACTTGTAGTATCCTTAGTAATACAACACAAAAGGCTTATTAGTAAAACCCAATAACGTGGGCAGGGTCAAAATAATAGAAAAGTATGTTCAATGAGAGGCATTCGATAATAATTGAATCAGCTTTAAATTCAACTTAAAAAAAGAAATAAGTTTCATTAAATAAAAATCTTAAAATGCTACTTTTTTAGCTTAAGATATCAACTCTAATATTATTGTCAGATACAAAATTATATAAGTATGTATAAGCAAATTCAAATGTAAAAATTTTGTTCGTGTCCATTCTTTATGTTATTTTGTATGTGTCTCTTCGGCAAAACTTTAACAAAACAGTTTTTGTAGTTGCTGTTTAGCTAAATAAAGAAAACGCAGACATCAACCTTCCTAATATTCTACTAAATGAATACGCTTGTATATGGGCATTTCCACAGAAAGATTTACGGTGATCAAAAAATAAAAAGTGGACAAAAATGACAAAAAATAATACTTAAATTTTATTAAATTAAAAAAGTCCAAAATTATCTTAGTAACGATGATGATAAACGGACTGCAAAGTTGCGTTAATGTTCTGGTTACCTTTTTTTAATTTTTAATAATATTTTCTTTACTTCATTGAGAGCGAAAACGGGACATCGAATAATTCTGATGGGGTCGGTTATATGAAAAGGAAATGCATAGATTATATAATAATATTTTATTTGTCCATAGTGAATGACATTATTTATTTTACGTTACACTACAAAAAAAATTTTGTATACATTGTTAAATTTTTCAGAGGCACAAATTTGTTTCAAAATTTTAGGTGACGATTTCAAATATGTGTGGAACTCTTGGTAGGATTTTTTAATATTAACTTTAATAATTAACATACCCTTAATTAAGTTTTATCTTCGGTCCACAACTTGTTCAAAGAAAATACACGTTCAACCGGCGCATTTGTACCAGGCAAACATAAAATATGTTCAACTATAATTTGAAAATTTGTATTTTTAGGTAATTGCTTTTAAAATGTTTAAATATATTTCACCCAACGATTTTCCGTAGAAATATTTTGCTGATTCCATTCATCAATTTTCTGCGATGTTACGTATTTAGATACGAGGGAATATTCATCGTATACTTCTGCTGTCTAAAAACTAAAGCTAAGTTTAGGGATCGAAAACATGGTACAATTGTACTTCTTGGTACATTTTTACCTTGGTTGGTACCGTGGTACTACCGCGGCTCATTTAGTACAATTTGAAATTTTATCAAATTTTCAATTTATAACTTGATAAATCAACATAACATAAAAAACATGATGGCCCGTAATCGTAGTCCCGCTGTAAAGTCGACTTTTTTAAAGGCAACTTTAAATTAAAAACCTGTTTTTATTTATTCAGCTCCTATAGTAAAAAATCAAGTCAGTTTTAAGTTGAACCGGCTCTAAGTGTGTGTCACATCATATGTACCAAATGTTTGCATACACTTTGTAGTAAAATATACGGAAATGGCAACATTGATCAGCTGATTTTAAATTACCTCTCAAAACAAGAAAAAAATAAAAAAAATTTGTTTTATTGTTAAAAAGCTAATTAAATGCCTTGAAATTTTTTTAATAGCAAATCCAGAAAATGTTAAATTGCAATTTAACAATTATTTTTTTCGAATTTCTGAAAACGGGACATTTTTTCGCCCCGAATTGTTGTCGGGGACAACGGGCCAAAGTAGCTGAAAACGGTACGGTCCCATTCAAAACGAGACGTATGGTCACTTTAGCGATGATGCTAGTGCACTCTTATCACAAAATATTTGTTGCAACAATAATTAACTCCAATAATAGATGTGTTTGTGCGGCAACCTATCGACGTGGTCAAATTTGAAAACAAACTAATAATATTCCAAGTCATATTAAAAAAAGTTTTATTAAAAAAGTCCGGCGCAGTTCGAACAATTTTGTGTTTTTGTAAAAAAAAAAAACTTTCATTTTACTAAATATGTATAGATTTTGTTACGTTTTAATCATACGAATGTAACATATGTGACCATGGAAATTCCCATATACAGTAAAATACGGTTAAGATGAACTTTAAGGGATCAACTAAATAAACTCATTTTAAGCGAGATTCCTATTGTTACAACTTATTATTTTCTTTTTTTTTTAAATTTTATTGGAATAATAAAATGTTGTTTTGTGTTTTGAAGTACAAGTTAGAATGAAAAAAGAAATTAAATAAAAAAAAATGATGGGCTTATTCTGTAACTACGTGTAAATTTGACACGTTCAAATATACAACTGTAATATATTTAGCACAGGTTGAGTCACTAATATCAAAATTATATTAAGGTAAATTTTGTATATGTATACCTTTAGGAAAATTTAACATTATGTGGCTCTCCCTAACCTAAATATGGTAGAGTTGCATATTTCGATATAACAACTTTTCATATAGTTACGGAAAACCCACATGAATTTTAACAAAATTAAAAATATGATTTTGGAATTTGTTGTTGTAAAGTAGAATACTGTCGCCACGCTTTTAATCAGAGTAATTTTTGTCTACACCGAGAAAGCAGATTTGCTCGGAAACTTTTATATGAGGATAATGTGCAAAATTATATGTTTCCTATATGATTACCAGGATTAATAAAATAATGAGTCTACAAATAGATTTTCAAAACAAAAACTAACATTTTTAATATTTTTTGATTGTTACTTTTTTTTAAATAAATTGTGGGAATCGAACCGGGGACTCCAGGTTGCCAGTCGACAGCTCTAAACTCTAAGCTATCAATAAAATGTATCGTATACTCTCATCCTTTTCAATATCCACTATCTCTTTAAGAATAAACTGTTTTTTATTTATAAAATAACAAAAATAACTATTAAAGTTTTATGTTTTACAATATTACATAGGGTAAGGACTAGCAATATTGGTAGAACAAAAAATAATGACACTCCATTACCGTTTCTACACTAAAAAATATTGAAAATTTAAAATTAAATCGTAATAAATGAGAATTCGTCTTATTCAAGTATTACTGTATGAGCATATCTGCATTCTCACTTATTACCTCTAATTGAGTTAAAGTTTAGAGGGTACACTTAAGGTTTTGAACTTTAGTGTAAAGCACAGTAACAGTAGCAACAACAATAATAAACAAAACGAATCGTTGTATGTCTCATTCAGTAAAACACCGGATAATTTTTTCTAGTCCCTATTTTTCAATGGAAATATTTATGATTCATTCAAGCTGCCTCAACCTACCAAAAGACCATATGTAATTAGTAGGACAACCAAAAAAAAAAAAACTATCAAGCTTAAAAGCTCTTAAAAAAAGCTCGAAGAAACAGTGAAATAAGCTGTTAAATTCATTAAAAAATAAGCCGTTAAATATTATCAAATTTACATTACCTTCTTCGTAAAAATCATAAAAGAAAACAAATTTTATATTTAACTTAAAGCAATTTCCTTGGAACTACTGAAAATCAGGGTGTTAAAATCAAAAACATTATTTTAACAAGTTTTTTTTCTTTTTTAACTAAACAATCCTAAAAATCATATTTAAGTTAAGATAAAAGTAAAAACTAAACTGTATATTCCATGAAAAACGCCAAAATAAGCTTAATTTGTATAGAAAAAGCTAAAATAAGCCAATATTTGCAAAATAAGCTAAAACAAGTAATATTTACCAAAATAAGCTTCAAAAAAAGCTCCTCCAACAAATATAGAGTGAAATTATTTATATTTTTTTAAGATCAGAAATGCATGTAATCTAAATTGTTCTATATTTTTAAATAAAAACAAGCTCTTGCTTCCTAACAATAAGAAAATAAGGAATGCGCTTTTTGGAAGTGGAAAATTTAATTGTAAAATTTTTTCAGATAATCTTAACTATTTAGATCGATTGAAACGGGCTTTAATCATATCTTGTGTTATATTTACAAGTTGAAACTTTTTTTATATTATTATTTTCACCTTTGACTTCAATGTGAAATGTTTTATAGATTTATTTCAACCAACGATACCGGACAACCATTTTATGGCTAGATTAAGCAATTTTTAACAAATTTTTCCACAAAATAGAATTTGTAAGAATATTGGATGAATTTTGTTCAATCTGTCAAAAATATTGAAGGTGTAAAAAATGTCGATACAAATTTTGTAAAATGGTGGTGTTAAAATAAATGTATACCCTTTTCAAAGGTTGTTAAAAAACAGTTTTTTTTACTAAGACATGATCTAAAATTTGTATTTTATTCCGATAAAATTAGCGGAATTTAATTGCAAAGTAAAATATAAACCTAGACCTTTCAATAATGGATCTACCCCCACCAATGATAGGGAGGTCTCCACTAATGCGAATTTTTCATACGAAAACCTAAAAGTTATAATAAAAAAAGTTTTTTGAAATTATTAAAATGTTTATAAAAGTGTGAGATGATCTTCGTGAAAAAAGTGGATATTTATTGAAAGGGGATCCGCTATTGGGATGTAATTTTACTCTAAAATTAACCGTTGATAAAAATTGTCCATTAATGGTAGGTACACATTAATAGATGTGTAGTTTATTGATACTATGTTTCTCTGTATTTAATAATTTTAAGAAATCGCGAGATTTTTCATATAAAATTGTTCAGTAATTTTTTAGCTGTTTTTTTTAGCAATTTTTTTCTACAAATTTAGCCATTTTTAATAGCCCATTCTGGCAACATTGGTGCTATTGGAAAACTGTTTAATTTTGTTTGTTTTTAAGCTTTATGAGAAACACAAATCCAAATAAGAAGACGGCAGATGAATAAAATATAAGAATTTTTTACAAAAAGGATCTTATATTGCATGTTACAGTGAAACCTCAATTTAACACATATTGCCACATCCACATTTACCCCATAACACTATCTTTAAGAACCGATATAATAAGATCGGTAATTAATATAACAGCTCGGAAAAAATGCATAAAAATATATATATATATATGGAAAAATTTGCATAAATTTCTTAATTTAGGAAAATATGGGCTAAGGGACAATTTTGTTGTGACAACAGCAAACACTAAAATAATTTTTTTAAAAAAATTAAATTTTTTTTTATTTAAAGCTTGCTTCAACGCTTCCGAAATTATTAAACAAATAATGAAATTAAAGTTGGGTCTGCCTATAAGATACCCTACCCTAAGCAGCACCTAAGGTCGGTTGATGTTTTGGAATTTAATTTAGAATATTATTTTTGGACCTAACAAAATAGTGTCAATTAGTTTCAACATTATCTGTTTAGTATATTTAAAAAAGTTAAAATCTCCATCGAACCATCGCGACTTTCAGGCTTAAGTGTATGTTCTATTTTTGGACTTGAGTTGGTTGTAAAGAGTATATTCACTCCTCATTCAACTTTTTCAATCTAACTCAAGTTAATGCAAGTTTTCATAAAATTTTCTGAAAATTATCATTTTATTTCTTGAAAGTTTCATACATTCAACGAAGAAGTTTCCTAATAATTTAAAATCCTAAATTTTTTTAATTTTTAAGTGCAATTTGTTCATTCTCATGCCACACCAAAAACCATTTTTGAAGCCATTTTTATAGTTGATTTTTTTATTATTAGTATTTTGTCTTTTTGCATTGTCGCAATCAATGTCAGCGCTTAATATAATAGACAAACAGAAAGTTATCTTATCGAGTCAATTTTAATTTTTGTAAATTTCATAATGACAACATGGATATGTAGGCCAAAGAGAAAATCTACTGATGTTATTTGTTTGTTGGTTGGTTGGTTCGTTGGTAGTTAATAATAATAATGCAATAGAAAAAGCGGCACAACAAGCAAGAGTCATGCAGGCATTGCATACACTTTCTAATGCTGCAAAAAAATCACATCAGCAAAAAAAAAACAGAAAAATGGATGCACATAATCCTCACCTCTTCTACCAGCCCCCTTCTGACTCGATCTCTCTTTTTTTACCTTTGTATGTATGTATAAATAAATGTTGGATGCAATAAGAAAGAAGAAATCAAATGGATGTAATGATATCTGCATGTATTCATAGTGCACCATAATAATAATAATACCTCATATCCGCAGAAGATTGTTGCATTAGCAATAAAAATAAGCCTGACTTAACTGAAATGTTTATTATAATAGATGAATGTTTTGTTGGACAGACAAACGTATAACCCACCGACCGACCGGCCGACCGACCACCCGCCCAAAAGACAGATAGATGAATTCAACAAAGACACATACAAAATCATTACATTTATTTCTTGGATAAAGTCGGATGGTATGGTTGTAGTAGTGCAAATAGTTTCAAACGGATGTAGGTAGGTTGGCAACCAATACATACAATTGCAGCAATAACAATACTGTTACCGCTACTGTTGCTGCAATGTTGATCGCATTTCATTTAAAAATGTATGTTACCAGTGATAATTTCTCTTCTTAGTTAAAGTTTTCTTTTTTTTTCATTTTTATACCCTGCACCCGTTTACGGGAAGCATATTATTGTCGTTATTGTGTTGGTAATATATTCTAATGTTAAAAATGTTTGCTGTGGATCTATTCTTTCTATTTATTTTTTATAATTTTTAAAATAACTCAAATTCGGCAGGTTGATATTGCACATTTATCAAACTAATTATAAATATAAATTGTCGTTGAAAAAAAATTTATTTTCATTAGATAGTTTTACACAATAGATTGATATAATTAGCAATGATTTTAGGCACAATTTTTCCAAAAAGTTTTCTTATTTTTTTAGTGATCGAATGAAATTGAAGGTTCACCCATTTAAGATACATTATTGTGTAACAAATTAATTAAAATTATTAAAATTATACCAATTTATTCTGGCGATACTACTCCACTCAATAGTCTGGCTTATGCACCCCATGAAAAAATCTTGTTTGTCATGGTATCTTATAGATAGATTTGTTTCAGTATCATTTGGTACCTAGTTTGAAATTAAGAGTTAAAAAAGACTGATCTGGAAAATCGCGATGAATTGGGTTCAAAATGTATTTGTGCCAAATTGCTTTATTGTCATTGTTTCTAAACTCTAAGGCAAGCAAACAAAGGCTGGACCACTTTTTAATCAGTCATAAATGAATTCAATTAAAAATTAAATTTAATTATTAAATTTTCATTAAGAATTTAAAATTGTATAAAGGAAAGAAATCATAAGCACACGCACGTTTTTTGTTGTTGTTGTATTTCAATGAAAAGTTCTCCTTGTGGCCATTGATAATTAATTTATTGATTACGTCATCTCCTGGCTATGCAAGAACTCCGAGATCTCTTAGCTTAAATCCCAGAATTTTTATAATACAACTCTGTTGATAGTTTAACTTTAAACAATATTTTTAATTGCATTTTTAAAATAAAAAAAAAAAAGGATTTCAAAAACTTTCAGTTGTATTTCTGCAGAAAAAATTAAAGTTTCTAAAATGCAATTGATATTTTAACAATTTCAATAAAAATTATTAAAATTTTTGTATTAAGATGTAGCGAAAAAAAAAAAAAAAAACATTAATTTACCAATTAAAAGATCAACTATACATAAACTTTGTCAAAATTTAACTATATTGAATAAACGTTAAAAATTTAAAAGAATTTCTATAGAAAATAAAAAAAATTATTTAAATGTTTCACGGTTTTCAAATTTGAAAAAGCAACGTTAAAAGTATTGGGTAATATCGAGTACTTAATATCGAGTATTGAAATGTAACCAAATTTACCAGCACCACTTTACATTCTGTGAAAAAGTTTTGCAGTGCAGGGTATACAAAAATCGGCACAGTCTTGGTTCTTTTTCTCTTGCCATTATTTAACAAACTTTTCCATTTTCTTGAGTGTATGTAGTATTTATAAATTGCTTTTGTATTGGTGGTATTTTCCTTTTTTAATTCATACCAACAACAACAACTGCTGCCAAACTAAAATTAAATACTTGAATTCATTGTCAGTGTTAAAGAAAAGTTGGTCATGATATCATTTGCAATATTTTGGTTCATACTGAGAGGGAGAGAGAGGAAATGCGGAGGAAGTTTTAATTGTATTTAATACAAAAATCACGATCAGTGTCGAGTGCAGTCATGCCTAAAATACACGAAAGCATAAATGTTGCAACAAAAGCAACAACACAAAATAAAGTACCCACCGAATTGTGAAATCTACTTTGGTTACTACAATCAAAAAATTCAGTTAGAATTATCATATTCAAATGTGATTCCTGAATATGTTGAATTTTTCCAACAAAAAATTTGTCGTATCCCAAATCCTTTTGGCTAAATATCTGAAATATTAAATATGTGTTCCTAATTTACTAAAGAGATAATTTATACGGATTAAAGAATTAAAAGTCTCTAAAATATGCATTCCCTGGGGCTAATTAACCGAAGATATACTTTTGGAATTTCAAATTAAAACCGAAGAGATGCTTTTGGAATTTCAAATAAAAACGTGGCTAAAATAGGGTTAGAAAAGAAAAAAAGTATCCCCTTATCGCCCGGTTCAAATCACTGATACTAGTAGAAACTTGAAAATTTTCATGTATGTTTTTGAAGAAACGTGGTATAAATGGGTTTTATAAGTAACAATTTTACCTCATATGTATTTTTTTTTTATAAAATTTTCAAAAATATTTTATGCCAGATATGAACTTTTTAACTTAAGATATTAAAAAAATTACCTTTGACCCTTTTACATAAGAAAATTAAAAACGAGTTTTAATTACGGAATTGATAAGATCAATTAATATTTTAATCATTTTGCACCTATCATGCAAATGATACTATTAATTACTTAAAATTCTACACGATTAATTGAAACAAAATCCAATTAAAATTGTAATCGTATCAATTGAAGCATTAATTGAATTTTTTTTTCTGATATTGACCAAAAAATTGTGTAAACGACATGAACTCTCTGTATGTTTGTGGACAACAAATGCATTTGGTTTTTTAACTAAATTTACAGTCAAAGGGGAAAAATTCGGGAACTAAGTGTTAAAATAATATTCACTAAAATATTAAAAAGTCAATCAAAATATTAATTGATTAATTGTTTTACAATGAAGGAAATAATATACATAAAAAAAATTACAGAGTTCTGTTAAACATCTTTCATAGAATATTTTCGTAAATACAAATAAAAATTTTTTAAAATTATGAAATTATTAAAATACAAAAAACTTTTTGTATCTTTAATCTGTATTCTTAAAGAACTTTTATATAAGCAACTGCAATTTACAAACATGTCAAACGAAAAATTGTTAGAAATCGAATTTGAATTTTAACAAATATTTTTAATTACTTAAAATTTTGTAATTCTGTGTACATACATAAAAAACCGTATCACAAAATTTTAAGTGATTAGGTGAAATTTTACCTTTCTTATTTTTAATTTTCATGACATCTTAGCGCGTGATCTGATGACCGAATCGCACCATTTCCACCAGTTTTTGGGTTATTCGAAAAATTTTTTAAAGCATATTTTCGGTTTTTTTTGTTTTATATCAAAAAGGGCATCGAAAAATATTTGAACGGCTGTAAAAAAAAATCAAATATCGATATTAAAATAATAATATTGAAAGATTTTTAAAATTTGTTACGAAATACCTATTATTGGGGTTAATTATGTGAATTGTATACACTGAAACATCGAATTTTTGTTACATTTGTGTCACAAATTCTTTGGGAACTCTGCATCCTCTTTTAAGTCGAAAAACTGTTTGCGATTTTCTCGTCAGATCTAGCGGTTTGAATTTGATTCTAACAGGAAAACAATTGTCAAAAAATCTAGCGATTTTTTTTATCAAACATAATTTTACTAAGAAGCCAGTTGTATTTCCAAAAAGTGTTATAAAATTCGTAAATTAATATAATTTTATTGTATAAAAATTAACCTCTAAAATATTTTTTTTTACAAAAACTTTCTAAGTTTATATTTCGAAGAAAAGTGTATGCATTTCTTTCATCGCATGACGCCCTCTATTAAGAATATGAGACCCAAACCAAGTATTGCGATAATTTGACAGTAAATCCTAAAATTATTTGGTAGCAAATTTTATCAAATTACGCAGATTGACAAAATTAATTTCTTTTAGTAATTTTATAGATCACTAGCTTAAAAAATCGATACTGCATTAAAGGTAGTTTTAAATATCGGAATATTTCGAGAAGAAAATATTATTCTTAATTTTTACAAAAAAAAAAAAAATATTTTTAATTTTTTTAAAATGAAAAAGCCGGTTATTGGTTTCAGTTTTAAATACTCGTAATTCAAAGGTTTCTTTGGTCCATTCACAATGATTTTGCCTTGAAGTAAATCATCCTGTATTATCGGAGGACATTGAAGCACCCTAATGTACCTAGTTAACTGATTGTTGTTAAAAAAAGAAAGTTTAGTTGTTTTCCATTGCATTAGATGTTGCATTAAAATGCCTCCATTGTAGGTTAGTCGGCTGGTTGGTTGGTTGACTGGGGCTGGTTTGTTTAGTTGATTGTTGTTTGCAAAAAAAAATAACGAAATAACAAAAAAATTGAATGCAATTTTCTCTTTAGTCATTTAGGTTTTTTTTTTTTGCTAGTTTCTTTTATGACTACATTTCTAAAAAAGAAATATTGTGTAAAAGTTGCACATTTTCAAAGCCAAGCCTCAGTCAGCAAGTTGTTTGTTACTTGTTGCACTACTAGCGCACACATACAGATGCTAAGTGAATGAAAATGGATGTCACACATATTTTGTAAATGTTTTAAATGTAGAGGTTTTATGATGATGTTGTTGTTGTTGTTGTTGTTGGTGCTGATGATGATGATGAAGATAATAATAATAGAAACTTTCATGTTTTAAACATTAGACCAGTGTTGTTGGTTGGCATTTCGGTTACCAGCAAGATGTAGTGCAATGTAATGAAATGAATTGCAATAATAATTGCATTTGTCCCACTTTACTTTCACTCAACTTGCAGCAACATTAACACTGCAACACAAATATTGTTGTTGCAATCGCAATTTAATGTTAATGAATAAAATCTTTAAACTTGATTATCATAATCATAAGTAATTGTAATAATGGAGGGGGGGGGGGGGGGGGGGGGGGGGAGATGTTGTGATGGTGATGATGATTATGTGAAATTAAGTTACATGTTAAATAGTTGTCTGTGTGTTTGTAAATTTGTTTGAGTGTTGCAACAATATGCATTTGTTGTTAGTAAGATAATATTGTTGTGGCTCGTTGTTAGTTCAAGGAAAAAGTAGGTCAAGCGCAATATCTATCATGATGCTTTGTTGCAACTTTATGTATTCATTTATATGTACAGCAAAATATTTGTAATTGACTCTCTTTCTAATTCTTTCTTTTCGTTTATGAAACCTTTTACCATTTGGAAGCATTTGCAAAAATGTTTGTATTGTATTTTATGTGGATGTTTTGTTGTTTGTCTAGTTGGTTGATCATAAACTATTGGTTGACTGGTATTGCAATCGTGTTGCATCCCAGCAAAATCACACATTACCAGATCATGTATAAAGTAATGTAAAGCCAAAGGTTGGACCCCTTATACCCCACCCTTATTTATGTATGTATTTTACAGGCGGTGAACGCCGACTTGCAAGATAATGGCTTAGAGATTATAAAGTAAGTGATTACTTATTTGGTTACGAGCATAACGTTTTAATGTTTTAAAAATAGATTTACATGAAAAAGTTTTTACAAAAAAATATAGAAATATATTTTTTTATTAAATGTAATGTGTGGACTTGAACCTGAGATCTCGAATTGTTAGCCGAGGAATCTACCCCCTTAGCTAATGACACATTTGGTTGCCTAAAATGTCAAAAAGTATATGCATACACAGAGAAAACAGATTCATTGTGACAACCGAATTCCTTGCCAACAGAATAATTTGATTGTAGCAAATAAATTATTTGGTTGTGGTAATCAAATATGTCCTGACACAACTGAAGTATTTTGTTTTTACTGAAATTCTGTTGTAATAACCGAATTTCTGATGTATTTACCGAATTTCTGTTGCCACAAACAAATATATCGATGGCCCCAACCGAACCATTCGGTTGGCAAAAAATTTGGTTGTCACAATGAATTCGTTTTCTCTGTGCATGCAACCAAATGTGTCATTAGCTAAGGGGTAGATTCCTC
Source organism: Eustalomyia histrio (assembly GCA_949748255.1). Lineage (NCBI taxonomy): Eukaryota > Metazoa > Arthropoda > Insecta > Diptera > Anthomyiidae > Eustalomyia > Eustalomyia histrio. The sequence continues at coordinate 1,133,927 of OX456526.1, forward strand.
GGCTAAAAATTCGAGATCGCAGGTTCAAGTCCACACATTACATTTAATAAAAAAGTCGGGGTTCACCGCCTGTAAAATACATACATAAATAAGGGTGGGGTATAATGGACCCCTTTGGCTTGCTTACAAAGTAATGGATCTAAAAATATATTTTCAAAAATGTTTTAATTATTATTTTACTCCGATAGATCATGCAATATGTAATTAATGATCGAAAAGACATTAGTTTATTTTTTAAAATAATACAAAAGGTAACGAGTTATTATTCCAAGAATTTATTGCACCCATTAACAAAGTTTTGCCGGGAATGGTTTTCTTTTCTAATACTGTTGTTGTTTTCAGTTAACATACATAAATTATAATGCATGTTTTATTAGTTTGTGGAAAAAAAGTGCATTGTAAAATTGTATGTAACAAAAAGAGTTTTTCTTTTCAAACAATTTTATTTAGGCCACTAACAATTTTCATAAACAATGTAAAAAGTGAAGAGGTGGTTTCGCTTCAATAATAATTTTGTCTTGCGAGCTTAAGAAATATTTAACGAATATTTATGTTGACCTTTGCATAATTCCTAAGCTTTCCCAAAGGTTCAATTTATAATATGAATAATTTTAGTGCATAAGGCGGCACATTCATAATATTGCTGAAACTGTTTTTATAAATCGTTTGTCCTCAATTTATTCATCATATTTTAAATTTTTCATAAATATGATAAAGTTTTTCCAAAAAAAAATCATGAAAATAATTTAATATGAAAAACTCTTACACATTATTTACTTCGGTTGAAAAACATTGTTCTTTGTAATTCTCATTAAGTTTTTATATTTATTTACCTAAATAATTTAAAAACTTCATCATATTGATGAAGGTTCTTTATAAATATGATGAAATGTATCCATAAATGTTGATGAAACTTCCTCGTAAATATGAATATTATAAAATTTCTTCAAAGATTTTGATGAAGATTCTTTGAAGACATGATGAAACTTTTTGATAAATTATATTTTTGTTATATTTTTGAAAAGAAAAATTAATTTTTCTCTTATACATATTTATTTATTAGTGTTTGATATGCCATAGCAACATTTAATTATGATCTTGAACCTGATAAATTCTAAAATATATAATTTTTCACCATATTTAGGAAATGTTTCATAAATATAAAGACACAAGTAATCACTTTGCATTTTTATGAAACAGTTTCAAAACATTTATATATTGGTAAATCGTACGAAATCCCTGAGTGTACTCAATGAAAAACATTTTTTTTTTTTTTTTTCAATCGCCTCAATATATAAAGAAAGTTTTCTTGAACGAGTTTTAATAAAAAAATTCAGTAAACTACTGACGTTTAAAATTTAATAAAAAAATCTTCATAATTTTTACAAAACTAAATTTTAATGGAACATCTTCATTAAATTTTTCATAAAATTTTATAAAAAAACTGCATTAACTTATGTCGTTTTCTTTTCAGAAAACAATTTTGCCTTTTTCTGACCCATTTTTCGTTAATTTTTATCAAATACCTTCGTCATATTTATGCAGTATTATTTATGTTGGACGAAAATCTTTATATTGATGCAGTTTTTAAAAAATATGATGAACTTTTTTTCCCTGAGTGCACTGTGAATATCTGGATGGTCTTGAAATGTTTTAAAAATTCAAGTGCTTTAATTTTTTCCTTAAGTAAAAGTATATTTCAAATTTTAGCTCCTGTAAACTTAATAAAAAATATTTCAATGCGATGGAGCAAGCCTAACGTAATGTATGTAAGCAAAACTGTACTTCAGCCGCGTAACTCGATTTTGAAAATTTCGAATTTTTACATTTTGTACGCTTCGGAAAAAAAGAAAAATCTACAGCATACATCTCACCTTTTTAATTTAAATATGTAGTGAACGCATCAAAAAATGGAAAACAAATAGAATATTTTTATACATTTCGTTTTTACTATGTGCAAACAATTTATTACGCAATCATCCCCAGGACCGGTATCATAGTTGCCAGATTTAACCTCAACAGGTCAAAAATTAGCAAAATAACGATTTAATTATTTTTGGTTTGTGAGACTGACAGTGGAGACACCAAAATATATTAATTTCAAAATAATTAACTGGAGAATTTTTTAAATTGAAAAAAACGAATTACTAAATAATATTTAGCATCGAAAATTAGATCAAAAACAACTGAAATTTGTTCTTGTGGTAAAAAGGATAAAAAATAATTCTAGCTAAATAACTGATTTAAACGAAACAAAAGGGAAAATTAGTTCAACTGAACTAAAACACGTTTAATAGGCTGCTGTATTTTTTAAGAGAGATTGTAAATATATTTGACATAAGACATAGACTACTCAGACAGGAAACAGCTGATTGAATCAAAATGGCTGCTAGAAAATGAGTAAAAGAAAATTTCAAAATTACAGTGATACACAGAAAGGGATAGTTATATAATAAAATATGCGTCATACAATTTATATGGAGTTTATGTTTTCTATCTCATTTTGCAAATCACTGCAATGTCAAAATAACCATACGGTTCGAGAATTCTTGTTTGGTATATGTCATTGGTAGCCTGTTTGTGTAGTGTGTGCTATGAGACATCAAAACTTGCACCATCCAAATAATGTTTTTCATCCCCCATCCAAATAATGTTTTTCATCCCAAAAATGTTTTTAAACAAAACTCATGTTTTTTTTAAATTAATTTAAAATTAAACATATTTTTGTAATTTAATTAATTTGCAGTGATAATTTTTACATTTAAATTTATTTTATTTGTACTTATGACAAATTTTATTCCGAAGTAAAGGGTGTCCCAAGAAGAACGCAATTTTTAAATTTTAAATAAAACACAGATATATAAAAAAAAATCGTGAAACTTTATTATATCGTAAAGTAGACAGAATGAGGTTATGTATGGAACAATATATCGTGCAGATGACCGCCGCGGCTTTGCTGGCATGCACGCGATCTTTTAATGAAATTTTCAATGACCGTTTTGCATGAATGCTGCGGTATTTCATTAATGCAGCGTCCAATTTCCTCTTTTAAGGCTTGAGACGTCGTCGGCTTATTCGCGTAAACCATCGACTTCAAAAAACCCCAAAGAAAAAAATCTAATGGTGTTAAATCGCACGATCTAGGCGGCCAATTCTGATCTCCAAAACGCGAAATAACACGACCGGGAAAAGACTGATGCAGCAATTGAATTGTTTCTCTGGCTGTATGACATGTGGCGCCGTCTTGTTGGAACCACATGCCCTCCACATTCATTTCTTCAATTCTAGGCAAGAAAAAACTGGTTATCATTTCACGATACCGAACACCATTGACTGTTTGCGCTTGACCTGCCTCATTTTCATAAAAAAAGGTCCAATGATTCCTCCAGCCCAAAAACCACACCACACAGTGACACGTTGAGGATGCATTTGCTTCTCGTGAATCACTCGAGGATTTTCCTCACCCCAAATGCGACAATTCTGCCTATTGACGAAGCCATCAAGATGAAAATGGGCCTCGTCACTGAAGATGATTTTATCGGCAAAATCAGCATTTTCATGTTGTCTCTCCAATACCCAATTAACGAACTCCCTTCGCTGTCCATGGTCAGCTGGCTTCAGTTCCTGAGTCAATTGAACTTTGTATGCATGAAGATGCAAATCTTTCTCCAAAATTCGCTGCAAAGTGGATTTGGAGACACCAATTTGCTGAGCTCGGTGTCGAATTGAGGTGGATGGAGTTTGAGCGACATCATCACGTACAGCTGCGACATTTTCGGTCGATCGACCTGGTCGATGGCGCGTTGTTGTCTTTACATCACTAACAGACCCAGTTTCGGCAAATTTAACCATTAATCTCTTTACAGTTGACTCTTTTGGAGCATTATTGTGACCCCAAATTGATCGCAATTTGCGAACTGTAGCCGCAAAACTTTCCCTATTTTGGTAAAACAATTTCACAATGAGAATGCGTTGTTCATTCGTGTAGCGCTCCATTTTTACTAACCTCGTACCTTCTACTAGCAAACAATAACAATTGTTCAAATGTCAAACAATGACACTTCGAATGTTGCCAGATTTAAAAATTGCGTTCTTCTTGGGACACCCTTTATCATTTAGTTCTGATTTTGCTCTTTTAAAGCAGTTATTTTTCACAACTTCAAAAAGTGACGGATAACTTACGAGTATCTTAAAAACAAACAAGGTTAAACATTAACCACAGATATTTCCATATAACATATGTTAAAAAAATCACTCTTTATTACTTCTAAAGCTATAGTATGTCGTATATTTTCATAATCTAAGGAATTTATTGTAAATATTGTTTTCTGATTATTCAAGTCAAAAATTTCAATGTGAAAATAGTTCTGAAGACCTTTTATAATTTGTTTATTAAATCATTTTTATATTTTTGTTTAATGCATTTTTCAGCTTTTAGTAGTTATGGCGACACAATCTGTGCAGTTTTGCACTTTGTATTTTATTTAACACTACACCATTTCCAGCTTTAATTCAGAATTATTCAAAAATATTTTAAAATTGTCTAAAAATGCTTCAAAATTGTACAACCAGTTTTTTAAGTATCCAAAAAAAAAACTTAAATTTGTCCAAATTTCATTCAAATTTTTAAACATATTTTAAAGTTGCTCAAAAAAGCTTGTTCATTAATGCAGAATTATGTATTTGTGAATATCAAAGCTTTATTTGTGAAGTGTGTGAGTGTATCAAATGTGTCTCGGGAGTATCACGGTATTTTCTTAAATCAAATGGTATCAAAAAAAGTATAATTGTATTAACTTTTACATCACTGGTTAAGATATATAAAATGTGGCTGTAAATAGGAAATTAAATTTTTTGCGCCTTTAAATTAATTAATTGTTTTTTTATAGTTTTCACCATATTTATTATAATTTAAATAAAAAATACATGTATTCACCTTTGGTTTTTCTTAAAAATGTCTCATTTCCCGTTCGCAGACACAAGGTGAGGAAATTACATAACATCTGCACTCAGCGATGCCAAGTTAGCTGCTTTCGGGCTATATTTAACCCTTTTTGATTGCTTTCAACGCGTACTTTTTTCACTTAGCCCTTTTATTTTTTTAAGGGCTAACATAGCTCATTTTGTTATCTCTTTATTAAAAAATATAGAAAAGCTTGGGGAATTACCAAGCAAGTTGTACCAACAGTTGTAACGTGTATGGCTTGCATTAAATATACATTGAATTGTTTAATTCATATAAAATAGGCTTAAAAAGAAGCAATACCCGTTGCTCAAATTACAAAATACGTACCTTTAAGCTTTTCTGCAAAAATTTATTCAAACCTAACTTACGAAAGGTGCAAGTTTATATAAAGACAATTTTATGTTCCGAAGATGAAGAAGAAAATTCGATTTAGTTGGAACATTTTAGCCATTTCTTTTAAATTATACATTTTTAATTTAAAAATTTCAATAATATATTTTTTTTAAATATGTATTTTATACAATAAAACGTAAGATCGGTCTCTTAAAAGCACAAATTTTTAAATAAATAAATTGAAAAACACAAAAACTGGTAAATTTTTGAATTTAGCTCTTTTTAACTGCTCGGCTGACGCTTTTTTGCTTTTGAAAAGTTTGCATCGCTGTCTACACTTCCCATAGGTAGTGAGCGCTTAAATTTAATGCTACCGGAGCAACTATTTAGTATTAGTTCGGCCTATATACATAAACTACACAACATGAAATATATTCAAAGAAGGTTGCGTTGGAAAATTTAATTTAAACTTAAATTCGAAATCTAGTTTGTGTATGATTTATTTGCTGCTTTGTTTGGCATTATTTAAATTTAATTAAAACAAAGAAACTCAACAAAGCGCCATCTAGCAATGATTTCATTACTTTTTTTTATGCCATACATAAATGCCAGGTTAGGTAAAAAAACAGAAGCACAACTAATTTGACGATTTTTCGACAAAATCATTTGATTCTAATTTATTTAAACTTGAATTTCAGGGTTGTTATTTCAAAACTAATGTGAGTTAAGTTTTTTTTTTTATATTTTTCATTTTATTTTTAATTCTTTTTAAAACTAATACAATATTGAATAATTAATTAATGTTTAATTTTTTTACAATTATATGTTTTTTTCACTTTTGCCCATGTTCCAGTAATTATTCCCATTCGGAATGTTTGAAAATTTAATGAATGAAAAATCACATAATTTAGTTTTCTTATTTGAATGAATATTTCAAACGTTTTGAAACGAGTTGATTGCTGGAAGTTATTCAGTTGGTAATGTTCCAAAAACATTTCCAACTGGATAGATATGGGAACTTATTTTTGTTTATATATTTTGTATGAATATTTTTATTTTTTTATTTACATAGAAAATGTTTAAATTGGTATAAGTATTATGTTTTTGTTTTCTAATCATTATATGAATTTATGTTGCCATTTGTTGTACACAATAACTTACAAATATAATTATTACATTTTAAACGCGTGTATTAATAAAAATTGTTTAAAGCAAACAAGCATATTATACGTAGTAGAGAATAGATAGAATAGCGAAATAATTGTGTTTTTTGATTTGATATTAAGGTGATAATAAATAAAAAAAAAATATAATTTTTTCAAGATTGATTGATAAAATGAGACAACTTTGCTCTTTATTAAGTAAGGACTTTTGTTTTAAGATTTATAATTTTCATTTAACATCCGTATGACACTAGCTTTCTTCAAACTTTTTCTATACTTTTTAAAATTTTTTTGTGAAACTGTACTGTTTGGTAATCCATAGATTATTATTGCTAATGTCGCGTCAGTTTTAGAAAAAAAAACTAGTGTCATAAGAGCTTAAGCAATAGTTGACTTAAATTTTAACAAAAGAAATAAATAAACAAACAACACAAATAAAATTTTTATATTATAATAATTAGGAGAGGGCACACAGTGGGAGAAAGTATCAATCTGAGACACAAAAATTAATTATGTACGTCTAAACTTAATGTCCGATATTAATAAAATTTATGGACACTACTCAAAGGAATTCCAAAAAATTGTCTTCGATGCCTTTTGCCTTTTTTATTGCCAAAGACTTTTAATAAATGTGTTTTTGAAAATGAAAAAAAAAATCTGAATTTGAGTTTAAATAAGAATAAATTATATAGACCCATAGGCACATGCTACTCTTCCTTATCTATTATTATTCAGTGCAGCCTGTGTTGTTATCCAACAGGACTATAAATTATATATTAAATTAAATTTTATAAACATCGGACCAATAGTTAGACGTTATCATTTTTGTCTCCCAGATAGGTACTTTCTTCGAATGTGGAAAGGGGCGGGCGGTGGAGTAGGTAGATTGTTAGATAATATATAGTTTGTTTTATTCTTAAATAACATAATAATTATTATAATAATTATCGCCTATGTAGAATATTGGACAGAGTGCGCATTTGTTTTTGCAATTCTGAGTCCATTTTCGAAGCTTCCTCTTCAAAGATATTACGCATTTCATTAAGATTGGGCAAATCGTTGTCAGGTTTTATATTCAATATATCACCAAAGAATTGTGTCCAAACATGCTTTTTCAAATAGCGTGGCAGCTTTTGCTTAATATCCCATGCGTCGGCACGTTTTTGCAACTGCATATATTCTCCAAACAGCATGACGTGCACTGTACCTGCAATGCAAAACAAATCGGTTTCGTATGACCACGAGCGTCCCTCTTGCATTTCTATACATGTGAAGCCATCTGTTTGTATGACTTTGCGAAATTTTGTTTTATTGCCCTCCGGGAATAAGGTCATATCTATGGCGCAGCCAAAATCAATCAGACGCAATGAGGGAAAATGGAAATCTGTACTGGGTACACGCATTAGTAGGAAATTGTCTGGCTTAATGTCTGCATGTATGATTTTATTTTGATGCAGGTGATGAATGATGTTACAAATTTGTGCAGAGAAATGCATTACCAACGATTCGTGCATAACTTTGGTTGTAGCTTGCCTTATCTTATTATTAATATCCAGCAACGAACCGAATGGTGAAAATTCAGTCGCAATCAGGCTGGCATTTGGTGCAATTACAGCTGCAGAAATATCCATAAGACCGGGTAAAATATTTGGCGATTGAATACGTTTTAGTACCTTAAAAAAATAGAGATACAAATATATAAAGCAGTTTTAGAGGTGAAGCACATTTAAGGAGTTATTTGTAGAGCATCTTAAAATTATTTCTTTTAAAGCATTCAATAATTTCGATTATTCTTTTTTTTCAAATTTTCACGAAACGCATAACAAAAAACGATTGCTGTTTTTTCATCAAGGAAGGAATGTTGATGGGGGTGGGTTCCGGTCGATTGAAATTAAATTTGGATATTTTACAAAGGGGACAAAATAAATAAGTATGGATACCTTTTCAGCGAATGAAAATCCAAGTTAAGATTTAAAATGAGAGCTCAAAATTAACACATTTTTAGTTTTTTGCATTTCTTTTTTCACGATCGATTCAAAGAAACAACATACAAATTTGGTATCAACAGGTATTTTGATGACCTGCTTAATGGGTTATTAAAATCTATTAAAAAAAAGTTTCGAACAACTTGGAAACTCATTTTGTGTCCGCTAAATATGTCCGCTTTGTTTTTGCGAATTTTCTTCTCCTCTATCTTGTTTTCTTACGTAATCTGGAGAAAACACCTCCTAACAAAATTGTCTTGTTAGTATTGTTTTGGATTTACATTTTACATAGGTAAGAAATTTGGAGACGAAATTTCCAACTTGTGTCAAATTTTAGTAAAAATTCTGAAACTGTCCCTTATATATATATGTATATGTTCCTATAAGGAGCATAGGGCCTCAAACTGTCCCTTAATCATACAAAATTTAAAATTATATATAATTATTTATCAGAGACCTAACAGTTATAACTTTTTATCAAAAATTTGCTTTTTGTCGAATATTTTTAAATTTCTGTTTATTGGCTTTAGGAACGACTTCCTTCATTGCTACCAAAGTATCCATTAGTGTTTTTTCTGCCTTTAAGAAGTAATTTAACACCTAAAAAATTACTTACATTATTGCTTTTAAAGAATTATTGATCCTAAGAAATTATTTAAATAGAGTTTATATCCAAACAAATGATTGCTGGGTCAAATAATGGGTTTTTTTTAATTTAATATTTTTTAGTACTTGTAATTAAATTGTATAATTTAATAATTTTATGTATTCGAAATTTTTAGCGTTTTGAAAGTAACAACTCGTCACAATGATAGCAAAGAATAGTTCAGCGGCAGAGGGCTAAACAAGAAATTTAAGGTCACAAGTTCGATACCCAGTGGCGGTGGCATACAATTTTTTTTTTTTTTTTAATAAAACAAATTATTTCTTTTTGTTAAGTATTCCCGTTCTATGACAACTTTGAGTTTCTTCTGTTAAAAATTAATTAAATTAAGCCGTTCCACCTTAATAAATTTGTATTAACCCTGTGCTTATCTAAATAGTCCTGAAAACCGATTTAAGTGTTCATTATAAAATGTAAATAAAAACATAACGGCACATGTCAGCGCATGATAATGGATTTCACAACATTGATGAAATTTAAGCTGTTTTGATCTATAATTCGGAATTTTATGTCTCAGGATAAAAGGACGATTTCAAGATTTCTGAGTATGCAGAATATAATTTTTAAGCCATAAAAACAAGCTGCTATGGCTTCTTTTTGGTTGGCCATACTAATATAAATTTAGAACAAATTTTTTTTTGCTTACATTTCCGCCACTTCTATATTAATTTATAAGCAGGACACTGTTTGCAGCACAAATTGTCACGAAAAACCAATTTGTGTTTTTTGTTTTAATTTAAAAAAAAAAGTTTTTATAACAATTTTCAGTTTTTTTTTTTTTCAAATATAACAATTACCTGGTCACATATGTAAATTTCCCAAGTATTTGCAGGCTTTTGATATTTCAAAGCCACTACTGCACCATTGGCAACATCTGTCGCTTTATACACTGAACCATAGGAGCCGCGGCCGATTTCTTTGTCTATATTGAATTGCATGCCATCGGTTAAATTCAATTGACGCGTGTTGGCAATTTTAGGTAATGGTGTCTGTATGATTTTATAGTTATCATGAGCCTCGCCATCTGCACCGGGAAAATCAAGTTTCGTGAGGAATGCACGACACAACTCGCTGCTAAATGGATCGATAGCCTCCTTGGCCATATGACGTTCTATAGTTTCTAGGGCTTTAGCCAAACGGCGTTCCTTGGCTTCGGCATCGTGTTGTGTGGAGAAATATGAGTTTTCCTGATACGTTGAAATATCAACGGCATTGCTTTGATTCAAAGTGGAATTATTGAGAGCAGCAGCATCACGGAAATTTAGACGGCCCACAGCATTGCTGAGTGAACAATTGGAATTGTCTAATGCTACAGCTGAGGAGAATGAATAATTGGCATTATCATTAAAGGTGGCATTGTGCAGCGAACGATCGAGGTGGTGGTTTTGATTTGCTTTGTTTTCCGATGTGGCCGAAGGAGTTTTCTGCAAATTGTTGTTGGTAACAGCTGTATGGCCATTTTCCACAGAGGATGAATTACTATTAGTGCAAGCCAACAAATGGAATTTATTGGAAGCCTTTTTCAACTTTGATCTCTGACGTTTAACTGATGTCTTTGGTGTGGAAGTTTGACCCAAAAGATACGGATGGAAACTGTAACCATTGCCATTCCTTTTAATGGGATTATCGTTTATCGACGGAGACTCGGGAAGGTGCTGCAAATTAAAACAAATATATATTTATTCATTCAACAATAATGCCAAAAGCCATTGTGGCGAAAAACTGCACAAATATGGACAAAAATAACAAAATATGCATTAAAAAAAGCATCAAGTATGAATTTAAATGCAAAAATATGCACTGGCTTTTTGTTTGAAATTTAATGATTTGAATAAACATTCATTGGACTGTCGTGCACAAACATGCATAACGTACATGCAATGAAAATAAATATATTTACCTCCGATTGATAAGTCCTTTCGATGGTGTATGCACTGTAATTGTTGCCATTGGGCGTATCACCAGATGGTGGTCTCTCTTTTTTAAATTTAATTTTTAATGTTTTATTTTGAGATCCTTGATTGGGCGTATGCATACTGAAGCGTATTGTGGAGGCTTCAATTTGATCTTCTAGATCACCTTCTGGGTCTATCGTGTTGTTGTGTGTAGTCGTCGTTTGTTGATGATACTGGTGTAGTTGTTGCTGATGATGATGATGATTGTAATGTTGTTCATCATCTTCTTCTGTTTCTTGATTATCCTCCTCTGGCTCTTCTTGATCTTCTTCGGTTTCTTCATCTTCATCTTTTGGATATTGTTCAAGTTGTTGCTGCTGTTGATACCTCTGTTGTTGGCCATAAGGATTAACATTGTATTGTTGTTGCTGAGATTGTTGTGGTGTTTGAAGTTGCTCTTGTTGTTGATCTTGTTGATAAATTTGTGTTTCATGTTGCTGTTGGTAATACAAATGATTATTATTGATTTGATGCAATTGTTGTTGCTGTTGTTGTACATAATAATGTGGCGTTTGTTGTTGTTGCTGTTGTTGCTGCTGTTGTTGAGGTTGTTGATATTTTAATGTTTCCGTTTTTATAGAGCCAATTTCTTGCATTTGTATTTGGGCATTTTGTTGCGTCTGCGGTTGATCCTGTGGCTCTGCTGAAATATGTTGTTCCTGCAGTTGTTGTTGTTCTTGTTCCAGCTGCTGCTGCATATATTTTTGTTTTAATTCATCCATTTTATATTTATAACGCCTGGCTCTTATCTCCTCTGGACAATACTCTATGCCCATATCTGGTGGATAAACAGTCAATTTGGCATAATGGCAAACCTTTTGTGGATCATCGGGTTCTTCTAAAAATAATGCTGGTTGCCATGTCTCATGATTATTTTGACAATAAGTTGAAAATTTCCGAGGTAATCTTATGCCTTCAACTTGTATATCTGCACTGTTTGTCTGTTGAGAATTTTGTAATGTTTGACGTTTTGCTGAAGCTTCTAGAGCTCTTTCATATTGTTGGCGAGTCATATTTGCCGTTGCTGCCGGCAGCTGTTGTTCAACAGGAACAGAATGACTTATTTGCGGTTGTTGCTGTGGCTGCTGTTGATTTTGTGCAACTTGTTGCTGTGGAACCTGTTGAGTACTGGTAGTTTGTTGTTGGTGGGATTGATGAACACTCTGTTGTTGTGCATTATAAATGTTAGGACTAGTCACCTGCAAATTAAAAATACATTAAAGCTTGTCTTAATTTGAAAAAAAAACCCTGGGTACCAATTCCAAATGATTTGCGAAGCTGTGTAGCGATGAAAAATTACTTTTCACTCATTTAAAAACAATGAGAACAAATGACAGTTTTTATCACATCACTGTTATAATACGATTCCGAAATATTACCCTCCCTGACCGCGAATCAGTACCAATCATTAACTAAAAGACGTTAAATTTGCGTTTGACCACCAATATATTGTCTCCAGCGAATAAATATATGACATCTTAACGAATATCAAGATTTTTCATTTCATTTATATTTTGTTTAATAAAAGTCCCGAGACAACTAGAATCAATAGAAACATTGAACCCTTAAGTGTTCACTTGTTCAGTATCTTTAAGGATACAACAACTGAAAAAAATGCTACAGCTTTATTTTAAATTAAAAAATTAAATGAAAATAGCACTAAAGAGCCCAGTAGAGTTTGTGCACTCTATATGGAAAATTTATCAACTTTAAATTAAAAAATGCAAAATAATTTGGATTTTTGTTTCCATTAAAGTGTCCCAGCAAAAAAAAATAAGCTTTTAAATAACATACTCAGGCATCTAATGAAAATCAAAAAAGAAAACGATTGGATTTTCAATGCTCAATTTTTCACGATCCGTATTTTAAAAATGTTTTTTTTTTTGTTTGCATAATAATATAAAATAATTTGAAGCCAATCTTATTTTCGCGACACTAAAAAATATTCCAGATTCAAAAGATGTTCGTTTTCGATTTTCATCACACAGTCTTGCAAAATAAAGTAGAGTATGAGATTTAAATAAATAGCTGCCAACTCTAAATGAATCTGTTAAAAAATTTTGCTGTTTGTTTTTGATAATCGTGAACTTATATATACGAAAACCGATGTGAATTGTACGAAACAACACGAAAGGTCGGTGTAAAATATACGCATACTTCCAAAAGTTTTTTGTATAATCTACGAAATACTTTTAATGAAAATTGTTTATAAAAGTTTGTACTTTGAAGTGCTCCTGAGAGTTAAACTTTTGACTGACGGTATGAAAACAAACAAAAAAATATATTTATAAAAGAGAGTATGGAAAGACATAGTTTTATTATCAATATCAGAACAAAATGTATAAAAAATTTATTAAATGGTGTTCTGAACGTTTTTGTGTTAACAAGTCTTTTGAGTCTTTAGGCTGGGTTTTTCCCTGAGCTAACCATTACTCGATTACAAAGAACAAAACCAAATTTTGATAAAAAAGATTGTGTTTTTCGAAGAAAAAATTGATATTTTAGTAAATAAAAAAAAAAACAAAAAAAAAAGTATTAAACGTGCATGATTGCGATTAAAAAGTTTTTTCAAATGGCAGAACATTTATTTTAATATATTTCTTATATCCTTGACGTCTTTTAGCATGACATTCGACGATTTTTACATGATGATAAGATATTTAAACCAAAAATGCCTTTAAAATATTAAGAATATTAAAAGAAATTTATAATCGCATTCTTTTATTTAGGACCTCACAGACAAAAATATGTATTACCCGAAATATTATAAACAGAAATCTATCAAAAATACTTTGCCAAGCTTTCATTTAAGGTTTATATGTGGCAATAGCGTACATGTACCAAAAATGAATAATAAATTAATAAATTTTTTGTTTATATATGTATGGAATGGATATTAAATTGCATATACTTCCATATTTGCACATATATGAATCCCTTTCGCATATATAGAATACCACATGTCCATATAGAAGCCCCTTTTTTAAATATTGAATCTCATATATCTCCATACATGTCCATGTATGACTTGCATATAGATCACCTATGCAAGAGTGTCGTTTTGAAGGCTCAAAAAAAGCTTATTTTTTACATATCAAAGGTCCATATTAAACAAGTACTTTGTGAAATTTTTATTTAAAAATTCAGCCATTGGGATCTTATATCCCCTTACCTTTAAAAAAAGTTCTCTCTGCCTAGTCAGGATAACTCATGCCTGGTTCATCAGAAATTAAAAAAAAAATCAGAATCTTTGACGGAGTTGTGAACAAAAAGTTTCTAAGAAATAATGACTATCGACTTCAAAAAGAAGAAAAATTCGAGAAAAACGCAATTGAATTTTTTAAAAATAAAAAAAAAGTTTGAAATTAAGGAGTTATGTGGGTTTGAAAATTCGTATTCGTTACAGTCAAGATCAAAAGGATGCCATTTATATTGCCGCTGCAGCTGGTTCTGGACTTTATGTTGCCGGAATCGATGATTCTATGTATGATGATTTTTATCTAAAAAAAACTTTGGGAAATGAAGTCCCAATGGCTGAATTTTCAAAATTTTTAAACAAAAATTTCATAAAGTACTTGTTAAAATAAATTTTTTCAATTGATACATTTAAAGAAAAAAAAAAAAATCAATAAAAAATACCACCTTAATATTTTTTTAGACACAACATCAGATTTTGAGTGTATGCATATTGAAATTTTCTGAAAATTGTTTTTAGATCCACTTAAACAAACATACAGTATGTCATTTGAAAAGTATATAAAATTAGTTTGTATTTTAGTTATAGTATTTATTTATTTATTTATTTTCAATATTAGAACCGTAAGAATTGAATTCTTTTATGGTTCAATTGAATAATAAAAGAATTTACTTTTTACCCTCCTATGCATAAAATAAAATTAACATGTTATCTATACCTTATTACACTACTAAAATATACTAATAGATACCAGTAACGTCTCATTGAAATAACGATGTCGTTATAGGTATTTGTTATTTTTTGTTAAAGGCATCTGTGTCGCTATTTGATTTGAAACGTTATTTTAACGATAACGGTAACCAACAATGATTACACAGCGTTACAAATTCTGAAATGAAAAACCAGAGTACAGACCGACCATTGGCCCATAAGTGAAAAAACGGAATTCATTCTTGAAGGAACAATGATCGATATTCTTGTTTTTTAACGCATTCCTATTTAAAACAATAATGGTTACTTACATTACAAATAAATTGTTTAATCAATTGTCATTTAAAAACATACCCTAGAGAGGAAATATAAAGGGAAATCGGGTTGAAATTAGAAAAAAAAGCTAAGAAAAATAAGGAAATTGTACTTTATGAACAGAATCCATGCACAAGTAGCTGGACAATAGCAAACGAAAATGTTCTATCATATCATCATTCTTCAGATGTGACACACACAATGTGTCATTGACAACGCTCATCATCGTCATATGATGATGTATAATCCGGAAAGCTAAAAAATTGTTTAGTTTTAAAATATATGGGAGGATTTATATTAACCTGTTGTGTAGTTTGTGGTGGCTGATGAACATTTGCTGGCGGAAGCACTTGCTGTTGCTGAATATGTTGTGAATGAGCATGCACTTGTGGCAAATGTTGTGGTGGATAATGATTTATTGCATGATGTTGGTGATACATATTTGGCTGCTGCTGCTGCTGCTGCTGAATAGGTTGAGCAATATGTGGCGGCTGAGTATGTTGATGAGACATAGTTGTTGGTGGTGGAGCTGTTTGTACAGCTTGTTGTTGTTGTTGTTGAGTTGCTGTATGATGATAGGAAATTTGTTGACGATACTGTTGTTGCTGCTGCTGTATATGCACAGTTTGTTGATGATTTTGAACTTGACCACTTGTGGTCGGGGTTGTGCTGCTTGTACTCACGGCAGCATGAGGTTGCTGCGGTTGATAGGGTACATGTTGTGGATGGTGTAAATGCTGCTGCTGCTGTTGTTGCTGAGCGTGCATTGTTTTGCTGTACATTAACTTACTATGCCCAACATGTAATTCAGCATATGGTTGGGCCTTCTCCTGAAAGGCCAAATTATATACAGCTTCAGCTTCTTTAAAGGCATTTATCGATTCGTAATATGTGGCCCAGCCAATATAAAAGCACGCTGCTTGCTTTCCAACTCCCCTTTGATGAAGTACTTGATAGAAATGCAATGGATTATTTTGCATATCTATGTACTTTAGCCACAGACGAACCATTCGCACGTCCTGTTTGTAGTAGTCACTGTGTTCATACAAGGTGAGACATCTTTCCATAGTCTCTCGAAACTTATTATCAGGATCGCCATGACCATGATTTTCATACCAACATATATAGTTCCACCAATGATCCAAGGGATCCGGACCTTGATATAATGCTATTGCATTTTCCCAGGCTTGTTTGTCCTTGAGAAAACTGTGCATTTGATCGGCAGGCACGGCAGGCTGCCGTATGTATGAATTCATATTGTCTATTTTTCCAACTTAGTTATATTTCTTTATTCAGACTATATTGCAAGGAAAGTTGCACAATTTGACAAATAAAAAGATACAAATATTAAGAAACCTCCGTTAATTTGTATTGTTCCAAGTACGTCAACACCGCGTCAGAATTTTTGAGACTCCAACCAAACTTTAAAAAGGTTCTATTATTTTTTGTTTTTTTTATTTCCTTAACAGTTTTTATAATATGTTTGGTGTTTTTTTTTATTATAAATGCAATCAATGCATTTATAATAAAAGACAACAAATTAATTTTACAAAAAATTAAAGAAAAGAATATTTCTTCCTCATCAAAAAATCTCCACTACGAATATAAGGCAAAAGGAACAAAAAAACGAAGCCGAGGATATATTACGGCGTCGAATAACATTAAACTCTAAACGCCGTCAATTGGCCGTCGTTAATGCTGCCCTCTATATTGATTTATATTTAAAGCTATATTTAAAGCTCCAAAACTGTAATAAAAACTTTGAAATTAAATTTTTACAGTCATTAGGAAGCCGCAATAATAAAAAGACAAAGATGACTTTTTCGATACATTTTCTTACTAATAAAATACCACTGCAATTCGCAACAATTCCTCTTTAGTGGAAACTCATGTTTGATATGGAGTGGACTAGAGTATTCAAAAACCGAAAACCGGTCAACCGGTTTCTTTATTTTTAAAAACCGATCGGTTTCAAATATTTTGTTAATTCGAAGAAAACCGAAAACCGGTCTTTTTTGTTCGGTTAACCGGTTTTTTTTAATTACATCACCAACTGGGTTACTTGGTCTCTTTTATTTTTTCCGAACACATAATCATTTGTTTGGTTATGAAGATTTAGATGTAAGTCTGATAGATTCCGATGAAGACAACTTCGGATATTCCAAATTCAAATAGTTTAATTTGTGATCTAAATAACACAATAAAAAGTATTCAAAATCCTAAAAAAGAGACTGTACAAAATCATTCATTATTATATGTGACCTTCTCCGAGAAAAGGGACCTAGTATGTGAAAATGAAGTTTTGAGAAAAACGCATTTAAAGTTTCATAACGCATTATCACTGTGAACACACCTTCAGTTGGGAGACGCGATTTGGTATGGTTAGTTATGCCTATGTGGTGACTTATTTTTTCGCTTTTAGAGTGACAATTTAAAACCAAAAAATCAAAAAAATGTTTCTCATTTTTATCGATTTTCCCAAGTTCGATTTGTACGTTTTTATGGGGTAAATAAATTTTTATCAGAAATCTTAACTCATTTCATCTTATTCTACACACTTTTAGGTACCAAAATCCACTCTTAAGTCCAAACCCATTTTTTCACACATTAGGTCCCTTTTCTCGAAGAAGATCACATATGAAGATTTCATATATCTTGATAAATGCGACAAAAGAACTGAAAAGTTGGACAATTTATATAATTGTCCTTTGACTATTTGTCCAACATCTACTATAAGTGAAAGAGTGTTTTCCACTTCTAGCTTTATCAAAAGCAATCAAAACGAAACATTCAAATTGCATATTATTTCTAAAATATTATTTTAGAAGTGAAAAATAGATTTTCCTTTTTCATATTTAAAATGTAATATTAAAAAAACTTATTTAATTGCAAACGTTTTAAACGTTCAAAAACCTACCTAATTTTACCAATTTACAAACTTAAAGTTCTCTATTCATTTGATACAAATATAGTTTTATAATAAAACAAAATATATTGGTTTTAAGTTAATTTTTTGTTGAAATGAAATACAATAAAAAATTAAATTTAAATGAATATATATATTATTCAAAGAATGTATTTTTTTATTTTTATTACTTTATATACTAAATTTTTTTTTTGTAATAAATCAATTTAAAAAAAAACCGAAAAAAACCGGTTGACCGGTTTTTTCTGCAAAAACCAAAACCGAAACCGGTTTTTTTAAAATTCTATTTTTCGAAGAAAACCGAAACCGGTTTTTTCAAAAGGTCGGTTTTTTGAATACTCTAGGAGTGGACAGTTTCTTTTGTAAAAGCAAAGTATACTTTTTATAGGTCAATATCACAGAAAAAAGTTTTTAAAAACCGTATCATTAGTTTTCTATAAGGAAGTGTGACAACGATTACATATTAGATTTCATATACACGATCTGTATTTATGGAAGCTATCAGTTTGCTTATGTCATTACCATATAATTCTGAGCCAATGTTTTGTTGGATAGACCTATAATTCGTTCTATCACTAAGCAACCTATACCCTATTTTTGCCCTTAGCCAATGTCTTCACATGCAATAAAATGGAATTAAGCAATTGTCAACGTCCAAATGATGTCAATTGGATGGTGGATATCATTCCAAGAATTGATTGTGTGCCATCGATATCATGATATTGTGTTTTAAAGTGCTAAAAATTTTGGACTTACGTTTCTGTCTATTATTTTGCAATGGGTTAATTCTTATACGGCGTCAATGCAGTATTCCCTTTGGTATTTGGCTTTTTGTTCTAGTTTGCATTAAATAACAGGGTTGAATTTTGTGGAGAGTTGAAGAAAAACGTCGACAAAAGGAAATCGAATATAAAGAAGAAGACATGAAAACCCATACACACGAATCCAAATAAACGAGGAGTAGAAACAAAAAGATTATTATTTTCTTGTTTTTTTTATTTTAATTAATTAAGTTTAATAAGTTTGCTAATTAAAAACAAAACGTAAGTTCTAGTTATGGTGCTCTTTTAAATTACTAAAAATCTAAAAAGATTTTTTGCAAAAGCAAATTAAACGCCAGTGTTTTGAATGTGAAAAAAGCTATTTTTTTCCAACGTAATTGTCATCATTATTGCATGTGGGGGTCACCACCGGCAGAGCAGCAAAGCAAAAAAGTAATATATAGCAGCAGCGAGCCTCACACGATTACCAATTAAAATAAAATAAAAAGAAAATAGTTGTTAAATATTTAAGTGCGACAAAACAAAAGTTTGATATATATTGATTTCACAAAAAAATACAAAATTTTTAGAAAAAAGTTTAAAATCAATAAATTGATAAATAAATATAAAATGGAATTTTCTACGGATCCATACGAATTTAAATTATATCAAATGTTTCAAAGTTGCGATACTAAACAGTGCGGTTTTTTGGACGAACAATCGTTAAGGCGTTTGTGTGGCCTGCTCGAATTGCGCGATAAGGGCGCCGTCCTTATCGATAATCTAGCCTCAGAGGGACGTACATCACATGTTACCTTTGAAAATTTTAAAGAAGCTTTATTGACATTTTTGGGCACCGAATTGGATGGTAGTAGTGCAAATACAACAGATATTTTAGCAGAACAAAGAAAACAACATCAACACAATGATAACAGTGAAGAAGGAGTGGATAAATGTGGGGGTAAGTGGGTGAAAATTAGTATGTTATATCCTCAACTATTCAACTTTATTGTAATTTTGTTTCTCATTAACGTATTAGTTTTGTAGTAGAACCTAAACACCTACATATCGATGGCTTAATATAGAAAAGCCCTAAATACGTTTTTTCAAAATCGTATTTTTTTTTTACAAATTTTGAAAGAACACTGAAGTATATCTCCCTTTTAAAATGTAATTCGCTATGGTTACAAATAACTGATTTACAGCTATTTAAAAAAAGAAAAAAAAAACAAGAAATTTTAAAATATATTTTTTTTAAATAAATCCAAAGTTTTTTGTTTAAATATATATTTTCAAAATTTTAGTATTTTTTAAAATACGGCATCATTGAAATTTTGCTTGACAAACAAAAGAATATTACAAAATAATATTTGGTGTAAAGTAGTCAATTTACACGGTGACATTTTTTGCATGCAGTTATTGCGTGCAATTCCCATTTTACATAGAGCAACATTTGTTGCGGCAATTCTTGTAATTTCGTACACTATGGATAATTTTGAATTTCTTCCTATTAGTGTTAAATTTCTTCCTATTTTTAGTTTTTTTATATTTAAGCTTGAGTAGAGTATTCAAAAAACCGGCCTTCGGTTTTCTTCGAAAAATAGAATTTTTTAAAAACCGGTTTCGGGTTTTGAAGAAAAACCCGGTCAACCGGTTTTTTTTAATTTGAATAAAAAGCTTATATAATTTGTTAATTATGTAAAAAAAACAGAAACTTAATATATAAAGTAATAAAAATATAAAAATACAATCTTTGAAAAAAAAAAATAATTTTTTTAAGGTATTTCATTTCACCATTTCATTCATTGGTTTTAATATTTTTTAATATAACAACTTAAAAAATTATATTATAAAACTATATTCATATCAAATGAATAGAGATCATTAAGTTTGTAAATATGGTAAAACGTTTGGCATTAAATAAGTTTTTTTAATATTACATTTTAAAGTAAAAAGAAAATCTATTTTTCACTTCTAAAATAATATTTTAGAAATAATATGCAATTTAAATGTTTCGTTTTTGATAAAGCTAGAAGTGGAAAATTCTCTTTCACTAATAGTAGATGTTGGACAAATAGTCAAGAAACAATTATATAAATTTTTCAACTTTTCAGTTCTTTTGTCGCATTTATCAAGATATATGAAATCATCATATAATGATGAATGATTTTGTACAGTCTCTTTTTTAGGATTTTGAATACTGTTTATTGTGTTATTTAGATCAGAAATCCACACATTTGCTTCATCTCGTAAACTCTATTATTACAACGTCTTGTTTCCCTTGTAATTGGAAAATAGCTAGAGTTGTTCCTATTAAGAAGGAGGGCCAATCCAGTGAATTTGATAATTTACGTCCTATCTCGGTACTTTCGGTGCTTTCTAAAGTGGTCGAGCATATTCTGAAAGAACAAATGATTGAGCACCTTGATCTTATGTCACTTATTCATCCGTCTCAATCAGGGTTTCGACGTGGATATAGTACAACCACACTACTGGTAGCTTTGACTGATTCCATTAGACAATTATTGGATGACCATAAGAATGTGGTATTACTTTCGATGGATTTATCCAAAGCCTTTGATAAAGTTATTCACTCTAGATTAATATTTAAATTGTTTAATGAGTTTAAATTTTCCTCTCGGGCCTGTGAATTAATCAAATCATACCTTTTTGGTAGGTACCAATATGTATCTATTGGTACTTCTATTTCCGGTACTCGACGAATCACTAGTGGTGTCCCGCAGGGATCTGTTATTGGCCCACTTTTGTTTATGATTTATTTGAATGACCTCTTACAAGCCTTTTATGGTGTTTCTTGTATGCCTTATGTTTATGCTGATGATGTACAATTTGTTTGTTATTCGGATTCTGAGTTTGTGGATGTGTTGGAGGAGGGTGTCAATTTTACAATCCGTGAGGTTATGGGTTGGGCATCTGGTAATGGATTTTGTGTTAATCCTGTTAAGACAAAGTTGATGGGGTTTGGATTTAATACGAATGACATGTGTGTTACAATTGATGGCATTCCTGTTGAGTTTGTTAACAAAATGAAATGCTTAGGTTTGATCTTGGATAATCATTTAAATTTTTCCCCACATATTAATTTTGTATCTTCTAGGGTATCCTTTCTTTTAAAAAGGTTATATTCATTAAATATTTATCTACCTTGCTCAGTAAAAAGACGTGTTGCCTCAGCTGTCTTGATGCCCCATATTTTGTACGGCATTGAAATTTTTTCGAGTACTGGTTGTCTGACATTGAGGAAATATCACCTTGTTTTTAACAGAATTATTCGTTATATTTTTAATTTGAAAAGGAGAGATCATGTATCTCTACATTCATTTAATTTTTTGGGTTCGTCTTTTGAGAATTTTATTAGCATTAGACTATTATTGCTTTTTTATAAATCCATTTTTAATTGTTGCCCTGCTTATTTAGTTGATAAATTTCATTTTACTCGTTCGAGCAGAAATCCACAGATAATTCCACCTGTAAGACATTTGAGTATTTTTGTAAAATCGTTTCAGATCCGGGTTTCAAGAATTTGGAATGCCTTACCACGAGATTTAAGAAAATTTAATTATTCTTTACTTGATTTCAAGTCCAGGGTAAAAGAATTTGCGAAACTGCATGTGTTGGAGGCTTTTTAATATATAAAATTTTTTTTTTTAAGTACGAAATATGGAAGGAAAAATGTTGGAAATTTATTTATTTATTATTTGCATTCATTATGATTTTTGTTTTATTTTTTTTAATTTTTAATTTTTAATCTTATAATTTTTAATTTTTCTTTTAATTTTTATTCTAAAAATTCTTTTAAATGTGATCTCATATATGTATATATTATTATCTGGATATTTATTTATTGAATTATTAAGCTCTACTTTTTTCTAGAAGTTTGTTATTAAGATAGTAGCTTTAATTAACCACATAAGGCCCTAATGGCTCGGTTATGTAAATGAAGATTTAATAAAAAAAAAAAAAAAAAAAAAATTAAACTATTTGAATTTGGAATATCCAAAGTTAAGTCTTCATCGGAATTTATCAGAATTACATCTAAATCTTCATAACCAAACAAACGATTATAAATCTTCGAAAAAAATAAAAGAGACCAAGTAACCCAGTTGGTGATGTAATTAAAAAAACCGGTTAACCGAACAAAAAAGACGGGTTTTCGGTTTTCTTCGAATTTACAAAATATTCGAAACCGACCGGTTTTCGGTTTCGGTTTTTGAATACTCTAAGCTTGAGTTCCGTATGCTTGATTTTGATATGCTCCTTCCATAGTAGTTTTGCGTCTATAGTCATGCCAATATATTTTAACTTATTTACACATGGCAGTTCTGTAGTATCAATACGGATAGGAATATATCTTATTGATTTGTTTGTAAAGTCTATATGTACTGACTTAGTTGCGTTTTAGTTCAGGTTCCCTTACCCTATCATTCTATTATTAGATCGACCGCAGTTGGTAGGTTATGAATGGATTCGTAGACAATTGCTGCCACAGAAAGTATTGCTATGTCATCCGCAAACGTAGCCATTGTTGTATTTTCTAACTCTGGTACATCACATGTGTATATCAGGTAAAATATTGGCCACAAAATGTTTTCCCTCCGGTACTTCTGCCTTTATTTATTTCAAATCTGAATATATGTATATCTTCTTGTTTTATACGAAAATATATTACTTCTAGATACGATTTAAATAGGTTACAATAACTGTTGGCAACCATCCAGAAAAAAGACAGAGCATATCTTTTTTTCTTCTAAAGCGTTCTCTATAACGTGTGTTGATTTCTAAATCTAAATTGGTATTTAGGAATTGTGTAATGCGATCAATGACTTCTTTAATTCGTTTTTAATGTATTTTTTATAAAGTTTTGAGATAGTATGTAATATTAAAATTGGTATAAAAGATTTAACATTATGTAATCAGGGCAAAACCAGGACATTTTTTAGTTTTTAGGTTAGTATTAATTTGTTCCAAAATCTCTTTTGAGGGATACTTCTTCAATGCTCTCTTCATAAGACAGGCTCGATTGCATTATGATTTCCATCGATAGAAAATGTATTTGCTTGCTATATGGTCTGAAAACAAGTCATCTTTCCATTTGTTGGTTTTTGCTCACTGGTTGCTGTTGCTTCGAGTAGGGAGATATTTAATATATTTGCAGGGCAGCGAGTCACATTATTTGTTATTTTTGGGTTGGGAGTACTTTTCCACGCTGCGTTCTGTATCATTATTGTAAAATTATCAACATTTTTCTCCAAATTTTTAGATGTGACTGCTGGATCTATAAAATGTAAATTTGAGTTCTGAAACGGCTTTTTAATAACTCTCGTCCTTTGGTGTTGGTCAACCGAGAGCCCCAATATATGTTTTTAGGATTGAAGGTCCCGCCCATATTGAACTTCAAGTTATGCTTCATTATAAGCTTTTTATAATCGTCGCTTTTTAATTGGTGACGGGGTGGAATATTCGCTGATGTTATCAGCAGATTTTGTGAGCTGGTATAAATTTTAATTGTGGTTGCTTGAAATTGTTCTGTTTGTAGTTTATCTTCCTTATTATGCTTGATATTTTTCCTAATAATAATTGCACTTCCTACTCTTGCGTTATATCTAGGATAAATAGCATTATATATTTTAAAATTTCTAAATCGTACAAAGCATTCTTTATTGAAATGTTTTTTGGTTATAAGTCATACGTCTTTTTTCCCTGATTAAGCAGTACCTCAAGTAATCTTTGGTGTTTCATTAAGCCGTTGGCATTCCATAGCATTACCTTAAGCAACATATTTATTTTTCTCAACGGTGCTCTAATATGGTCAAGAGATGTTCTATTGATTTAAAGATAATTGTTAATATTGTGCATTTTACTAAATAGTATTGTATTAGAAAACAATATATAAATAAAAATAAAATAAAAAATATTTCTTGTTGGTTTAATCTATCTAAAATTTGTGACAAGGCATTGTTGTTTGCAATTGAATTTTTTGCAGTATCAGCAAATGGTCTCGATGATTGATTTTGAAATTTGTTTTTATTTTGTAAAGCAGTGTTCAGGTTTTGTTGAAAAATTCGTTGGTTATTTTGGATGTTGTTTATTTCATTATGTTTATCTTGCCAGCTTCCTGTAGGTTTAAGTGGCCAAGATGTTCATGGTTGCCGATCACGACAGCAACATAGGATGCTTTGTAGAAGAAAGATTCCGCTCATTGTCGCATTTGGACACATTTTTCAGTCTTCTTTTGACGAACAAAATCTTTAACTACAAGTGATTTTATTACTGAAATCAGAGGACCACATATTTCTGGAAAGTTGTCAGCAAACAGGCAAAGAAAATTTTGAATGCGAGGATTAAGAAATGAAGAATAGTTACATTTTAAATCCATGTTTTTTAAATATAGTTGACAATTTCGAACTCGATGTTGAAAATATTTTATACAAAAGCACTTACTAATTTGTATGTTTTTAAGTATGTAATTCTTACTTTAATTTAAACTAAAATATACTTGTTTGTCAGAAATTTTCTTTATTTATTTGTTACATTTTATTGGTATATATGCTAATGTATATATATTTTTTTTTTTGTAAAACGACAAGTGAAAACGCGCTAATGGAGAAATGCGAAAATTGAAATAAGACTCAAACAAAATTTATTATAATTGCCCGCCGTTTACAGTGGCAGGAAATTTCGAGATTTTGATATTTTCCTCTTTGAAAAAACACAATTTTCAAAAAAAGCGGTAAGAAAAATTAAAAGGTGCCGATATGTCCCTTTTTTATTAACAGAAAATATTTGCAGTTTTTAGAAAGTAAAAAACCGCTTACTGTAACACGAAAAGGGCTAAATTAGCATCGCTAAAGTTCCTTAGTTTTATTTTTTACAATTATAAAACAGCTGTTTTTGTTTATCAACTGTTCTTTTGACAATTTACCCAATTTACCCAAAGAAAAAGTTTGGGTAACTTTCGGTAAAAAGAGAAACACTAATACGCTCTCATTTACCCAATTTTCGAGTACGGGAACGCTTTTGGGTAAGTTTGGGAACCCGCGGTAACGTACGGGAACAGACTTATTATATTTCTATCGAGTTTTTAATATAAATTGTACTTTGTTTATATACATTTTTTTTTAGATTTACTATAGCTACTAGATCTCATAGTCTGATTGCACCTTTCAATACTCCTTGGGTAAGTCGGTCTTTTTATAGGCGTGTGGTCTTATTATTTAATGCGCTGCCAGCATCTTTAAGGCAATTCAATTATAGCGTTCATGTTTATTAAAGAAAACTTTTAAATAACTTTCAATAATAAAACAATTTTCTTATCTTTTTGATAATTTTTTTATTACAACGTAATTCTTTTTCTCGTTTCAATTTGGTATAGCAAAATATTATATATTTTATTAATACAGTATCAAATAAATAGTTATCAGGGTTTTAATTTCTAAACTTTCAGGTAACCTTAAGTGAGTGGAATATTATAATTAATTAATTGGCCTCTGGGCTTTAAAATTAGAACATGTTGAATAAAAAAATTACATATATATCTTATTATTTGTTTTATTTTCATAATAATAGCACATTATCATTACTTTTTTTCACGTGTTAATGTCCCTTAAGAGGGCCTATTGATTTTTTATTGCTTAATTAATAACACAAATGACTGAGTAATGCAAATGATTTTTCCACTGATGCCTTAATTATTTGAATGACATTTTTAAATGGTAATTGGTAAAAAAAAACGATTTTTCTAAAAAGCATTGGCATTGACAAAAACAATAGTAATGCCAACTAGTTGGCCTATACAATTATCTAGTCCCAAGTATGATCTACATATAAATATTTTTTTAGATATCCCAAATTACATTCATAAATAAATGTTTGGAAGATTTTTACGGACTCTCCGACACGTACGGATTCATGAAACCGGCTTCTGCTATAAGTTTACTGACCGAAAATACGTATTCGTCAAAACTTGTATGTAAACGAAATATTAACTGACCATATATTTGAATAAACGGATTTTTATCAGTTTTTCTTCCGTTGCATTAGGAATCGTTTTGTTGTTAAAAACGAATAGATACTCAAATATCCATGAGGTAAATATTTATGAAGTCTAAAACTAGTTTTACGATGATGTGAACAGAGTTATACAGTTTTGCAAATAAAAATATTGTCTGACAGTTTATAATAGATTTTGTGAAAAAATATGCAAATTTGCATTGTGTCTACATCACATCGAAAACACTCCCAATGAAACCTTAATTAAAATTTTGTTTTATTTTTGTTCATGATTTTCAATGGGCCACAATCGCAGAGATGGAAAGAGAAGCTAATTGTGCTGGAGGGAAAATTCTCTATTACTTAATTAAATTTCTAAAACTTTTGCTTTTTTATTTTTTCAATGCCTTATCAATATAAATAAAGTTAAAGAAAAAAACAACAAATTAGGCATTTACACAAATCCGTTTTTGTTGAAAAACGGCACAAATACGGACCAGATACGGATTATAAAAACGGAGTCAACTTGGTTTTTACACGACATACCGGTCCGTTATAGACGAATTTTCAACGGATTCAACTCCCTTTTTCACACGACATACCAGCCCGTGAACGGTCCGTCATTGACGGTATTCAACAGATTCGAATTAGTATCGATGTTCCTTAAAATCTGTTTTTTATACAGAATACGGATGCAGAAAACGGATCGTATTGTGTGTTGGGAAGTAACTAAAATGGGAAAAAGTGGTTCTAAAACTATTTTTTCAATCTGAAATTAATTTATATTGCAGCTGCACAAAACAAGCGTTTGCCATTTATGTTTTTTTTTTTTTTTGAAAACATAAGTTGGCTCCTAAGGAATATAAGCCTTCGATATGAATTTTATGGAGTACAACAAATATTACGGGATCAAAGTTGATCTGATTTCTTTAGTCAAATGATTTTGAGGGTTTTTTCTTTAAAATACACTATAGGTTTTTCACAGACAATGTCTTTGAACTCCCGTTTATTGTTTACGAATTCTCCCCTAACAAGACATTTTTCACAAGGAAAAAGCTGTGCGACGCATGCAGAACTTAATTAATTAAATTATTAAATTAATGGCATCCTCAATATAAACTTAAGAATCTATTATAACATCTAGATTTCTTTTAATTTGAAAATATAATAAGTGACCTAACAGATCTCTTAATTTTTAGATAGGTCCTTTTGGATTAAGAATAATTTCGTAAATCATATAATTTTAATTTAAAACAGTTTTTCTAATTTTTGTCTTTAAAATTACAAAAATAGTTTTCTTTCTACTTTCTATATCTTCATATATTTAGTTATTTATATTTTTGATCATAACAGAAACAAAGCAATAATTTGTATGGAGTTTAATACATAATATTTTTTGCTGGAGAATTTTCATATTGCTTTCACATAGCTACGCTAACTTTTAATCCAATTAAGATATCGTTAAACGGTTTGGTGGGAATAGAGGTTTCCCACTCACGACTTTTGACTTATACACCCACATTTTTCGCAATGGCAGCTCCAGTGGCAGCAAATTTTGCATGCGAGTAAAATTTGGCATTTGCATGCCACTCACTAAATGTCAAAACGATAAAAATGTTACCTTCTTAATAATTTAATGCAAATTTACTGGATTACTTTAAAATTGTAATTAAAGTATTAACTTGTTAAATGTATTATTATTGTTTATTTCTAACAATGCGCATAAACAACGCAAGTTTGTTAATTAGAGAGCATTCATATTATTAAAATAATACCAATAATAATGTTTCACGTTTCCCCACAAAATGTGCCTATATGATGAACTCGGTAACTCTATTTAACACTCGCGTGTGAATATAGAAAAGCAAATAGCAAGAGGTTCATCCATTTCGAAGAATTTTTCGTTGATAAAACATTTGCATGCCACTATTTGCATGTGTAAAGGCAGGGTTACATACCTTATGCCAACATTAACAAGTTCATTTTAAATCACGTTTGGCCGCTGTTATCATTTGGGTAACAGAGCAATAATATCATGACTGTTAATTTACCGTTATGTTAACGCATCACCGACATCCACGTTATGTTAAAGAGCTAACTATATTATACTTTTGCTAGCTTAAGCAAATGGGCGAATACATGTAATCAAATGTGTATGACTATATTGTACTTAACAAACTTTTCGTTAAGTTTCGTCAAGTGTCATTTGCTTAAGCAAACAGCGAAACTGACCGCACTTTACTTAAGGAATCATGTGTTTTTAAAAAAACTGTTTATGAAAAAAAAACAAACTGCAATGTACGCGGAAAATATTTTTATAGAAAATTTAATTGAAAATGTTAAAAAACAAACGTGCATGTATAACAAAAGGGGTGGGTTTTGTATTTGTTTTTCGATTAAGATGCAAGCACTGTTGCATTTTTTAGTACTTTTTTATTTATGTTTTCATTTGTTTCTTTAAATTATTTAAAATAAATATAGATTTACTCGTTAATTGTAAAATATTTATATATTGAACACATTAAATAATATTTTTCGAAAAGACACATATATTTTGGAAATATAAGAAGAAAACAGTTTTTGCAAAAGTACAAATATTTGCAACTAAGTGTAGTAAGTATTTAAGTTTAAAAAGTACATTGTAGCCACCAAAAAGTCTTCAATAAGTTGATTAAGCATTTGACAGACTTTTCGTTGATTTTTGAAAGTAGCTTAAGTTAACAAAAGTATAATATAGTTAGCCCTTAACGCAGTGTGCCGATCGTATTATTTTGCTATATCTTTGGTTATTCTTGCAGGATGGATTTTACAAGAAAAACAGTGGTTTTCCAGTACTATTTTTTCGTATAGTTGTCAATTTTTAGCTGGGGGTTTATATAAACATATAAAATTTAATAAAATTGTATAAGACTAAAAGTCCGATTAAATTGGATGAAATTATATCAATTCAAATAGTTTTTTTTATTCATTTATATACAATTTGATTAATCTATTTTCCGAATCACATTTTAAATAATTTATTATGATGCCAGATAAAAATTTTTTATAAGTAATCTACTATAAACTATTACTTAAGAAAAGTATGCCGTGGGTTAAGACTAAAAAGACACGACACAAGCCGCAGATGCCATTTTTTTAAATCCGTATTTTTAGTTTTCTATAAATGAGCTGTAAGAACTTTGGATTTCCCAGCCAGAAATTGCCAACCTTTCAAAATAGCACTGTTTTTCTTATAAAATCCATCCTGCGAGAAATAGCCAATGGTACAATTAAAATTGCAGTATACACTTTTGTTTGTAAGCCTAGGGTTTTGCCACTAGCTTTCGAAAAGTTTTCCCCAGTACTGTTTATTATTTTAAAACATTTTACATATTTAAAAAAATTACTAATGCCCGTAATTTCAAGCAATAGATTCCTACCAGTGCTTAGATATCTACTGGTTTTTGTTCGTCTACACGGTAGGTATCTTAGTACTGGAAGGTATCTATTGCTTGAAATCACGGGAATAAATCCGAATAGAATGGATGCTTTTGTTTTTTAAACAATAGAAGGTATCTGCAATGTACCAATTTGTTTCAATTACCGACGTTATGTCAACGGTGACAAGTCCGCTCCAACCCACGGCTGGACTCTGTTATCAATCAAATAACACTCATAACTGTCATGATTGTTTTTCCCACTTTATGCCAACGCATAACCGACTGTCGCGGATGCTTTACCAGCACTGTGCCCATCGGTTAGGTCATTATTCGAAAAATGACGAAAATTGCTTAATCGGTAATTCGGGTTGATTAATCGGAAAAATTGGCGATTATTCGTTTAATGCAAAATAGATGTATTTCTTTCTGAAATAGATGTATTTCTTTCTGAAATAGATGTATGCTGCAAAATAGATGTATGCTGAAATATCAAGTTAAGTCTTTTGCTTTGGTTTCTTAAATGTTTGTTTATGACAATTCAGAGGAATCTGACGACTCTTTAAAAAGAAAATGTAAGAGTGTTCAGTGGAAGTTATTTTCAGTGGAAGTTATTTTCTTTATATGAAACTGTCCAGAACAAAAAATAAATGCCTAAATAAACAAGAGCGGCCTTCAAAAAAATTCAAAAACAATTTCTTAAAAATATGGTATGAATAGTTTTGAAAAGAATTTGATTGTATTTTCAAAGTTAAGAAAATTAGGAAGTTTTAAGAAAAATAACAGAAAAAGCCATATTAAAAATTTAAAAAGGTTAATCAACCTATTTTAATCGAATAATTATTTGAGTTTTAAATTATTTGTTTTGACATTAACCGAAATAGAGGCGATTAATAATATTTTAATATATTTTTGTTTTATTCTAATTGCAAATAAGAAATGATTGTCATGGATATTATTTTGAGCTGGCAGACTTAACGTCTCGTGTCGTGTCCGTTTAGTCTGTCCCATAGGCATGCTTTTTTAACTGTAGATGCCTTTTAGTAGAGCATAAATTTGGCTCCAATTATATCAAATTTTACTGGCTGCAATCATATCAAATTACGGTTTTAATGGTACAGTACCCAGCAAAATGTTTCATTACCAAATAAGTGGTTATAAAATAAAATCTAAATGTTTTTAATTCGGCGCCAGTATTGCTTGTTTTATTAGACAGTCATTTTTATAAGCAGTTAAGCTTATACGGGACTATTAAAAAAAAATATATTATATTGATAACCACTTGTTTTTAAATTACTCCTGTGCACTTTTTTATCTGCTTAACACAACATGAAAAACTATTTTGTTTATTTTCTTGTTTTTCCTTCAGCGAATGTGTACAATTACTTACAAAAATAATGTTTTCGAATAAAAATAATAAGATTGGTCATCGAAGTATATGCAGTAGACCTTAGATATTAGTAATAAACACTCATTACTGGGTAGAAAAACAATACTTTGTTTTTTTAACCAACGGTAATTTCTACCTGGTTCTCTTAAATTTGGTGTAAACAACGTTACCATTATTTATCTACGTATGTTGTTATTAAAATATTTGGCACATAACAACAACAATGTACGATACATATTTCTCGCTAATATTAACAAATGATAGGATTTGTAATAAATCCTCTGCCTTCAGTTGTATCGTAATAAAACTTAGCATTGCAAACACCTGATACTGGTAGGTAAAAAGGCATACTCAGGTACCGAAATATTAAACATATTATAAATACCCTACGAAGTGTAATTGAAACACTAGACAAGGGAAACGAAATGGAATGAAACGGAAAACGAGTAGAAAACTATACACTATATAGTAGGGTAAGGAAATATAATTGAATTGGGAAGGAGTGGAATTGAAACAATAGACAAGGGGAATGAAATGGAATGAAAAGGGAACAAGTGATATTAAAACTGTGAACACTGTAAACGTGCCCCTGAAATGACCCATAAACAAGAAATTCAAAACTTTAAATTTGAAGGTTAAACCAAATTTATTTAAAGAGTAAAATCGTTAAAAAAAGAGATTAGTATTTTCTGCTCAACATATTCCGATATTTAAAACTACCGATACCGAAGTATCATATAGATAATTCCATATCACATATCTTAGTAATCCCCTGAAATCTCATCTAATATAATTTTATCTGAAAAATGTGTTCATATTATTTGTTAAAATCGTTGTTTTAGAAAATTATAAATTTTTTTCAAACATGTAAATTTTACTTAAATTTGGATTTTTCTTTAATATTGAAAATATTTTTATTTGCCTGGATAATGCACTTTTTTTTGTTGGCGGCTAAAAGTTCCCGAGTTATAGAGCATCAAATCATATATTTTTATATATTATATTCATTATGTTATTTTCCAATAAAATATCGAACCAGAAAAATGTCAAACCTTTCCAAACGATACCTTGACTGTAACGGGGACATATTGACATATCGCGATCTTCATTGACAATGGCCGATACAGCAGCAATATTCTCCTCGGTACGCACTCGTATGCAAAAGGATGGTGGTCCAATAGAGTGAAACTGGTGAAACCTATTCGGTGGGTCGGTTATGACGACCACAAAATGGACGTATCTTACGAAACGCATTTCTCACACAGCACGAATTTTTGATAATAAAATTCAATGATTTGTTTGTTAGTTTATTTATGGTGAAATGACAAACCTTACTGAGCATTTTTGGCATTGCCACATGTCACAAATATTTTTTACACTGAAAAACAAAATAGCAAAAAAAATCACCCTTTATATGACTATATATAAACGTTTTTCGCCGGGTATGCATATGCTAATTGTTACACAGTTATTGGTGGAAATTCTAGAAAAACCTTTCGAACATATAATACATAAAAAAATTGAGAGGATTTTATTTGAAAAAGATACATAAATCTTAAGTATATCGTGGTATAAATATTCATGATAAACAGTCAAAAAACATCAGTTGCCTTTAAGCCTTACATTGTGATTGTAGACATACACGAAAAAAGTTAAAATTTAAAAAAAAAACCGTTTAAAAGAATATTTACCATGGGTACCAGCTTCTTTTATAAAAAGACAAAAACCTCCTCTGATTCTATCATAGATCAATTAGCGTGCAAATTTCGTAAGACTTTTAAATAATACAATTAACAATTTAGAGCATAAATAATTTCTCTTGTTTATTTTTAGAACGTGCTTTAATAATATCTGAACAGCAAGAGGAGACTGTTGTTGTGGAAAGTCCACCTGAATTATCTGACCGAGAAGTTTCGCCTAAATTAGTGGTGGGCACAAAAAAATATGGTCGCCGTTCTCGTCCTCAAGCTAAAAAAATTTCCAATGATTTATCGGTATCAGATTCAGACGATACAAATGATGAACTAGACACACATTCCCATCGTGGCTGCCATACACAACAAGTCCAAAGATCAACATCACAAACTGATATACCTGGAACTCGAAGACGTTTAACAACGGGTATAACAGAATCTAAATTGAAGAGATGTGCCTCTTTGCCCGCTCAACGAAATATTTTCCACCAAAATAAATCCAAATTAGTGGCTAATAAATCGAAATTAGGAAAAGATACTTTGGCCCAGCTAACAAATAAAACTCTTAGCAGCAGTGTGGAATCTCTAGGTATGCATTTTTTCCGATAATATTTTTTACAATGATATTCGATGCTTTTATTTTTTATTGAAAATTCATCAAAAAGCTTTTGTTCCATCAAAGCACATATAACCCAAACCAGATAAACGCAATGTAAACATACATTGTTTTACCGCAAGTGCGATAGATTGTCGATATAGCAGGATAGATATCGCGAAATTCAAGAACAAAATTTGCAAAACTGCCACTGTTCACTGGCACTTTCACTATCTGGTTTGTGTTTATGTGTCATCATACATCGACTTTGGCCTTTTTGTTTTTTTTTGTTAGAAGATAATCAAGAAAAATAAGAATTTTAGGACAAAAATTCTTCATGATCTGTAGAGACTTAATAGCAAACTCCACTGAGAGTAATTTGTAACAAACTTTCATTTCATTAATTCATATCTTTGCAACGTTGTTCTCTTCACTATTCTTTTATGAATTCAAGCATTTTCATGCACTTTAAAATTGCTTGCCATTAACTTTATGCTTCAATTACTGTTCTCATTGACATTATCAAATTTTAACAGACATTACGGATGGCTTCAAAACGCATTATTAAGAAAGGCAACCAATTGCTGCAATTGGGTTGGATTTGTTACCATAAACATAACACACATTCTTGTTGTTGTTGTTGTTGTTGTTGTTGTTGTTGTTGTCGTTATTGCCGCCGTTTATGTCGTCTTTATAACTACTGCTACATTTTATTTGTAACACAATAAATACATACTTTTAAACTTTATTGTTAATTTGTTGGTTAGTTTCGATTTTGACTTCTTTCTCTTAACAATCGTATATTTCACCTTCACCGTATATATCTAAAATTTAGGTTTGAAAAATCTTTCATCTGCCATGCACGCTGTTTGGAGTTCCTATGACTGGGAGTTAAGCAAAAGTCATTTTAAGTCTGGATATTTGGCTAAAGGTTTGTTTTTTGATTTGAACTAAATCAAAGTAAATGCCATTGATTTGTAAGAATAATAAAAAATTAAAAACGGCTGGTGGTATAAAAACGCACGCTCTTTGTAGAGTGGCTAGTTTATAGCGTAAATCAAGAATCAAGCACATATTTTTTTTTAGTATTTAGTACTTTTCAAAGCACTCTTCTCTTTGTCACACTAAACCAACCACTTCATGGAATTATAATTTCTTATTTTTTCTTTCAAATTCTATGTTATTTTTTGTTATAAACATATATTTTAGATTTTTAAAAACCTGTATTCTTCTAATTTTTGTAAATGTCAAAGAAGGGTTGAATTTGTAATCCCTAGCAGTTAAGCATTTTATCCGCCAAACTAATTAACTTAACATCTACTTTCAACTACAGATACACCCGTCTTAATGGAAACTTTGCCTATTAATAACATTTTGGATTTGTGGGAACGTTCTGCAATACCAAATGGACGTGGGATTCTATTAGCTCTTGGTTTCGATAATGATGAAATCAATGTGGCGCAATTAAATAAGGTTATGGAAGATGAAATACCCAATCTTGAAGATGAACCGCAAATGGCTTTAATGAAAGCCTCTTTAGTTCTGCAATCTGTAGAGCTAACAAATCTTAGGCAATCGGCTAAGCAATTGTACGATGAAAATGCTAAGCTAAGGGCCGATAATAAAGATGCTAATAGACGAATAACATCATTGGCGGCGGAAATTGATGAAAGACATGCTTCTTTAGAGGATGCCACCAAAAAAGAGGTGAGATTTTGAGAAACATATGTGGGAACTTATTTCTTATTTACTCCTTTACATTTTCCAGATACGACTTTTAGAACAGAGACATGCTTGTGTTGTACGAGAACTTACGGCACGTTTAGCCAATGATCGTGAAAATTGGTCCAATCTTAATTCTCGCTTAGAATCACGTCTAAAGACATTCGAACAAGATGAAATTAAATTAAAAACTGAATTAGAATTGGTACGCAAAGAAAATGAAGTTTTGGAAGGCGAACAACATAAAATGCAAAAGCAAATTACTGATTTGTTGGAGAAGAATATCGACTTGCAGCGTGAGTTGACCGAAATGGATGAAACAAATCATACCAACCATCGCAAGCATCAGTATGAAAAATCAAATGATGATGAAGAAGTTTTACGATTGGTGGAAAAAGTATCTTCTCTACAAATCGAAAATTGTAATCTCAGAGATAAGAACGACGAACTCGTAGCTGAGGTTGAAAGTCTAAGTCATGAATTGAACAAACTAAAAATAAAATCGAAAAAGTCGTTGTCGTCCAATCCAGATGTTGCAAGTCAAGATTTTGATGAAAGTGAAATGGGTTCTTCGAATACAGCAACTAAGAGAAGAGGTGACTCACCTACCAAAACAAGACTCACTGAAGAGAGCCCCCGCTTGGGTAAATTAAGAAAATGTACCAACGATTCGACACACATTTGTAGCGAGAACAGCGATACAAGTGGCGAATGGATGCCTTTAAATTCTGAATTGAATCGTTCGCAAACAAACTCCTCTTCTCAAGCCCAGGAAGATATTGAGAATCTCAAACAAAAAATCGCAGAATTAGAGGAACAACTTAAGCAAGCTAAAGAATCAAAGCAGAGCCAACCTCAATCAACCTCACCCACATCTGAAGAACGCTGTAAAGAACTGGAAACTAGCTTAGAGCAAATGCAAAAAGCCTATGAGGAATGTGAAGATTATTGGCAAGCAAAACTGACCGAAGAAAGAAATCTGTTTGAAAAAGAACGTCAAATATATGAAGAAGAACAGCAAGAAAGTGATAAAAAATTCACTGAACTAATGGAAAAAGTACGCGAATATGAAGAACAATTCAGCAAAGATGGCCGCCTATCACCCATCGAAGAGAAAGATATGCTCGAACAACAATATGCAGATTTAGAGGCAGAAGCCGAAGAGATTCGTGAAAACGCCCGTAAAATGTTTGAGGAAAAGTCTCAAGAAATTGAAGCTTTACAGACTGAAATCGAAGATTTGCGTGTACGTTTAGGGGAAAGTGTTGAAATTTTGACGGGGGCCTATGAACTGAAACCTGACAACATAACCACAAACTCAAATTTTACAGAAACTTGTAGTCCCGCTAGTTCACCCATAAGTTATTTATGGCACCAGAGCACTATACAGGAACCTGCTAAAAACTGTCAACCTTTAGAACCAATTTTACCTACTTTGGTTTCACTACCGCCTGCGAACAATCAGGCAGTACGGTGAGTACACCATTTTTATGAAAATACCATTTTTTCCCCTTAACACATTTGTTTAAGCTGTTGCCGCTTTTCCATAACAAGTTCTGCAATTAATCTTAATTTTTCGACCATCCTTATTAAATAAGCGTAAACAAATTGATTTTAAATTTAATTGCTCCTATCCCTTGAAATCGAAATAAAATAAATTTTTTAAACGCTTTTTAAATCGGTGAATTTGCAAAATTTTAACTTCTCTTGTTGATACAATAAATGTATAATTACAATTTACATTGAACTTTAAGTTCATAGAAATGTACTTAAATGAAACAAAAATATATAATATAAAAAAATAAATCTCTTAGGTATTGAAAAATGATGTAAATAAATTACATAATTTACTAAATACAACAAACATTTTTAAGTCTTTTTTTAATATGGAAAGATGTACTAATAAAAAAAATTATTAAAACCTTTTTTGTCATTCTTTTTATTTTTGCTTACTTGATTGTTAAAATTTGAATATTGATGGCTTATATTTCATATGCGCTATCTACGAATAAAAATTATTCAGAAAAAAACCTTTATCTTACGTATTGTGAATATTTGACTAATTTCATTTCCTAAATTATTTATGAAAAAGTCTACTATTCCCTTTATTTTTGTAAAAGTTACATGCGTTTTTAGTGCACATAACCCTTATTGCCTTGGAATAATTATACCCTTCACCACAGGTGGAAGGGTATATATAAGTTTGTCATTCCGTTTGTAATTTCTACAATATTGATCTTAGATCCTATAAAGTATATATATTCTGGGTCCTTATGAAGAGCGAAGTTGATTTAACGATGTCCGTCTGTCTATCTGTGTGTTGAAATGGGTTTTCCGAAGAACTCAGACATGATGAGGACTTGATTGTTTTTTATTTCTGTAACATGTGATCCATTTCTGTTTGCTATTAAAAATCAGACAAATCGGTTAATAAATAGCTGAGATATTAGCAAAAAACCAGGACTACCTCTAATTTTTTCGGTAAAATCCCTTTGTTTAATATGTATGTAGAACAAACACATCCATGTGTTAAAATTCTTTTCTTTCATCTCCACCTTTTATACACAAACAACACACATACAAAGATTTGTCATTTAAATAAAAACTAAACAAATCTCCTCTATTGTACCTCTATTGACGATGATTTTGTGTGAGCTTCAATAGCTCAGTTGTCTAGACGCTATGTCACAAATACTTTTTTTCTCTAAGGCCGCGGGTTCGAATCCCGGTCAATTCACTTTTTTTTTTGTACATTTTTTTTTTATTATTTTCTTAAGACTTTTTGTTTTTTTTAACATTTAATAATTAATTTATATAAAATTTTATATCAATAATTAAATAATCCATAAATAGGCTAAAAACATCAACATTTTTATAAAAACCCTCTGATACAAACAAAATACAAACGTTTTTATACCCTTCACCACAGGTGGAAGGGTCGCGGGTTCGAATCCCGGTCAACTCACTTTTTTTGTACATTTTTTTTTATTTTCTTAAGATTTCTTTTTTTTTTTTGTTTATTTTTTGTTTTTTTTTAACATTTAATAATTAATTTATATAAAATTTTATATTAATCCATAAATTAGCCTATCAAAATTTTTATAAAAACCCTCTGATACAAACAAAATACAAACGGTTTTATTTCTATTTTTTGCTCCGATTTAAAAGAATTTATAAAAAGATTTTTAAACCATTTTATTTCTCATATATTAAGAAAATTTTATACATAATTTCCCTTTGAGTGCAACTATTTTAGGTCACAACTTATAATAATTGCATAACTTATAGCAATTGAATAAAATAATTTTCCTGAAGGTCTGCAATTACATCTTCAGTCGAAGTAAAACGCTTGCAAGCGGGGCATTTTTTAGATTTGGGAACAGATAGAGGTCACAGGAATCTAAATAAGGAGAATACGGTAGGTGGTCAAGAAATTCGTTGATTTGTACCATCGTTTCCACACCCTTGTGGTACTGTGAATGTTCACATTCAATTGATCCAAAAGGTTGCAAGCAATAATATTCTAAATTTATTGTTTTTCTTTGTAATACCAGAAAACCGTTGCCACAACCTTACCAGCCGATTGAATTGTTTTTGCCTTTTTGGTGCAGTTTCACCAGCTTCAGTCCATTGTTTTGTTTGCTTTTTTGTCTCTGGTGTGTAGTTATGGATCCATGTTTCATCCAGTTACGTAACGTCGCTTAAAATCCATTTTATTTCACTTAAATCGATCTAAACAACCTTTAGAAATTTTCATTCCAATACGTTTTTGATCAAATGCGGCACAAATCTTGCTGAAAGCTTTTTCATCTGTAATTTGAGATGCCTATCATGTTCTTTACCATATCATGTACATCAGCTATGATTTCTGCTGTTGCTACAGCTTTTGAACCTTCACTTCGTGGATCATTTTTAATGCTTGTAAGACCACGTTTAAATTCAATTCCAGATCGAAATGCAATTTAACATGTGGAAGTTTCCAATACACTTAAATTTTTTGCTGTTTTTACCACCGTCTTTGTGTCAGGCTAAGCACATGTCGAATGACCCCCATATATAGGTGTAACAATTTCAAAAAAAAATTCACCAAAGTCCAATATTGCTATTAAGGTGTTAAGTGTGTTTCGAAGGCTCAAAATAGCTTATTTTTATAGACTTAACAAGTACTTTGTATTATAAATCAGGAATTAAAA
Organism: Eustalomyia histrio; assembly: GCA_949748255.1. Classification (NCBI taxonomy): domain Eukaryota; kingdom Metazoa; phylum Arthropoda; class Insecta; order Diptera; family Anthomyiidae; genus Eustalomyia; species Eustalomyia histrio. The sequence goes on from OX456526.1 coordinate 1,173,922, forward strand.
AAACAATTTTTTCTGTTAGTTGATGTATAAAGCTGGTGCTTGAATGCACCAGCTTTATACATACATTTGTAATACAGTTTCGGTTTCCAGCCAGGGAAAACTCAGTGAGAAGTCTTGGGGTTAAGTTATGTTCTCGTAGATGGTTCGAATGAATCAGAGAGTGGCTCACGAGAATAATCGGCAGGTGAGTCATGTTAAATGGTGAAACGGGGAAAGATTCTAAACATGATTATTAAATACTGCTAAGTAACTCACGAGAATAATCGGTAGGTGAGTCGGGCTAAATGGTGAAACAGGGAAAAGGTCCTAAATACGATTAGTAAATACTGTAAAGTAACTCACGAGAATAATTGGAAGGTGAGTCGGGTTATATCGTGAAACGGGGAAATGTTCTAAATATGATTAGCAACTATTTCTAAGTAACTCACGAAAATCATAGGCAGGTGAGTCGGGTTAACTAACTACTTTCTAACAACGGCGGATTCTAGATCACTTTTCACACTAATGACAATTATTAGAATTCTGTGTTACAGTTAGTACATACTACAGCCATTAATAAATTCTTTGTTATGGGCATTACTAACTGCAATAGGTATATGCAGTTTTAAAATTCTTGTAATTTTCTTCGATCTTCTTGATTTGTGTATTATTTATTTTTTTTTTTTTTTTTGTATTATTTGATTTTTATAAAAAAAAACAATTTTCCCTGAAGAAGTCACTCAATGTGGTGACGAAATATTGGGATAAATAAATATTCATTATTAATTTTTTATAAATAAAAGATCTTAAGCTCAATAAAAAAAAAATAATACATATATGCAGTTTTAAAAAACAAAAAAAATATTTTATAAAGTCTGTGACGAATTTAAATTTTTAAACACCCATAACCCCTAAAGTGTAATAAGACATCTTAAAGAATGATAAAAACCACACATTTCTTTTTAAATAATATCTTAATTTTTAAAATTGTTCGATTTGATCTAAATAATCAAATTTATATTTTTATACGGGTAAATTCTTACTATGTAGACCTGATATTCATTTTAAAATGAGAAAAATGCATTAAAATTAGGATAGCAAACTTTATTGTTGTAGTACTCGAGAAAAAAATATGTTGATACCTATAGGTATATACAGTGCCTGTCAAAAATGGCACCAATGACATATTTTTTTCATTCGAACAAAACAAAAAATTGTGAGCTTATTATTTGGACACTTATTTTTTTTAAAAAAATTTTTAACGGCTTTTTACTAATGATCAGTATTACAAAAAAATGCTGTATCTGTGCAGTCATTAAAATAGCACCCATTGACAAATGTTTTATTAAAAATTTAATATTGATTTAATAAAGTACAAAAAACTAAAGGTAAGATAATTTCTTATTATAATTAACAAAATTCACTAAATATTTTATTGTTTATTTTCCAAGAAATGGGACGTTGAAAGCATTGTACCCCTGAAAAACATGCTATTATAAAAAATATGGTTTGTGAGCATAAACCATATTCTGAAATAAGAAAATTTGTTGGATGCTCTAATAAAATGATTGTTAATGCAAAGATTGTTAATCAAAAGCCTGAAAAACATGGTCGTAAGCGAGTTTTTTCACCATTAATGGTTAAGCGCCTGGTCAGACAATGCAAGAAGAACCCATTTATGCCAGCTAAAGAGCTTAAAAAAGGCTTAAATTAAGCAGCAAGTATTAAAACTATTAGTCGGAGATTACGAGACAACAACTTAAATGCCTGCAGCCCTCGAAAAGTGCCACTGCTCTCACAAAAGCATGTTGCAAAGCGTTTTCTTTTTGCAAAAATGTTCTTTGGACATATGAGTCCAAAGTTGTTTTATTTGGAGGTAAGGGATCACGTTCCTACGTCAGAATACCCCCTAACGCAGACAAACTTTTAAACATGGTGGTTCTAGCATTATGGTATGGAAATACTTTTCCTACTATGGTGTAGGACCTATATATTGGATAAGAATGATCATGGATAAGACAATTTACGTTAATATACTCCAGGAAGTAATGCCACCCTATGCAACAAAATAATAATTTTAATATGTAAAGAAAACATAAAAATAATAAATTAATATACTGAAGTGCTATTTTTTGACTGAGTTTTTTAAGTTTTTTTTTTTTTTAAGTTATAAAAATAAATAACAAAATTAAACATTTTTTATTTAATATTTTTAGAAAGTCATGTAGGCATCCTATGACGCATTTTAATGAAATCAGTTTAACCTATTTAAAAATATATAATGAAGAAATATTTTTTTTATCGCGGTGCAATTTTTTTGACCGCAGCTGTATATATATTGCGTCTGTTTTTTGCTTTGGGGTTGCCACATACTTCAAATTTTTTTAATATGAATGAAAAAACCTTTTCAGAAAAAGTTGCCTAAAAGTCGAACGGTTACGAGTATTAAGAACATGCCCCTACATCCCCTCGATTAAATTAAATAGGCATTATTATAAGTAGTTTGAACGCAATTTAACAATTTATATATTTTTTTTAATGACAAAAACGTTGGGCATGTTTGGACATGTTTGATATACCGATACATACGTATTCAAAAAATGTTACATTTGATACCAAATTATTTTAAAAGTTTTTCTAAATTATAAGGCTGGGTTTAAGGATGTAGATTATCTTTAAACTTAGTTTATTAACGCAGTTTGCAACTGGAAACCCGCTTTTGAATAAAGACCAAAATGCGAATACTAGTTATTCTCATTGAGATTTTCTCCCTGTAAGTGCTGGTTATTTTGTGATAAGTTAGCAGACATTAATACATTTTTCAGTTGTTTTTTAACAGTTATTTAGTTATTTTAAAAGTCAAATTAATTTGTACACTTTTTTAATGCATATTGCTTTGTTTTAACTGACATTTTCAGTAAATTATACCGAAAATCGTTTTTGAGTGTAATTTTGCCACATTTTTGTATGAATATTAAAAGTATTGTGTAGTATCGAGTCAATACTTGAAATGTTTAGAGCAGTACCGAGTCAATACCTAAAAAGTATTGAGTAGAATCGAGTCAATACATGAAAAGGATTGAGAAGCATCAAGTATTTAAAGTATCGGAATTTTACAACTCAAATCTACCGGTACATAAAATATGTCCAATTTTTTTGTTATTCAATTATTGGACGCTATTTGAGGTCAATTGACTTATTATTCCCTACAACAATTTTGTCAAATAATTATTTGAATAACTTAAAATGTCCAAATTTTAAATAACGAATATTTTGCATAATTTCACACGATTAATTAAGATTTTTTTTAAGGTTGACAACACAAAAGCATTCATAATATTTTCAAGAAAAGGATATCATCAAAAGCCATAAGATTCGAAGCTTTTAAAAATGCAATTTAAAAAGTAAAACAAAGAAATATAAAAAAAAATTTGTTTACAAGGTTGTACTTAGTCACACTAAATATTAAATGGGATCTAAATAATTTTCCAAGCATATGAAGCCAATTGAGGCAACTCTCTTAGAAAAAATTTTAACAAAATTAATTACAATTAACAAAAAAATAATAAAACCCTACGAAATCTTTACTAAACATAGTTGGAACAGAATTTTTCTCTTCATTTATTTTTTTTTGTGTTTACTGCATATGAAAACATAAATAACATACAAGTGTTTCTATTCTCATTTGACTCATTGATGCCTGCTAGTTTATCTCAAATAAAATTAAAGTTTAACTCGAGTTGTTTTCAGATAAATGTTAAACGTAGACGAAGGCCTGCTGTGTAATTCATTCCGATTTGAATAAAATTTTAATACCTGATAGAGACAGAAAAACTAAGAATGCTTAGAAAACACGATCACAGTTATTACATATTAAACACATATGAATTTTTAAGGTGTTGGGTCATTCCATGTTAAACCGCACAGCAAACTGTCATTGTCGATTTTAATGAAATTCGCCACAAATATTGTAAATGGGTAGTATTTATAAAATCATTAACCTTTCGACCCCAAACCCTTTTGGTTTTCGAAATATGACGTCATGAAAATTGGCAAAAACGTCAAAATATTGAAAAAGTGTCCATACAAAGTCGCCAAAAACTTTTAAACTATACAACCTAAAATTTTTCAATTGGTAACATTCTAAAGGTAAAAACATTACCTTCAAAATGGCGTTCCAAAAGTTGTTTTGTATTAAAAGGTTAAAGGTAATTTTTTTAAGTTTAATCTTCAAAAACCCATATCTCAAAATCCAATTTTTTTAAAATTCTGAAAAAAATATATCTTAAAAACTAAGGCCTCTGTACATTTGTGGCAAAATTTTAAGGCGGAGGCTCATTTAGTTCCTGAGTTATGAAGGAAAACGTGGTTGTATAGTTTAGAAGTTATGGGCGACTTTGTATGAACACTTTTTCGATATTTTGACGTTTTTGCTAATTTTCATGACGTCATATTTACAATATTTGTGGCGAATTTCCTTAAAACCGGTGATGACAAATCCGAATGCTTTGCGGTTTGACATGGAATAGCCCTGTTAGTGAACTTATCTTTGTTCCTTTTTAAATGAAATTATTAAATAAAAAAACCTTTAAATTTTTTTTTAGATTAATCGAATAATTTTAAAATTTTATTCCATTAACCGGTTCAGTAAAAACCCCGAAGAATTATTTAAACGATTTTTTTATTTATTTATTTATTTAGTCTATGGAAAATAACATCCTTACAGACTATTATGATAACAATTAAAAAAATAGTGATAAAAATACAAACATATGAGAGAGTAATATAATTTTAAATAAACTAGAAATTGATAAAAAATATTAATTAATTATTAAGGTAAAGAATAATGTCTCTTTTAATAGTATCTAAACTCTTATAAATATCAAAGATATGATAAAATTGATTAAATTCGATACAAATACGAAGAAAAGGATCAGAATTAACGTAATTTGTAGAAAAGTATTTAACACTAAGAAATAAATAGTACATATCTTGATAAGCGATGTGGAACATTTATGTTGAGTTTGCTAACTAGGAATTCTGAATGTACATCTCGATTAAGCAAATTAATTAAAAAAGTTACATATTATTTTATTAATCAAATAAAATTAAAAGTAGATTAATAGAATACCCTAGTTTTCATACAAAAATAGAATAATTTTTGGCATTGTCTTAAACCACCCCGCTCGAGTTTCGAAAACAGTCATCTCCATATAGTTTATCGACAGCCTAACCCATATACATAATTATTTAATTATAATTTCAGCATTAATTTATCAACATCCGAAACTACAATCTTCAGTACAACACCACAAAATAACTCCTTGCAGTCACCTATAGAAAAACCAACCAGTCAATCGCAAACACAGTCAACGCCTTCTGAAACAGGAGATGTTGCTGATTGTGAAACCTCATCAACAGCATCTGGCAAAAGTTTTGAAACGCACAGTATACATTCAAATCACAGTTTGCAGCAACAACGTAACACACAATTGACAACTAAATCTAATGCAAGCACGAAGAACAGTTCCCCTAGTCCCACGCCAAGTGGTTTGAAAGATGAACTCAAACGTTTAAAATACTTTGAATTATCATTAAGAGAACAAATCAAAGATTTATCATTGCAAAGGGATGGCTTAGTTATGGAATTGCAACAATTACAAGAAGCTAAACCGGTATTAGAGAAAGCATATGCGGTAAGTTTGTATTAAAAAGCCTAAATAATAAATAAAAAGAGCTAAACATTTGTCATCCTCTACAGCGCACAGCACATCCCTCTTTAATACAAAGAGTAAACCAATTAGAACTAAAAAATAGACATTTGCAAAATGTTATTAAACAACAGCAGCAATATACCGAATCCATTATGCAACGTAAGTTTCCCTGATGAAATTTACAAAATAATTTTTACATAACATTCATTTTCAGAATCCTGGCGCAATCATCAAATCGAATTAAATGATTTACATGGTCGCTTAGAAGCGCAAGGTGCTTTGATAGCCGAACAAGTACAGCGTTTACAAAATACTGATATACTTGTGAAAGATTTATACGTTGAAAATTCTCATTTAACTGCCTCTGTGCAAATGCTCGAACAACAAAGAGTACGAGCCAACATGATACAACAACAGCAACAACAACAAAGACAAAGTTACACCGGTTTACCAGGAATGCCTTAAGCAATAATTTAAAAATGTTTTTAAACGCATCGTATTAAATTAACTAAGGACCCCCGCAGTCTAATTTAAAGCTACCAAAACGACTCGTTTTGGAAATACTATTATCTTCAATTACAACAAAAAATAACATAGATTTTGAAATATTTAAATCACATTAGTTAGACAGCCGTCACAAACAAACAATTTCAACAATAGCCGTTTACAAGGTAAGAGCATTATTCTACATTATTTTTAAGTTGTATTTACTATTACCGATGATAAGCATTTTATTCAATCTAAAACTTCCAAACAACTGTACTTCATTATGACGGATATTTCTGTTTTCGGTTACAACGATTTAAGTGTATTATGTAAACAATGAAATACATATAACGATTTTGAATGAATCGTCCCATTTTTATGTTTTGATAAAAGACATTAGTTAATTTGTTATGAATCAATTTAATTTTAATTTAGTATTAATATTAACTATATAATATAAAAAAAACGCACACAATAGTTAATGAAATTGTTTAAAACAAAAGAATCGGAAATTTTGGATAGAAATGTTCACATTAGTATTTATGAATAGCAAATTTAGATCATAAGTAAACCTGACATTATTTAATAACACTCTAGCATGCTTTTTTGAATTTTCTTGTTTTTTTAGTTTAGTTTTTATAATTATACTCTTATAGTTTTAAATATTATTTGGTCTGTTCATTTATGTGTACATCACACATTAATTCGAATTATCGTCTATGCATTTTTATATTTCAAAATACTATAAAGTCAAAGAAAAAGTAAAATTAATATCACCATTTTACTGTTTCCTTAAAATATGTCGATTAACGTCAATTCTTTCGAATATAAAGATTAAGAAAGTTTATTAAATTGTGAACATATTTACTTCGCATAATCAAAAAAATTCGGATTACTGGATTGGATAGGGCTTACAATCAAGTTGTTTGGTTAATATAATGGAGTTTTAAGGCCCTGTGCAAGGTAGCTAAATAAATTCTAAACTTAATACAAATTGACAAGAGGGTTTAAAATTTCTTTACAAATTTTTAAAATTTCATACACCCTAAGTAGGCAAACATGCTTTTGAGTTTTTTAGGAGTATACTATAAAATTAACTATGTAATTGTTCCATAAACTTGATGGAACTTGAAACTTTTCTTACAAAAAAGTCAGTGACTAGTTGTTATTGCAGAGTCACAAAGATTTATATTTTATCGCTCTATCGCCTTCCCCCCTGTTCTACATTCTAGACCCCTAGAAAGAGTCAGAAATATATTTAAAAATAATGAGTATTGCGCAAATTCCAAAAACTTTTTGGGTTATTCATTAATAATATACATTATTAGTTTATTTCTAAGGAAGAAAACGTTCTAAGTAGATTTGCTTAAACTCCTTAGATTGTGTCGCAAAAAAGAGGATTCACTTATGGTTGTTTTATAGTGTTACTTAAATATGTATTTAAAATATTTTTTAAGTTGTGAAAATATTTTTCTTTTCAAAAATCTGTAAAGTACTGCCGAAATTTTAATGTTGAAAATCCTCAGTTTTCAATCATTGTCTATTTGAACCCTTTCAGTCCGAAGCAACGTAAAAAGGTTCATAATTTTTCTAATATTATGAAGTAATATGCTTGCGTTGTAATTATATTGATTTATGAAAATGTTAAGATTTAGATTGTTTTCTTTTAAGATTTTGTATTTTTTTACCGAGTTTTTCTATACAAAAATTCTTAGATTCTTTTAATTTGAAGAACAAATATGCATAGGCGTACGAATAAGAAAGACTAAATTCTTAAAGATTGTTATTATATTTTGTTTTTTAAATTAATCCCAAAAATTTAATTTATAATTTATTGGTTACAAAATAATATAAAATATTAAAGGAGTTGACAAGGTGTACCAAGCAATGTATTGTTGTATCGTCGTATTAAAAAACACAGAGTTGTTAAAATTTTTGTTTCACCATAACGACGATTTTCTTTTTCACATTATACAAAGGTACAAATGTTGTATCGTACTATCGTCTATTGTTGTATTTTATAACAATATTTTAACAACTCGTGATTAAAATAGCAAAATACAACACGTACAACAACCCTTATGAACAACCTAATTATGTTTTCTAAATGTTTTTTTTTAATTAGTACTGGAAGTATTACTACATAATAACAGCATTTTTAACAATTCCCAGCTAAAAATCTACACACAAATCGTCATCTAAAATGTAAAAGGCTGTAACTAACATTTTTATTTTATACGGAAGAAGCAAAACTCGCAAATATACAATTTTACAAATTCTAAAATTTTTAAAACATAAAACGATAAAATTTGTAAATTTAAGAGAGCAAGCAAAAAGCTCGGAAAAGCAAAACCATTTCGGATTTAAATGTCGTCTATTTTTTATTGTAGAAGTCCGAGATGTTGCGTAGGAAATTATTTTAGCCAAATACCAATAAAACCGGTTTTGGAAAATTTGTTAGTTACGCCTGTTTGCATTTCAGCTGACGATATGTATGTTCATGTCCATACATGCATGCATGTAGATATTACCTCAAATTTCGTTATTGCACATGCATGAACATATATGGATGCATCTATGAGATATTTATGTATCCATGCATGCACATGCATGAATGTTTATGAGTATGCACAACATACATTAAACCCATAGGGATCCATATATGTCGACTTTTAGTCAACAATATTTTTAAATTTTTCCATTTTATTAAAAATAGTGCAATCCGTTTTTGCACATAATTTTACACAAGAATGCATTAAATATTCATCTCGGTTTTTTAATTTTTATTTTATTATATATCTGTGGAGTTTTTACAAAACAACTTAAATCGACTTAAGTTGTCAAAAATATTTTTTTTTGTCGGAATAAACACTTAGTGTACGAACTTTTTAAGTAATTTAAATTCTAACAAAATTCGTCACTTGAAAAAAGTAAAAAAATAATTGTTTTTCCTTTGTCAAAAGTCCACAGCTATAAGTTCAGTCGAGCTTTGTATGTACATATCCTTCTATAAAGTATTATATTATGTTTTTTATGTAAATTTGACTCCACTATTAATTTACTTTTACTTATTTATGTATTTTTACTCAAACCTATAAAAAAAATATGCCTTTAAATATTTTCCTAAGTTTTAGACTCAGTCACCTAAGTTTAAATATTTTTACTATTATTGTTACTGAAGAAAAAGAGAAATGTTTTTTGAAACTTATAAAAATAAATTTATTGATATCAAATGTTGAACATAAATGTTTTAGCAAAAATAAGGAATTAACTAATTCATCTCAAAAACCCCAAATTAAAAATTAAGTATAAAAGTTTTTATTAAAAATAATATTAAATGTGTTTCTTAATCTTCAATATGTTGTTCCCCTCGTACAAATGGCAATGTTACCAACATGCCAAACAGACGTTTTCTTTGCGTAGTAAAAAACAATAAAAAGAAAAAAAAATCAGAAAAAAATTATCTCATTTTCTATATTAAATATAATTATGCTTCTTACAATATTGATCCAGATGATGATCGCTTTCCAAGACAATTACCACTTGAATCTATATATTGATTTGAACGACAACGTCTTGTTTGAGCCCGTAAAGCCGTAAAATGATGAGGCTGTTGGGAACGATGTACTTTTACTTTGTATATTTTTGAATTAGTTAGTGTTTTCGCTTTGGTGTCAATTGGTTGAGAACCATCTCTAGATTGTGCTTGAGGTGGCATTCCATAGTTGTATTCCAATAGGTGATGTTTGGGATATAATACTGGTTCCTCAATAGCATAAATTGGTTCTATTTTACTACGTGGCTTAATGTCAGATGCTGGTGGTTTTGTATTCGAAACTACAATGTTGGGAGCATTTTCAGAACTCATAGCAGTTGGCATTAAAGTATTCCATAAAAAGGAGGAAGTAAGTGTTGTCATTTCTTGGTTGCTTATTAAATTTGGTTCCGTGTTTGGACTTTCTTCTTGAAAAATAGTAGTATGGGATGGAACAGTTGTTATATTGGTGGAATGTGTACTTTTTGTTGGATTTGCGTTTGTTGCAATGTCATTTGAAGGTTTGTTGGTAGGCGTGGTGGGCTTAAGGTTGATAGGTTTAATTGTCAAATCACCTTCATCGTAATAGTATTCCTCATCACCATAGGTCTGCTAGAAGGATGAAACATGTAAAATAACATAATCATTCAAGAAAAACATTGAAACTAATTTAACATTATTAAAAATAATAGAACAATTGTTGCTCAATTATTATTCATAAATAAATAATTTGCTCTCATTTGTTTATCGTTAATTCTACTTATAAACCACAATATCAATAAAGTGTGTATTTAGAATGCGTCAAAATGATAAGGTCGGTGCAAATAAATCTGCAATCATTGTAGTTCTTATCAAACATTCTGCTTCATTCAGCATTATCTGTGACGTTCTGCATAATTTTTTTTAAAAAGTGCTAAAATTATTTAAATTTTTAAACACCTTTTTTTAATTAATTTTGAATGCTAACTCATAAAAGAATAAGCTAGATTTAGCACCGAAAGTGCTAAATGGCAAGCCTGATAAGAATTCAAAATTTAGAAAACATATTCCACTTGTACCCAATTAAGATTTTTTATTGATTTTTTTTATTATCCTACCACGACCTCCAGCGGTGATGTATATATACAATCGAAGTCCAAACTTCGACAGCAAAAATGTTGTCTCCCAGGGCTGGAATTGTGGCTTGCTTGTCCCTGTACACGAGAGACTTCACGTATCCCCACAAAAAATAGTCTATTGGGGTCAAATCGCATGATCTTGGCGGCCAATGGACTGCTCCAAAACGTGAGATTAATTGCTCACCAAACTCGCCTCTCAATAAGTTTATGATATCGCGTACCGTGTGGCATGTGTTACTATCTTTTTGAAATCACATGTCAACTAAGTCCAAATTTTAAATTATAAAAAAAGTCGGCAATAATCGCACGGTACCTTGCTCCATTGATAAATTGACATATCGCGATTTTCATTGACACTGGTCGATACAGCAGCAATATTCTCCTCGCTACGCACTCTTCGCATACGGGTTGGTGGATTAATGTCAAAGAAAGTGAAACTGGTGCGAAATTTGGTCACAACAGCTTGAATAACATATTCGGTGGGTCGGTTATGATGACCATAAAATTGACGTAATTTACGAAACACATTTCTCACACAGCACAAATGTTGATAAATTCAATGATTTGCATGCGTAGTTTGTTTGGTATTCTATTCTTGGTAAAATGGCAAACCTTACTGAGCATTATTGGCATTACCACATGTGATAAAGCTTTTTTTTTCTACACTGAAAACCCAAATCGCAAAAAAAATACCCCTTTATAAAGTTTAAAAATAAGTCAATTTATTAAAAGGATGGTATAGAACCATGTTTGAAATGTGATAAACATGTCTTCAAGGCGTCCTTGATACATTTGCCGACCTTTTTATATAAATGATAAAATCTCAGCAGAAGGTCAATAGGAATAAACAAATGATGACAAACATATTTGCAGCAAGTTTTCCTTCCGTTCTTGTTTATCTATTTGGGGCGGACTCTCAGGTCGTAATGAAACTTGTGTATGTTGTAAGAACCAAATATGTTTCTTTGCATAAATCAATTTAAAAGAATGTGAAAATCTTTGAATTCTTTATCAGTAAAAGATGCTCAGATTTCGAGCAATACACTGAATAAATTTGATGTCAAAACTATGTAGATTTAAATGTAAATGTATGACAGGTGTAAAGACTTTCTGAATTCAAAGCATCTTAAACCTTTGTCCATAAGTCAAAGTCGTAACTTGTAAGATATCAGGCATTTTCTACATCAACTTATTTTACTGGTATAACACACAAACTTATGCTACATCCATACTGAACCAAATAATAAAATTTATTTAGTTTTTGACTTTCAATTTTCATACAAAATTTAAAAACTTAAAAAACACGAAAACTGTTATTTTCGGGTTGGGTATGAACGTTGTAATATAAGTCTTTTAAATCGATATAAATTTTTCTGTTATAACTGGTTATTTTGAAAGCTGTGATTTTCTATATAATTATAAAACCTTATTTATTTGTTTCATATTATGCTGAGGTCTTTTATATATTATTATTATTATTTTATTGAATACATACATCAGCAACATCATTTTGATCCATTTCTATAATTGCCACATCCTTAATAACAACATGTATATTGTATTTGCCAGTTTGTCGTTGATCATAAACAATTCGTGTTTCACCTGTGGCGTCAGGTTCTTCATCTGCATCCATACGATTTCCACTATTTTGAGCCATCACAACACATACCAGAGCTAGTATATATAGGCTTTTAACCAGTTTTGAAGATGACATTTTAAGAACAAATTCTTTTCGTTTTATTTCCACACGCTGCACATGTATCTTTTACTCTTAACCGCTCAAACAAGACTAATCAAATACTTGTTAAGGGCTTAGGTAAAGAATAATATTGGATACTTGTTATTAATGAAAACAAAAAAAAAAATGAATAAAAGATGGTAAATAGTTTGGATTTTTCCCCTTTACATAATGCTACATATGTTTAGATGATCTTTTCTCAAACTTTTTCTGTTTTGTTCTCCATATTAAGTCAGGTTCTTAAAATCAAGTAAAGTGTTAAAAAGAAAATAAACATAAATATGCGTTAGGAGCTTAGTTTGTATTCATTGCTGTTTAATATTTCATTAGGCATGAAAATACATATCTTTGCGTTAACCAAGTTAAATAGTATTTAAGAGCGATGCACTTTACTTAATATTTATGTATGCTCAGAAAATTATGACAGTAACTAATAGTAATTTTTTTTTAATTGGAATTGAAGGTTTTTCACTATGAGGAAATGTTGTCATTAGTTGGAGCACAACGTTAACCAAATATCTTTGCCAATCAACAAATTTTCAAGAAATTTGCATCGATTTGTTAATGCATATTTTTTTACATATTTTGCTAATAATTCTTGTTTAAAACATATTTTTAAATGTTTTACTAAGAACAATTTATGTCTTTCATAAAGAAATGTAGCCGAGTAAAAAATGATGATCAATATTTAATCATATCCAATTTGATATTCTTTAATATCTTCTCTAATATCAATACTATCTTATTTGAACCGAAAAGTTTGATCCAACAAGATCTTAATTGATCCAAAAAATGGCAGATCAAATTAGTACCACCAATAAATTTGGACATTAAGCAAGATCTTAATTGATCCAAAAAATGGCAGATCCAACATTATATTGTTGGAATCTAGTTTATAAAAGTATACGATACATATACAGAGAAAACAGATTCATTGGGACAAGCGAATTCCTTGTTGTTGAATTATTCGGTTATATATTGGGGAGCGGATTGCCATTGCAACAGGCAGACGAACATCGCTAAATCTACCAAAAAACTCATAAGGATCAAGAATATATATGGGGTCTTATGCCCGTAATTTAAAACAATAGATAACTTCCGGTGCATAGATACCCACTGATTTTTGTTCATATACACGGTAGGTATCTAGGCACTGGAAGGTATCTGGGCATTAAACCCATATTCCGTCATATTACAAACGAAATGACAAACTCATATATGTATACCCTCACAATATATGGCGGCGGTGCCGCCTTTGTACGAAAGCTGTTTTTGTATATGCTCTACCTTTACTTTCATAATTCATTTGTTACCTTTTCTTGTTTTTAATATTTTATAAAATTAAAAAAAAAATTCAAATATTTTTATGACAAATAGTTTTGTTTACATTTAAAAGAGAAAAGCCAATAATTTCCAAGAACATTCAGCATTTTTATAAATTCTTCATTTTTAAGTAGCTATATCTATACGAGTAACTACTTAGCAAGTGCTTAAATTTTTATGAAATATTTATATAATCGTATGTAGAGTTTCGAGACGGAAAAAAATAAAATTTAAATTTTAAGTTAAGTTTGGGTGAAATCATGCATTAACAAGAAAATACTCTACAAAAGTACAGAATTTTAAAGCACCTCAGTCCAGAGTTGAAATACTCAATACTTGTACTCACAAAATATTTTGTAGTTTAAATTCACTGAAAATGTAATTTAGAATAAATGAAAAATGATTTAAAACCCGGTCTACTAACTTTTCATTTAAAACAGAAAAATATCATTAATTTTTAAATGTTAAAAACTTACAATATCCGTAAAAAATATCCGAAAAAACAAATAGCACTTCCTTTATTGGTTTCTTTTAACTGTCAAATTATTATCTACAAAATCCGTTAAAAGTAATGATTTTTCTTTTATTTGGTTTTTTAACTGTTAACAAATCAATTACAAAGTCTGTAAAAAATTATTAGCCCATTAACTATTAAAAATAAAAACTGTTTAATTTCCGCTGTTAAATAACTAGTTTAAGAATTTAAATTTAAAGTGGATTCTGCGTTTTAAAAAAAAATTAAATCCTATATCTCCTTAATTATTACCCCAAATTATTTTAAAATGAAAATAAGGTGATTTTATCTCCTATACATATTTACTTTTTGTAGTCTTTTTTGTTGTAAATTTTTGTCGTGAGTTATAAATATTTTTGCAAGGGGGCGATGTGAAGTAACAGGACCCGAAAAGGTATTGGTTGTGCATATATCTATCTTCCCAAAGTCTGATAAAGGGGCATTTATATATAAAGATAGAGCAAAATGCATAATTGCCTTAGTGTCTACACTTGGCGCTCAAGTAAGTAGATAACAATACCCTGCGCTATGCCTAAGTCGGCATGCCCTTGAATTTGGCTTTCAATTATCTTAGTAACCACAAATATGACATTTAATACATATTTCAAATTCTAGAACATTTAGCACCAGCAGACTTTTTTCATAATACTCAATTTTTGAAACGTTCGACGTGGTAAAAGCATTTGTTTTACATTTTTATTTTAAAAACAAATTTTCATAGTTCAAAATGGAATTTTTTCGTTAAATTTGTATATTTTTCTAGTATTGAGGCATCGGAAAATGCATATTTATGTTAAATCTTTCTTTCAAAATAAATAAATATACATACGAAAAATATTGATTTAGAAAATTAAAGTATTGCATAGTTTTTGGCAAACATTATTTTATGTTTCAAACGAAATAGAAAATCCATTATACCCTGTTGCATATTGTAGCAGAATATGCCTAATAGGCAGTGCTGCCGCTACTACTTCAATCGAAGTATTTTGCTTCATTTTCACAAAATTTACTTCGTCACTCCTTCTTCCAAAAATCTGCTTCACTTTTTGTTCTGCTTCAAATTTTAAAATTTTTTCCCTATATTACCTAATTGTTTTTCCTATTCCCTTAATTACGATGAAAATAGTGGTTTTAATCACTGAACATATGCAAACGCTATTTTTCATTGCTGGAATGGCAACCCTTTATTTTTGCTTTGTAAAAGTGTCATTGCGTGAACTGTCAAATTGTTGTGAGTTAATAACGTACGGACATGTGATGTGCAAGATGAATCGGTAAGTAGTGCAATAATTTCCATAAAAAATATAAATATATTATTAATTATAAATTCTTTAATATTTATTTTTAAAAATTATTTTAAACAATTTCATGCACATAAACCTATTAAATTTTGAATCATTAAGTGAAGATACTATAGAAGATAGTACAATGTACAAAAAACTTCAAGATCTCTATCTTGGAGCACAAACTGAAATGTTTATTCTAGGAGGCACTTTAACCGCGGAAGAGATTTACTCTATGCAAAAAAATTGTTTACGTTTTTACATTTCGCTAAGCAAGCAAATTTTAAAAAGAATAAATTTTAAGGACCCAGTTTTGAAAGCACTACAAATAATTGATCCATTATCGTTAGGGCCAAGCCTTGTGCCACTTATTAATATATTCCCTAATCTCGTTGGAAATATGAACATTGAAAATATTAATGAATAATGGAGACTTTTATTATTACATGCATTTTCCGAGGAAGAGATGACTCTTAAAATGTTTTGGCAAAATGTTTTTAAAGTAAAAAATAGTTTAGGAGAGCACATGTATCCACATTTGCGGCAATTTATAAGTTCTTTACTTTGCTTGCCTCATAGCAGTGCTTCCACGGAGCGTGTATTCTCCAAAATGAAATTAAATAAAACGGCTTTTCGAAATTGTCTTAACGTAGAAACAGTGAGTTCTATACTTCTAATTAAAGAAATAATGTCAGAATTTGAATTTGAAAACTGGGTTCCACCCAAAGAAATCTTAAATAAATACCAAAAAATTAAGACCAATTAAAATTTAAAATTATTTTAACATATTTGTATACATATATGTACTTATCATAGTAACGAAATGTGATTTATATTATTATTTGTATGTTTATTTTATTATATGTATCTATATTTAAATGAAATGTCATTTTGTTGTTTTTCTTATTAAATAAAATGAATTATATTGTTTTGTTTTCAAAAATGTATACTACTTCAATTTTATTCAATCTACTCCACTTTTTTCCAAAATCTACTTCACTCAATTTTTCTCTAGCGGCAGCACTGCTAATAGGGAGAATTTACTTTCAGATGCGCCACCTATTGGGAAATAGTTTCAACAAATGTTCTTTCTTTAATAAATTGATGTCTTTGGGGTTAACGATATCAGTAAGCATTGAAACGTTCGCTATCCTTAAAATATAGCAAAATAACTGAAAAGTCGTTAAACTTAAAATACTGTTTGCGAAATAATTAAAATACCGAAATAATTTAAACCCTTTGCCCGTAAAATACCATCATCGAAATAACAAAAAATATGGTTACCCTTAAAATACCGTTACCGATATAATAAAATATCGTTACCCTTACCGGTATCCGCATTGTATCTGTTTCCATTCATGATTTATATATATGTAGTAAAAATGTTCTCAGATGTATACACCTTTAAAATAACTACAAATTAATAAATACAGACTTACAAGGTCATAAAAATAACTGACAAATTTTTACTACAAATTTTTTTATACAAATGGCAAAATTGTTAATAGCCATGGCAAAACAATTTGGGTTTTTATTAGAGCATATTTCTAATGTGTCTCCAGGTATTGTTTTGACATGGTAAAAACTACTGTTATTATGTTTTTTCGGGTATTAGATAATTTCTTTCGGTTCCACAAAAAATGTTAAACTACTCGTTGGAAAATTTGTCGGTAAAGTAAAATCCATTAAATTTCAATTTTATAATCCAAGTTTCTATTTTTTATATTAAATAAATACGATAATACTGCTTTTTATCAGCTAGATAGTATTTTTCCAGTAGCAAAAAGTACTACTGCATAACCAGATATTATGTAGTAGTTTTTTTGCACCAAAGAACTAGTACAAGCTCTACCACCTCCGTCATAGGAAACTAGTTGTATAATTTTTTTAAAAATTACAATTTAAAGACGAAGAATATGTAGCAAAACTGGTACTAGTGGAAGTACCTCTGAAGTGACTCTGAAAAATTTGTAAACACGGCTATGTACGTATGTACATGAATTTTTTTTTATATCGGTTATCGTTGTAATATAACCACTAGCAGTGTAAAAACGTCTGACAACAGCTGTTTATCTTAACTAGTTCTGACATTAGGTGGATGGTGGTTGTTTTTTTTTTTATTATTCTGCTTTTTTTCTTTTGAGTGTTCTGCAGCTGAGCTATATCCCATTAAACAACGCATGAAAAGAAAAAAATCGTCAGAGTAAAATAAATTTGTTTATTGCTCCAGTGCAATGCAGTTAAATAAATTCACCTTAAGAGTTTAGAAACAAAAGAATATTAAATATATTTTATTTTTACTAGTGAAAAGTAGCCATTTTTAACATTGTCAGACAAACACATTTTTTTTCCCAATATGTATTCTGATGAAATTCATTGGCTTACTAAATCCTTTGCGATTTTGTTAACTTATGCGGTAATAACATTTGCAGACGATACAATAGTTACTACTGAATTATCGACCCCACTACATGACTCTCCTCAGGGAGGTGACATTCCCGTAAGTACACGTAATTCAGGAAGTGGCGATTTGACTGCACTATGCCCCAATATGGTACGTTATGTTTTTGAAAGTGCCATGCCCCACGATGAATCCAAAGCAGGAATTTTTGAGAAATATCCCTCCACAGAGGATGTTAGTGCTGGAGAGGAGGTGGATCTTCGTTCTTGTGTGGAAGCCTGCTGTGAAAAGAGCAGGAATAATACCTGCAATGTGGTTTTTATGTTTAAACATAAGTGCTATCATGTCCGATGCATCAGCAATGAGGCATGTCTGCCTAAAGAACGTAGAACTATATCCGAACGTATACAAATGGTTCTAGTAAATCCTGTAAGACAAACAGATGTCGATAAAGAGAAAAAATCTTGGTTGGATTCTTTGAAGGAAACAAAGGCATTAAATGAAATGATGCCTTTGGAAGAAACGAATGAAAATATAAATTCCTTAAAGTTTTGGAAACAATCACATAAATTCCCATACTACACACGTACTGCCGCGGAAACCAGCAATTATGATGAAGACGATTTTCCTTTAGCAGAGAAGAGGGTTAAACAACTTCTTATGTCATCGCCTTTGGATGAAAATGATGGTATTTTACCGGAAGATTTAACATCGTATTATAGAGCAGATGCGGCATCCTTGCCAAATTATATTACTTGTAGTTTGGATATGGCATCTGAGACAGAGAACAGGTGCCCATTGAATGAAGAATGTGTTTCTGTACACGTTGATGTTAATACAGGAATCTGCAAATGTAATCGTGGATTTGTTCGCAATCATTTAAGAGTGTGTGTTCCAGATTCTGTAGACTATGGTTTATTAGATGAATCAGGATCAGCTCATAACATAATGCTGGCTTCAGCTTCTTCAAACGAAGCCACCACCCAATTAAAATCCGATTCAGATCCTACACCTAAAACCGAGGCCAATAAAAAACTTATGGTTTCGGTGGTATCCAAAGAGGTCCGTTTGCCGGAGAAGGAAGTTACTTTAGCTGCATTTACTGTACCCGACGAAGAGTCTAGTAATACCAAATACAAGTACCTTTGGACATTAATAAATCAACCAAAAAGTCCAATGAATGGTACCATTTCCGATCAAAGTCAATCGAAAGTCAAGTTGTCAAATCTTTCGGAAGGCTTGTACACTTTTAAAGTGACGGTAACTGGAGACGGTACTTATGGTGAGGCTATGGCAAATGTTACAGTTTTGCCAGAGAAAAGAATAAATCGAGTACCTCAAGTGATCATCACACCCAGTGAACAAACTATTAGACAACCTACTACTAATGCTATTTTAGACGGCAGTACTAGTACTGATGATGACAAAATTGTGTCGTGGCATTGGGAAGTCGTTTCTGGTCCCATTGGCTACCAACCCAAGTTGCCGGAAGTAAATACTTTACAGTTAACTGATCTTACTTCACCGGGAAATTACACTTTCAAATTGACGGTAACTGACACGGATAATGTAACGAATTCCACCACGGCTACTATAACCGTTTTGAAGGGGACGGACTATCCTCCAGTAGCAAATGCTGGAGATGCAGTTATTTTATATTTACCCAATAACAATGTAACGCTTAATGGTACTGCCAGTTCGGATGATCATGAAATCGTTGCTTGGGAATGGACCAAAGATGCTAGCGATGAAGCAAAAGCAGTGGACATGCAAAATACTAGAACGCCTTACGTGCAACTA
Organism: Eustalomyia histrio; assembly: GCA_949748255.1. Taxonomy (NCBI): domain Eukaryota; kingdom Metazoa; phylum Arthropoda; class Insecta; order Diptera; family Anthomyiidae; genus Eustalomyia; species Eustalomyia histrio. The sequence continues at coordinate 1,193,813 of OX456526.1, forward strand.
TCCAATTTGGAAGAAGGCATGTATACGTTTGTGTTAAAAGTAACTGATGGTAGCGGACAATCTAGTACAGCTAAGGTTCATGTTTTTGTAAAACCTCCCACAAATTCGCCGCCGTCAGCTGTGGCAGGAGCAAATATGGTAATAGAATGTAGTATAGTTTACCTGAATTAATTATGTTAAATCATTCGTGAACACTTTTAGACGATAAATTTGCCTACAAATTGGATAATTTTAAATGGTTCTGCTTCTACGGACGATATTGGTATAAAAACTTATGTTTGGAAGGAAATTGCTGGACCAAATTCGGCTGTGATATTAAAATCAAATGAAACGGTATGCAAAAATATGTTAGATAACGAATTTTTAAATCAATTTCAGCTTTATTATTAAAATTTCCAGATTGCAAATGCTACTGGTCTCACCTTAGGCCTGTACGAATTTGAACTTACCGTTGCTGATGAAAGCAACAACACTGCCTCCGACAGCATGTGGGTAAAGGTTGTTCAAGAAAAAAATTCTCCTCCAGTAGCCAATGCCGGAGGAGATCAAAGTATTACTCTGCCAATATCAGCGATTTACTTTAATGGGTCGTTGTCATCGGACGATTTGGGTGTAGTCAAATACCAATGGACTCGTGAAGATGCTAGTTTGGCAGCCGGACAAATTGTAGGAAATACAGATAACACATCAGTAATGATAGTGAGTACAAAAACAGAAAAAATTACAAAAAATTCTAAAAATTACATTTTCCATTTTTATTAAAGTTGACCAATCTAGTATCGGGCCGTTATGTATTTAAATTAACGGTCAGCGATGAACAGGGCTTGACCAGTTCTGATACCGCCAGTGTCTTTATACATCCAGATCCAATGCTGTTGAATTTGATTCAGTTGACTTTACCTATGAACATTTCCATGTTGACACATTCCGCTTTAAATACGATTGTACAAAAAATTGGTCTGCTGATGGGTGATATGAAGATAAGGGTTCGGGATTTACAACACGATTCTAGAACAAACGCTGCCATATTGGTGTTTTATGTAGAGGTAAAGAATTTTATTAACTGTCCTAATAAAACGTATGAAAATAAAATATATACGTAAATTTAGTTGGAAAAGTCGGGAAAGACTAGTGCTGTCGATGGGTTAGCAATAGAACATTTGCTTAAGGATAAATTACAACGTGATGCTTCTATACTGGGCACAGTATTTGCTGATGTTAGGTCTGTTGTTTGTCAAAATAAATGTTCCGGGCATGGTGTTTGTAATGACGATACACGAGCTTGTTTTTGTGAAGCCTTTTGGATGCCATCATTTGGATTTTTCTGGGGATTTGAAGAAGCCAATTGTGGTAAATAGATATTATGTTTGGTACGCTCAAAAAAGTTTGTGAGTACAATCTACTGAAAATAACAGTTAAAACAAAGGTATATGAAACGGTATTAAATTCAAAGGCAACTAACTAATAATAATAATGTCTTTAGAAACCACTACTAACTACTTTACAGTAAATTTTTTCAGTATTATAAAAAGAAAAAAGTGAAAACGATAAAAAAAATTTTTTTTGTCCTATACGTTACTGCAAAAATACTGTATTAGAAGTAACTGCTTCAAACAACTGTTACGAAATACAGTATCTTTAGTTAGTTGCTTTTTCTGACACAATTACAGTTGTTTTTTGTTTTTAAATAGAAAACATCTGTAAATATAATTTAAAACAATTACTGATTGCTACACAAACAACTTTTGTGTAGTATGTTAACTGACAAACTTCTTTGAGTGCAAATATCTTATAAGACTACTGTTTAAATTGTATTCAACATTTTAGATTGGTCTGTACTGTACGTATTTGTTGGTGTTATTGTATCATTACTTTTATTGTCTGCCCTATTTTGGGTCATAGCCGTCGCCTGCAGACAATCAAAGAAACCTCGATCTAGACCAAAAGTGCAAAAATATTCTTTGATTGGTACTCAAGATGAAGAGGCGCCAACTTGTAAGTATATCTTCTATTATTTGAAATACAAAATAATTACAAACTACATCCTTTTTAGATTCTCGCACAACTTCTTTAACTGATTCTGAAACTGACTCGGATGTTTTGTTTGAATCGCGTTCAAAGTCAAATGGTATTTTACGTTTAAATGGTGTTTCTAAAAATAAACACAACGGTCATGATCGCAGCAAATATCCGGGAAAACATGGTCGTAAAGTTAAGACGTAATTTTTTTTCAAGAGTATACAAAGTTTTTTTTTACAAGTACTTATGTATAATAGGGCTATAACTTTTATTTTTGCAAAATGTGCACCTGTCACCCAGCACGTGTTGGGCAATTTTATATAAATCATTTCGGGTAAGTTTAGAACAAAAACCTCCCACATAAAAAGCTAAAAATTATATGCAACGGTTTATATTGCATAGAATTTTATTTGCTAGAAAATTTGTTGATTCTCAAATATACAGGCTAACGTTGTTCTCCAACTTCCGAGACCTATTTATTACATTTCAAATCAGATTTAGGCGAGCTGGATTGCTGATTTTTAAAAGTATGATATTTTTATAAAAAAAAATACGGAACTGATTGAATCTAAGGTATTTTGAGTGCACAAATGCAGAAAGTATAACTGACAAACTTTTTCTACAAAAATATTGAAACATCTGGCAAAAATAGATGAAAACTTCTTTGTATTTAAGAAAATTAATTTATTTTCATTCGATTACAAAAAAATGTGTAAATGCTTCATCATACTTAAAATTTAAAGTCAAAATTAAAAGCGGTGCTCCAGTTATTACGTTATTATGCATTCGCAATAAAAACTGTTATTATATAATTATATCTTGTATGATACATTTATATAGGATATTGCATATATTTTGTCATACTAAATTATATCTGAAAATTTGATTTTTCTAATATTTTACATTGTACCATATAATGAAATATATCATTACGGTGGTAAAAAAGTTCAAATTAACGAGTTCCACAACTTTACAAATATGTGCTTATGGTCATTGAAGTTTCGAAGGTGTACTTGTTCAATAGTTTTAAATTAATTAAAAGTTGAGAAAAAACTAAATATGTATAATTATTACGATTGCGACTCATGAGATCTAATATATTTTTGGAGTCGCGTATTTCGAGAAATTTTTTTAGAAAAAATGTTCCACTTTGATCAAGAAATTTGCTTATATTTACCGCTACGAAAAATTCTTTTTTGTCCATGAAATGTCTTCTTAGGTGAGACAGCATTTTTGTTAACAATTTCATTTTAATACGCTAAATAATAGCGTAAAACTAAAAGAAGTCAAATTTTCCGTTCAGTTTAAAATTAAAAACAATGTAATGTCCAATGAAAGCCCTTGAAAAGTAGATTGCAAAAGTACAAAGAGTTAGATTTTTTTGATGAGACGTTTTTAAAAACTATTTTCAAAAATCGCGAATAATTTAAAAACTATCTCTAAATATAAACGAATTTTGTTGAAACTTGGCACAGAGAGTTTTAAGACATTAAGAAATAGGGAGGAGCAACATTGTGGAGATTGCGAATTCAAACTCTGATGTGTTTTTGTTTATATTTAAAATAACTGCTTTAAACAATTGTTACGATGAATAGTGCTTTTCGTTGGCAGTTTTTTTTAGTTATTTAACAAAAGTTGTTTTGTATTTTTCCATAGAAAAACAACTGTAAGTGCTGTTAAAAACAACAAACGTATTGCAGTAACTGTCGAACTTTTTTGAGTGTATGGACTTTGAGGTTAGGATAGCTTATTAATTGATATTTTCAAAAAAAAAAAAAAAAAACTTTAAAAGTTATAACCCTAATGTATAATTATTGTGATAGTATTATATTTTCTTGACCAGAATGTATGTGGTTTATGTATGTTCCTTTTACTTTAATTGTATTTTATATATTTATCATTATTATTATTTAAGCTTTTATCAAGGACTTTAAAATGGTAGATTGTACAGAGTTAAAATCATCCAGCCACCGAGCCAAGTTCACTGTATTAGAAATTTCCCAACTTAAGCGTCTCATGTTGGTTCGGCGGCTTGATGGCTGGATGATTGGCTGTACGTGCTATTGTTTTAAAGTCCTTGCTCTTATTATTATTATTAGTATGCGCACAATAACTGCATTGGTTGTTTAGATAATATTTACTGTCTAGTTCGTGGAAACTCTTTTGAATTTACAAAAATCTGAAATTTTCATGCAATTTGTTTTTTTTTTAAGAAAGCTTCCTCATTCGACACAGTGAACAATTTTTAAAGTCGACAATTTGCTTACTTATAGGATTAAAACAAAGTTTGTATTCTAGACTCACACAATTCCAAAATATAATTTTTTCACGTTATTAATAAAAAGACTTGTAAAATATTAGTATGAAAACAAATTTAACATATTATCACGTGAAATTCAATGCTCGTGAAAAAATTTTTTGTAAGGAGTAAAACTGTTTTTTTTTTTAATGTGAAACCATAGCAACTTACTATGCATAAGAACAAAATAATTTTTTTTTAACTTGAACAAATGAATCAAATTGATATATTTCATCTTAAACACTCCTCTCACCAAGTATGTAAAACCGGATTCAATATTTTTAATCTATGAACTTGTACAAACTAAAATTGGTACCTTTTTACTTTGTACGATAGTGTAATTAGTACATTTAGAACTTGAAAAATAGAATTCTTTTTTGAACCAATTTGCATAAAAAATTAATTAGTTTTATAAATTAGTGATTAATTTATTATAATTTAAAATCAATTTGATATTAAGTGAGATAATGATTTTAGTCTTAATTTATATTGATACCATTTTGATTCATTTTATAGTTTAATACGCCAAGTTTAAATTAAGAGAACAGTTTTTGGTTGAAAAGACTTGTTAAAATTGAATCAATTCGTTTGATTATATTAAAAGAATTAACAGAAATCAAATTGATTTTTTGAATTGGTTGAATAAAATATAATAAACTATAAAATTCAATTAATAAAACTAACTTGGCGATCAAGTCACTGAAAACTAAATTAGATTTAAAAATTTAATTGATTGAAAACAAATTTTTTGTGAGAACCCTCCCCCCTGAAAATAAGCTTTGACATTTGTTTTAATGAGAAACATTTTTCCCAAATTTTATATTGATAACTAACGAATTCCGGCGTGCTCCGCTACGCATGAATATTAACATTGAATCAAATTCATTGGTTCATGGATTTCTCGATCCGCGAGTTCGATGAAAAAGAACCTTAAAATGATCACTCATTGACAGCTGTCAATGTGTATGCTTGTATGCGCAACAACGTGTATTTACCGTGTGTATGAAGTCAGCACACGCACAACCTCATGGGCGCCTACATATCTGTTGTTTGTTTTTTTATATGTACAAAATCACATGTTAACATGAAAAGTCATAAATCACGAACGCGTCGACCGATTTCGTGCAAATAAGACGACCATACGAACAAACCCTAAAAGTTTAATCGAATTCAGTTCGACCGTTCGTGAGTTATTAAGTCACAACATACTTGCAACAATTTTTTATATGTATAGATTAAAGTATCTTATTTTAAAAATCAATTTGCTAAAAGTTGACAACATTGGAAAGATATATTTGTCAGGCAATTCAAAAATTTGTTACCACTGCTTTAATACAGTTATGGCTAGAAAAGAATGTAGAGGATTCTATTTACGTGAGTATTACATTGGCGGATACTTGAGATGGAGAATATGAACTTTTTCCGGATGATGAAGAAGAAAAAGATGCAAATGTTGTTAAAATCGAAAATGTAGTTGAAAAAAGTGGATCAAAATATAACTTTAGATACCTGCCTATTTTCCTACGGAACTGGAACCAACTTTAGATTGACAATTTACTTTTGTTCTACGTGCAACGTCCTCACAAGCAAGAGGAATTGTTTCGCAGAGTACCACATTTAATTATAAATTTGAATATATTTAAAGTTTTTATTAAACTAAAGTTAAATTTGTTAAAAATTTATTCATAAAAATTCAATAAATTGTAACTTTTCATACATAAACATAAACATTTTTGTATTTTTTCCCATAAAATTCCATAAAATTCCATAAAATCTGCTTATGTGTTTGTAATTTTTGTTGTAATTTTAGTTCATTTTAATATCAAATGAACTAAAAAACCGTTAGACACTAATATATAGTCATAGTTTTCTTATTTCCTCCAAACTGTTAACCGATAATTCTGTTTTTGGGTGGTGGTTTAAAAAATGTCAAAATTGTTAAAATTACCATATTTTACACCAAAAAAAAAAGCGGACGTCACAGACGTTTCTTAGATTAATATGGCAATAATTCAAATGTCAAAAAGATAAAAATTAACATAAAAGACGCGGAATTAATTTTGTCTATATTTTACTGATTTCCATTATCTTTATTTCACTGATAATGGATGGAAAAATTGCTCCAACGCAATTAGTTGGAAAAAATAAGTGTTATTAAATGTAAAAATACTTACCGGACCAGCTCATATAAGACCCTAATGACAAAGTCCAATAATGAAAAAAAAAACCGTGTTAGATAAGCAGGAGATTTATAAAACAGGTGGAGGGCCAAAACCTGCTTCTAATGAAGCATCATTTGATGCAGATATTTTAAATATTGTGCAGGAGGAACAAATAGCAGGACATGAGTCCATATATGATGATGATGATAAAATAACTTACATATTTATATATGATGTAAATAACTTACATATTTCTTATAGAATATTATTTTCAGAGCTTGAATCCAATGAATGAGAAGATCTTCTAGAATATATGCATTTATCTACAAATGAGTATTAATCTATAAAACTAGAGAAAAATAAAGTATAGTCAATATAAAAGATTTAAATTTAATAATGATAAATACGAAATGTATATAGTGATCCTTTATGGAATGCAGTGAAAATAAAACAAATATGCAGCATGTAAGTAATTGAGATAATTTTGTTTCTATTTTATTAATAATTATTTTTAGATATTTAATTAAATCATGTGGGCATAAAAAAATATAACTAAAATGTTTGCTGAAGACAAAATTTCAACTGAAACTTTTACTAATTCTACTACTTCTTTTTTTAGTGTAATGGCCATCTCTTAGTGTAATTAGTGAGTACCTCAAAATTTATACAAGTTTCCGCTAGAAGGTATTTGTTTACACAAAGACTCATTAAGAGAAAGAAAAGAGAGAGTAAAGTGACAGTTCGATTCCAGCGAACTTACAAATTATTACTCGAAAAATTTTTGCTAGTAAGAGTTCGTCAACAAAACAAAAACAAATGATTACAATTGGTCGGTATTTTGTTTTAAATTTTTTTATTTGTAACTAATAAAACACATGTTTTGTGACAAGTGGTAACTTTATGAAATATTTAAAAAGAAGCTTGTGCGGGTGCCCGCGGGAACCCAATCTTACCAGAAAGCGTTTCTTGTAACAAAAATTGGGTAAATGAGAGCGTTCATGAGAGAGTAATTGTGTTTCTCATTTTACCAGAAGTTACCCGTACTTTTTGTTTGGGTAAAATTGTCAAACCATCAGCTGTTGCTAATAAATTAGCTGTTTTGCATTTTTGAAAAAAATTAAAGTTAAATAAAAATTTACTATAAAGAACTTTTCCTTCTTAATAATGCAAAATACATTTAAAAATGTAAAAAGATATTTGCCATTTCAAATATATTCATTATTTAAGCTGTTTTTTAATATGAATAAATTTGACGTTTATTTTTGGGTATGAAATGTGGTTTTGTGCGTTCGCAGTATTATGGGCATTTTAATGGTTTTGTGAGAGAATTTTTTGCTTACTCTCATTTTACCAGACTTTACCCAAAATAACCTCGTACAGACCTTTTATGTGCCCCCCATTTTGACATGTGTGCAAAGAAATTGCGTTCACACAATTATACATTTTTACATCACATTCTTGATATTTGAAATTTTTGCAAGTATATATTTCATATTTTGACTACGATAATTTGTAAATAATTATTTTAAAATTTACAAAACTATTTTGTTCAAAGAATGAGGAGGTCCTCATTGTATTATTTGATAGTACCTCTAAGCAAATGCTTCATTTATTTTATTTTTGTCTTTAATACAATATAATGATTATGCTTAGATTTTCAGATTAAAGTGAAACTTAAATGTGTTAAATACAAACAAATAAATGACTTAATCTATTAACTAAACTTTATATCAATTATCAGGAAATTTTCTTTTAAAATTATAATACAGCTTTGGATTATATTCTTCGTATAAAGGATGTTGGCATACAACTTTACGGAAATGCCAGTGTTCCAACAAGATCGCTAAAACACCACCAAAGTAACCGATGATCAGTGGTACAAAAGAGCTCCAAAATTTACGCATATCTATTAAAGCTTCTGGAAGCATCACTTCTTCGACAGGGTAGTGTTGTACCGTATCTTGTAACCACTTGACCAATAAACCAGATTCCATAAGGCGTTGTAAATATTTATCAATCAATGGTTTGAAAGGAGAATTGCGGGTTAAACCCAAAGCTACGGGCATTTTTACCACACAATCTCCCATAATATGTAACACTTGGTCGTTCTCGTTCTCTTCTGTCGCAATTAGGCGTAAATATTTTAGAAAGTAATGATTGTCATAGTAGGCGTAGCCACCTTTGGCTATTTTGTTCGTCTGAAAATCGAGCAAAGGATAAAAGTTAATCTATAAACTTTTGTACACAATGTAAATTGTTCTTACTATTCCTTTGATATCAGCAACAACATCTGTTTTTGTCCCCAATTTTTTAAGGATTTCATCAAAGGCATTGTCAAATAGATTTTTATTTTCTATCGAACCCACTGTTAAGGTTAATCGACTTTGCATTAATTCCTCCAAAGTATCAATAGTTATTCTTGGTGCTGGATTTGCCAATATAGCTGTAAAACTGGCGCGATAACTGACCGTTATCAGTATACAGTATAACCAATACCATCCAGTTAAAACTCGCAAGGGCCAGTTTTTTGGCATTCGTGGCAATGAGACATACATTAGCATGGAATACGTTAAAAGTATACAATTTTCAAAATCATCAAATAAATCTTCACTCTTCACCAATACCACCATCTGATTAAGATAACTTCGAAATTTGACATCACGATAACAGTGCATCGTATTATGACCAACAGATTTACGCTGACGAAATAATCTGAAGAATTTGCGAGAACTTATTCTTGATGATTTTTTACGCATTAATAATGCATGTAAAAATGACAAAATGTAAAAAACGGTTCCAACCAAAAATAACGACAGTGACACTCCAGCCCACATACTACCGCTAAATGGTTGTATAAATGTTTTCCACGAATTATCCTGTGATGATTCCGGTGTTAAAAATGTTAAACATTCATAACTGTGTGGTGTACTAAAATCTATTATAGCACTAAAAGACGTAAAGACATGTAAATCCCCAATTGCTATAAAAGCCGAACCCGAACTCTAATAAAAAGTAATGAAAAACAGTAATTTCTTTTTTAGTAAGACCAAACCTACCACTTGTCCAATAAGTCCAGTGTATGTGCCATTTTGTAGTTGTCTGCCCCAACGTTCATGCTCACCATCTGGACTTTCGTAGAAATATGGTTTAAAATTCATTGCTTTACCTAAGGACTTAATGATTTCTATCTCAAGCCCTTTATATTCACCTTGGGTACGGTTGGTGTGTGTTACCATTGGTATATGTTCGAAAACAGCAACTGGTAAATCGTAACCTGTAAATACGATAGGAGTTTATTAGAAACACGAGTCTGTTTATGTTTTCTCTAGCACACAGTTTTGATTTGTCTAAATTTATCATGGACAATCTTGAGAAATGGAATATTAAAAATGATTTGGATTTTGTTTTTTAATTTCATAAGATTAAAGAAATCACTATAAACTTTATTTAATATTAAAATGTGCTAAACTTTGCTCATAGATCAATATTGACGCCTGAATATTTTATATGTTCCATAGATGATAAATTGAATTTTTTTTCGATGGAAATATATTTTTTATTTCCAGGTTTCACTTTATTTTAATTGTGCTATTTTTAACTGCATGGATTTTTCATAATTTGATTTATTTTTTTTACAAGAAAAATATGTTTTTCCACAAAATAAATAAATATTTTCCCTAAACAATATTAATTTTATCGCATTTGTTTTTATTCAAAAAAAATTTCCTCGCAGGAAAAAATTAAAAATGATTTTTTTTTTGCATAAAAACATCGTTTAAACAAAAAAATAGTTTAAGAAAAAACTTTTTCCCATACGAAAAAATATTTAATGTGAAAAATCTGGAAGCTACATACTATAGAGAAACCAATTCGCTGAACCCCTGGAATTGTGTCTCTTTTTAAGTATAGCTGTATTTTTGCATTATCGTATACCCTTTATCTCATCAACAAACTAAAAGTCTTAAATGGTTTAAAAAGCTCTTTAATTTCCAATAACGCTCATATTTTTGAGGTTTCATGGGTAAAAAAAATGTTCAAGAGGCAAAGAAAAATACTCATACGAGTAGCTATGATTTCAGAGGTTTAGGGGTTCTTTGGAAGTATTTTCAGACTCCAATTGTACACTGGGTTGTTTAATACTTTTTGAAATGTTTTTTTATTTTGAAACTTGTGTCCGTCCATTCACTTCTTGAAAAATTCAGTTTTCCACAATAACCATGTATTTTTTCAAAGGCGTAAATAAATGTAATGTTCCATGAAGAGAGCTGTAGAAAAAATTTCCAAAAGTTGCCAGCAAAAAATATACATAAAAATATTTTTAATAATTTTTATATCCATATTCGTCTAAATTTTTGTATGCTGATCAAGAATAAATTAATATGTTTTTATCGGTCCAAATGTTTTCAAATTTTTGCAACTTAATTTTTACTAAAAATGGCATATTTCCTACATTTAGTAATTTTTGTTTAAAAATTTTAATGTTATTTGATTATAATTATAATCATAGCTTGATTAAAATTAACGAGGTATAGAATAAAGAGATGCCAATTCGCTCCACCTCTGGAATATTGTATCTTTAATTATAAAGGGTGGTTAAATTTTAAGGGCCGATGTTGAATGTGAACCACACCTAAACGTCAAGTTTTTTTCTGCATTTTATTTGACATTACTCAATTTCAGACTAACTCAATTTGAACCATAGAAAGATACACAATCGAGCTACGCGTTAAAGTTATTCAGGCTTATTACGAAAATGGGCGTTCAAATCAAAATGCATTTCGTGCACTTCTTGATTTTTTTTTTTTTTTGGTTAGCATAATCGACCAAATGTGTCCACAATCGGGAGAATTGTGGCAAATTTCAGCAAACCGGGTCTGTGAAAACACAGACAAAACAAATTAAAACAAAAATAATTAAAATGTTGCGTATGCTAAAATGATGCAGAGAATATAATAAAAAACACAAAGAACCCATTAAATTTACTTAAAATAGATTAAAAACTTGAATAATTAAATTATCATTATTTACACAATTTTATACCGAAATCGTCAAAAATCCCAGTTTAGTTTTTAGAAGAGCTGATGGTGGTTAAAATAATAAAATGAATTTAAAATAGTGAGAAAAAAATTTTAAGCAATCTAAATCATTAAAGAAAAACAACTCGTGTCGTCTAAATTCGTTTTAGGTATATTGTTTTTAATTGAAATATATTTTTATGTGTTAACACATATATTTATTGTCAGTTATTTTCACGACATTATTTGCACTGCATTTGATTGCTGTTTTCAACAGTTAGAAATATATACCAGAGAACTGCAAAATCAACTTTTTTCTTGATTTAATCATACACAACAATTCTTGTTCACTTTTAATAATTCAACAAAATTCACTGTAGAATAAAATCAGCATCATGCATAAAACATAAACGACAGATGATTCACACTGATTCCAATTACGCGTTCAGTAACATGATGCATGATGATATGTACCTATATTTTTGGCTATTTTAAATGTAAATAACTATGTAGCCATTTTAACCGCAATTTTCAATAGATTTTACCGACACATTTTTTTGAGTTTAGTGTGATCAGATTTTTTGACATTTTTAATTTGATTTTTCTTACGTGAAATAAGATATAAAAATTTAAAGTGAGAAAAATTGCACAAACTCACTTCATACAACAGCACTGAAACTTTTCACTTTTTACAGAAGATTTTAACTTTATAACTTACCCTTTAAATTTGACGGCGTATTTGGAAATAAATCAGCTTTTTTCATGGTCTTCCCCTTAAACCATTTTAAAATTAGTTTTGTAACTACTACACCATTTAAGATATTGGGAAAAGCTATGGTAGAAATCATAAACTTATTCTCCTCATCATCTAAGGGTTTGATGAAAATTGAAGAAATCATATTACTCCAAATATGAAGCATATCTTCTGCAATTAGGCGATCATCATAAACAAACACAAATTTATTTTTTGTGTTTAAAATACGAAATTTTTCTAAAAACAACAACAAACGTTTTTCTTGTAAACCATTTAACAGTGTAACAAAGTGAAAATCGCAATTGAAAGCTTTAATTTGTTTCATAACACGCACAATTTGATAATTAGGCGCCTTTAGATCTTCAGAATCATCAACTTTTATGTAAAAATACGAGACTGGATCACGAGAATATTGGAAGAAGTAATTATCATAAACGGAGTCATACCAATCATCTGTTATAATCACAAAACAACGCTTGACTTGTGATATAACCAATAAATCGGAGAATAAGTGTTTTAAAGGATTTGCGTAATTCATTGTTGTAATCCTGGAAGTAATGCATCCATATTTGTAAAAATATATAATTCTTTTTTGTCGAATGTAGAATTTCTTACTTTTGTTGTAAATATTCATTGCTTAAACACAATTGGAATGTTAAAAAAACTAATTTTAAAAAGTAAAAGCGTTTAATTTCCATTGTATATATTAGGTAAACCAACCAGTTGAGTACTGATACCGTCACTGACATACAATACATTACATATGGTCGGGCTACTTTTTACATTGTAGTTTAGTTACTATTACATTTTGATTTGACAGTTTTAATTAAACCTTTTGTTTGACCTATGTTGACCATAATAGTTGGGAAATGGGATTATCTACCTATGGTAATGTTAACACATTACTGTTATTATAACATTAGAAAAGTAAGTTGCCACATCTACGAAATCATGGGCTTTATTTACCCAGTTTGAATTGTTCTTTTCCTGGTATTAAACGGTAATTTCTAAATGTTATGGTAACCATATTTTGTTTAATTGATACGATTATGTGTCAGTTTAACCCCTCTTTCGAAAAAAACAGAAACGAAAAAAAAAAGAATAGTTTTTTGTATTTTGCCAAGTTGTTGTAATATTTTATCAATAAATTTGATTTATAAATAAATGTCTGAACTGTCTTCAAATACCCAAATGAATAAACAGACGCTTGAAGTAAATTTGCCTAACCAAAAAGAAGAAAAGTTAATGAGGGAAAGTGGAAAACGTCAGCCTCAGCCCAAATCGAAATTACGTGTTAAACGACCAAATAACCAACAAAAATGTGGCAGTTGTCCCGATCGTCATTCAAATGTTAAGAGTTCTGTTCATGCTCAGGACTCGGATTCTACGGAGGTAGAGTCTTCTACTGATGAGGAAGAACGTTGGAAAGATGTAGCCCGAACGGCCGAAATTCCCGCCGATTACTATAATATACAAAAATTGGTGAAATATATTAAGGCTGGTAATCAAACTGCTACAATTGTTTCGTTATGCTGTCTTCAGGATTACGATTTGACAACACAAATTAATCAGTTTGCTATACAGGATATTGGTGGCCTTGATGTGTTGGTTAATATTTTGGAATGCAATGACGCTAAATGTAGACTGGGCGCATTAACTGTGTTGGCTGATATATCTTTGAATATTGATATTCGTAAAACAATTGTGGATTTAGATGGCATCCCTTTGATCATTGATATTTTAAATTCGTCAATGAAGGATTTGAAAACTGTTGCTGCTGAGACTTTGGCAAATGTGGCTAAAGTTAGATTAGCCCGAAAGTATGTACGAAATTGTGGTGGTATTCCGAAGTTAGTGGATTTGTTGGATATAAAATTACAGTAAGTTTAAAAATTGTGATAAAGAATAAAAAATTGCAATGTACACAGCTACACTAAATGAAAATGTTCGCTGCTAATTTGAAAACCTTGATAATATCTCGTATACTAGAAATGGTTCAGAAAAACTTAAAGAAGAAAATAAACTAAATCCAATAGCGACTTACTAAAAATAAGTTAACTCTACTAATGTTGGGCTGTGTAATTGACAGACATATTTTAAGCTTTTAAATTTGCAAATGTTCTTTTAACAATAATATTTAATATTTATAGAATGAAATGTATTAATATTAGTTCCATTAATTTTCCTTTTTGAATTTCATTCTTCCATTTTTGCGTTTGCTTCGAAAGAATTTTGCAAGCTCCGCGAGAAGAGTTAACACCCGAAGAGATAGAGCAACTAAATATGGCCCGAGCTGGAGCAAAAGCCCTTTGGTCATTATCTGATTCGAAACATAATAAAGAGTTAATGCGTAAAAGTGGTATTGTTCCCCTAATGGCGCGTTTATTGAAATCATGTCATATCGATGTTGTTATACCCATAATGGGAACCATCCAAAAATGTGCCTCTCAGGTAAAATTCATTACATTTACAAACTTGTGGTTGTAAAGACTAATTCAATCAATGTGTGTTTACCTAGCCGAAATTCCAGTTAGCTATTACAACTGAAGGTATGATTGCCGATATTGTTAATCATTTGAACTCGTCTAATTTGGATTTAAAAATGGAAGGTAGTACTGCCATATACAAATGTGCATTCGATCAGATCACCAGGGATTTGGTTAGAGAAGCTGGTGGTTTAGAGCCATTGGTAGCTATTGTTAAAGATAAAACAGTACGCGATAACAAGCCCTTATTGATTGGAGCCACCGGTGCAATATGGATGTGCGCTGCTTCCGAAGAAAATGTCAAGAAGTTCGACCAATTACGTACTATAAACCACTTGATTGCCCTTCTCAATGATGAATCCGACGACGTTTTGACAAATGTGGTTGGTGCTATAGCCGAATGTGTTCGATTTCAAAATAATCGTGATGTCTTGCGTAATGCCAATGGTTTGCCAGCATTGGTTTGTTTATTAAATTCTTCGCATGCACCGCTGTTGGAAAATCTCGCCAAATGCTTAAAAGAATGTGCAGAGGACATAGAAAGTATGCGTATTTTGGAAGATTTGGATGCAGTACGTCTTATATGGTCATTGCTTAAGAATACCAATACACGCGTTCAGGCTTATGCCGCATATGCTATATGTCCTTGCGTACATAATGCTAACGAATCGGGAGAATTGGTGCGGAGCTTAGTGGGAGCCATGGAACTAGTAGTGGGTCTATTAAAATCTAAAGATATTTTAGTTTTATCGGCAGTATGTGCTGCCATAGCGACCATAGCAAAGGATAATACCAATTTGGCAATACTAACGGATCTAAAAGTTATTTACAAGTTGGCCGATTTGGGTAAGTTGGCTGAAGGAATACACCGAAAAAACGAAGAAAATAATAAAGTTAAAATTTTTAATTCAATTAGTTAATACCACGGAAGATTTGTTAAGAAAAAATCTGGCTGCAGCAATAGCCAGCTGCGCTTCGTTTGGTAATAATACACAGGAATTGGGACGTTTGCGTACTGTTACTCCCATTGTCTCCTACATGACCAGTGATGATCCTGAAGTTCATCGAACCACAGCGATGGCATTAGAAAAACTCTCTGTGGATCCACAAAATTGTATAACAATGCATCAGGTACAAATACGTAAAATCTATTGACATTGTATGTAAATATAAAATTTTAGAGTGGCGTTGTTCCTTTTCTGTTGGAAGGTGTGGGCTCGACCAACAAGGAATTACAATTGGCTGCTGCTGGTTGTTTGCGTAATATTCGCGAGTTGGCATTGAGAGCTGAAGAATATTTACTCAAAATTGACGATGATTGAATGGAATTCAAAACTATATCGCAGTCAACTCACTCACCTCGTAACTAAAATCTATGAAATTAGGTACTTGAAAAAATTTTGTTTATTTTTGTTTTATTTAAATACTGAATTTTAAATATGAAGTACAATTTATCTGGAAAATAAATTAGTTTAACATTTTAGTAACTAGCATTGCTGCCACGTGTTGAAATACTCATGCGTCTTTCCACTCGATTTGTATGGGGCATTAGGCAACCGGGTGGAGGGTAGCGCCATCTACGTGGCCGTGACAATAGTGTACCATCTGTAGAGGCCCGGTTTCTAAATGGTGTTTCAAGTTCATTGCTCGAACTTCTTAAACTACTGGAACCGATTTCATCTGTTGACTCAGAATGATCATTTTCTTCCAAACAAGCGGTACCAATTACCAAAAATGATCTTCTAGTTTCATTTGCTAAATAAGATGAGTTGTAAAAGGAACACCCCGAATCTGGGCTTAATGTCTCATTTTGCACATCACTTGTAGAACGTTTAAGTTTGGGAAATTTACTAAAAACTCGCCAAAAATGAAAAACATCTCGAAACACCGATTGGACCTTAAAAAAAAGGAAACTGAATGTGCTTAATAATTTGAAATTTCGCTACACGCTGAAAAAACGTCCTTCTGAAAATACAATTTCGCTGGTAATATACACATGTTTGGAAAATCTATAAAATATATTTGCCGTGTTTCTAATACAATTTTAATACGTTCTGTGTCTGTAAACATGCGTATATATTTGGATTAAATGAAATGCATCCACATATGTTTAACTGTGCCTATTAGATAAAGAAAAATTTAGGCGGAAATTGATTGAAAATTTTAAAAGTGTAAACAAGGCGAAAAACCACTATTTAAGATTTTTCGAAAAATTTATAACTAATAATATATTTTTGTACCAAATGATTTTTTTGAACGACGCTAATGTAAATTATTATGTTTGCATTACAATGTTTGTCTGAAAAAAGAAGTATTGTAACCAGGGCAGCGACTTTCATTCAAATGCATATTTGGCTTTTAAATTAAAATTATATTTGAACTAAAAATAAACTGCAGAAAGAGTTTGTAAACCTGTTGCCTGTTTTATTTTTTAACAAACGCACTTTAATATTTAATAAATATGATTTATAGAAATCAGCACATTTTAAACTTAAACATCTTTTTAATATTTAGCCCATATTTTTGGATTTATAGTGCATAATTTTTTTAAATTCATATTTTAGTGCATATTTGCTTTTTTAACTGCATATTTTCTATTTTGCAGTGCATGAAAATCGCTGCCCTGATAACCATTCAAACATATTGTATTGTATCTTAAAATGCGGGATTCACAACAGATGTCGTATCTTTTATACATGGTTTGTGTCTTTAATAACTTAAATGGCATTTTGGAGTGTAAACATCTGTTATTTATTCTCATTTGTCATTGAACGAAAAAGTTTTATTTTTTACTTTGAAAATATCGAATTTTATGCCAACAAAGTATCATTTTCTTTACTTCTTTAATATAAAAAAAGTGCAGCTGAAGCTTTGTGCGTTTCAAAAATGGTAATTTTGACACGAAGAACAAAGACCGCCTGATTCGTTATTGACCTCAGAAAATGAGCAGTTCTTTTGACGATGGAAAATATTACAGCAAAGCTTCACAAAAAAAACACTCAAAATTTGAAAAAGAAACTGCATTTTTAAGTCAAAGGCCCAATATGTATGTGGTAGTTTCTAAAAAAATATATAACTGGTTGTAAACATATTCAAAAATGTCTTTTCTGCGTGTAGATAATGATAATTTGTTAAGACCTACTTGTTCAATACTTTCTCTAACTGAGATCTCATGAAAACAAGCACATGACAACTCCTTAAATCTACGTTTCCCCTCGTCGCGTGTGACCATACGATCGCCTATTTGATCCGTTTTATTACCCACCAATATAACGGGGACATCTGACATGCAATCTTTATTGTTGGAGCCCAACTTACGCCTTCGTTTATTGTAATTGATTAAAAATTTCAGACGGTTGCACTCATCGAAACTACATTTATCAGTTACAGAATACATGAGTATAAAGGCATCCGCCCAACGAATATTATTTTCCAAATTAGCACCATCAGTTTCCTGAAATAAAACAAAATTATTAAATTATCAGAAAATAAAATGTGTATAAAAGTTCACCTAAGTGAATTATAAAATTGGCACTTAAAATAAAAAGAACGTTTGTTTACTCTGGTATAGGGTTCTATAAATCGACCCTCGACTATTCCACTTTATACAGAAATTTTCAAATTTTACTTATAACAATTATTTATTAAATTACGTCGAAAAGATGATATAGGTCAAATGCCTGATTCCTGAGTTGATGCACATTTGTGCTCATTTTAAGGCATTTTGAATTGTGTCTCCAAATTGGTGATATGTTCACTTTCAAGATTTGTGATTTATTTGGACAAGCGCGATTTGGCCAAAATAGACCAGAAAATGCCTAATAGATTTAAATAAGTTTTGCTTGTTTATATAAATATGATTTGGGATTTGATTATGAGAAAATACAAAAATTTTGTTTTCGTTGGTACTCGTAAAAAAGTTAAATGTTATAAAATACAATCATATATTTTTTTTGGATATAGCATAAAATACAATTTTATCCGAAAAATGGTGGACCTTGTTGTATTAAGATCCACCTTGGATATATGTATGTTAATATGCTGAAAAACGATTAGGAAAATGGGTTTATCATATAAAATTCGTACTTCGTACTCGTACTCGTTCGTACTCGGGCTAATTGATTGTCTCAAAGACAAAAAGGAACAAAATGCATAATTGCGTCAGTGTCTCTATTTTACAATGGGTGTCGTCCAAATAGATGTGTTTGTACTTGGATTAACCCCAAATGTAAAACTTAATACATATTTCAACCTCTAACGCGGTACAAAAAATTAAAAGTGGAAGAATAGAAAATATTGTTTACCTACTTGGTTTGATTTTTTTTAAAGAAATACACTGACGAAGAATGGACTTTGTTAGCATTAGCAAAAAGTGTTTTTCCAACACTATCCTCTCAGAAATTGCCGACAGTACAAGAATCAATGCACTGGAAAGTTTCGTTTGATTTTTGTATGGAAATTTTCCAGTTATGGTAAATGCAGTAATTTATAGTAAGTAAACGAACAGACCTAATATTATTATGCTTTTTTAATAAAGATAGTCATAAGGCTTCGAGGTCAAGTCCGGATACAGGCATAACTTTTTTTAATTATTTAATAATTTTTTTTTTTAAACAATTTGGCAGACACCAAAGACATTTAAAGAAAGAGCAAAATTTATAATTGTTTTAGTGTATCTACTTTTCAATACCCATTAAAAAGTGGAGGCACTACTTTTAGTAGTAGAGGCACAACTATTAGTACGTATTAAAGTCACAAAAATACTATCGTACTCCTTTGGGACTTTTCACAAATGTTCCCTTTTAATTTTTGTTTTATTTATGACAACTATTTTGATAAAATTTCTTTCAAATGTTCTTTGGTCGACCCTCTGGAGGTTCGCAGCTACATTAAAGGTGTCGGCGAAGAGTTGGGAAAAAATCTTCAAAAATTAAAAGGTAATAATAAAGAGTAATACTCCAATGTCATCAGTTGTCATAATTGTATTTAAAAATAATCCACAAAAATAACACATTTAGCGCGATTTTCAAAACTCCGAAAAAATTCTAATAAAAACGTTTTTCCATCTTTTCATTTATTCTATTTTTTTTTTAATCTTCGGATTTAAATGTTTTTATTTAAATATACAAAAAATAAAAAATTTCTTAAAGGGTTCACGGAAAAAGTTAGTTTGAACCTCATATGTGCTTTTGTGCCTAAAAGAGATAAGCTTATTTATAAATGATGTATGTTATTTCTTATAACATATTTAAGTTTTTAATTTATATAACATGATAAATATTTGGGATTGGTGGATTTTAAAGTAGTTTCACGTATTCAACATCAGCGGACTTCAGTTGCAACATGTTTTATGTAAAGTGGCAACATTTTGTATGTTGCCAAAGTGTTGAAAAACTTTAAATGATGCAGTGTTGCGATATATGTTTTTACCATATAAACAAAAAAATAATAGAAATGGTCAACGTTTATTAATAAAATAATAATAATACTTTTCAAGTCACAATGTTATGTTTGAATTCGTACATACGTACGTTAGCGCAATAGAAAAGTTTCTTATATTTTTTGCTTTTATTAAAATGTCCAATTTTAGTAAAAATAATTATTATATTGAACAAATGTCTTGTTTTAATATGAAAAACCTGAAAAAACATCAAAATTAAGAAAAGATGAAAATTAAGAAAAGATGAAAAAGTTCGTAAGGATCAGTACTAAAATATTTTGTTGACATGTGCAAATGCATTATCTGTAATTTGGTAAATCATTGTTTTCTAAGGACATGGCTGGAGGGTGTTCAAACATGTTTTATTTGTTTTAGTTGTATTTTAAGTTAATTTAACCTACAAAATAATTTGAGTGTGTTATTGTAAAAAATCGGCACAGCATGATAACATTTTTAAGCAGTTAAAATTGATTGATTTACTATTTAAGTTAAGCCTAAAAAGCATTTCATAAAGTCATTGTTCACACCATAAAAACTGTGTTGACAATTATTCAATGACTTTTTCAAGGGTCATCCAGCCAATAATAAGTTGAAATCCGGCATTTTATATGCAACAAATTAAAAAAAAATCTACGGCAGTTTAACCATTTAAGCATTTTTATTACAAACTTTTTTAATCATAAAACCTCCAAAACAGTGTAAATCTTCTGCGAGTAATTATAAGTTTTACGAATCACTAACACTTTATTAGAAAGTGAAGAGAAAATAAATAAGGATGTTGCCAGAACTAAATAAAGAATTAAACAACTGTTGCGATCTTTTTTAAAAATGGTATAAATTGGCATGCAAAACAACAACAAATCTGATTTATAAGAATGTTATAGGAATCAACAAAATGTCAAATTAAAATTAAAAACACCTAAAATTAATTTAAATGTACTTACATTTGGTTGTCCTCTAGCATCTAAAATATCAAATTGTACATAATCATTATATAGATTTGTATTAAATGTATACATTTTTTCTGACGATGAATCGTATTCTCCAATATAACGTCTGGTTATAAAACGTACCACCATGGCTGATTTACCAACACCACTTTGACCCAGAACCATAACTTTTAAAGATTTGTTTTTGGTATGAATACCGAGCTTAGCCAACGATGATTTGGGTGATGCAGTATTCATTTGGCAGGATGAGCTGAAGCATAAAAAAATAAAGCTATTAAAATTACTATTACAAATAATAGTAACTATTACATTATCATAGTTTAATTTGTTTTTAATGATTTTATTATACAGAGTGGTCCAATCACAGGTATCTTTTTAAGTTATATGTTCTTAATACTACATCATTTTAATGATGCAACACTGCATCATTAAAATGAATACCACTATTGTTTAATATTCCTTGTTACAAAGTTAGGAGACAGACGTCCTTATATGTTTTTGCAAATATTATGCAAAAGATATTTTTTATGTTGACTATACATTTCTAATATTCCCCAGTTTCCTCAAAATTTTTATCATAACTTCACTATTTTTATCGTAAACGAAAGTGCATTTCAAAGATTACTTTGATGAATATAAATATAATAAATAGTTTCATGGACATTTCTTATGTACTTCATGTGTTGTGTTCCGTCTACTTTTTGTCATACCAATAAATAATTGCATATAAAAACTTATACATTGTATTAAATTTCATACACGTACATATATATATGTATAAAAAGAATTTTAAAAATGTTAAAGGATAGATAATTCAACACAAGAATTCAAATAGGTTGTTCACAAGGGTTGTCCTATTGAAAACAGAGTTGTTGAAATTTTATTTTATAGTACACAACGATAGTTGTTTTTGCAGTTTATTAAGTGATTATCGAAATATAACAAGTTTTTTGAGTTGTTACTCTTTATCTGAAATTTGTTTATTTATTTTATTTAAACCGTTATGACAAACACAGGTACAACTTAAAATATATCCCTTAAGTTGAAAAAAAATTGATATGAATTAAGCTTAAATTTGGGGCAATTCAAAATATTTTCCTTTAGTTGAAACAAAACTTATATGAATTGACCTTCCATTTGGGGACAACACAAAATATTTATCTTTAGTTGATACTATAGCACAAAAAGGGATACAACTGTATTTTTTTTTTTTTTTGTTTTTTTGCAAAAGAGTAAAGAAAATGATGTAAGATTTTTACAGTGGGTAGATATTACCACTGTATATCATTTTCTTGCAAAAAGTGAAAATTTAAAAATTTGAAATTGACAGGAACAGGTGCGATATATCAATATACAAAAATATAGATTATAGAACGATACAACATTTGCACCTATGATTTGTGTGCCATGTTTAAGCGTGCTAACAAAAATAACACCTTATGGAAAATCTTCGTTATCGTGAAATAAAAGTTTTAACAACTTCTTGTGAACTTCTTTAATAATATTTACAAAATCTTAAAGTATTTATGCTTACTACTAGAAATTTTTTCCAAGATACAAAATACAATGCAAATACCTTTAGATTGCGCCTTCAGTGTCATTTAATACTACACATTTCCTTTGTTTTTTTTTTTTTTGTATTTAAATACATATTATGTAGGATAGACTGGGGCGCATTCACCACTATTTTGTTTACATTTTTGTAACAAATTGCGCCTTACATTTAAAATTAAACATTTAAAACATATAAATTTAAACATTTAAAACATTAATTTTTTAAAATATTTTGATTGGTTGAAAATAAATCAACTAAACAATTTTAATTTAAAATAGAAGTCTACTTTAAAAATTTAAATTATTTTCAATCTAAAGATATTTAAGGTTCATTTTGTTGCCTAAAATTGCTATTACTCCAATGGTATATTATTTTATTTTAATATTTTTCAAAGTAACCCAAAACGGAAAAATTTATTTATTTTCTTTGGCAAACGACTAACAATTGGGAATGATCACCATAGGCAACATTCAAGGGAAATGCTTTGATTGCAGGAGTGGCAAAATTCGCAAGATTTAAAAAAAAAATAAATCTTAGCTAACCCCTGGAATAGTTTGTACCTCTGAAATTATATGTGTTTTTAATACTTATTTTTCAATATAAATAATTAAAATTATGTGCTTATTATGCATAAATAATGCAGAAGATACGATATAACAAAAAACACAAATCAACCCTAAAATTAAAAAAAAATATCCTAGAAATGTTAAAAATATTTCCCTGAGGAATTAACTTTTACGCTTAATTCCCTAAAGAATTTGTATATATTATATCCTTTTTTAACTCTATGTTGTTGTGTAATAACGTTCTCTTTATATAATATGATTTTTGATTTTGACTAGTCAGTTAAATGGTTAAAAGAAAAACAAACAAGGTCATGGGAAACGAAGCACTTGCCTTGTTTATCAACCAAAATCGTTATAAACAAACAATTGCGATAAAACTTGTATGTTTAACACACCATTTGCAGATGATGAGCGAATTCATAAAAAACGTCGTGTAAATATTTATATCATATACTGTATAACGTATATACTCTTCCACAAAACCAACAAATAAACAGCCAAGCACTGAATTTTAAAAATTCCTTTTTGATCGTTTTAATTAAGTACGTTTTTTTTAAAACGTTTTTCTTCTTTTGTGTTTTTATTTAAATAACTTTTTGTTTTGTTTTTGTATTTCTTTATACCTGGTTATATTCTTGTATAATTGTAATTTTTACTTGATTTGGCTGAAAATGTTTGTACATTTTTTATTTTTAAAATGATGTACTATAATTAACATATAAGTAAGACGTAGTCTTGTTGTGCAGGAAATTAATAAATAAATAAATGCAATAACATTTTTATATTTTTTATTTATGACACTTGACTTAGAACTAAGTTTGTTTTAATTTAAAATTAAAAACAAAATTTTAATTATTTTATTTGACCAAGAAAATAATGGCAAATTTGTATTTGAAGACAAATGTAACATTTTTGCACCCGGCTAATTTTTGATAATTTTTCTAAAATGTTTTAATACTATCTTCAAAAATTGAGTAAATTTGTTGGAAATATTGCATTTATCCCATAACAAATTGGCTATGTTAAATAAAAATTCTTTCCATCTCTTTAGTTCGTCCGACCCTTTTTAGAGTCCAGAGGGTCAATTCTCGTTCTGTGAAACGGTGAAATGAAAAGTTTTTTCACGTTTTCATAGTACTTTTGATTCGCGTTCTGTGAAAAAATGTAAAGAAATATCAAAACGTTTTCATATGAAAAAAAAGTGTAACGAAACAAGATTTTTTCACGATTGCACAGCACTGGCGATTCTTGTTTTGTGTAACAGTGCAAACAACTGTAAAAATATTTTCATATGAAAAAATTGTTTACACAGACTATTTATAAGTGAAATAAACATGGAGAAGACTGTAAGAGGAAAGCGTGCCAGCGAAAGCCAAAAGGAGTATTTAATTAATTATTAAGAAAAGCATGTGGACATTGCAAACGATAAGTAAGTAGCTTAATAATCATAATCACACTTATTAATCCCATATTTACAGATTTGTAACTGCAGATGGTGCCAAATTTAGAGACGAAAAGTTTAAAGAATTAGCGGCGAGCCTTAACAGTTTTAGTGGGACCCAAAAGGACAGTGAAAAATGGCAAAAGTATTGCATATTTATTTATAGTTTATTTGTAATCATTATGAATTTTTTTTTTCTTTAAGTAATATTAGACTTCATACGCGCACCAAATATAGTTCACTTAAAGCCGATATAAATCCATGAAGTGCTTGTCGGTTGTCATCTCGTATGGATTGTGGTCAGCACGAAGTATGCGTCTCAGCACTCTCAAAAAATTTCTATAAATTATTAAATTATTTACTGCAATGAAATGCTTGTAACATCATTGTCTTACCTTTGTTCATCCGGAATTCTTTGAGTAATATCCAATAATACAATTAATCCAGATATTTTTATATAATTATTTAAAATAAATTTTACGAACTTAATTCACTTTTGTTTACGTTTTTCTCTGTTTTGACATTTGCTTTAAATTTTGGATAACACAGTTACAAAATTTTCATGGGTACAGTGCGAATGAAACATTTTTTTCATAATACATACGAGAATCGCAATTTATGTATTTGTGAAAAGTTCGAGTGAAAAGTGCTTATGAAAACGAAAATGAAAAGTTTTTTTTTTTTTACTTCACATTATCACAGAACGAGAATTGACCCTCAGATATACTTATCATGCTAAAAATTTTTAATAAATCCAAAAATCTGACGTTAGCACTGACCGTTTAGAACTAAAAAGGTTTATGGGTTGTAAAGGTTTCTTAGCGTTGTTTCCTACTTGGACGTCTTTTATGGGTCATTGTTCATTAAATTACCATTGAAATTTCAATACCAAGTAAAACTAAGTAAAATTGATTAAAATAGCATTTGTTTACAAAAAATTTTGATATTTTATAATTTTTTCATTGTTTCGATTGGTTCGATTCCAACCAAATCGGAACAACATGAAATGGAACTAAGAACGAGTGTAACTAAAACACTAACCATGGGGAACGAACGAAATTGAACCTATAGACCAGGGCAACGAAATTTAAAGGAACTGGGAACGCGTATGATTGTAAAGCAAAGGAATTTTTGTGATACCGTTTTTGAGGCATTTTTCCAATTTTACCGAATTTTTTTATTTCATTGAATTTTCCCCATTTCAACGTATTTCGAAAAGCTTATCTCTCAATGGTAATTACTTTTTTTAATTTATGCACTAATAATAATTATAATGAAATCTAATACAATTTTTAATAAAAACTTTCAAAATATAATACTGAAAATAATCTCATACAATTTTTTTTTTATTTTATGTATATTAATCATATAATTACAAATTATATCCTAATATCCTAACCGAGCACAAAAATGGCTAAAGCAATGCAAGAGTGGGTCAACTCACAATATTTTTTCGTTAAAAATAATCTAAAATACATATTAAATTAATCGAAAATACAGTCAAAAAGAGGACTACTGATTTTGCATTCTATTCAACCCATTTTGTTGTTTATTTTCAATCATTGTTTAATAACCTACAAAAGTAGTAAAAACAATAGAAAGTCGTTTAAAATAACCATAATTTTTTTACTGACAAAAAGTTAGAAAAAACTACTTTATGGTTTGTTTTTCAAATTGAAAGTTTTTTTATTTGTATGTTATTACAAAACACAACACACACAGATGCATATATTTTTATTAGCTTTATGTGTATGTATATTTGAATAATTTCATGTAATTTGAAATAATTTTGTATATATACAAACTATTTTGGTAAAAAAACAAAAAAGAATTATATGAATTTCTATTTTTCGCAGCAGAAAACATAAAATTTTACATTTAACTGAAAATATCAACTCCTACTGAATGTCTGTAAATTTTTATAGCTTGTTTTTTGAATGACTGATTCAAATAGTTAAAAAATATATTTCTATGAATTCCAGTTGATTCTTCAGTTAAAAACAAACTTTACCTATTACTTTTTAAATAAACTACAGTCTTTAACGGAAAATATATTGTGAGTGTAGAAAATTTATTATTAATTATATTTTTTTTAAAAATTTATTTTTCTAATTTTTATCTTTTATTTAACCTTTTTCTTTTGTTAATAACTAATTTATTGTTCAATATTTCGCTACTCTATTGAGTAGCATCTTCAGGGGAAAAAATAATACTTTTTATAAAAAAACAAACCTTAAGCTCAAAAAAGTCATTAATTTAAATAATTTGCATGAGCATGGCAAACTAATCACAAATGTGCATCAGATGGTGGGCATTTTTGAACAGGCCCTTTTTAATATTTTGACCTTTCAAAGGAATCTCCTAAACAAGCCCCATTTTTGGAAAAGGTATGACAATGTCACGTAATGTTGTTAAATTGTTATTAAATTTTAGAAATAGGACTGATACACATTCAGACCTGTTATCCGGTTTAAATCCCTTTCAAATTGATATTATTTTCTGGCATGTATTATTATCAGTGTGCATGTATTATTATTCCTCCCCTTCTTCATTGTCTATTTGGGCAAGTCCCTCAGGGACTAAAAGGTGCGTTTTAGAGTTTTTTTTTATCAAGAAGTTTCAAAAGAATCCATATGCAAATTGGATATCAAAAGAGGTATTTTGAAGATCTATCCAAAGTAATCAAATATGAACTTTTTTCTTTTTTTTAATTTCTTTAAAATTTTTGCATATGCATGAGTAGTGGAATGTGTTGTACCTTGAAACGTTTCAAATAAACAAGTCCATATCTCCTTCTTTATTACAAAAAACAGCTTTCTTTAATAATTAAAATATGTTTATTATTTAAGATAAAGTATTGTGCAAAATAAAAGCAACAAAACCCGTGTTTACTTTAAATTGCGATAATTTATACATTTGATTATTTTAAGAAATTCTTTTTATGCAAGTTTTTTTAAGCGATCATGGTAGAAAACGAAAACACAGTTTGATTCTTTAACATTAGCATCACTTAAAAACAAAAATAACAAAAACTCCCAAAATTTCAAAAGGAGAATGTACAAAACAAAATTAACAAATTTTAAAACGGTGCATTTCCAAAGTTTAAAGCTTAATAGCGTTAAATATTCTTTGCAATCGTTTTAAAAGTTAGTTCCTAAATGTTGTTACTACTGGTTGGTCCACTAAGAATGTTTAGGTATAAAATTTGCCAAATAATTGAGGAATTTAAAAAGGAAGAAAAGCCAGCATCCGTTGCTAAAAAGTATAATATAAATAGATCCGCTGCTAAAAAGTATAATATAAATAGATCTATAGTTTACAGATTGTTAAAGAAAATCAAGACGTCAAAAGAAATATTTGCAAAGAATTTTGGAGGACGTCCATAAAAAACGTCTGTGCATGATGGCAGAGAATTATTTTACATTTAAAAAAAAAAAAAAATGTTTTGCTCCTTCTACTGAGCTTGTACAACACGAAGACATTCAATAAAAACAAGTCCAGCCAAAAAGCCTTTGTTGACCCAGAAACACATCCAAAAATAGTTTGTAAGATACCAAAACCGTGTTTTTTAACTCGTATCTAATCATTTGGAATTAGTGTGTTTTTATTAAGACTAAGTTTTTCAAAAAACTACCAAAACTGGAAAGTAAAGAAAGTTAAACTTGATAAATGAACAGCAAGACGCTTACTTGCAAAATGAGTTTTAAGCATGGGGGAGGCAACGTGATGGTGTGGACTTGCATTTCTGCAAATGAAATTTGATCATACCACAAAATAAATAAATAAATTTTTGGGCAAACAACAAAAACATTCTTGAGAAGAAAATGATTCCACATGCGATATTGAACCAAAACATACATCGACGTTGGTCAAAGAGTTCATATAAGAGAATAGGGATCAAGTCATTGATTGGCCGGCACAATCACAACTTTAATCACATTGATTGAGGATTGTTTCCGGTAAACGATTCCGTCGCTCAGATGTGCCGAAAATATAAAAAAATAAAGGATCATATACGAAATATTAAATTGTTGCTTTTCTTTTGCACACACATTTATATGGAGACGTACAGTGTTTTATTTTTTTTTATAAAAATGTAAGTAAATTATCAAAAAAGGATTTTGTTGCAAATAAACTAAATTCTAAAATAATTGACTATTTATTTTTATGGAGCTTGTTGCTCTTGATCAACACAGTGGAGTAGATATAGACTCTCTGCATTAAAAATGTATTATTTGTATATTAGCTGAATAATCGCGAAATTTACAAACATTTTATTTTGTGCCTTTAAATTATACATAAAAACTTTAATATTGAAATCGAATATGAATATATGGTGTAACCGAAAACTTTTTCAAGCTACATTCACAATAGTGTATTGAGAAAATGATACGTAAAATATTGGAAATATGGTGTTCAATGATATATTTTATCTTTCAATTAAAATAATAATATATAAATTGAAATTGTGGAAAAAATAGTGGAAAAATTATATTTGAATTTGTTTAAAGGAACAACCGAAAAGTGTTTCAAGGAACATGCACACGGCTGTTTTAAGAAATTTTAATATTTTGTCCATTAATTACAAACTTAACTACACTTATATTTCCCAAATGTGAAAATTAAATTGTATTTAATTAATAATATTTGTCTTTAGCGTTTCAATTTTAGCAATTTTAAAATACAAATTTAAGAAGAACACGTTGGACAGACAGTGAAAGATCATAGATTTTAACATACAACCGTTTTAAGATAGAACACATTAATGATAATCCGAGTTTTTCAAATTTCGAAAACCTTCGACATGCATTTGAATAAAAAGCACCAAAAATTGTTTTTTTCTACACTCTTGTTTACTCAATAAAATTAATTAAAATTTGTATTATCAAAATCGGTATGTGAGCGTTGGTACAACACATTTTCCATGTAAATAAGTGCATTTGAATCTAATAGATGTAAAAATATTATTTTCAAAAGAATTGCGTTGTAAATAAAATAACTTTAAACTTAAATTACGTTAAAACCGATAGTTGATCGATCATCTTTTTAATTTATTAAACGTACAATGGAAAAATGTTTATGGATGTATTTAAGCACGCATTTAGTATATATTTTATTATTTAACTTTTTTAGCTGTTTAATATTTTTTTATTTCATAAATTTTTCCAACACTTTATTATTCAAATTGTTTTAAATTTAATTTCAATATTGCAAACAATAAACAATTAGCCAGAAGCGTTGAAAATGTCTTTGTAACATCCGTTTAATACCAGTGCTTGTAAGCGATTAATATTAAATAAATCATCGCTTTTGTTTATATAAACACGCAGTAGCAGCAACAGTCAGTTAGTTGTTCAGCTCATACATACATACAAACAAACATACCCACCAACAACCTATTATTGTACTTACCTACAACTTAATAAATCAGACAATATACTATAATATACACTCAAAAACTGATGTGGTATAATCAGTATAATCAAATCATAGTTGAAACAATTAAAAATTAGTAGAGGAAGTGCCAAACACGTGATCCTTTAAAAGACTTGTTCCAACCCCAATATCTGCTGATTACACTCATTTATTTATTTATTTTTATTTTATTTGGTTGTTTTTTTTAACCTTTTATCTCAATCTCTTTAATTGTTTAATTTAAGATATAACTATGTAATATGTTATACCACTTGAAAAATACAATGTTGAATTATTTATAATTTAAAAAAAAAAAACATAATTTTTATGACAAATTATTATCCACTTTATCCCACGCTGCTCTTCATATAGGAATTTTAAAGCAATTTTAGAACAATTCAGGCTGTTGTTATTATATATTTGCAAAAAGGAAAAAAAAAACTTGGCAATTACTGCCATCAATAACAATGACATATATTACAGCAAACACTTTTTGAGTGTAAAAGTAATATGGGGAGCAACTGCTTAAAACCACAAATACAACAAATGCACTTTGTATGTACGAACTACATACGTAGCATCATATAGTGAACAACTAACACAATAACGTGTTGTTATAGTTTTAAACGTCAGGGCCAATGTTGTTAGGTGGTTAAATTGACTCCCTAAAAAAAAGCAACAACAGCTACGAATCATTTAAACCATTTGATTTAGCAATAGTTTTGTTTTCATTTATATGTGTTGTTGTGTTGAGTTAAAACCCAAGTTTTTTTTTACATTTCGATTAGAGTATATTTAAAAGGATTTTTAGCATACGAGTGTGTTTGTGTTTATTGATGTTTCAGAAACATTGTTGCGGTCAGAAGCAACAAGTATTTACTTTTAAATCTCCACTTCAACTAAACGTTTTTAAGTCAAAAACTATATTACGACCATTTTGTTAACTAAAAAATCAAAAATTGTATCAAATTTTGTTTATAAATCCACTAAGGCGTATGATTATTATATTTATATATTGTAGTATTAATAACAATTATACGCACTGGCGGCTTTCATATAGTTCATATCAGAGAACTGCAAAATCAACTTTTTACTTGATTTAATCTTAATCATACACAAAATTCTTGTTCACATTTAATAATTCAACAAAATTCACTGTAGAATAAAATCGGCATCATGTTACTGAACGGGTAATTCGGATCAGTTTGAATCAAATGTCGATTATGTTTACTGCAAATTTATTCACTCAACAAAAAAAGTCAGCGTTGAATAAATCAGAAAAAACAACAAACAACGCGTATGAGTGTATTCATAATTAAAACAAAATAGAAACACATTTCATAAATGATTTTATTTACATTAGGGTGGGACTTAAATCCGCTTTTTTAGAATTTTTATTAGTAATAAAAATATTCTTCTTTGTGAAATATAAATATTTTTTTGGAAACAAAATTTAGGTAGATATCTCAGGCTTGCCTAATCCGGAAAAATTTAAATATTGTCTAAATTTTTTTTATCTATTTTGATTGGAAAATTAGGCAATATTTAACTCGACCTAAATTAAAAAAAAAAAATTCACAAAGAACAATATTTTTGGTATTCCTAATAAAAATTCTAAAAAAACGTATTTTAGACCCACCCTAATATATAGGGTCTGCCAAATAACTTTTTTTTTGAAAATTCTATAAAAAAAAACTACTGAATATTTTCTCAAATTTCTTGTTTTATTTGAAAGTACAATCCTTCCGGTTAAGAATGGAAAATAATTTCATTCAAATGGCTGCCTTGGCTGGGCGTTACAGTCAATGGCGATCGTTATCGGGCCATGTTGAATGAATTTTTTTTCACAAAAATTGAAGAGGAGGATATTGGCAACAATTTGGTTTCAACAGGACGGCGCTACGTGCCACGCAGCCGAAGCTGCACTCGATGTTTTGCGCCCTGTTTTTGAAGATCGCATTATCAGCCGCAGAGCTGATGTCGTTTGGCCACCTCGGAGCTGCGATTTGAAACTGTTTGACTTTGCCGTCAAAGATAAGTGTTACGCCTACAAGCCAGAGACAATTGACGCTTTAAAGGACAATATTCGTGAAGCCATTGGTAAAATACAGCTGCACACAATCGATAATGTGCTTAAAAATTGGACCGATCGTGTAGCCATTTGAATAAAATTTTTCCATTATTAACCGGTAGGATTGTAATGGAAATAAATAAAATAAAAAAAGAAATTTGAGAAAATATTTAGTAGTTTTTTTTATAGCATTTAAAAAAAAAAAAGTTATTTAACGGGCCCTATACATACAACATTTATGAAATGTGTTTCGTCAAAACCACCCCCTTTTTATAGATAAGAAACTATTTTTTTTAATTATGATTACACTCATACACGTTGTTTGTTGTTTTTTCTGATTTATTCTACATCAAAATAATTATTGTTGGCTCGAATGAACAGAATAAAATCAATGGTTTAACAACGACCGATGATTATAAATCAGTGACAAAACAATTTGCACGTCGTTTGATTGATTTAAAATCATCAACAAATATGTATGTGTGTTGGAGTATATTCAGCGTTTGAACGCAAACACATATTTATTCTTGTGTTGATTGCGTATGAACGTTTTGCAATCAGCAAATGCAGTTCTCTGGTACATATTAACATAGACGTGGACACGTGACACGAAATTTTGCTGTGGAATGCCAAATGATTCTGTAGAAGTTTTCCCATCGTGAGTGCAATTTTAATTACTCACATATGTCATGCGTTAGCGTGAGTAAAACTAAATTTTTCGTGAGCGGAAGTAAAATTTTATTTTTGCGTACAAGTATAGCGCGCGCGATTTTTTTTTGCCTGCTAAACTTACAATCATATTTAAGTTGTGGGATTTTCTTTCTACAATTCAGATTGCTGCGCCGCAGGGGATTTTTTTTTTCTAAACCAAAATCTGAATTTCACAAAAAAATCTAACAAAGTACTTAGAACAACGACTTGCAATTCTTGTATTTTATTTTTGGGATATTTTTCGATATGAAAAAATTCGAATTATCGCCAAAAAAAATTTTTTTGTTCATATGAAATTTGTATGAAAAAATATTGGTCGATTTTTAATTTTGGTCCATTCTACTTTGGGCGATTTTACCTAGAGCCTTTTAGAAAGGGAAAATTCTCCCCCTTGACGGCCTGCCCAAACTGTTCTGGCTAGAAAACTGAAATTTGAAATACTATTTTTGAATTCTCGTCAGGGACGTGAGAAAAGTCTCTTAGTTAACGGATTAACCAAACCGATTTGGCTGGAGGCATTATGATGTCATAATGGTTTGACATGACAATTGAATAGAGAATGAGTGAAATTGAAACACTACACAATGAGAACGAAAAGGAACGGGGAACGAATGGAATTTTAATACTAGACTTGGAAACGAAATGGAAGGGAACGGCGAACGAGTGGAGTTAAACACTAGACAAGGGGGTGAAATGGAGCGGTAAACGAGAAGAATTGAAGTACTGAACGAGGGGAACAAAATAGAATGAAACGGGGAACGAGTAAAATTAAAAAACTATACAAGGGAAATGAATTTAAATGGAATAAAACGGGGAAGGAGTGGAATTGATACACTCGACAGGGTAACAAAATGAAGTGGAACGTCGAGCGAGTGGAATTGAAACACTAGGCAAAAGGAGCAAAGTGGTATGAAATCGAACTAGTGGATTTAAAACAATACATAGGGGAACTAAATATAATGAAACGGGGAATGAGTGGAAGTATAACAGTTAATACAGGGAATAAAATAGAGTGAAGAGAAACCACAAATTGGAGAATGGGATAATTCAATAATAAGACACTACAAAATTTTCGCCAAGAACGTAATAAAAAAGTGTTTCAAAACGGAAAAGTCTCCTCCTTTGCGGCCTGCCTAAACCGCTTTGAAGACTGAAATTTAAAAGTATGTTTCTGGGTACTTTTTTTCGTTAGCATGTCGAAACGCTCGAAATTCTATATAAAAACTGCATTTAAATACATATGTGTTAAATGAAAAAGTTTGCCTATGTTTAGCATAAAGTTGCAAAAAAAAAAAAAAAAAAAACGTATCCGCTGACATTAAATAAGAAACCCTAAATTTTGGGACCGTTCGTCCCGTTAATATGTGTGTGCATAAATGTCCCCGCAGTATGTCTTTATAGTATACATTAGGAAAATGAACACTATGAGGAAGGATATTACATTACATAACATTAACATACACAATTGCTAGCAATAATACAATCGCTGATGAACCTGTTTTGTTGTTAGGTTCATAACCCACCTCCAACATGGCGTTATTTAACATAATTTATACGATAAATAAATATAAATAAAATCTGATTTTCAGTGTTATTTTCCATACGTATATGCAAATAAAACTATTGATGGTCACAAATTGATATCTCTTAATTGTATTTTTTGTTCATTTTAAGAGAGGCACACCAAACGCCCTATCAATTTTATTAATCTTAAGTTGTTGTCCTTAAGAAATTGACAATTAGAAGTATCAGTTTGTGACCATTGTGTAATTCTAGAAATTTCTAATTTTCAGTCTTTAAAAAAAATATGATTATCAGCTTCATATTTTGAAATCATTACACTTGAATAGATTTTGTTTATTATAAGTTGTTTACCTGACTTGTTAATAATAAATACCGCCACAATAAAGAACAAAAAAAACAACAATGTCTTCATGTCAACTTTCTTTAGCACAATTCGTATAATTACGACAGGCAATGTCACCGACCGTCACCCCTAACTAATGTTAGGTGTTGTTTTTTGTTTATCAATAATTTCTAATAAAATGTTTTTACTTGTCGCGGCTCAGACTGGCAGAGGTGTTTAAAGGATTTTAATTGATTTTTTCATTATTGTTATAATGTCCAGTAGCAAATGCCAAAACTAGTTATAAAATGTACTACTTTTTGGGTTAGTAATAACAAAACTTTTAAGTTAATTGTTAACAAAAATTTCCTAAAGTTCAAAAAATTCTCATTTTGTTTGCATTTGTTATTAATATTAAAGATTTGCTTCTGGGGATCGATTCCGAATTTATGAAGCTGTGAAGTGATCAAAGTTTTCACTACTTCGCAAAGAATCTGATTCTTGATTTAACTTTTGCGAAAACTATTTGTCAAAATTTTATCATATGAGTTTTTTCTTTGCCAAGTAAAATTTTATTCAAAAATTTGAGTGTTGCACAATTTTACAGACATTGTTAGAGATTTTTTCTTAATTGATTATTTTTAAAATTTTTTTATATTTTCTAATATAGTTTTTTTTAGTTTAATTACGAAATTTTTAGTTCTCAAAAGAATAAGAGAATTTATAAAAACAATAAATACATTTTTATTAAAAAAACAAAACAAGATCAAATCGCATTCGAAAAATCCATGTTTACAACCCTAAATACAAAAAAAAATTGCCTCCTGTTTTGTTCTTTATCCAAAAGCATAAACGCATATAAAACCATGTATTAATATTAATTTCTTTATAAAAAAATATATTAATTGACGTTGTTTTAATAAAATTAAGCTGTTTTTAGTAAATTTAAACTTTGCTAACTTTTTAAGCTGGCGTCAAAATTCACGGAAGGAGTGGAATGAAATAAAATTGACAGATAGTCATCATAACAACATTTTTTTCATAACGATAATGGGAATCGCTCAAAATGAAAACATGAAGTGAAAAATATCTGTGAAGTAGAAATAATAAATTATTTATTACTTCGCAAATCCATTTTATTCTGAATTGGGCCCCTGAACTAGTTTCATAAATGTCTCATTAGTAGCAGTTTGACTACTTGTTTGTCTTCCTAAGACATTAGCTCTGAACCAAATATTTAATGTAAATACTAGCATTCGCTTTTAATAGTATAGTCGTAGTAATATAGTGTGTTTTTTTTAGAGGTTGAGAACTTTTGTTTAAAACAAAATACATAAAAACACGAAATGATTTGTTTTAAATTTTTATTTAATAGCTTATTATTTGTCATTTAGTATTAAAAAAGAATTTTGGACACATGTGTACCGTACACAACCTTTTTTAAATCGCATTCGGAAGGACAAATTTTTTATTCGGCTAAATGTGACATCATGATTCATCATGATTAAATAACTTTTCTCTAATGGTTTTTCAGATAAACTTGAACAAAAAACATTACTTTCACAAAAATTACTTTCAATTAACAGTTTATTCGTATTGCAAATGTAGGGCAGCAGGGCTCATAAATTGGTCCATACAAGGGAATGAATTTTAATGATGGGAAGTATTAAAATAATTAATTGCCATTAAATATACTTTCAATTGGAAAATTTTTTTTTTAGCTCCGTAAATTTGTATTTTATTTTAAATGAAAGTTCTCAACCCCTAAAGAAAACACCCTTTATAAACACTAAAATAAACAAAACATTTTAAGTATTCTTTAGTAAATGGATCTCAATTAGAGGAAACTATCGGTCCAATCTACGTTTCATGA
Organism: Eustalomyia histrio; assembly: GCA_949748255.1. Lineage (NCBI taxonomy): Eukaryota > Metazoa > Arthropoda > Insecta > Diptera > Anthomyiidae > Eustalomyia > Eustalomyia histrio. Next base: position 1,230,416 of record OX456526.1, read on the forward strand.
AAGAAAAAAACTTTTGGTTTGTATCTTTATAATTCGACAGTATTGTTGGTAATCAAAAAATGACTAAATTTGTGGGGATAAATGGCTGAAAATTTTTATAAGAAATTAATCCTGATTATGCTAAAAAATTACAAAATTCAGTAAAATTTGCCAATAATGGGTATCCCTATTTGCGGATATCTTTCTTGTAGGTGTTTAAGCAGCTCTTTAAAACAAAATTTTAGAGTAAAATTACCTCCCAAATCAAATTTGATTAAAAAAGCATTTTTGTATCCGTCAAGCCCATATTGCAATTATTCACTTGCCAATAGGAACCAATTTTTTAGTAAAATTTTGAAATTTTTTCAACGTTTCAAACTTATCTGACTGAAATTGATTGATTGATTTATTAGTCAAAATTTTAAAAGGTGAAAAATAAGACAGACCAGAGGATCCTTTAAAATTCAAAAATAATACAAAATAAAGATTGATTTGAAATTGATCGATTTTCAAAATTGTGTATATTTTTAAAGTTTTTGTATCCTTTCTATTAGTGGCCAATTCTGTAAAACGAAATCCTAAACTGTACTTGTAACCAACATTTAGAAAGTGTAGAAACTTATTTTTGTATCGACACTTCAACCTTCAACTTTTCTTTGACAGATTGAACAAAATAATCAAATTTAGTAAAAACTACACACTCAAGGGTTTAGCTTGGTACAAAAGCTCAAAAACGGCCAAAAATTAATAAAAATTTTCTAAAATTGGCTAAGATAATGGCTACATCCAGTTTTTTTTGGCTAAGCGTGTAAAAATGCCATAAAATTGCTAAATTGGCAACGCTGCCAAAGAGTCTCTTCAGGTTAAGTTCCGCGAGTACCACATTAGTAACAGTTTTGATCCCTATTTTTCGTTTTTAACACATTCGCGGACAAGACAAAATGTTGAAATATCATATGGCATTTTTTCATATATTGTAGATTGTGGCGTGACCCATTTTTCTGCATAATTAACTTAAAAATCATGTTTTTTGACTTATGACAGTCTTGAAGTAAATGAGCGATATGTATCAATCAAATTCCTTCTTTATACTGTTTATACTATTTTTCTTAATTTACGAGTATAAAGCAGCAATAAGATTATTTACACAATCGAACAAAATAAAGTATAAAATTAAACACGTTGTGTTCCATGAAGAAAAAATTATTAAAAATGGTATTGAATAAAATAAATATATATAATTTTATTTAATTTATACACAATATGATACAAAGAATAACAAATTATAGAAATCTGTTTTGAGATTTTTCCACACACCAAACAAAATTGAAGAAGGTACACCAAGTTCGTGCCACAAAATAAAGCATAGTCGAAGCTCGGTACTATAAAGATTATTCGCTAATTGTTTGTATTAACTACCTTATATAACGAATATTTCTGAAAATTTATACTTGATATAACGAAGAATTGGTAAATAAAATATAGAAAAGTTTTATAAAAGAATAATGAAATCTTAATTAGAAAATAATTTGAGAAGTTTTTATTTCTGAACCTTATAGTGTAAGCGTGCACAATTATTGCAGTCCATTTTTAAATTTTTAGTAATCTCAAAAATTTTTAAAATGCTGAAGATGAAGTAAAATTTATACAAAAATGTGTGATATATCATTCGTTATATCGGGCTTTGACTGTATACAATTTATAAATTGTGTTTAAAAAAACATAAAATAAGTTAAAAAAGTAAATACTGTTTTGGTCTTTTATGGTCTGTATTCTATAAGTAATTTCGATACATTTGAAATGAAGTTTTCAAAATGATTTGTTGCTATTGTCTACTATTTGACGTTCTAGAACCTTGGTCTCCATTCTGTCAGAATTTCACTATTAACTATGGGCGGAAAAATGTATATAAGTTTTAGATAAGTATTTTGAGCTCCTAAATATAGTTACAAAGAATGTGTTAGCGTCAAAATAATGATTTAGAACTATTCTCGTGAGGTTGCGGTCAGTATCCTGTTGTGGTTTCTGTCATATTAGCACATTTTCTCAAGAGAATCGTAATTTTTTTTTTCAAAATGATTTTAAAATTTTGCAATGATTTTTAAGTAAATTTGAAGTCAACATTCTGCTTTTGCAGACGAAAATAACCCCCTAGTCGTATTACTTACTTACTTGAACGAATCCTTTTTTTTTTATAAAACTTATATAATAAATTATTTTAATTTGAATGCTTATTTCCACAGTTAAAAGCCGTATGACACTAGATAGTTTCTAGAATTTTTGCTAGATTTTTTTGTTTGTTCGCGGAAGGAAACATCAAATGTTAAACAGAAACAAAACCATCATTTAAAATGACAATCAACCAATGAAAACAACTTTGCGACGGTAAAAACGCAACAATGATTCTTTTGATGTAATGAATTATGTGGGATGTAAACTAACATCTTGTGTTAAAATTTTTCAAATCTGATTAAAGGATTTTATAAGATTTGCAAATAACCAAAATAAGAAAAGTTTAATTTTAATTGAAAGAATATCCTACATCCTTCATCTAAAGGAAATAAATTGACATGGTTTTGAAAGCTCAGAGTCCATACCTTAAAACCATATTAAAAGTTATTTTCAGTTTCCTCAGGTATATAAATTAATAACAAATTTTAAAGGAAAAACTAGGTTTCGGTGAAAGTCATTTTAAAAAGTAGAGCTAATTTTTGAATTTGGTGTTCAGATTTGTGATCTTCATCATAAAATCTATCATTGATGCATTTTTTGTGTTGTTATTATTTATTACTGTGTAATTATTATTTATATCTAGCTTGTGATAATAAAATAAATCACTAAAAATAACCGTCATGTTCCCCGTTTAAATTCTTCATTATAATTGACGCAGAAGTTGTACAGTTTTCTATGACGCTAAGAATATGAAGATTTTTTAGTTTTGTAATATTGTTGTTGTTTTTTTTATATATAAATTAAGAGAAAAGAAAATATATGATAAAAAAAGGCATAAAATGTTAATGTATAATTGCAAAAAAAAAAAAAACTATAAATATAAGAAACCAACGTGTACAGTATATTTGATTCAAAAAATACGTTATTTTAAATTTACACGCACCAACAAAACAAAACAACACCACCTGTTGTCAGAAATAAACAAAACTTCAGCATATGGTATGGCTGGCTGATGCCATATGATTTTGACAGTTTGCGAAACAGCCTGTGCAAAAGGAAATTGAAGTGTAAAACATTTTGCTAAAAAAATCTCAAATTAATATTCTAAAAAAATGCTAAAATCTATAGCCATTGCAAATCTTTCAAACAAAATGTTAAGTAAGTGTAATTTTATTGAACAAACAAAAAAAAAAACTTTGTGTAGCTGTGTTATGTATGTTTTAAATCCATTTAGTTTTTCAGTTGTTGCATAAAAATAATCTGCTGAATGATTTTTGCACCAGATAATAATGTAAAAGGAATGTTTTAACCCTTTATATCCAATTTGTATGGGTTTACATGAATATTTGTTGTGATAAGTGTTGTTGGCATTTTCCGTCTTGTTTTCATCGAGTTCCAATGCAAAATATATTGATGTGGAACTTGACTATAACGACTTCTAAGAGACGGTGAATTTTGGGTCGTTATTAACTTATTAGGTCATTATAATACACGTAGTTAAACAATTTAGTGTTATTATTGTATGTTGCATTGTTAAGCTGTTCTTTATAAAAGTAGAATTGTTTATAAAAAAAACAATTTTTTGGTCTCGAATGTGTTCCCCGCCTATGGCTTTAGATGTACAAATAATAAATATGTGTAGACTAACAAGAAAGGTATCCCGATGGGATCTCTCCAATTTTAATGACATTTGATATGTGTTGGAGGAGGGGAAAGTAAGAGACATGTATTTTTTATTTTTGCTGACTACCAGAATATTTGTATTCAACTAAATTTAGCTTGTTTGCTGTTTTTAGGAATATTAATTGTGATTTATAATTAACTTAAATTTAACTGAAATATAACTTAAATTTTGTATATTTCAGTTTTATTTTTTTTTACTGTTCTTAATTTACTAGTATTTAGCAAACAACATAATAACAAATGTTACACCCCATTCATACTGAGCCCCAAAACTCGTATTTTCGTCATTTTCAAGTTTTCGATTTAAAATTTGTATGAAATTTGAAAGTTAAAAACCTGAAAAAAACGAAAATACGTATTTTGGAGATCGTGTGTATGGAGTTTTAGTTACCTTTATTATGACAATACCTTTATTGCTGAAATACTGTTTCAAATTTAATATCGCAACTTAACAATACCGTTATTTTAATGGGTAGTTGCCGGTGTTCCAACTGTATCTAGTATTATTTTTCAAAAGAAAAATTCTCACTATGCAATTATTTTTAAATGCACTTGTTGCACTTGAAAGCTGCTAATTTCTTTTTGAAATTGCCTAACGAAAAAAATCACTTTTTTTTTGTCGAGCAACAACATTTTATTTATTTTATTTTTCAAAAAATATATTAGACAAAAATAAATGTAGTGAAAACATAATCGAATTTATCATTTTGTTTGTATTAAAAAATATTATTAGTAAAATTTTAATTGTTTTAAGGTTTGATTTTTAGTGCTATTTTAAGTAGACGTCCCAAATTTGGACATGAGTCGGCTGTTAAAAAATATCTTCACTTCCGATCCCTTTCTTTCAATATATGTAGCATTTTAAGGCGATTAAATTTTTTAAGTGTAAGTTTTAATTATAAGAAATATAATTTCCTTCAATATTCACTTTTTTTAAAAATAGTAAATTTTTTGGCGAATTTTAGCAAATCGGTTTCAAAAATTTGTAAAATTATTTCTGAAATTAGCAACAAACATTTGTATTTATTTATTTATTTATTTATTCTGGAAAAATTCTGTAATTTGTAAAATGTAAATACCAAAAAATTTACTTACTAATTATTTGTTTACAAAAATAGCAAATTGGGATTGAAAACCGTTTACAAATTTTTTTACTAACTTTTTTTCTGAGTGTTAGTAACATCTTTAAAACGATACAATTTTTACTTTAAAATTGGTCGATAATCGTCGCTCGTCTTATAGAATCTGAGCACTGGTTAATGTATTACGAAAATGGTCTAAACGAAAGTAAAGTAATGAAAATTTTGTTGTTGTTTCCCATGTATTTCTAACGAAATCAGTAAAACGTTCATACTAAACCCCGAAATACGTATTTTCGTTTTTTCAAGTTTTCGATTTAAAATTTGTATGCAATTTAAATTAATAGAAAATATGATCTCTTGAGTTTTTTTTTAATTCAAAGATTAAGCTACGAATTTATTTGGATGAATACTTAAAGATTTTAAAATCTCTGAGATGTCCCTTTTTTCAAAAATTTTTGAAAAATCATGTTCTCAAATAATTTTAATATTACAGAGATTTTTTACAGCGAAAATGATTAGATTCTGTTAGTGTTTTTAGAATATTTCTTAAACGTATTTGTAACATCGTAGATATTAATTAATTTGATTATTTTCTTTTAAAAGCCTTCAAATCTTATGGATATTTGTAGATATTTTCAGATTTTTTCTAGGAAAAAATTAAAATGCCACACAAAAATTATGTGTATGTGGGCAAGTGTGTCTAGGTTAAAGGAACTCGATATTTATGCTTTATTGATTTAAAAATTCTATGATAATAGAAAATCATGATCATCGTAAGTCAAAAATTATTAAGATAGCATTGTCAAATGTATGTTTAAAAAATATACTTTGATCATTTTTGACATGAAAATAAAAATATGAAAATAAATTATAAAATTCAACCATGTCATTCAAGCCAGTTTATCGGCAAAAATTGCTTGATTGGACCCTGAAAATTTAAGAATTTACCAGAACCCCATAAGCATTAGCTGTTAAAAATAGCCATACTGGAAACTTCAAAATCTACGTTTAATATGCAGTTTTACATTTTTTTTTTTATATTTTCGCTGGCCTGAGTTTACGACGAAATCCGAAGGAGAAGTAAAATGAATCTTTTACTTTGTTGGCTGTAAAAATTCTACCGAATTTAGTCTAGAAACTTGGCGTTTGTTCTTTTGGCTTCATTGCAAAAAACTTAAAGACATTGGAAAATTGCGTTTCAATATTTGATTCAAAAAATATATATGAAAAGTTTCCTACTAAACGGACTTCCTACGTAAACAGTATATTTCATATTATAAGTTTAAGTTGAATGATCTTATTCAAACAACAATTAAAAGCTTTTCATGCCAAAAAAGCTTTCTAACTAAAACAAAAATACATTTGTAATAGAGTCAAGTATTTAAATAAATACAATGTCGTGGGCTTATATTCAATAGGTGCCATCTACAGATATTCAGAAAATAAGTTTTTAGTGGCAAACGCTTCAGTTATATAGCTGTAATATTATTTTGAAGTAAATCAATGTTTCTAGAACCACTTTTTTCTTATTTTACTAAAAACTTATTACTAATTTGTGCTTTATACACAAATTTCAATTGATTTCGTAAATGCAAGAAAATTAAAAAGCTCTGTAAAGAGATATTTTTCACTGAGTTTCAAAGCTGATACCAAATCACTCACTGATACCAAATCACTTTTCAAATACTTTATATCACGTAATAGTTTTGAGATAATCGCGGTAGAAATTTCTGCACGTGCACAACATAAAAGACATTTTATATCTCTTAATAGTCTATATTTTTTATATTTTAAAAAACAAAAATATTTTGGTATTCTTCTGCCTATACATGTATGGATGAAAAAATTATATTTTTAATAAGTTGCTAAGTTGATTTTTCTTTTCTTTCAATGCAGCCTAAAACTGCATATGCGGGTTGCTTTAAAACTGTCGGTAAGTTTTTTCTTCTGAACATTATCATAAATTTTGTTCCGCTGTTAACACTCTCCGAGACGGTGTATACCAACGTCTTCTTTTTTAAATATTTTTTTAAATTCTGTGCGGATTGGAATGCTGTAAATACGGTTTTACCATGAAATTTAAAGTTTTTTATTTTATTAAAAAAATTATTTCATATGCGAAAAAATAGATTTGGTATTTAGTATATAGTTTTAACTAATATCTTATAGTGCCCCGGAAAGCATTAATAGTGTTCTTAAATTAAATCTAATAAAGTCGTCAAAATATATTGCTTATAAACGCAATATACAATTAATTTGAAAATACTAAGCAGGCACCATTTAAAAATCAAAGAGATCCACAGATCCACAGATAATATTTTATTTGGCAAACTGCCCTTCATGTCTACACTCATCAAAAAAAAGTCTGTAATGGCAACTGAAAATTTTGCTGTTGTTGCGGGAAATTTTGCTAATTTGATCACAGCGGTATTTTTTGCTATTTTTAGCAACACATGTGTGCTGACGTGTAGTACAATGAAATTTGTAGAAAAAATTAGCTGCCGCTACTAAATTTCAATAAACTTTTTGTAAAGTGAAATTTAAAATCGATTTGAAAAATGAGCAAAAATATTTAAATTTGAAATTTTTTTTTAGAGCATCAAAATTTTTTATTTTATATATATTTTTTTTCCAAAAAATATTTTAGACAAAATTAAATAAAAATCAGAGCTTAAACATTTTAAAAACAAACGAATTTATCATTTTGTTTTAATTTGTTAATTTCTGTTTTGAAAAATATTTTATTAATTTTTTTTTTGCTTTAAGGTCATATTTTTATTGTTTTAGGGCTAATTTTTGAACTAAATAAACTTTTTAGTGCTATTTAAGTGGATGTTCTATTCTTAGACACGAGTCGGTATATTCACTTCTGATCCCTTTTTTTAATCTATAAAACATTTTAATGCAATTTAAGTTTGCAGATGTGTTTTAATTAGAAATAACATTTTACTCAATATCCACTTTTTTAAAATTAGTAAATTTTTTTGCTAATTTTAGCAAATCGGACTTCTGAAATTACTAAAAATCAGTACAAAAATAGTAAATTGGAATTGAAAACCGTTTATAAATTTTTCCACTAACTTTTTTTCTGAGTGTAGTGGGCGTGGCATTTAAGAAAAAACTGGCAATAATCACTGTTTTGGAAATTTGTATACATATTAAGAAATATTTATCAGATCTTTAAGTAATGTATACATGAAAAAATGCAAATTAAATTTCCTTTTGAATGGCATAGAAATCTTTTTCTCTTTGTTGCAAGATTCAAACTTATCGGGCCTTACACTTAGCAATAAAATCGTATTAATTTATTTTATTTTAAAAACTGGTTTAATTTTACATTATTTTTTTGATTTTGTAAACTTAAAAGGTCTAAAAATGAATGCGGACGATCATTACATGCAAAATTGTGAAATTTTAATGCTTAATTCAACTGTCGATAGTTGTGAGGCCTACCACTCAATTTAAATATTATTTATGAAAGACAATTTTATAGCTCGATAACTACATCATTTTCAAATATGATCAATATTTTCTTATTCTAAAGACAAATTCCTATTTGAAGTCAATTTTGGCAGTTTCTATCTTAAATGTCATGCCCACTGGAAAAAGGGGGAATATTAAAATTAACATTTCACTTTAAATCTGTGGGCTTCTATAATTAATGAATGGTGCCATTTACGTGCTTTCAGATCAATTTGACCAATTTTGAACAGTTTAAATTATGCTACGATTTTTACTTTTTCAGTTTTATACTTTATTTTGTCCGGGAGTGTATGTGACACTGTCTCAATTTTATCAACAAAAAAAAAAAATAAAAAGAATAAAAGAATTAAGACAACAATTCAACGCATAACAAATAAGCACTTGCTAAAACAAGTTTAATTTTAAATTATGATAATGATGTAACTACCGTACCATCTGATCGTCATGTAAATGCAAATAAAGTGCAAATTCGAAGCCCAATTATTGTGTTTTCATCGTATTAATGCAAAGCCTGTTGTTGATGCTTTAAGTGATGATACTGTTTTTGTTGCTAGTGGAGCCGGTTGATCGTAATGTAAATGCGAACACGTGTGAGAACACGAAGACCAAGCCCTTATTTTTCTCAAACATCTGAAAATTCTCTTAGTAATGCTGCTACTACTTATTCCCCCCAAAAATTGGTATCTAATTCAAAGTGGATTAAAGTTAATTCAGAAGAAAAGCCTAAAAGTGTTAGTTTTAGAGACAACAATAACAAAGATTTGGATGTAATTGGTTATAAAGAATTGTTTCATTTATTTTCATTTAAGCCTATTGTTACTGAGAAACAAATGTTGCTAAATACTCGTATGCTTATATAGAAAAAATCATATAAATTGCTTCATATTCTTAAAAAAAAGGATGCCGACTTGAATGAGCTGAAATAAATTTATTTTAAAACTGGTATTCCTGCCGAATTCTACAATGAGCGATTTTATTCCTCTTTGTTGTCAGCACATTTTAGTGTTTTAATAATATTCTTAATTAATTTAACTTTTATATTTACTAATAAAATTTGTGTTTTTTGTCTTAGTCTGCAAGGAATTTATGTTTCATAGTCTTAATAAATGAAGGAAAATAATAAGCAATTTCTTTAAAATTTTTAAAATGAATTAGAAAGCCATTTGAATGTCATGAATTGGGGAATTCTAAAAACATAATAGTGCAAAGAGTACATATGAAACCAACAAATTGTGAGCTATTTGTTTTTTTTTATGGAAGCACTTCTTATTCTTTGCTAACGTGGGTTAAGATTAAATCATAATATTGCTAGCATCAACTAAGCTGCTAAATTTTTAAACAACGCTCAAAAATCTGCAAAATAATGGCAAAATGCAAAAAAATTATTTGTGGTGTAATAAATTAAAAAAAACTGAGTTCGCGGCAACAAATAAATTTTTAAGAATATTACAAATTTTTTAAACAAAAAAAAATGCAAATTTGAATCAAATGATTTGTTATCTTTGCTGAAAAATTGTGTATTTGCAGAAAGCCTTTATAGAATATAAGCCCTCGATAAAACAAGTATAAAATTATTTGTTTTTCAAAATTTTCCACATTTGAAAGTGTGATTACATCAAATTACAAGTACAGCATAGCAAAGTGGTTCAATAATGATTGTTTCGATTTGTTAATAATAAAATAATAACAAGTGCGTTCTATTTAAGAGTAAATATTTAACAAAAAAAAATAAAAATATTTTTGTTGACATACACTAAAATGAATTGCAAACAAATCTTTAAAATAATTTTGGATCGTAACAAGATCATTCCTTAACGACATGACCATCTGAAAGAGTTATTCTATTTTTGATTTTTATTACTTTAAAAAAAAATTAAACACAATTTATTTCAAATAATAAACACAAAATTTAATTTAATTATGATCTCGCCGGTACACAAAAGCATTCAAATATGCCTTTTTATTATTTTCGATACATGTTCCATTTTTGATAGAAATAAACATAAATTAAAAAATATATATGTATATACTATATGCATGTATGTAATGTATGTACATATGTATACAAACAAATCCATAATAAAAATAATTTACCACTTGCCATTGCGTTGGCTTAAAAATTTTATTTCAGGTTTATCGACCAACTGCATTATTTTTAATTTAGAATTTTTTTTTTCACGGTTAAAACAAAAAAATGTAATGTTTCTTTTAGAAATTTATATTCACAATTAAATTAAAAAGTTTAATGATTTTAATAATAGTCTAAATTTGTGGTTGTGCATACTTTTTTTTTATTTCCTAAAAAAAAGAACGGAATAATTTTTGTATTTTTTGACCGAACTGACATATTTGTGCAATAGAATATTCAAATACAAACGCATTTCTTTTGTTTATGTGCAAAAATATAATATAATTCAAAAATTATTAACAAAACTTGTGGTTGTTACATTATGAAAAAATCCCATGTTTTTAGATTTTTATTTGTTTTTATTCTATTAATTGTATTTTTCGGGAAGGTCAAAAACACACTTTAATCTAGAAGACGAGTAAAATGTAAAATAACATCTACAATTCTTCAGCACGTATATAATGCATGATAAAATTTAGCTGTTTCTGGATTAGATGATGACGTATTTTTATTAATTTTTTTGATAATTCCAGAAACAATAGAAAAACTTAGTAGTAAATAAAGAAAATAGGACATACAATTTATATTAGACCATTTTATACCTTAGGCAAAAAAGTGCGACGTACACCTGCGAATATAATTTATTTTTAATTTTCTGATATTAGGGTTGTAAATTAGGCTGGTAGCCGGTGGGAGAACACTAAAAGGAGATACTTGAGGCCCTTAGAGAAAAACATTGGTCCCCTCGAGACATAAACATTGATATATCACACTTTAAGATCCGACTGTAAATGCTGAAGATATAACGAAAATTTTAAAAAGGGGACCTCTATGTTTGGCAAAAAAAAAAAATTCCGAAATTGCCTTGCAAAATTGCTTTGTATTCGATATTGTATGCCGAACTTTTTTTCTGATACGGTCTAGTCCACATTTAAGTTTCTTGTCATTAAAACTAATTTTTACATTAAAACAAACAAAAATAATCACCCTACATATTTATTATATTATTTATTTTTTGTACCTATAGCATTTTTAAAAAGTATATACACACCGTGACGATGTCTCTCACGTCGTAAAAAACGTTCTCTTTCTTTTGTATGTGCAGATTTCAAAGGTTCAGCATCTTTTCAAATTGGTTTTTTTTGCGATTCCAATTGAATTTCTTTGCAAATCCAATTAGTTTTAGCAGATTTCCCAATTAGATTTGAAAAAAAAGGTGTAAAAACAGGGAAATTTACTCAAATTTTTGCAGAAATCAGGGAAATTTGCTCAATTTTCCCCTGTTTTCTCCAAGTTTCCGAACCTTTGTATTCTGTATAATATTTTATTTGGCCGCTGACGGCGTTGCATCCTCTATAATATTCTTCCTCTATGGTATATATCATATAACACTATTCCCCTGTTTTTAAAAGGCGAAGTGAATAATTGTATGTATTTTGTTTTTATTACAATAACAAAATGCACAAAATTCCTCAGGCGGAATAATGTCGTTCTCTTTATAACACAGGGGGTATGGTACAAATTTAAAGTCTTAGACAAAGGGTGATGGGGGGGTGGATAATTCAAACGAAATTACAGGGATACTGTAGTCAATTAAGCCTTTTTGAAAGAGTGAAATATGTGACTATAAAATATCAAATGTATAGGTTTCAAGTTCGATTATTACGAATCTGAAGTCATACAAATTTTAAATGGCGAACGAAGTTCTTTTATGCATCTCAGAAAATTTGTTATAACAACTTAATAATTTGGTATTTAAGCGATAACTGTATGTAAACAATAATGGTAACCAACCCTGCCTTATCTATATATATAAAGCAATAACGTTACTGACTCACTCACTCATTCAACATCGTCTAGCTCAAGTCTCCTCCTTAACGGGCTGCCCCACCGATTTAGTCAGAAAGCTGAAATTTTAAATATGTGTTAACTGGAGTATGTGCTAACTCATTGATCAGCTACATTTTAGAATTTCAGCCAGGTACATGGGAAAAATGGGGGTTCAAAGGGAAAAATCTGAAATTTTAAATATGTGTTACCTGGAGTATGGGCTAACTCATTATTGAGGTACATCTTAGAACTTTGGTCTGGGACATGGTAAAATTAAGGACTCCAGGTATTTATCTGGGAACTCCGTATACCCCCGGTCGTTAGCCTGGGCAACCATTTTCTACGCTAACAACGTAGAGGGCTTTGCCCGCTATGGTGTATATAAGGAAATATTTGCAAGGTAAAATTGCGAACTGAAAGGGGACAGAAATGGAATGGAAAGGGTACGAGTAAAATTGAAACACTAGACAAGGGATACGAAATGGAATGAAAACACTTGACAAGGGGATTGAAATAGAATGAAATGAGGAACGAGTGAAATCGAAACACTTGATAGGGTAAAAAATAAAATGGAATGGGGAACGAGTGTAATTGAAACATTAGACGAGGGGACTAAATGGAATTGAAACAAGTGGAAATTAATCTTTAGACAAAAACAACGAAATGAGATGGAAAGGGGAACAAGTGGTATTTAAACAGTTAACAATCGGCACGTCCCCCTTGAATAACCTATAAACAAGAAATTCAAAACTTTAATTTTAAACACCCACTGCAATAGATGAAACAAATTTATTTAAATAGTAAAATCTTTTGAAAATAGAATAACATTTTCTTTTCAACATATTTTGATATTTAAAACTACTGATAACGAAGTATCGGGCTTTTAAGCTAGTTATATATATTAGATTTTCTCTGTACATATATAATTATTTTGTGCAATATTCGACCGTGATACTCGACCACTATTTTAAAGTTGATTGGAAATAGCAATAATTGGATAATATAATCATATAATCCCAACATAACATTTTTGCTTTATTAATGGTTAATAGGTTGTTCGAAATAAAATGACATCCTAACAAATAAATTTTAATGATTTTTATCGAATTCCAACCAATCTTGTCTCTGGGTTAATCAATAAAGTGCTTGCTCTTCCCAAAGTTTTTGCGATGATATTTTTGTTTGAGCAAATTCAAAAATATACTGACAATGAGAAGTTTACACGCACTGGAAGCGTGTAATATGTATGTATGTGCATTAAAATTTTATTATTTCCTACTTCCACTTTTGTGTTGTGTTCTTTGTTTCGGTCAGCGTTCCTACAGTGAGAAATACATCAAGCCCTGACCGCCAAAATATCGTCAAACACAAAACCAAAATTTACTGGAGAACATTTTGAACATTTTTTGGATGCATTTTTTTTTTTTTTTGTTTTGTTTTTAGTCCTATAGACGATCGATTAGTAAATAAATATAAATATCTTATAAAGAATAAAATATATTTATTTTTTAACTGCCCAAATTCTATTTAGGAATTAAAGGGCTAAGGTCAAAAAATACCCAATTTTTCTATTCTGTCTTGTTGAGTCCAAAAATATATATAAGTAAATGTTTTGTATCTAATAACACGTACCCAAGCATGTCCAAGTTTTTATGTTGTTTTTTAAAGAAAAAACCAAAATTTAAAACTGTGTTGGTTAAGATATTTTGGCGGCCAAGGTCTGATATGTATATTAGAGTGTCCCGATAAATCACTTAATTAAAATAATATGTTTTAAAATAAACATTTTGAAAAAGTTATGTCAAGTATCGATAGCCCATAACAATTTCCCCAGAAAATCACAGCAAAGTGAAATATTAAGGGGTATAATGACAAAATAGTTTTTTTCAAAAATTTTCTACAAAAAATTTGTATCTGATAGGACAATATTTATGGTAAGTTTGTAAGAAGTTATATCTAGGTACTTTTATGTAACAATTCCTACTTCACAATAAATAATTATATATTATATCAAATTATATATAATGTCAAGTTATATAACTCTATTAAAAAAAGTTCTAATGTATAATCATACAAATAAATTTATCCAAATTTATATAAATGTATGTCAAAGGTCGGATATTCAATTAGATCTCATAGTGACAGGTCCAATTGTATAATTTTATTTATATTGTTATATATAATTTTATATTTATATGCAAAGTAAAATATTATTATGGCTTACGTAATCTGATCACATTGATATAATTTGTTCATCTAATTTGATCATGTTATACAATTTAATTACAGTTTTATATAACTTGATATAATTCTTAAAAATAGATGTCAGAATTTTTTTTTCAAATTTGGAATTTTTTTTAAACATTTTTCGTCGGCTACAACCTTTCCTTGACCTGATCACCCTATTGTCATATGTCTACCACTTTTAAGACTATAAAGTCTGACATGGAAAAATGTATGCCAGAATGCACAAACTTCAAAAATACAAAAACAAACAGGGTAGTTTTTATGAATTTAAAATTTTTGCCAAAATTCGGCACCGAACTATTTACGAGTTTAAAAAAAATAAATAAGGGAATTTCAATTTGAAACCCAAAATCCGATTGTATTTAAAATGGTTGTCTAAAGACCCAAAAAGTTTTTGAATAAGTCGATATATGAACATTTAAGTCATGTATGCCCGCCGACCTATAAATTTTACTTATATTTCAATTTTCTTTTGTCGGGACACCCTACTGTGTGTACATATGTATTTAGAAACAAAACAAATTGGCACCCCTGTTTCCTAAGACAGTCCAGGAGAAACGCTTTATATAAAAGACCAAATCAATTTACAGCTGATCGTCACAAACGCCGGAGATTGTATACAAGATCGTTCGGTATTTTTTAAATAGCTCCGCGTTTAATTTAAAATACGTTTGAATTATTATTTACAAAGAACATAAGTAATTTTAAAATCGTGATAAACAAAATACACACCTACAAACTTCAGTAGCTGTAAAGTAGTTGCATTTACGTTTCGGGCATAAAAATTGCTCTAATCGGTGGTATGTTGTTATTTTTAGTTTATAAATATACGAGTTTGCAAAGTGAATCTAAATAAAAGTCTGATAAAGCAAAATATCGTACATCGATTTTGCATGTGAATACATAGTTTTTATTTGAAAATCAACAAAAATTCAGAAATCACTAAAAACAAAAATAAATAATAAAAAATTTCAATTTAAAATTCCACAACCCCGATGGTTATTATAGAACTTTTTTAACACAAAATCTGGTGCGATTGTGCAGCCATGAACAACACTTGAAAACAAAAAACTAGAAATATTTTACAGATGAATAATTTATTAAGCCCCCAACGAGGCTGAAGTTTTAAATTTTTGATTTGCATAAAAATGTTACGAGGATAAACACAAAAACTAAAAAAATTGTTTTTTTTATTAAAAAAATAAGCAAAAAATTTAAAAGTTCCTCTAAACAAAAGAAAAAAAAGTCGAAAACTGGTCTACCCTTTTAAGTTACACAGTGGCACTTGATATTTTTTTTTTCGAAAAAAACCGTTTAATTAATTTTACTACCAAAAAAATGGAAACAAACACTGTGTGCTTTATGCACTGAAATTTTTAAAAGTATCGGTCCAATCATTTTTAATTTAACTTAATTTTTAATAAATTTTATTGAAATAAAAAAAAAATAGTAATCAGAAATTTCAAATATGTGTCAAAAAGGTTCGTTAAAAATACAATTTCTATTTAAAATTTGTAAAAGATCTGTAAATTAAAATTTCTTTATTAAAGTCGCTTAATATTAGTGAGTGAATTTTGACTCACGTCCACTCAAACATAAATAAAAACTGATGCAAAAAATTGTACATGTAATTACCAGGTCAGCAACTTTTGCAGCAAAAAATGCAAAATATGAACTAATATAACGAAGATACTATTTTTTTTATTTTACTCAAACTTTTTTGTTAAAATAATGAAAATTTTGTTGAATCGACAATGACTTTTCCCGTAGATATAAAAAATATTTAAGTTTTTCACATTATCCTTTAAGATGGTAAACTAAAAAGTATACCAAGGATTTTTACCGCCAAAACCAGTTTCATATAAAATATAATAACCAACTTTATATCATAAAGCCTATCTTCTCGGAATTTTTTGTGTTTTTAATTTTTTCGTTAAATTAAAACTATGTATATATTTAGTTAGAATATTGTTAAGTCCAAAAATTTAATATGATATTGTCATATTATATTTTATTTATTTATTGCCTTTCAAAAAGGTTGATCATTTTAATGGCAGTCAAAATTTTTATTCGAAGCTCATTTTTGAAGGATTCTTAATGGGCCGCAATTAGCATTGGCCTTGGTGTTGCTACTTTAGTTGAGCAGACGGCGATTACCCAAATTTTTCTTTCACAGTGTAATATAAGTTTATGGCTTTTCAAACCAACTGCTCCCTGCAGGGAAAAGTATACCGGATCTATGTAAAACTTACGATATTTTTATTGTAATAATAGGGTGTTAAATTAATCGAATTTTTCTTTTAATCGAATAATCGTGCAAATAATTATTCGCCTTGGTTTCTTAACTGATTAATCGAATAAAAATTGAAAATTAGTCGAAAAAAGTTATGTAAATTTATATAAAATTTTTTTATATCTTTAATCATGTTATTCAAAAAAGGTAAAAAAAATAATTTCAGTGACACTTTGAAAATTCAAAATTGAAGGGCTTAGTCCAAAAACATGATAAGCCTTTTTACAATTCGCTAATATTGTAAATTTTTTTTTACGCAAAAACTATATGTCACATCAAAAAGTTACACCTCTGAAGAAAACGATGAATTTTGACCAAAATAAAAGCGGAAGGGAAGATTTTTTGGAAGATAATAAAATAAAGACAATATTGTGAACAAAAACTTTTTGCCAAATAATGACTAAGTAATTTTAGAGAGCAGCGATTTGTGATTTATTTAAAATTTTGTGGCTTATCAACTTATTGCAGACATTTATTACAGAAACTTATTTAAAAAAGGATAGCTGTTTATCAGATTTATCATACTTAGATGTAGAAAGGGTTTAAATAAAAATACTATCAATATTTTTTCTAATAGTTTTTTTTAAACAATGTTTTTTTCCAATTTTTTACTTTTGCTTTTTTGCCATTACATACATTGAATTTTGCTTATTTCCTCTTCTCTGATAATGACATAAAATTGCCGATTTACTTTATTATGTTATGTCAAATATGACATGAGTTAAATAGAAATTTTGATGATTTTATTAAATTAATAATATACCTAAGTGATGAGAATGTTAAGGTAGTTTTTGTTTTCTGTTGTCAAAAAATCTAACACTATAACATATACATACATATTAAAATTATGTAGCACCTCCATTATGCACACCTCCTCCCTCCACTGAAGGTAGTGTTATAACTTTTAAAAGTAATTTTGAAAAAATCACATTTATTATTTTTTTAATGATTTCTAATAAATAGGATAAGAAAGCTCATACGACGACCATGGACGGTTTTTGCCAAAGTCGAATACCAGGTAATATTAGAACGCCAGCTGATTATTTTTTGCCCCAATTTTTTGTTTTGTTTTTTGGGGTTTTTTGGCATGAACTGAAGTAAACAACGCCTAGTGTGTGGATATGGTCGTTTTACCCGTGCGGTTAATACCGCAAAAAAAAAAAAAACAAAGTGTATGGCTGCTTAACGAAACGGTTTAAATATTTTTGAAAAATCTTTGGAAAAATTAAGAATGTGTAAAAATGTTGCCAAGCCTAAAAAATTATTGGCTTTTCTCTTTTAAATGTAAACAAAAATATTTGTCATAAAAATATTTGAAATTTTTTGTATTTTTAATTTGCTAAAATATTAAAAACAACAAAAGCTAACAAAATAATTATTTGTTTGTAACTAAAGGTGGAGCGGGGCAAACAATAGAATTACTCTATTTCGTTCCCGCGAAGTCGTACAGAGGCGGCCCTAAATATTCAAATTGTATTTGTTTACAAAAAATACCGAAAAGTCAGGATAGTCGTTTTCTTTACAAGTAGATATAGATATAAAATTCGAATAAAACAAACCTTTTGTTTAGATTTTATTTAACCAGTTCACACCCAATATTAGATTTAGTTGATTTATTTCGGAAATTTTCCCACGTCAGAATGTTATACTGTAGGTATTCGAAATTTGTTTAAATTGTTTGTGTTCGCAAATGAACAGCAATACTACTTCAATATGAATTTATGAAAACGGGATCGTTTTTGGCGTAAAAAAGTTAGGCGTAAAAAAGGTAATACTGTTTTACATTAATTTTTGAATAAACAGAAATAAATAATTAAAAACCTGTAAAATCATGTATTTGACGTTTACGTCTTTTTGTCGGTACGGCTCAATATCTTTCGTTTTTAACAACGTTTTTTATCATTTCTTTTAAATACTCTGTACTATTATGCTGCTAAAAACTAGATCTTGTATTTTTCATATATTCATTTTCATATTGTCGTTTACAGAATGTAAGCATTTCAAGAACACAAAAATTTTTTATTTCAATTAGCCGAATTTGTCTTCAAAACTTATTATAAACTATGAAACCATGACCGAAGTGTCCTATAAAACAATAATTGTATGTAAGGTACAATTGTCTATATATGTACATGAAATTGGTAAAATCAGCTATGATACTAAACTTTAGCATTTTGTACGAAAATGTAAAAATTTGATACTTTCGGAATTGGCCTCTCTGAGTGGGATTTTCGCTTCAAACAAGTCTTGATTATTTATATAACGTGCTACTATTACCAAATTTCGGTGATACCCCTAATACACACTCACAAGAACTTGTTGTTTACGGTTTGTAGTTTTATCCAAAGCAAGGACTAAGGTTCCGTGGTCATTAAGGTTCCCCATATAAAAAAGATCAGATCTCATATTAAAATTAGATCTCAAAATTGACAATAAACCTGATCTAGACAGATCTGACACACTGTATATAACCAGGTTAGAGTATTCAAAAACCGAAACCGAAAACCGATCAACCGGTTTCTTTATTTTTAAAAACCGATCGGTTTCGAATATTTTGTAAATAATTTTTTGTTCGGTTAACCGGTTTTTTTAATTACATCACCAACTGGGTTACTTGGTCTCTTTTAATTTTTCCGAACACTTTTATAATCGTTTGTTTGGTTATGAAGATTTAGATGTAAGCCTGATAGATCCCGATGAAGACTTAACTTTGGATATTCCAAATTCAAATAGTTTAATAATTCTATTGGCATTAAAAAAAAAATAAATAAATAAACAGTATTCAAAATCCTAAAAAAGAGACTGTACAAAATCATTCATCATTGTATGATGATTTCATATATCTTGATAAATGCGACAAAAGAACTGAAAAGTCGGAAAATTTATATAATTGTCTTTTGACTATTTGTCCAACTATTACTATTAGTGAAAGAGTATTTTTCACTTCTAGCTTTATCAAAAGCAAACAAAAAAAATCGTCTTAAAACGAAACATTTAAATTGCATATTATTTCTAAAATATTATTTTACAAGTGAAAAATGGATTTTCTTTTTACATATTTAAAATGTAATATTAAAAAAACTTTTTAATGCCAAAGGTTTTAAACGTTCAAATTACTAACGTACCTAATTTTACCCAATTTACAAACTTAATGATCTCTATTCAATTGATATGAATATAGTTTTATAATATTAATTTTTAAGATATTATATTAAAAAATATTAAAACCAGTAAATAAAATTTTGAAATGAAATACAATAAAAAATTAAATTTAAATGAATATATATATATATTTTTTTTTTTCAAGGAATGTATTTTTTTTATTTTTATTACTTTATATATTAAATTTCTTTTTTTTTGTTTGTAATAAAAACAATTAACGAATTATATAAGCTTTTAATTCAAATTAAAAAAAACCGAAAAAACCGGTCGGCCAGTTTTTTTTTGCAAAAACCAAAACCGGTTTTTTTAAAATTCGATTTTTCGAAGAAAACCGAAACCGGTTTTTTCAAAAGGCCGGTTTTTTGAATACTCTACTATTTTTCAAACATCTACTATTAGTGAAAGAGTATTTTCCACTTCTAGCTTTATTAAAAGCAAACAAAAAAATCGTCTTAAAACGAAACATTTAAATTGCATATTATTTCTAAAATATTATTTTAGAAGTGAAAAATAGATTTTCTTTTTACATATTTAAAATGTAATATTAAAAAAACTTATTTAATGCCAAACGTTTTACCCAATTTACAAACTTAATGATCTATATTCATTTGATATGAATATAGTTTTATAATATTAATTTTTAAGATATTATATTAAAAAATATTAAAACCAATGAATGAAATGTTGAAATGAAATATAATATAAAAATTTTTTTTTTTTTAAAGAATGTATTTTTTTCTTTTTATTACTTTATATATTAAATTTCTGTTTTTTTTACTTAATTAACAAATTATATAAGCTTTTTATTCAAATTAAAAAAAAAACGAAAAAACCGGTTGACCGGTTATTTCTGCAAAAACCGAACCGGTTTTTTAAATTCTATTTTTCGAAGAAAACCGAAACCGGTTTTTTCAAAAGGCCGGTTTTTTGAATACACTTAACCAGGTCCATTTTTCTCTGGATATGTCCATCAGATTTAATAAGAAATTTAATAACACCTTTATTTTTATATAAATTTTTTCTTCGTTGGCTGTGAAAACAGCTCACATTGCTACGATCTCGCACTTGTATTTCATAAATTGTATTTCATAAATAGTCAATTGCATTTCAGAAAAGGCAATCATAATTAAGAAATAGTCAATAGTATTTCAGAAATAGTCAATTGTATTTCAAAATAGTCAATTGTGTTTCAGAAATAGTCAACTGTATTTTAGAAACTGTCAATTGTATTTCAGAAATAGTCAATTGTATTTCATAAATAATCAGATTCAATCATATCTAATTGGATTAAGGTATATCCGATTAGATCTAATCTTTTTTACATGGGTCAAATTCCTAGCTCCAACGGTTACGTCTGCGAGGATGTCCACGTCGGAGAAGGAATCTACATACCAGTTCTATCGGTTAAACCTTCTTAGTGATTTAACCAATACTACAAGGAAGGCATATTTTAAATTTCCTGTTTCCGTGAAAAGGGTTTGGGCAGCCCGTCGAAGCGGGTTTTCCCCTTTTTACACTCTTCCCGTAGGAATTTCCAAAAACAGCGTCCTAGCTAATGTATACGCTGGAGGGGAAACTACACACCAGATTTTAGCATTCTAGCTCCAGCGGTTTGTTTTGATATGAATTTTAAAATTACAAATTTTTAATATTGAAAAAATTTGCATTAGAATAAAATCCCTCGAGAAGCCGGGCCAAAATCACGTAGAAAAAGAACAATTATAAAATCATGGGATGAAATTAGTTTGTTTTCTAAGAATAAACTGACAAACCTTGCAAAACAAAACAACCGAAATTAAAAATGAACAAAAATTCGTTTGTATGTAACGTTTCTTAAAATGTTTGTTTTTTTTTAATGAAATTTCTACCTACATAATATTGTGAGTGTATAATGGGAACTTTTGTTATTTTCCTTTCCATTAATGTATTGTGTTTTTTTTTTAACACGACAACCATGAACTTGAAAAATAAAAGATTTAAAAACAAACAAGTACTTACGATCCCTACAAATGAATCGAAACACATATGACAATGGTGAGTAAAATACTTGTATTATGATGACCACTTTAAAACTGTAAGTCCAGTTAAATACCATGCTAGAATCATTAAATGATCATATTCATAAGCTTCTTCCTTTAGCTGATGATAGTGTTTCCAATTCGGTTAATCGATTAACCAATTCCTCGATTAATCGCCTCTATTTGAGTTAATGTAGAAACAAATAATTTAAAACTCAAACAATTATTCGACCCGAATAATCGATTAAAATAGGTCAATTAACCGGTTAAATTTATAATTTGAATTTTTCTGTTATTTTTCTTAAAACTTCCTAATTTTCTTAACTTTGGCAAGAAAATCGTAAAAAATACATCAACAAAAATACAAACAAATTATTTTCAAATCGACTGAACTGAATCAAATCAAATGTTATATAGGCTTTAGGAAATATGATAACTAGACAATTTTTATTTTTGTTTCAATTCATTTAAAAAATAAATCTTAAATTGAAACTGAACTTTCAACCTCCATGTACATGTATTTCGAGCTGACAAAAGATTTCATCAGAACGCGAAGTTTTAGAAAAGTTACTTATTTTATAAAGTAATAATATAAAATTGCTTCAAATTGGAAAACTGTTTTTTCTAAAGCACTGTTTCATTTAAATTTCTCGGAAAAAATTTATAATATCTAAAAAATAACTTGGAATTTTGTTTCTAATTTTATTTATCAACAAATTTTGTCAAGTAGGAAATTCAGTAGAATGGTTGTTTAGTCAAAAATATTTAAGAATTCGTTTATTTAAATTTTAATTGCACTAACACATAAAAATCTGTGAGGACTTGTCAGGAATATGCGTGATTTTTATATCTCTTCTAAAAGATTAACGACGTAGTGCAAGAGTCGGGGACAGTAGTAGATCTATAAAACTTTATTTGTGAATTTCGCAATAAATTTGTTATTAAATTTTTGTTTCTGTAAAAATCTCAGGATGCTGTAAATTGTCCTAAACAAACACTTTAGAAACCAATGCAATATACTTAACTCGATATTTCAGCAAAAAACAGCTCTTTTTTGTGTTCTTATTGATGAAAGAAATTCATTTATTTATTAATCGCCAATTTTTCCGATTAATCGACCCAAATAGCCGATTAATCAATTTTCTCCATTTTTCGAATAATCAGCTAACCGATTAATCGGCAGGGTCAAATAGTTGGAAATACTAGCTGATGATCATTTAACATGTGGACTAAAAATTTTCCGACAACGAGTTTTAGTTATTACGTACGTCTTCAGTGTATTGTTGCTCTTGTTAAATGAAATGTCTGTCCTATAAATGTGTTGACCATTCCGTCCATTCGTCTACGACTTAATAGATGTTCCTAAAATTTCCTTGTATTCAATTGTGATTGTGGTGGTAGTGTGTAAGTGTTGTTATCTGTTATCGTCGTTTGTTCTATAAAGCAGACTGATTATTTTATTTTATTTGTTTGTGATTTAAGTGTGATTCGCATTAATAGTTCTAGCTGGCAATCGACCTGTGCTTAATTATAACAAAATCTAACGATAGAGCAGCATTTCAGTTTTAGAAGCAAAAAGTAAAACACATAGAAAGTGTAGTCATCCGCTTGAATATCGTCTCTTACGACGAATTGTTTACAGTTTAGGATAACCAAAAAAAAACACAACTAATTCATAGACATTTTTTTCTATTTTTATGTGCCCCCTAAATCAATCAAACAACCAATCAACTTTATTGTGATTTATCGGTGAACAGTGAATAAACGTATAGTCTCATCATTACTTTTGTTGCCCCTGTGGTCTAATTTGGTCCTATCGCAGCAGTCTACCTCAACATTTGCTAGTAATCAGCAAGGACCTATTTTAAATATAAATTCCAATAATTCGTCCTTATTAATTAGAAATTTTAATAAGATGCCTGAGAAACGTGTTGCTCCCGTAATCAATAATTTTGAAGATTTTGAATTAAAATTACCTGGGTAAGTGAATAAATTATTTACAACGAAAATTAACACATGTGTAAGCCTAAATATTACCATTTTAATTAATTTTATCGTTCATTATTTATTGCATCTCTCCATAATGAATGAACTTGACAATGATAGTCACCGCAAAAAAAAAAAAAAAAAAAAACTACAGATAAGATATAATCAACAATTGTAAACATTTACATTTCCACAATAGTTTATAAAAGGATGTTGGTGTAGCTTTTAATTGCATGTGGCTAACATTAATTCAACACTAATGTATATGGTTAGCTGAAATGCAAAAGGACATTGCTAAATAAAAAATTTTCAAACCCGATTTTATTGATTAATTTGATTCATTTCGATAAAAAACATACATACAAAAAATTTCTGACTTATACAGTTAAAAATATAGGTTTTATAAACAAAACTTAAATCTGAGATGTTTTTAATTTTCCAAGTTTTTTGGTTGCCATATACAAATTTAAAATGGGGTTAAGTGATTATGAAGTACTTCACAACATTTTATCGTTCTATAATCAAAACTGTCAGATTTATTTACGAATTTGTTAAATTGCCTATTGGCGTTTTTTGCTTCTCCCGTAAAAAAATTAAAAATGTTAGTTATGCCCTTTTGCATTTCAGCTAACGATATGTTTTTTCCCTTTAACATATCATATAATACATACTTTCTAATTTTTTTTTTCAAATATAAAAATAGGTCATTTTGATTAGCAATTTTGCTTTCAAATTTAATATAAAGTGATGCGATTTTTTTTTTTTAATTATTTTAATATTTCAAGTTGAAATAATTTAAAATTTTTATAAGCTTTGCATATTCATATTCTGAAAAGATATTTTTGAATATGTTTACAGGCAATTATATATTTGTTTTTAGACTATTATATAAATGTTTCAAATATGCCTGCAATTATTTTATTTTAATGGTTATTATACATACGGTATGATGTATGCTTTCAGGCACACATTGTAATATTTGTATTTTTCCACCTAAACAGCGACATGATTGCAATTGTAATTTTAACATTATTATACTTGTGGGATGCAAACATAATAATGATAAACATATATATTTTTGCAGGTATATTAAAAACATTACATGTATTAGAAATACAGCAAATACAACTAATAGCGTTTTCAAACATATCGTTTGTATATTACCAGCAATAATATTTTTCCAGCATAGCGTTTTTTTCTGCGTGTACATGCAGTACTTTAATAGAAGAATTTAAACTTTATTATTTATGTTATTAAAAATTGTCGTACAATTTTTGATAGTTTTATTGAATATTAATCATTGAAGGATGAGTTTACACAATACATACAATTACAGTTGTAAACCTCATTAAAGACAAAATAAAGGTGCTTTGTCTAGTAAAACATCAAATTTAAATAGAAATTGTATTAGACGCACGTTCAAACTTTAAATTACTTTGTCTAAGGAGTTGGAGTAACTTTAAAAAATCTGTTTCAAAATACCACTTTGATTGAGGAATGTCATACAAAATAAATATTATCCAGACTTTAGTTCATAGTAAGTCCAAAAAAGTTGAATAGAAATATTTTTTCTTAAAAAAAATTAGAAAAACAAACTTTATAACATTATAGCCAAATCAGAGAAAATTGAACAACAAATAAATTATTTGTCATTAATTATTTGTTAAATATAAATTTGTTCCCTACTTTTAAAATTATTTTAATTAGCAAAGTCATTTTATTGATATTGTGAATTATGGTAAAAATTCTACGAATAACAGCCTCCATTTTTGTTTTTGAACTCAAAATAACACAATTTCGAGCTTTGGAAGATATCTTGCAAAAAGTGTATAAAAGCGATAAACAAATTGCAAGATACTCGTAATAGATTGAATATATTTATTTTGATATATATTACGTTAGTACTGCAATTTTATTAGACTTTGGAACCTTTTTGAGTATAGGGGCATGTCTGGTATACAATATATTTTTCCGCTTTCATATTCCGCATTGAATTTCAAACAAAAAAATATTTATCTCACTAAAAACGACTGTACATAATCATATCCGATTCACATACAATTTCATGTCAAAAAATGGACTCATAAATTTATATCATTTTAAATCTTATTGCACTAGTTTAGATAAAATTATATTAATTAATATACGTATAATTATTTAATATACGTATAATTAGATTAATTAATTAATATACGTATAATTAGAATGATACAATTATAAATGCAATCATTTCCGATCTGATACAATAACATCTAATAAAAACTATGGTTTACTATTTGATGAAATCGTATCAGGTAAAAATTTTGATATGATTTTTTATGACTTATTAATATTTTTAGTAGTTTATATTAAAACTGATAAAATAAAATTGAAGCGGAACCGCGAATAACGTTTAAAGCGACAATTTTTACAAACCCTGTTTTTTCCAGATTACCGTTAAAATAACTCTCTTCTATGATTTAACAATGAAATCAGGCAAAATTATGAAGGATTTCGTTATAAAAATGCTATCTAAAGAAGTCAGTTAGTGGGATACAACTACAAGTTCTAAAACGTTTTTGTCGATTTCTCAACAATTTTAATTTTGTCGCTTACAACGTTATTCGCGGCTCTGCTTCAATTATGCAGTATTTAATCTGATATTAACACAAACTTATCAAACAAGATCTAAACTAATATATAAGATTGAAATTTATAAATTAACATGGGTTTATTTCTGAAATGAAATTGTATTGAACATATAAAATTATGCATGACTATATAAAGCTCCATATACATTATTTTAAAAGGGCCATTTTTATTCTCCAAGAAAAAACATACTTCAAAACTGACAAACACTATAATTTTACTTGAAATCCTTTTTTATATTAAAATTTCGCTCTAAATTTCATATTTTACTAAAAACGCATCGTTACGGCATTTTACACTCAGAAAAAAAGTTAGTGGAACGGTTTTCAATCTCTCTTTACTATTTTTGTACTAATATTGTTGATTGTAGCAAACTGTTTTTATATTCCACTTTACAAAAAGTTTACCAAAATTTAATAGGGGCTACTAATTTTTTCCACTAATTTCATTGTACTACACGTCATCAGACATGTGTTGGCTAAGATAAGCAAAAAAATACCGCTGGGCTTAAATACGCAAAATTTCCCGTAATAACAGCAAAATTTTCAGTTGCCATTACAGACTTTTTTTGGTGAGTGTACCATTAATGAGGCCTCTGAATATGTTTCTGTGGTCGTTTAATATTTAACATTTTAAAATTTTTTGATATCAAGACGTACAACCTGATTGAAAATAACTTAAAATTATTTTTAATTGGGAGTTAACTTTAAATTGAAAAAAATCAAATAATTTTTTATGTAATTAATAAATGATAATTTTATAATTTAAATGAAAACTATAGAATTATTAGGTATTTCATTAGAATGTGGCAGCGGAAATTGAGCATATGTATGTTGTTGTAGTGTAATATATAGAGCCACTTTCTGTTCATATCAGCTGTATGATTTACCTTCCACATGGAGTATGGAATCTCACCGTCTTTGTTTTTTCCCCATTTATTAAAACGGGAAATGCACGTGTACAAACTATCCACGGTGTCCAACTCTTGCCACATATAACACTAAAGTAAAATTTGGGTTCATGCAAGTTAATTATTTCAATAGTGGTTTTATGGCGATTGGACATAATTGTATATTTCCCACAAACATAACAAAAATAAATAAACTTATTACACGCCTTCATCTTAGATATTTTCATATAACTAATTTGAGACAAGAGTGTCAAGTTAATACCTATTTTTTTATGTTTGCGTATATGGCAAATGTTAAAGTATGTTTTGGTTCAGGGATGAAAATGTTAGTTCATTGTACCATTTTAAAAAGTGCAATGGTACACCCAGGACTAATTTGGTACAATTTACAAACTTTCTATAAAACACACTTCATTAGCCCGTTAGTACAATATTGAGATTCAAATTTTGCATCCCTGGATTAAATTTATTTTTCGTTTACATTAACATACATAAAATAAAAGTTTTCAAATATTTGAAAAAAAAAAACACTAAAGAAATAAATCACATTTGAAGCAGATTTTTAACGATTTCTTAGACTTTTAAGTGCAATTTTGTTGAAATATTTTGCATGGACTAGGTACAAGAATGGGAAAAGCTAGTTCAAACTTATAATAAGGATTACAAAAAATGTTAAATAACTTCATTTGAGGCGCAATGGTCCAATGCAAGCTTATATACGAAGTTTCGTATGGTTATTATAAAAACTAAAATTTTTCATCTTTTTAGCTTTTTTTAAGAGCCAACCTAGAAAAATAGTTAGCGCCATTGGATTCAGCGCAGTCAATTTAGTTTAGCCCACCGCTTATCGATTCTCAATTCTAGCACAGTCCAAGAAGAGAAGACAAATTTTCCCTTTTTGCTTTTTTCTATTTTTTATTTTATTTTACAATTTTCAGCTTAAAGTATCTTTTTTAAGATTTTTGAGCTTTAAATAGATTTTTTCATTGCTTGCTTTAAAGTGTTTTTTTTAACAAAAATTACATTTTTTCTCCTAGTTTTATTTAATATTATTTTACTTAAATACATTGAATTTTGATTTTTTTCCTTGTCTTGTAATAAAAGTTTATGCAATGAAATTACAAAAAAAAAACTAAATATAAAAAAATCTTTTTCATCTCTAGTTACCTAAACCAAAAGAAGACATTGGCTGTTCTCTTAGATTATGACGGTACCTTGGCACCAATTGCTGATAATCCCAATAAAACTGTAATGCCCATAGCCACTGAAGTTATTTTAAATAAAATCGCCAAACATCCCAAAATGTTCCTAGCTATTATTTCCGGCAGAGGCATCAAGGATGTACAACACAGAGTTGGTATCAATGGTATCATGTACGCTGGCAATCATGGCATAGAAATTGAAGACGCTGATGGCAGTAGACATGATTTTAAATTACCAGAAGAAATTCAAGCCAACTATACAAAACTTGTCAAGGAATTAAGAGAAAACGTTGAGAAAAATAATGCTTGGGTGGAAGATAAACGAGTTTCTCTAACTTATCACTATCGCGATACACCAGTGGATCTTAAGGAAGCCCAAAAGCAATTGGCTGTAAAAATTATTGAATCATATGGTTTTAGAGCTAATCAAGCTCATGAGGCCATAGAAGCTAAACCACCAGTTAATTGGAATAAAGGGGAGGCAGCTTTGTTTATATTAAAAAATAAATTTGGTGAAAATTGGGCGGATGATATTAGAGTAATATTTGCTGGTGATGATACTACCGATGAAGATGCCATGAAAGTAAGTATACAAATGTCCCTGGAATAAATATAAAATATTAAACAATTTTATTTCCTATCAGATGCTCCAAGGTGCTGGAAAGTCTTTTAGAGTATCGACAAATCCTGAAATTCAAACATATGCTGATTTCCGTTTATCTAGTCAAGATTTGGTTAGCGATCTATTGAAATGGATTTCAAACGCTTATGGGATTTAATTCTATAATTTGTATTATTTAACAATAATATTAATTTTATGTATATTTTTATTTAAAGTCGTAGTTTATAAGTGTTATCAATTTTTATTGAATTATTATTAATAATATATTAGGTCATGGTTATTTTACAAAATTTGATATTGTTTTGTAAAATATACTTGGCTAAATACATACATCTTAAAATATCATGTTAAACCCCCTCCACCCTCAATGGATTACAACAGAATACTATTATATTTGTACGAAATAAAAAAAAAGCATTTAACAAAATCACGCACATTTTTTCAGATATCTACACGGAACTTCTTTAATACGAACATCTATCTTTCTCGTGCATATAGTCCACATGTAGAAAGAGGCTTTATCAAGTTATTAATTTAAACAAAATCGATTGGAAAATTTAAATCATTTAAGTTCACGATATGCCTAGTAAAAAATTACAAGAAACAAAAGAATTTTTTTACACAGCCCCTGTCAAGAATTATTCGAACAATTAAAAACCAGTAAATGCATTTTACCATCGGATTTACCAAACTTGTATGGTATAAAAATGCTGTATAGAAAATTTAGAGGAACGGGTATCGCTAGAGATTGGCTTAAAATGGCATAAGGATCAAGGTTTGCTGTTAATCGAAACCGAAACCACGGCTTTTCAAGCCTCAAATTGTTCGACTCGAAGTTGTTGAAAATTGAGAGTGAAATTGTAATGAACATTTTCTCTGTCAATCTGTAGAAACCTTACAAAAATGCATTTCTTGGCTAATACGGTATTTAAACCAAATAAAAAACATACATTTTTTCACATTTTAAGAACCTTTTTAGTGATATCGTAAAAAAGTTGCTTAAAATCAATCAATGATTTTAAAATTCTAACTAAAACCTATAAAATACCAGGTATTTATTTTTGATATATATTGATATAACATTTTTGATGTTCTTCGTATGGTTTCTGTATGTAACTTTGTAATACAGGGGTATAACTGACCTCTAGTTCGCGAATTATAGGGGAAAATTATTTAAAATAAATAATAATTTAAGTAAAGGTCTTACAATAAAATTCAATTTAAAGCCTTAAAATGATATCCAATATTCACTGATGAAGATATTGTTGGTTTTCATAACTAGGGCAACCTCAAATATGCAATATCATGTTTTTTCCTGTGCGTCGTATGGATAGCATATTTTATGCTTAAGAGCATATTTTTGCATATTTCAGCATTAAGAGCATATTTTGAGGTAAAAGCGTATAAGGCATATTTCTTAATTTTTAGAGCATATCTGTGTTTTTTAGGGCATATTTTGACTTCTTCATGCATACTTTTTTTATTATAAACTAATATTTGTTAGCGCTCCTCCTCACCCTCCCAAACCCCAATTTGTTGAGCATTATGGGTTAGTAACAGAAACAATCAAAAATATTGACAGGGTACCAGAATGCTGTACCAAAAAAAATATATTAAGAACAAAATTTAACAGATTGTAACAAAGCAAGTAATAAAAATAAAAATAATAAGCAAACAGCTGACTGGATCTTCAAAAAAATCAGTTGTGGCATATGATGTTAAAGAAGTGCCAGCTTTTACATTCGCCCCCATTACATCAGTTAATGTTGAATCAACTTTCCAATGTAGAAAAATAGGCTTAGATGTAACAGACAACGTGTTTTATTTGAAAATTTAAGTCAAAATTTTGTATTATTGCAACAACAACCTTTATTGAAAATTTTATTTTTTTATAAAAAAAAACGTCCAAAAATTTTAAAGCTATTGTGATGTAATTTTTCAAATATTTTCCTGTTCTTTTATTCTATTTATTGTTTTAATAAAAAAGAAGAAACCGTTTAAAAAAAGATTTATAAAAAAAATGCGAAAATCAGGCACGAAAGAGTCAGGAAGAGACATGTAACCTAATAAAAAAATGACTAAAATATGGACAAATTTACAATTTTTCGTAATACCATTTAAAAACTAAAGTTCCTATTGTTTTGCATTCCTTTATTTTTTTCGTTTTAGTTGTTATGTTTATCTCCTTTTTTTTAATACGCAATTTTTTTGTGTATATTAAATTGAATTGTTTTGATTTTTTAATAAAAAATATTTTTTTGTTTAAAAAAAATATATAAAATTTTTTTATTTTTAGCGCATATTTTTTAAATTTTAAGGGCATATTTCTATGTTTTTAGTGCATATTTTATGCGCATAAAACACTTTTTTTAGAGCATATTTGCGGTTTCCCTGTTCATCGCATTTAATAAAGTGAAAAATGTATGTCGTTAACTAAAATTATAGCGGGCGTACATATACGAGGTAATTTTGGGTAAAGACTGGTAAAATGAGAGTAAGCAAAAAATTCTCTCACAAAACTATAAAAATGCCCAAAATACTGCAAACGCACAAAACCACATTTCAAACGTCAAACTTATTCATATTAAAAAACATTTATATTTATAATGGCAAATATGTATTTACATTTTCAAATGTATTTTTCATTATTAAGAAGAAAAAGTTCTTTATAGTAAATTTTTATTTAACTTTAATTTTTTTCAAAAATGATGATTTTACAATTTTATCATTTAACCCAAACAAAAAGTGCGGGTAAGTTCTGGTAAAATGAGAAACACAATTACTCTCTCATGAACGCTCTCAGTTACCCAATTTTTGTTACAAGAAGCGCTTTCTGGTAAGATTGGGTTCCCGCGGGCACCCGCGGTAACGTACGTCGAACACACCTAATGTTTTTACTAGGGCTCGGAAAATCATGTAAATACGTGATTGTTGTCATTAGCTGGAGAACAACAATAACCACATATATTTGAATTTGATTTTAAAATATTAAATTGTTGATGTACTATATTTAATTTTTTTACAAAATCATACATCTTTATATACGAGTATATTTCATTTCATAAATGGTTGTAAATGTTGTAAATCATGTACTTTGCCAGGGCTTTATATATTTATTTATTTTTTATATCATAAACGGTTGTAACTTTTGTTAACCCGGTACTGGCAAAGCCCTTTTTGCTAACACTGAGAAAGCATTCAGAACCAAGTCTGTGCCAGTGGTTTTATTATTTTTATAGTTGTAAAGTTTGTAAATCAAGTACTGACAAAGCACTATTTCCTAACAGCCATACCTAAACAAGAGCGGAAGGCGGAACGTTTTCTTCCGCTTAGCTTTTACGCTGAAATGCCACACCTAAATAAGAGCGGCAACTCTACGTCATAACGATAAAAACAGGGTCATCAAAAAACAAATATAACAACCCTGATTTTTTTTAACAATAAAGTGCATTCAAATATTGCTGTTTGTGATTTGTAAATTAAAATTTATCAAAAAAAAATATTAAACTTTAAAAAATTAGTTATATGGACGTCTTCATGTTTGCCATCCCTTTTTTATTTATTTTATTTATTTTATTTTATAGTCGTTTTTTTACAAGTGTTATAGATATAGATATGAAATTAAAAAAAAAAAAAACAAACCTATATTTGTTTCATGCTTGTTTGCTGCTAACTTCACTATTAAACGCCTTGTCAAAATCGGATTTTTGAATTGCAAAGCGTTGCTGTCGCGTTGCCGCCGCGTTATTTCGGTATGCTATATACAAATTGTATGGGCATGATAATTTTTTACAGCTAATAAACGCTTTCCCCTCTTATTTAGGTATGGCTGTTACGTTGACAGAGCGTTCTAAATAAGTGCTCTGCCAGCACTTTTATTGTTTTGCCTTTGGGAATCGGTGTTCTGACAGTACTTTTTTACCATTGGCAATTTTTGGCTGGGTATGTGTGTAATTTTTGTAATGGACTAAAATACAATTAGATCGGAAATTTTATTTTCTATTCCCTCTTTTTAATTCCGAATACGATAAGATTTCTATTATTTTACCCCAAAATAGTGCATAACAACCAGACCTTGAAAAACATAATTCCTTAAATCAATTTTCAAATCAGATTTAGATTTTGAGGAATTAGTTCGCGAATTACTTTTTCTGAATAAATTATTTACCATAACAATTCAATTTTTATCATATGAGAAGAATCAAGTTGATTTAAATAATTCTTTTAATAAATCAAACGAAATAATTCTATTTTAAATCAAAGAATCAAATCAATTTTGATTTGATTCTCGAATCAAAAAAAGAATTATTTTGATTCTGGAATATGATTTAATTCGCCTATTAAAATATATTTTTCAATTTAATTCTAATTTAATTCTAAACCCGAGTTCTAATTTAATTCTAAACCCGAGTTTTTATAAAACAGCCCTCTCGGGATGTCTTCCAGACATTTTTTCCGTTTTATCCTATATCGCTTAGTTTTCGAGATACCGACCATTTTAAAAATGGGCATTTTATAAAATGGCGAATATTTAGAAAACTAAGCGAGATCTGCCAAGTCATTTTTAATGTTTTTTTGTTTTGTTTTAATTTGCAAATCAAATTAATAAGGGTTTTCACTCTTGGTAGTATTTTAACAACCCTTGTATATTTACAACGATTTTATACTACAAAGCGTGAACGACTTTTTTGTGTATTTACTTCCGCTGTTGTCAATTAATTAATCAGCTGATTTTTGTGTTGTTTTTCATCAATTTGAAAACTTAAAATATCAAAAAGAATTTGAAGTTAACAAAAATGCTTATAATTAAGGAAAAATATAAAATTATAAATTTTTAAGAGCAAAATGCAATTAACCAAATAGAATTTGCAGAGATTCTGGGTTTGAACATACGGTATTACTTGTAATAATAAAAACCAATAGGTGTTGAGTTTCACTATCGGTCCATCTTTTATAACTTATTTTTTCACGCTTTCGTTCAACTTTATTTTAATAGTGACCACAATATGAAAAATATATAAAATCAAACAATATGTTTGGCGTCAAGGCGATCAGCTGTTGTAGTCTTGTATATGTACAACATGTATTTACTATACCTTTTGGTCTTGTATTTTAACCACACCCTAGTAAATTTCTATACATATTGATGTTGTGGTGTAGTAAATGGTAGTACTTTTACTATATCTACAACCTCTACAAGGTCCACAAGGGTAGTTTACTACCAAGAGTGAATCCCCTCAATATTTTTTATTTTTATCTACACCTCAGTGGATAATTTTCATACATATATTTTTATGTATCCCTGCCATCCGAAATCTTTTCTCCGGGTTTATGCCTATTTGTTTTAATTAAAAATGCGGAGTTAAAAAAAGCTAAGCAGAATAAGGCGGAATTTTTGTTTAAAATGAGGGATAAAAAATCAGCCCGGAACACAAGCCATTAAAAAAATGGAATTGTTGATCAGGTTTAAAATTATACATTTTCCCTGGCTTCTTCAGTACCAATCATTAATTATGTAATTCAAATCTTTAATATTATCTGCCATTGTAACCGGGTGTTTCTTTCATTTTTGAAGTAGTTCGTAGTTTTTTTAAGAATTCGAAAAATATTATTTTTAAGTATTGTTTAAATTTTGCCTACACCTCTCAGTGGATAATTTTCATACATACGTTTTTATGTATACGAAATAAAAAATAAAAACAAAATTTAATTTCTTAGTACATATAGAAAATGAATAGTACATACATATAGAAAATGAAAATTTTCCAAAAGACTATGACGAAAGTAAAATAAAAGCTCTCCTAGTGAAAGCAACTTATAAAAACAAAATATTAAAAAAACACACAAGCACACTGAACTCAATGATCAAAAGATTTCGTCTGTACCATATTAAAAGCACTGCCCAAAACTTACCACCGAAATTTTTAATGTTTGAATAGGGTGCCCGAACACTGCCCCTATAGGCATTATCACAATATCTGGTTTTGGGATTAGGTCCAAAAAAATTTTCAATCATAATCCCAATAGTAGAAATTATCATAACGGTCATAAAACCAATAGGTATCATGACTGTATCTATTGTGATTTTGTCCGAAATATTATTTATTATAAAAAATCTTTCTTTAGAGTTAAGGAAAAAAATCTACGTTTTTATATTATAAAGGAAATTATGTTTAAAAATCCGAAAAAAGATAATTTTCTAATAAGGTATTCAAACAGCAAATACAACTAGTAAGTGTGCTATAATTTTGAACAGTGCTTTATTTATATTTTATGAGAATATATCATAGAAAATCTATGAAATTGTGTGTAACCAAATTTTAAATTTAGAAAAAAAAAGAATTATATGAAATGCGCACAGAGAATTTTTAATAATTTGGAAATCTCTCTCCAATATTAAGAAGAGTCCACTACGCCAACGCCAATACCACAACACCTTTGCCAATATTAAGAGGTAGTTGAGGATCTTTTTGAAAATCTTATAGACAGTATTAGAAAAGTTGTCCACATATTAAAAAGCACCGAGTGTTGTAAAAAAGTTTTTATAAGGAAAAAAAAAAAAAAGTGAAAAATATGGCGGAACAAAAGAAAGCTCCTTTGTTGAGAAAAGAAGAAGATTACGTTAAAGCCCTAGAAGGGTAAGTTTAAAATAAATTTTATAAGAAAAATTTAGTTTTCACAAATATTTTCTTACTAAAAAAATAAAGCTTCATCAGTCCTGAAGACCAAGTTGCTCTGTTGTTGGATTACGATGGTACTTTGGCTCCTTTGACCGAAGAATTGTCGGTTATGCCTAAGGATACTGAGATCAATATCAAAAAATTGGCTGCTAATGACAAAATTTTCATGTGCGTGTTCTCCGGCCGCGAATTGAATGAAATCAAAAATCACTTAAAATTCCCCAATGTTACTTATGCCGGCAATCATGGTCTGGAAGTTGAGTACCCCTCCGGTAAAAAATTCAAAATTGAAATGCCCGAAGAATTGTTGGAAAAACACAACAAATTGGTTGAAGAGTTAAGGGAAAAGGTATGTAATAAAAAAAAATATTTTAATATTATTTCATTTATTTTAAAAATAATCACAATTTAACAGAGTTATTTTCAAGCAAATTTAACTCTTGACAAATG
This sequence comes from Eustalomyia histrio, assembly GCA_949748255.1. NCBI lineage: Eukaryota > Metazoa > Arthropoda > Insecta > Diptera > Anthomyiidae > Eustalomyia > Eustalomyia histrio. The sequence goes on from OX456526.1 coordinate 1,266,971, forward strand.
CCAACTTTTTTACATTAACAATTAAATAAAAATTTTTGGTTAGTTTATAAATTGGACTTACTTTAAGATAAGTGACCAGACCTTAATATCTAGCAAAAAAAAACACTAAATGCCAAACTATTTCAACTACAAAAATTGTAAGAAATAAATAGTTACAACTACAAAAATGTAATGAAATGTTATGCATAATATTGTTCTTCTTCCGAAAGTTGTTATTATGCCAGCAGATGTTTTTTATGATACGCATATTGTATTTTTTCGGATTTCGATGTAGTTGAAAATTTTACATTTTCCAATACATACACATACACTATCGTTTTAACAGAATAGTATACTTGTGCTTAATCTTTTATAAGTTTTATTGTAATTTTTGCATTTTCTTATTTTGGATGTAAATCAAAAAGTCATGCATTTAAAAGAAAATATTCTTTTTTATATGCTTATTAAATGCATTTATTGTAAATTTTGTATTTCCGTACAGGTTGTGTGCTCTGGTGCCTGGGTTGAAGATAAAAAAATTTCCGTTACATACCACTACAAGGGTGTCAATGATAAATTGAAGGCTAAATTGATTGAAACCGCCAAGGGTTTGATCCAAAGTCATGGCTTCCAATTGATTGAAACTCCTTATGCTTTGGAAGGCAAACCACGTGTCAACTGGGATAAAGGTATGTCATTAAAATATCCTATATACAAATCATTAATCTTTTCAAAAGATTAAATTCCACCTGTTCTTTCTTTTTCTAATTGAAAAGAATTCAAGACAGATAACCATTTATTATATGCATACTATATTATAGAAATATTATAAATTAGAGGGAACAAAAATTATTTATAAATTTGATAGACAAATACTTTGACTATTTGTTATTTTTCTTTTTTTATTTTCTGTGGATACATTATTGGTCTAAAGATAATATACAAAATAATCAAGATGAATAATGTTTTCGGTCTTTTTTTGCGTGGGCTTTTAGTTGAAAAGACCAGCCAAAAAAAAATACATAGTTAAAAAAAAATTGTTTAAAAACGAAAAATTTTCAAATAACGACAACTACAGCCTGTTGCCTAATGCTGTCATCAAAAGTAATGAATTTGAAAATTGCAACTCAGTTGTACGTATGTACTTACATTTATAATTTAAATACAATTGTGAGTCATTATTCTAATATGTTTTTCTATTTTAGATATTTTAATTTTTATTTCAATTTTGAAATCGAAACAATAATATTGTCGTAACAGTTGTTACACATATGGGTCAATGGCTCTTTTCACATGCAATTGTAGAAATTGAAACAAATTGAAAACAATTTAGTTTATTAATGTTTTTTATAATTGGTTGGAGGTGTTAGAATAATGTATAACATGGTGTCTTAATTAGTTTGGTTTGTTTGAACAAATTAAATTCGTGTAATTAAAAATCACAATGATGTTAATTTGAAAATATGTTTAAACATATACTATTTCGAAATAAGTACATACATTCTTAATTGTGAACAGTAAAAATCCAGTAATCAAATATTTTTTACTATTTTTATTTTTCCACACTTTCTTCATATTATTTTTAAGGCAATTTTTGTCATACATGTATCGTCATATTAGACGTAAAAGACGTTACGAGTAAAACACATATGGATTTCAATATCAACTGCCTCTATTTCAAGTAAATATTTATTCGATTTTTCCAGTATTAAATCATAGATTTCAATTTCATAGTTCACACTCATATTCATTACACCACAACTATTTTAATTTTCTTTGCCGCTTACACATTTAAATATTTTATTTCGATTAATTAAAAAAAAATTTCAAAATGTTTAACTTTTTCGGAAATTCAAAGTACTGGGCTACCCCTCTACCCACTACTACACCACAAACATTTGATTTTGATGGCTAATTTTAAGTTTAAATAAATTTAAATAATGATGAAAATCGAAAACGAAATCGAACAGCTTTTGAATCTAGAATATTTAGTTTCGTTAAGTGAAATTCGGCGGGTCGTGACTGAATCAACCTGTATATTGATTTGAATTACTCAGAACTTTTGATTTAGGCAATAAATATAGATCGCAAAATATTGAGCATTGAAAATCCGATCATTTTCATTTTTGATTAGCATCACATGCCTGATTAGTCCATAATGCCTGACTCATCTATAATCAATACAACCCACAATCTAATTGGTTCTACTGAAACTTTAATTTAATAAATTGTTCCAATTTTCTAGTATAAATAAATGTTTGTTTCTACTGTACACACAATTACTAAACGAATTTAATTTTATTTATTTTAGTTAATTGGTTTTTTGGTTCCCTTTCTTTTTAATTCCCAATACAATATTTGAAAAAATAAAATTGAAAGAACAGAAAATCAGAACTAGTAGTTCTTAATTTTTACAATTTATAAAAAAAAGTGAAGGTGTTTTTTGATCGATTTTCTATCGAAGTTTCGGCTTTGTTTTGGAGAAAATATTCTCAAATATTAAATTTAAATTTGAAAATTGCTCTAGAAACAATCCTCTTCAAGTTATTCAATCCCCTTCAAGTTATTATAAATAATTCACTAAAAGTGAGCGTTATATTTGTCAAGTTTTACACACGCAAACTACACAAACGCATTTTACAAAAATTTTAAAAGTTTTTTTAATTTGTATTTGTATCATAAGGGACACAATAAATACTTTAAATCATATTTTCCTAAATCTTTGAAGTCTTAAAATACTTTTTTTTGCCAGGTTTAGATTTTGTGCAGATATTATCGTATCTGCCTAGGAAGTCATTTAGTGGAGCGTAGAACTTAGAAAGTATCGAAATCGTGATAAAAAAGAAACTTCAACTATTCAACAATTTCACCTTTTGAGAATATTATCGCACTTATGGGAAAATATACTGGTGGTGCAAAAATTCAATTTTCAATTTTGCATTTTTTTTTTTGTAAAATGTTTATAAAACAATTTTATTTTGCTACTAAAGCTAGTTATCAAATATTTCTGTAACTAATCAAATATTTCTTTAGCTACTTTTGAAATTCTAAGGTCATATTCGTGATCTGTGTCCCCAACTCTATTAGCAATAATGTGTTAAAAACTCCGATGCATAAAATTTTTCTCATTTTGTTGTACTGAGTAATTGATCATTCGTCTAAAAATCTATTTTTACACGATTTTTAATTTTATTATTGTTTCACATATTTTTAAAAGCCGCCAGCATAATTTACAAATGAAAATAAATCACATTCGTTAGCTAACAGTGGTTGGTTGAGTGAATTAAAAGCTTAATTGAGAAATATCCATTAGCCCATAAGTGTATTGTACTACTGTTAATTGCAGTTATTATACTACTGACAACTATTACAGCTGTTATTTTAAGATTTAACTAACGAAAAGAGTTTTTATTTTTCTTGTATGCGCTTTATTTGCATTATAATTCTCGAGTACTTTTTTTCTGAAATCGTTTGTTTAGATAGCTCTCCTGAATGTAAAAAATATATTTGAGTTTTTAAAGGAAAAAAACTAAGGACATTGTTGTTTTTGTTGTTTTTAGAAAAATTAATCAATTCTACATTGTCAATTTTACTACTTTTGTAATTGTTATTTTTGTATTCGTCAATTGGTTTTCAACAATTTCAATCATGACTTTTATTTGTACGTATTACAAAGGCAATTAAATGTGGAATAGGTTTATCATAGTATTAAAAAAAGTAACCAAAACTAACGTGAAATTTAACCAACCAGATTAACAAATACAAAATTTTGAAATTCAAACTGTTTATTTTATTATATACATACATAAATAATCTTTGTTGTTGGAATATAATTTGTTGTTCTCCTTCTTTTCGACATAAATTATTTTTTTGTTTTTCTTTAAAAAAAAAAATTATATTTTTAGCTTTATTTTCATATACTACAATAGAAGATTGTATACATATGTATGTTGAAAAATTATACATACATCACTAGTGTAGGAGTGTATTCATTTGTGAGTAGAAAAAATATAAAAAAAATACTAAAAAGAAAATAATTTTTATTAAAAATATTCAAAACTGACAGCATAATTCTTTCCCAAATCATTAGTTATTTATTTGAACAAATGTATTCACTTTCATTTTGGATGATAATTTAATGATATTTTAATGAAGCCCTAAAATGAAGAACCCTGTATTTGTTTCAAAATTAAATTGTTTTCTGTTTAAATATTGAATTTGTTCTAATGTACGTACGTACATACATATGTATATGCATTTCAAAATTAACACATTCAACAAACATTTTATGCATTTTTTTTCATAGACTTTTCAGACGGCACCAATAATTTGTACTGAAATATTTTAAGAAAAGAAATGAAAATTCTAAAAAATGCCACAAATAAAGCTTTGTCTTTTCTTTGGAAAATATTTATGTTTATTTTATGTGCGTTATATGCTGATGTTGTTGTTTGATTTGTGTGGAAATTTTTTGGGTTGACATATTAAACTAATTAATGTTATGTAGTAGAGGAGGCCTAAATTGTAGCATCAAAATATTTTATAAAATTCATGACAATGTGATCAGCCGCTGATCTCAGGAAGTCATAGAGGATTTTACCGTTAACAATGTAGTAAAAAGAACAGACAAATTTTTTAATGCAAAAAAAGTATGCTCAATTTTAAACTGTTGAGAGTTGTTTATCTACAAAATTTACTCTTGGGGAGGGTTAAAAAAATAACTAACTTCGCCAGCTTAACCAATAGAAAAATTGGTATTAAAATAAATCTGGATAGTGTAAATTGGGCTTAAGTTAGCCGACGTAAAATTTGTTTTTTTTTTTAAATCTTAATAAAACGACTTACAAATCAGATAACAGATAACGTCTGTATTTGCACCTGCATAATTTTCAGCAAAATTGAGACCATGAGTCTGCCAAATTTGGGAAGCTAAATTTTAGCATACAGACAAGTAGATAAAAAATAATACTAATTTTGTAATAAATTAGTAATTAATAATTTTTAACAACAGCAAAAAAAATATAAAGTTAGTTACTTTAAATGCTCCTAAAATTTCTCTTTAAACTTGGGTTTTTTAAGTTTTTGGATCTGGTCCAAGACAGACACATATTTATTATTGTGGGCATATACTACATAAATAATTTAGGTATGAAGCAAAGAATTAAGGTATGAAGTTAAGAATTTTTTTCTAGCTTAGATTCCGAGATACTCTCTTATTTATGATTATGCAAAATATATATATATAGCGGCATATATATGTGAGGCTGAGAGCAGAGACACAAATATCAATGATTTAAAAACAATTGCGATTTAAATTAACCGCAAAATTTTTGAAATTGAGAAATACAAATTATTGAATATTCTGTAGCATGAAAAATAAGTTGAAAGGCAATGGGATAACAACTAACTGATTTAAGCGGACACAAATAAAATTAGGTTACCTGAACTATTGTTTTTATGCCTTTAAAATTATCTTACTTTTTATTAAATATAAGTAATTTTTATTTGAAAAATCCCACCCAAAATGCTGTTTTTAGACCAAAAATGCTTTTATGTAGTACTAAACACGTGGTTTGAAAAAATAAAAAAAGTTAGTATAGGGTTAAAACACCTTATTTCCATTTTCAAATAAAACTGTTTTTAGGACTGTTCATAGGACCAATTTAAGAGATACATTCGTTATTTTTTAATTTTTTAAATATTAAATTTTTCAAAATATGCATTTGGTTAAGCGATCTTTATTCCCACCCTCAACAAAAATAGAAAAAACCATCGCGCGCATTTAATACACATGACAATTTGAAATGTATTTTGCAGTATTCAAAAAAGTTTAAATTGTTTTAAAACATATTGTACTTCGGAAATATTCAGTACAAATTAATGCTTTTGTTCTAAATGTACATTAACGGCGTTTAGCATTGTATGGACATTTTTTAAAATGATTTGAAAAGTCCACGAATCGGCTAATTTGCTTTCGTTTGTATATAAAAATAAAAACATAGTAATGATATCTCTTTATACCAAATGATCAAATAATTAAAATAATCAAATAATAAAATAATCAAAATGTTTTTTTAATGTTTACATATTTTTTTTTTTTAATTACAGGTGAGGGCGCCAAAATGATCTTGGAAAAACAATTCGGTGCTGATTGGGCTAAGAACTTGAAAATCGTCTACTGCGGAGATGACACAACTGATGAAGATGCCGTGAAAATGCTGTTCGGCATTGGCAAAACATTCAGAGTTTCTGAATTACCAAACTTGAAGACATACGCCAATTACCAAATTAAGACCGTCGAAGAAGTTGGTTGGTTATTGAAGGCCCTCCAAGCTAACTATGAAAAGAAGAAGAAGGCCTAAGAAATCGGTCTGATCTTTTGTTTTTAATAGTCTTTGATAATAACAGGGGAAACAAGGGTGTAAATTTTTTCCGGTGCCATTCTAAATTTTAACACTAATACAAAAATTAAAATTTATTTAAACTATTGCCTTTATTATAATAAAAGAGAAAAAACAAACAATTAATAAACTAAGTAAAAAAAACAAATAATTGATTTTAATTGTGATCTGTCAAAGAAATTATCAGTTGGGGATTTTGAAAAAAATTTGGAAATAAATTGGTTATTTCTTATCTACTGGACTGATAGTAATGACTTTTGCAGAGATCCAAAATAACTGTTATTTTTCTAAAAAAAAATCAAAAAAGAAATCGCACCAATTCAATACATAAATAATGCGGAAATGTATGGTGTTATATTTCAACCAAAATAATACAATTTTGCAATCAAATTTTTGATTTAATATTTCTATTGCTAATAGTTTTCAATTTTTTTATTTCTTAAAGAAAAAGGATTATTTAAATTTCAACATACTGACCAAAAAACAACATTAATAAAAACACAACTTTTATATTTTATTTTAAAATAAAAGTAAAATTGCCTGGTGGATGTATATGGAATATGCAGTTAAGCTTGCAGTTTATCACTATTTTGAAAGAGCGGTACTTGTTAATAATGACAGTGTAAAATGTGCATACTAAGGACGAAAATTTTTAAAAAATACTAGGACCTTGAATAAATAATGAGCGTTTCGCACAAGAGGCAGCCACTAGAATATGAAGCAATATTCCAGTTCCAATATCTTGCGGATAAAACCTATTGTGAAAGGTGAATGACCTTTTATGTGCGGCCATACGAAAAATATATTTCAGAGACCTTTCCTATGGATTAAATTGTGTCCTAAGTATTTCGGGACTTATTTATAACTTTTTTATATACAGGAATTTTCTATTGAAACAAGTGAATATAGAGAAAAGATGCTTGATCAAAACAAAAAGTATAAAAGCCTTCTTAAAATATGTGTGTGAAGTTATCTATAGATTTTTGACGTGTGGAACTTAAGTGGAACATAAATTTGTTTAAAAAATCAGATTTTTATTAATAAAATGATTTAAAATTACTAACAAGTAAAAAAAGGCTAAATTCGGGTGTGCCGAATCTTTGAATACCCTCCACCAATATCCTAAAAAGATGTTCTATACTGCTTTTGATACAAATAATATAAAAAAAACTTTACTGTAGGTAAAAAAATTTTTGAGGTGAAAAACTTTTTTAGATGTGAAAAGAACTTTTTTGGTGGAAAAAAATTTTTGAGGTGGAAAAATTTTTTGTGAAAAAATATTGTAGTGGTGAAAAATATTGTAGTGGTGAATACAAAATATTTACTGCTAAGCGACTGGTGAAAAAAATATGAGAAAATATGTTATGTACCAGTAAATTTAGAGGCACCTTTACATTTTCACTAGTTTTTTTTAACTATGGACTGCACAAAAACACATTTTAAAGCAGTTTTTGGCAAATACTCAATTTTGTTACTGGCTAATGGGAACTTGCTGTGCAGCAGAATATGCCTAATGAAGAGAATGCACTTTCTGATGCGCCACGTATTAATAAATAGTTGCAACTAATGGTTCTTTCTTTAAAAAATTAAAGTGTGTTTGTCTAATGGAAAGAATACAGCAATGAAATTAATTTGTTAAAGAAAGAACATGAGTTGTAACTATTTGTCAATAGATGGCCCATCAGAAGGTGCATTCTCTCCATTAGACTGCAGAGCTAGTCTCCATTAGCCATATTGTGCTACAATATGCAGTAGAGTATTATTGATTTTCTATTTTCTTCGTAACTTAATTTTTTAAAACAATATTCATTTAGATGTTTACGTTAAGAGCACAATATTTCACTTTATTCATGAGTATTTTTTATGAAAGAAAAAATTAATATAAATATACATTTGCAAATCCCTCAATTCTCAAAAATACAAACGTAAAAAAAATATTTTTTTCCTCTATGAAAAATTCTATTTTGACATAAAAATGTGAAACAAATGCATTTATTACGTCAAACATTTGAAAAATTAACTTTAAAATTATGTAATAAGTCTACTAGTAACATCTGAATGCATTAGAATTTGAAGTATGTAGGTTATTTAATATTTTTGGTAAATAAATTAATTGAAAGCCTAATTCAAGGCTATATCGACCTGGCCATGGGGCAGGGTATTGGTTTAATGTGTTTCTGCGCCACCTATTCAAAAGTAGCGGCACTAAAGCAATTATGCATTGTGCTCTTTATATATAAATTTCTTTGGACCTAGCCATGGGGCAGGGCATTATTTTTGTTAATTTAGCGCCATCTATTTAAAAGTAGCGGCACTAAAACAATTATGTATTTTGCTCTTTCTTTATATGTATATAAATGTCTTTGGTTGCAAAAACAAAAAATACATTTTATGGAATGAAACGAAAAACCAACAAAGCTTAATAGAAATAAGAATAGATACAGAAAAATTGTAAATTTAGAGGTACCTATACATTTTCACTTATAACTTTTGAACCGCTAGACTGATTTTGCTCATTTTCAACATCAAACTGCTCGGGAGGATGTTCAATAATCTGGAAAATAGGCACCCCTGCATGCGTCTTCACGTCGTGATCGCTATTTCAACAGACAGACGGACATCGCTAAATCGACTTAAAATTGCAAACGGATCACAAATATATACTTTATGGGGTCTTAAACCTATATTTCGACATGTTAAAAAGGAATGACAAACTGATATATACCCTCACCACATATGGTGGAGGATATAAAAAAAATTCGTGATTTTTGGTTTAATACATTAAAATTTTTAAAAGGAATTTTCTTAGCTCCTCCGACGTTCTGGACGATGGAATACATACCAATGGAATCTTAATGAATCCTAGATTGTTTTAAGGTATGTCACATATTGGCGAATCATTTTTAAGTACTACAAACAATCTTCCAAAGTCATTCCATATGTAGATATGTGTCCATAACTTAAAAAAACTAATAAATGAAGTACCCTTTCTTGGAATTTATGCCTTTGAAGCCAGTATTCTGGGAGCTTGTCTTTTTGGAAGAGCCAGTTCCAGTTCAATTATCAATGATCAAACTATAATATATATTTTTAAATCAAGTACATGGTTCGAAGAGAAAAACAATCTTTTAATATCAAACATCAAGTGCAGGTTTCAAAATTTGTTACTACTTATGTGTTTGTGGACAGAATTGTTTGTAGTACTTAAAAATGATTTGCCAATATATGACATACCTTAAAAACAATCTAGGATTCATTAAGATTCCATTGGTGTGTATCCCATTATACAGAACATCGGAAGAGCCAAGAAAATAATATTGCACCATTTTTTATATTTGTTCAAAATTTTTTTTTTTATGGATGAATTTGTTAAACTGATTTGAAGCATTTAAAAACGATTCGCCAATATGCGACCTACCTTAAAATGATCTAGGAATGATGAAAATTTCATTAGAATGTGTCGCATCTTCCAAATCATCGGAGGAGCTGAGAAAATTCCATTTAATATTTTTTTCTCAAAGTAAATGAAAAATCATATATGGAGGTGGCTGATAATTCTTGTATTGTATTAAAATTATAATAAATATATTAAACCAAAATTCACGTGTTTTCTTAGTAATTTAAATCATTTTGTTATTAAAAAAATATGACTTTTCAACGAATTTTGTTAAATAAACTTCTATTCCAATTGAGCTACACACAAAAAACTATGGATAACTTTACACAAAAAATCTATGGATGGGTTTTTAATGGATAACTTCACTCACGTCTTAAAAAAAATAGAATCAGAAAACTTACCAAACAAAATAATAGTGTATTTGGATATCGTTTTTGGTAATCCATTCTCCAAAGAATATACCGTCATCGTATCAGGATTGATTGCAGATAAATACAACACTTGCGATGGAACATTTTTTTATTTTTAAATGATATTAGTAGCACCATACAAATGTCACAAAATTGGCCAGCAATTTAAAAAAATATTTAAATCAAATATGCCATTATAAATGCTCGAAATTTTTAATGAAAACTGCAAAAAAAAATGTTCTGGCGCGATTTATTCGCTAATTTTTGTTTTTGAAAAAAAAATCACAGACTATCGTGAAACATTAACCACTGTTGCCAGCTTAGAATTTTTAATGTAAATCTAGCGCTTTTAATTGCTAGCAAGGCGAATTCACTTTACAGGTGGTGTTGATTTTACACCAAGTACAACATAACAGAAACAACATGGTTCCTATTGTTGCTTTAGTTGATCGTTATGTCAAAAACAGCTGAGTGAAACAAAACAAATTGCAATTGCGTAAATATAAACAACTTTAAAATTCGCCTTGATTACTAGAAGCAGTTTTGCTTTTATATATACAATAGCTAGATCAAATTATGTTCGAAAAGCCCATATAAATTTGGCTTTTGATTACGATAAGAGTTAACGCGTAGAATTATTGACGTTATCAATCACTTTAATTGGATGATATCAAATTTTTAGTGAATGTTTCACTATGTTACATTCCTACAGCATATGAACTTCAAAAAATATTTCATTCTATTGAACTAGTTCGATCATGAACTACTTCCCTACAAGAAATTGATGACTGAAACTAACACATAAACAAAATAAAATATCTGTCATTTCACTCTTGCATATATGCAAGAGTGAAACAACTAATATAAATTGCATTTTTTGTTGTTAAAAAAAAATAAAGTTTCGGTCAAGTTTTTCATATTTTCTTTAAGAACTTGATAGAAACTTTGTTCTACGCATTGACGGATATTTCCGTCAACACTACCAGTCAAATGACCGGTCATATAACCGGTCGTATTCTTGTAGGGTTACTATTCATGCTGCTTGTTCCCAAGTCAAAAAGACTTTTTCTAGGCAATTAGGTGAATTTCAACTAATAAAGATTTTTATAATTAATTTTTCAAGTAGAAAGAAGCTGTGTTTATGTGGGAAGCTATCGACGTTGGCTTCTGTCATTTTTTCATACAAATTTGACATAAGTAACGTTTAGCGTTAACACTGCACATTGTCTTATGAAAAATAACAAGCCAACGTCGATAGCTTCCCGCATAAACACAGCTAGAACTAAATACTTCTTAAAATGATACTAGATTTCGACTAATTGCTGTGTTTTTTGCTTTTTATATGTGCCAATTATTTAAAGGTTCGATATTTTTCTAATAGGGTTTTTTTGTAAATCCAATTGGATTTTAAAGTCCAACTGGTTTTCAGCAGATTTGCTTTGAAATTGTTAAAATCTCCGTTTTTACCTATTTTCTCTTAATGTGGAGTACGTTATCGAACCTTTGGGATCTGATAATGTCGAAACAATTAATTCTTCTTCTAAAGGATATGACAATGCATTCGGTGAACAAAACAATAAACAAATTATTTGAAAGATTGAACATTAAAAGTAAACTTGCAAATAATTTTATGAGTGAATAGTTCAAGTGAACTATTTCGTTTACGCACGACAAAACTCTAGTAAATGTAAATAAAACATAGGCAGGAATCATCAAATCTCACAAATTTTTCCTAATTCTGTAATCAAAAGCATTCCGCATTTCTAAATAGATCACAATGGACTCCAAATTAGATGTAAGTTCTAGTTTTAAACAATAGTAGTGTAGTTTCTTAGATAATTGTTTTTGTTTCATAGATGGATGAGTATTCAAATGCTAGTCTGGAAGGTGACATGTCAATACCGGGTGCTACGAGAACGAATGCACCAATAGGTGCGCCTGATTTTAATACTTTAGATGAGCCTATTAAAGAAACTATTGTAAGTACAATTTTAAATACTTTTCAAAATGTTTTTATTAAACACCCTTAAAAGCTTCGCGACATTCGTGCAGTGGGCATTAAATTCTATCACGTACTATATCCCAAAGAAAAATCAAGCCTCCTGAAAGATTGTAAGTTAAATTAATTAACTTTATCAGCCAAGTTCCTCATTAATATGAAAAATCGAATTCTAGGGGATCTTTGGGGGCCCTTGGTGTTGTGTACATTTATGGCCACCATATTACAGGGTTCGTCCGATTCGCAATATGACGGTGGCCCTGAATTTGCCCAAGTCTTTGTTATTGTTTGGATAGGTGCTGCCGTAGTAACTCTAAATTCTAAACTTTTAGGAGGCAATATGTAAGTACTCCAAAAAAACGCCTCCAATTTTTCATTGTTTAATAACCATCATAATATTTTAGTTCATTTTTCCAGTCCGTTTGCGTTTTGGGCTATTGCCTTACACCAGTCGCTATATCTTTAATAGTTTGTCGTATTATTTTGCTTGCAAAGCAAACAAAAATGTTATTCTTTTTACGTCTGTTGACTACCACAACGGGATTTTCTTGGGCCACTTATGGTAAGACAGATTTAAAATATTTTCAACTTTTTTAAATACATTGTAATTATTGTTTACCTTTTAGCATCGTTTATATTCCTTGGTGACAGTCAACCCCCCAATCGAAAACCATTAGCCGTTTATCCGATATTTTTATTCTTTTTTATCATATCTTGGTTAGTGATATCGCATAATTAAATGCCTTCAATCTTTAAATATGGCATATATTTAGCATAGCCTTTAATTGATTCCTTTATTCTATTTCAAAGATGAACTTTTTTAATAAGTGCAAAATTCTTTAAAATTAAAATAAAAAAAACTCAAACCAGAGAACAGTTATAGTACTATTTTTTTAAGTTTTTGCAAAGATTTAAATTACATTTTTTTTAAGAATTGTTTCCTCAACTCAAGTCTACATAAACCTAAAACCGTTATATTTTACTATTGTAGTAAAAGTAGTAAGACATTTAAGTAAACGAAAGATTGTAGAGACGCAAAACTATACCATTTTATCAATACTTTTTACTCTCTGTACTTAACCTTAGTATACTGTCAAAAAAAAAAATAAACAAGTTTTTTTTTTTATTTCAACGCAAAAATATAAGTTTGAAGCGGTTTTTTTTGTGTTTCTGGTCTGAGAAAAAATTTTTTTGTGGTGAAAAAATTGGTTGACGTGACAAATATTTAAGGTGAATATAAAATATTATTTAATTTTAAGCGACTGGAGAAAAAACAATTGAAAATATTTTACTTGTGGGTCGCTACTATGCAATTGTACTAAAAAACACCAATTTGTATGGAAAATTTGGAGGTACCTTCACATTTTCAATCATTACTTTTTAACTGCTGGACCGATATTGCTTATTTTCAATACCAAACTTCTCCATTAATGTAAAAATGAGTACCAAAGCTGTCCTTTAAAATGTTTTTCATTATCATTACAAGTTTAGTTTAATATCTTATGTAGTTTAAATAATTCTAAAATAGCCTTAGTTAAGACTTTTAAACATAGAAACCAAAAACGGTGTTGGTATCAGTAACGTGTTTTTTTTTTTTTTTTGTCCAAGTGTGCAAAGACTCTTTGGGTAGACCTTGTGCCAGCAGGAGAGTGCAAATCTATTGGGTTCGTGGACACCGGGGCATTGAGGCTAACGAGATTGCCTGGCGAAAGGGCAGTGGACATTCGTGTACCACTTCAGTTCTTGAAACGTGGCGTAGACTAATTTGTAATGGACAGATCCGAGGTGGTTTGGTGCAAAACGGAAAGTGCAGGGTGTCGAGACGGTGGAGCATATTATGCGCCACTGTCCGACCCTTGCGCGCTCCAAGTTGCTTTTCCGCGATCAGGAGAAAATCTCTAGAATCAGAATTCTGAGACTTAATATTTGCGAAGAGTGTTGGGCACCTTGTCTGTCTGATCTATTTTTCATTTATTTTTTGATGATTATGTCTATCAAATGTTGGCCGTTGCTACGTCGCAGATGGTTTATCCGTTGAGTCCAATTTTCGATGACTCGTTCGAGCATTTCGGCTGTTAACTGGCGAATGACACGCGTGATGCTTTCCTCCAAAACCTGAATCGAAGCGAGTTTGTCCGCATAAACTTAAGACTTTACATTTTACCACAGGAAAAAGTCTAACCCAAAACGTGAAATCATGTGCTCACTCAAGTGTTCTCTCAATAAATCCATTGATTGATGCGATGTGTGGGAAGTGGCGCCTTTTGTTGAAACCAAATGTCGCCAAGATCACGAGCTTCAATTTCAGGCATCAAATAGTCGGTTATCATGGCACGAAAGCGCCGAATCGACTCTCCACGTTGTTCAGGCGTAAGTCTTTCCATTATGAAATGCCAAAAAATACTAAACAAAAATAACATTACAGCATGACACGACTCACACGTGATCTGTCAAAAAAAGGCTATTGAAAAAAGTATCTCGAAATGGATCACCCTATACATACATCCATAAATTTATCATAATTTATATAATTTTGTACAAATCTACAGAACCAGTATCGTGATCAAATCGTATCAAACAAGATATGTGTCTATATCAAATCAGATATCATAATATGTGGTATCATATTAATTTTTTCAACCAGGAAACCAAAAAATACCTTTTTTCCATTATTTTCTTTTAATTTTAATCAATTTTTCTTTCTTTTTTTGGGAAAAACTAAATTGTGTTTTTTTGTTCTTAAGTTCTGGAGCCTAGATATAACCAACAATAAAATGTCACCTAAGAGAGGAGAAAAGAGGCTATATTATATGGAATGTTTACGTATATCAATTTCGAACAAACATTGTAAATTTTTACAACCTAAGCCCCAATTACTGTATGTCCCTTTAAAATTTAGAAGTTCAAATTTTATATGACAATGATTAAGGTGCAGAAAAAATAAAAAGGTATTGCGAAATAACGAATATTTTGCTATAACGCATGGGCCTGACAATGTACATTCACATAGTTCTAGTACATAGTTAAAGTACATATATTTTTCAAAACACGAGTAGATTAAGGTACAAATATTGTTGTAATACATCTAAATTAAATGCAATAAATTCTATTGTTTTTGTTGTTGTTCTTAAACATTTTCTACATCAAGACTATTAGAATTTGAAGATATTTCCAAAGACATTTGCGAACGTACACCATCTCCCTTCGGATTGCGATAAGTTAGTGAATTGGCTCTTGCCTTACGGCCCATAAAATGACGTTCAACCCATTTTAACATAGTATAAACTGAATCTGTCGAAGGCAAACGATGGTCGGCTGCAGTTTTCACAATATCCGAAATATCTGAAGTAACACGGAATGTTCTGGCCATACCTTTAAGGGCGACCATGGCATCTTCATCGGTTAAATCATCACCAACATAAATAATTTTAATACGTTCACTCCAGTCGACACCAAAAGAGGTGCGAAGAATATAAATAGAAGCACGACCTTTATTCCATTGTACTGGAGGACGTGCTTCTAAAGCACAATGCGCTTCGATTGGTTTAAAACCATATTTCACAATGAGACTTCGTGCCTTTTCTATCATCGCAGGCCTAAGTTGGTTGGGAGTTTCACGATAATGGAATGTTAGCAGAGCACCTTTATTTTCAACCCATGCACCATCTCGGCAAACCTGCAATAAAATACAATATGTTTATCTCTGTTTCCTTAAGGGTATTAAGTTATCAAGTAAACTTACCGAATCTTGTAGTGCCTTTAGCAAATGGCTGACTTTATCTTCGAATTCGATGGGCATGGGATGTACAAACTTGCTGCCATCAGGGTGCAGAATTTCTAAGCCATGACTACCAGCATAAGTTATACCTTCGATACCTACCATTTTTTTTACATTGTCTACATTACGACCAGAAATGATGGCTACATAAACATCCGAATGATTTGACAGTTTGAACAGTACATTCTTAATTTCTGGCGACAGCGTAGCCAGATCAGGATGGGGAGCTATTGGGGCCAATGTACCATCGTAATCCAATAACAGGGCCAATTTGTGATTGTATCCAATATATCTAGCAAGATATAAGTGATTTCAATGATTTTAAATTCAAAAATGAAAGACAAAATTTCAATGCTTACTTGAGCAAATAGTCATCAAAGTCATCAACGGTAACTGGCTGCATTGTGGTTGTACCCACGTCGTCCATTTCTAAAGTACCCATAGCCTTTAAAAAACACCGCATCCAATGGTTGACATCACATTCGGCTTCACGCCTTCTCAAGCGACTCATACGTAATATTCTCTCATCTTCTGGCATTGTTAGAGCCCTGTGTATAACTTCAGCCGCTTGATGCACTTCATAAGGGTTGCTCAACAAAGCCTCATGCATCATTTCACCAGCTCCAGCAAATGGTGAAATGATAAGGACGCCGGGCACAGGATTTATTTGGCAGGCAACAAACTCTTTTGCTACCAAATTCATACCATCTCTCAGGGGTGTCACCAAACACACTGCAGCATCACGATACAAAGCTGCCAAATCATCTTGAGCCACATAGTCATATATATAACGTATGGGAGCCCAGTTGGCTGTTGTAAAACGCCCGTTGATGCGGCCAACCAATTGATCAACTTCCTCTTTCAATTCCCTGTACTCTTTAACATCTGTTCGCGAAGGCACTGAAATTTGGAGTAGTGAAACCTTTTCCTTGTGTTGGGGATATTTTTCCAAAAGAACTTCAAAGGCCATTAATCTGTGAACTAGTCCTTTGGTGTAATCTAAACGATCCACTCCGAGAATCGTCTGTTGTTGTTCGGTGGACTTTAAAACACTTGGTGCTTTCTGTGCCAAGCTTGCAAAACGCTCATAAGGTATTCCAATGGGTAATGGTCTAACGCGAACCGTACGACCACCATGTTCTACCAACAAATTGTTGCGATCCACACGACAACCCAAACAGCGTTGACAACAGTCCACAAAATTCAAGCAATAATCTTGTATGTGAAATCCTACCAAATCACAGCCCAACATACCTTGTAAAATTTCATCCGACCAAGGGAACAAACGAAAAATGTCCCATGGAGGGAAGGGAATATGTAAAAAGAATGCCAACCGACATGGCAATTTTTTCTCTTCTGATTGTTCACGTACCCAATTCGCAGCCAACATTAGATGATAATCGTGAATCCACACAATCGGTGGACTCTTATCACTGCCATTAATATTGCTTAAACACTTTTCCAATGCTTCTATTGTTCGAACTGCGAAATGTTTGTTAACGGTAATATAATCATCCCAATGATCAGCGCCAAATGTTGCTCTGCCAGGCATAGAGTGGAACAGTGGCCAAACGATTTTATTACAGCACCCATTGTAATAGCTGTCGAATATTTTAGGATTAATATTAACCGAGACAACCTAAAGCCGAAGTATAAAAATAATTACAGATGGATTTTTTAAAAAGTTATTTAAAAAGTTTTTTTTTTTTGTAGATTTTATAAAGTAAAAATAAGGTCTGGGGGGAATTGATTACATTTTACTGGTAATAACATTTAACATGTAATTGGAAAAATGTTCAACTACAATTAGAAATACGATAATTGAAATTTTCAAAAAGAGTGGGCGAGATAGGCGTGGTCAAGCATAACGAAAGTCCGCCATGTTGAGTTGATCCCAAACTCATTCTTTTTGTCGTTATTTTTCCCAATTATATGCAATTGTAATTTATATATTATTTTTAATTACACTTTCTAATTTTAATTGAATAATTAGCTTAATTCCAAGTAATTGATTTTTTTAATTACAATTGCAATTGCAATGAGTTTTTAATTACAATTGCAATGTAATTGTGGAATTGCTATTAATTACAAAATGTTATGATTACCCTCCAGTTCTGGTAAATTTACTTCTCAAGTAAGAATAAAAAAGTATGTACCCAAGTAAAAATGGATTATAGTAATATTTATTATCTCGTCGGGTTTGCCAAGCATGCTAAAAGGTATATTTTTATATGATTATATCAAATTATCTAAATTAGGATTAGTTTTATCTAATTGTAAATAACTTGATATGATTGGATCCGAAATATGATGAATATACAATAATTAGATAAGATTGATCTTAAATTATATGATTTGATATAATCATACAAAAAATACATGGTAAAACGTAACGAGATATAATTGTATAAAAATATAAATGGCTATATGAAAAACAATTTTATTATGATATTTAATTTTCGGTAAAAATGTACACACCTGATCAGATTTCAGACCAGCTGTAGGAGTCTGATCATTAGGATTTGATTCTGGTATGGGTTCATTGGGATCTTCTAAATGAATGCCAGACCAGCCAACCCATAAACCGTGTCCACGTATAACTACAGGACATACAGCCGTTACAAGTCCACCAGCACTAGAGAAAACATTAAATACATGAATTACAATTAAATACATTTTACTTTTTATTTCTCTTAAATTTTATTATAATTTTGATTTATTACAATATTTTCCTAAAGCTACGTTTACATCGGCTTTTAAGTTCGGAGATTTTAATAGAAATCTTGCCGAAAAACTTTACATTTGCACTCTTTGACGCTAGCGAGATTTCGGTTTGACAACCACAGTTATGTTACTTGTAAACAAACAAACTAACATTAAACAAATAAATTAAAACGATACCCTTTACACCACAGTACGATTTGGGTAAAAAAAAATTAAAATCCCGAATACCGAAACGTATTGGGGCTCCAGACTATACTATACGCATAAAAAACCTAAAAACCTACCATTTCAAACTACAGGTTTGATTTAAAATCATATTTAAATCATTTATGATATAATATTTGAATTAACATCTTATTATTTTAAAAACTTTTTTAAATTAAGTATACTTCTTATTAAAGTAAATATAATTCTAGTTAAAATAAAATTGTTCTTATTGAAATTAATATGTCAACATTTAGAGTTTTTTTTTTGCATTTTAAAAATAAGTACAAAAGAAACTTATTTAAATTAAAAAAAAACAAACTTAGTTTGATCAAAGATCTTTCTGCTTGATTTTAAAGTTTGATTTCTGTGTGTAGAAATGTCCTAGCTGAACTACTTCCAAGAACGCATTAAGGAGCATTAACGGCTTAGGTTTTAAGAACTATTTGTCCATTTTATTTGGAAAATAGGAACGAAACAGATTTGGAGGAGTAGTCATTTAATTTTTTTAAAAGTGTAATTTTTCCTACCTTTCGTTAACGTTAAATTTCATCAACTGTTCTTGTGCTATTTCACATTTTTGTAGGAGAAATTTTTGAAAAAAGTTTTTACTGTTAATTTAAGTTGAAAGAAATATTTAAAGTTTTCCAAGTTTTCAAAAAGCTCTATGGAACTGTTTCGGAACTAGTATCAGATTCTAGGAACCGATGGAGAAGTCATATATAACTAGTTCGAAAGGCTTACACATAATTGGCTTAAGTGACTCGAGTTTTATTTTGGTATAAAAAAAAAATTTTGGAAATTTTGAAGTTTCGTTTCATACCGATATTACGTAAATAATTCCCAAAACACACTAAATATGTAGTTAAAATAAAAAATGTGACTCTTATGCATGGGTTCTAGAACAAGTTGCACCAGCATTAGTTCCAAGGATCCTTTCAAAGAATATGTTGAAGTAGTTCTAGAACTGATAAATTTAGAAACTTTGTTCTTAAATTTCAATATTTTACTTATTGAATTTTATTTGCAGGCAGTTTTTCTTTATTTTTGAAAATGTTTCAATTTCCCGATAATGACAAAGAAGACCAAAAAACCTGATTTATTGACAAACTATCGCAATGCGATTAAACACTCTCTGCACTGCGTTTATCTCGTTTAAACTTTTAAGTTTGTTTGGTATATACTGATGAAAAATCGTGTACTGCTTTTTTAAATCAAGAAAATATTGAATGATTTTTAGTTCGATTTTGGATCACATTGTTTCTAAATTGTTCAAATGTAAAAAACATGATTAAATGTAATAATAGAGGATAAATATAGAATTGTTAAATTTCGTTAAAGTTAGTCTATTTGTGTGTGCTTCGGGGCTTCTAACACTCAATCATTAACTCAAAGGATGCATGGATGATACTGAGGATGTTTTTGTATATTAAGGTTATCTATCACAACCGAAAAATTCGTATCAGAGTTGCAAAAATACGTTCATGGTTTACAATTTTTTTTACAGAATTAAAATAAATGAAAATTAAAATACGAAAAAGTGAAATTAAAAACAACAAAAATTAATACAAAACTATTTGAATAGGTTAAAAATATGACAAAACAAATTCTTGTTTTTCTTTCCTTTCTCCCAAACCTAAAAAAAATTTGTCGCCTTATTTAAATTAATCGATTGCCGTTTAGTTTTAATTAATTTGTTGTCGTCAGTCAACCCAGTTGTGGTTAATCTTTTACACTGTGAAACGTGTGTATAAGTATTTTCCTTTGCATTCGATAACCTTTTATTTATTCGCGAAAATATATATATATATTTATATATGTTATGTATGTATGTATGTAGGTTTTTTTAAATATTAATTAAAATGTTCTTGAATTTCTTTTGATTTTTTTAATTGTATCAGTTTTCGAACAAATAAATTAGATGCTAAAAAATCAACCAAAGAAATAAGTACACGCAAAAAAAAAAAAAATTTTTAAATCAAATAGAAACAACATTAAATTAAATAAAAGCAGCATTGAAATGAAATTAAATTTGTTTTCTTTTAAAATTTAATTATGTGTCTAATTATTTTTAAAATTTGGAAACAAAACAGAGTTTATTTTAACTAAAATCATATTTACTTTAAAAACATTCATACTTAAAAAATGGTTGCAGAAATAAATAAAATGAAATAAGATAAATGAAATGATTTTTTTTCTCTGTGTAAGTAATATTATTTTTAATAAAAGCAAAAGTTAATGACAATTATTTCAGTCATTTTACTTTTTTTTTTATTTTAACTTAGGCTTAGACTCTAGCTGAGCTAATTTTCAGTGTTCACAATTTTATATTTTTATTTTGAATTAATTATGATTATTTTATTTTACTATAGTCTTATATTATTTAATGATTAAAGAAGTCTACTCCAGGCCTTTAAAAACATAATTCAATCATCAATAATAATTATATTTTTTTAAATAAATTAAGAAAATAGATTTTGTTTCACGAATCAAATCTTGATTTTTTAAATTGCACGAGTTATGTTTTTATTTTTGATTCGCGAATTAAGAACGTTTGTTTTGATTCCCGAATTAATTTTTTTTTTAATATACAGTGGTCACACAATTAAGTCATTCGAACTCATGAAATTCCTATCAAGAATAAATATTAAATTTTTTTAGGCATACAAAAAATTAAGTTTTATTCATTTGTCTAAAATGTTATAAACTAAATTAAACATAAACAATTCACGATTACTTAACCGGTTTTTTCAACTTTTTTAAATAATCTTTAACTATTTTGTGGACAAATATTTAAGTCATTTCAATTTTCAGTATCGAACCAAATGCTGATGAGATATAGCATCCTGATACCATTACCGGCGATCCACCTTGTCAAAAAATGTTGGTCACAGTGGAGATATTCTTTTGAAAACTCCAGACCCTGCCATATATTTTTTTGATACATTCAGCTTTCGTCTTGCTATGCGACAATATAAATAATTTTTGACCAAACGCCTTCTTAGTTGATATTTTAACATTTTATTCTGACTCCATGCTGGACCTTATTTGCGTAGATGTAAAGAAAGTATAATTTTTTTTTATCCTGGTCATTTACTCTCCTACCGAAAAAGATGTTGTTTCAGAGTTTTTTTCTTGGTAAAATATTGATTGATAGTCTTATATTTTTTAAAATGTTTAATTGCATTGACTATTTTGCTGCGCAATAATGAAAGTTGAAAGTTTTAATACAGTCATTTTGTAATCCAATATTTATTTTTCTGATCCTTGTTATCTACTTTAACTTAAGTGACTTAATTATGTGTCCACTTAAGACTCAATATTCTATTCTAATTATATTCGACATTAAGCGTTCAATTCTTTTTATGTTTAAAAAGCAAACAAACAGGGGTATATGTTTGATATGTTTGGAATGAAAAAAAAGTCAAAGAACCGCTATAAATGTACCCAGAAAAAAATGTTAATACAATGACTTAATTGTGTGACCACGACTGTAATTGTAAGAAATAATTTTGATTAATAATAAAAATTTTAAGGGCAAATTTAAATTTACTTATTGTAAAGTAAAATTTATAAAAAGTTGCATTAATTCGATAATTAAAAGAATTTAATTTGATTCGCAAACCAAAATATAGAAAATAATTCGCATGAATTATTTAAAATTTTCGAATAAATAAATCAGCTTTTTGAATCTCCTTTTAGAATAATTCTTTATGAATTAATTCTTCAAAGGTCTGTTTACACAAAGACAAAATCAAATCAATAACATTTACTAGGAATAATTGTCGATAAGAACTATGTCTAAAGGTCCAACTATATTTAGCGATGTTGAATTAAGGGAAAGAGCGATACCATACAAACACATTTAAGCAACAATATTTAGTTTAAGTCGACATTCGTAGTTCCATTTCTGGTACTAATGTGATTAAAAAATGCGCATTTTTATTGTTTTCATGTTTTCGTCTTTTAAATTTGAAAAAAAAAACGAAAATACGTATTTTGAGGTTAAGTATAATCGTATTATAAATTTGAATTGAAACTCATCTTACCTAACTTAGCCTCAATTTTACACCGTCCCAATTAAATTAAATGACACTATGACAGGCACGTTTGCGCCTTAATCAAATTAAAGACATTATGTAATTAAAATAAATAAAAGATGCTCTTCACATCCTAATATATTTTTCGTTTTATTCAGTTTAGTAAATGCTGTTTTGAAATAATTTATGTTTAAAACAATTATTTTAAAAATTATATATATAAATTTACACATTTTTTCAAACAAGCAAATTTCCGAAATATTAAATTTCTTGTGATTTTACAAATTTAACTTAATTAAAAGGTTTCTAAACAGGGGTGCAAATTTTAAAATTTATTTCAAATGTAGGGTTACTTTAATTTGGAGAAAAAATTAACCCAAATTTTCAACAAAATTAACAAAAACTAAGTAAATTGTGGTCACAGCTTCAAATTTTAAATTATTATTGTCGCTTAATATGCTCACAATCAGCATGACAATGGACCCAAAGTCAGTGACCTTCAATGATGTCTAAGTACAAGTCGATGTAGGTACATATGTATGTAAAAATAACACAAATATTTACAACATTAAACTGGTGAAATCTATGTTCTTACCTTGCTTTCCGTTCCAATTTTCCAGTTTTGGGATCTCGTACCAATACAAATGGTAAACGATTTGATACCACTATTAATCTGGCTTTGGTTGAGGGCTCAGAACTGTTGGTAATAATAATTTCAGTTTCAATCATTTTCATAAATACTTTTTGTTATAGATTGTATCAACACTATTTTTAATTAATATTTTTTTCTAGTGTATTCTTTTTTTATTGTGTTTCTTGATAGACAGTTAAAAGTTCATTATTTCAAAATAAAATTACACTCAGTGCTGATTTTAAATCCTTTTATTTAACCCGTTACACTTTGAAAAAGGTTGCGGAAGTTTTTATATTGTCTGTTCAGATCAGTCTCCGATCACGACCAAAAGCGTTCTGAATGAAAAAGTCAGTGGACAAGTAACCTAGTGCAGTGCTAAAACAAAAAATTGCAGCTCATTATCGCGTACGCTCGCTCGGTTGCAGTTTAATGCATCGATCAATAACGTTTACGTTTGTTGTCTTATCAGACCCAAAACCAAAGCTCGAACAGATGAGAACAACAATAGGATCAAAAGTAATCCAACCACTCAGCGGGGTGTTTTAATAACTAACTTCTTATCACTTTTCTAAATAAAAAACATCGTGATTTTGCACAAATAAACACAAAAATCAAATGTAAAAACGCTTCAAGTAGCTTTTAATTTAATTTTTTGTTAATCCCCCACACTTCCTTTATTATCTCTATTTACTAAACTAACTAATTTCACATCAATATTTGATAATTCATGTGTTTTCATCATTTTCATGATCCCTTTGTTAGCCAGAAAAAACTAGCATTTATTAGTTTTGACAAGAAAGATTCGATTAATTCATAGCTAGGGTTGCCATCTGTCTTAAAGTGGGATTGATGGTTTAATTATTTTAAGTCTTCTCAAGTTTCAA
The DNA here is from genome assembly GCA_949748255.1 of Eustalomyia histrio. Classification (NCBI taxonomy): domain Eukaryota; kingdom Metazoa; phylum Arthropoda; class Insecta; order Diptera; family Anthomyiidae; genus Eustalomyia; species Eustalomyia histrio. The sequence continues at coordinate 1,291,421 of OX456526.1, forward strand.
GCTAATATATTATCCGTAAATCTCAAAAAGATTTGAATTATTTTTATGAATCCTCATTTTCACAATGTAAGTGTCGGCAAATACTCACCTCGGTTATAGCGAACTATTTTGGACTGTTTTTTTTATCAAAATGTCCTTAAATCATTTAGTAGGTGAATTATTTTATGCCTGTATGCCATCTGCAACTTTATCAGGGTTTTTCTATAAATTGTTTTAAAATTTTTATGGAAAAACACTGAACGCTTGAAAAAAGCACGTGTCATTAGAACATTCAAACCCAAAACCAAAAATCGGTTAACCAGGTTTTGAATTCGGTTTCGGTTTTTACGTAAAAACCGGGTTTATTTTATTTTAATATATATTTTTCTAATTTTTGCCATATATATTTTTAAAAATTCTAACTAGCTTTGCCAAATTGACAAAAAATTGACATTGCAGTTGGTAGTAATATGTATTTATTAATTATTTATTTATATTAATCATATAATTACAAATTATATCCTAATACCCTAACCGAGCACTAGCAACAAAGGCCATCGGCTCGTTGTAGCGAAAACAGACCAGAGCCTCTGGTGGGAATCGAACCCACGACCCCCGCACTTATAAGCTAGAACGATACCAACTAGTCTACCGGGGCGCTCATTTATTAATTAATAGTTGTTAGTTTTAACTGAAAAAATTGTTTAAAATAACACTTTCAAGCGAAATCATTTTATTGAAAACTTTTTAATTTGATAAAAAAAAAAAATAAAATGATTACTTACGGCCCTATGTCCTTTGTAGGAGTTAAGGAATAAACATATATATGAAATTACTTAAGACATCAACCAACTTGCCGGCATCTCGCAAAATGTATAGTTTTGTCGTGCTGAGTAATCGGATGAAATTTGCTACCACATAATGCAAAATTTTTGAGTTTACTTTCAAATTATCAATCTCAGTTTAATTTTTGTAAAAAATTTATTTTAGAGGTTATTTTTTATAGAACTGGCTTCTAAGTAAAATTCAGTGTGAAAAAAATCGCAATATTTTTGATGCGAGAAGTACTGAAATAAGGTGCAGAAGGTAAATGAAAAGCCGAAAAACCGCGCTTGTCCTGTTTTATCTCTGTGTCCGAGATATTGGATATTTTTGATTATAGATAGATAAATAAAATTTGAGACTGATAGACTGGCACAAAATTACTATGATTTAAAAACAATTGTGGTTTAAATTAACTAGTAAATTATTTAAATTGAGAAATACAAATTACTGAATATTAACATATAAAATTAATTATTATAAATAAATTGGAATTACAAAAAAAAAATAATAATAATTTGTTTATTTAAAAGGCAAATTAATATATAAATTAGTACAAATGAATGAAAATACGTTTAACTAGCATTTGTTCCGTTTTTAAGACAAAGTAGTTTTGCCTAATTTTCGTAATATTCAGTTAGTCTCAACTGGGACTTTAACTGACACATTTGTTATTGGGTTTCATTTTAAATTTGAATTTACCTGTTCGGTAAATTTTAATATTTGAACAAATTTTTAGTTGTCAAATTATGTTTTTAAATCAATATATTTTTTCCCCAGTGTCAAGTTATTTTATTGTTAAGATGTGGCAACCCTATTCATAGCGCTGCTATTGATCTTCTCGAAGATCATGGTTTTTAAAGATAATTTTATAATTTTATTAAAATTTTGCTCTTTATTTGAGTTTATTGTTCTCACAATCAGAACAACATACATACTTCGAAATTATTTAATAAACAAACATATAAAGTACTCGTATAATCACAGCATTTTGGTGTAGGTACTTACAAAAAGGTTATTTAAACGAGAAAAGAACGTTCTGCAAAATTGTTACTGTTTGTATTATTGGTGGAGGCTCGCCTACCGATGTTTCCAAGTACAGTTATCAGAAAACAACAGTGACAAAAGAATAAGATCCCATTACTGAATGTCCAGTTAAAATTTAACAAACAGTTGAATTCAAATTTTTTATGAAAAACTACAATTGTGTCAGTTAAAGCTAAAGCTAACAGTACATTGTGAAATTAGAGCTAATTAATTAAAAAAAGGGAAAATAGCTAATATTTATTGTTAAGAAAACAAATTTAACATAAAATCAACTAAGTTTTAAAAATTTTTCGACAATTTATACAATAAACTTAGAATAATTACTAAAAAACTTTGTAAACTTTTCATGTTTTTTTACAATTTCGAAGTACATATTTTAGCTGTGTTTCCCCAGGCAATTAAAGCGTTACAGAATTCAGCAAAATTCGATCACAAATTTTAAAATTTATTGAAATTATCTACTACGTTAAATAACATTTTTGTATTCTTTTAATTGCAATGTACTTAGGCGAGAAGTATATATCATCCTGTGTTTTGCTAACTTGATTTAAGTTAATTCTATATAGATCAGAATTTTTAAACACTGGTTTAAAATTTTAAATTTTAAAAAATTTTTTTAAAGAAATTTCGATTGGACTTTAAGGTTTTGTTAAGCACATAAAAGGGATTAAAAATGCACAAAAATTGTAGGCATCCTTTTTTCGTTTGGCGAGGGCAGCGCTTTTATTTCAGCGGATTTCGAGAAAACAGCTATTTTTGTCACTCATTTAGCTTTTAGGCAAGTTTTCCATTTTTTTTTCAAATTCCATAGGTTTTTGGCTGGAATATTTCCAAATAATATAAAATAAATTAATCCTTTAAATTTTGGTACAATGGAGACATACTAAATTTTCACTGTTAAAGGTCACAGATAAAATTTTAGGATATTTTAATTTTTTTAATCTGATGGGATATTGATGAAGCTGTTTGATATTATTTTCCTAGGACTTAAAATAATATTCTTATTTTATATCAGAAAATTAACTCTTAGGTGCTGTTTAGTAATCGAAAAATAGACTTTTAATATTTATTATAAAAATATTAACCGGAAAAACCTGTAGTTTTTACTATTTTTTGTCAGTTGTTTAACAATTTACTTTTACGACATTGTTAGTAATGCAGTAAATATTAGTTAGTTAAAAATAACTAAAATTTTAGTTATTTAACTTAAATACCTTTGTCGCCTTTTAAACTACATATGGTCATAAAAAGTTGATTTGATTTAGTAACTTGTATTAGTAAAGACAAGTACTTAAATTTTTTTTAATTAAAAAGTCCAAAGCTTATTTTACTTACCATGATGATCAAACTGACTACAAAGATGCGATTATGTTCTGGACACCTTTTTTGAATTTCTATTAGCATTTCCTCTAAAATATATACTTCATTGAGAGCGATGATGAAAGTGCACTCTCGTCAAAAAATATTTGTTTCAACAATAATAAACCCCAATAAAATACAAAAATATTAAATAATTAAGATAAGTTAATGATAAAATTTGTATTTGCTTCCATTGACCGCAAACCATAATTTATTCTCATTCATTCTGCGTTGCTGGTAGCAAGGGCTTTCTGCGCTAAATTTTATTTAAAAAAACCGGAGCATATGAGCAGAGTTAATTTCTTATAAAAATTTCAAACTTTGTCACGTTACGCCAAATGTTATTGTAGCTGCAACCACTTGCATAGTGAAATATTGTTATTTTAAATTATATGTGCTTTACGTAGATGGAATTCTTAGCTGTTAACAGGAAGGAAAAGGCACCCCGGTAAAGGCAATAATTAAAAACAGACCCACCTCAGTCACATTTATAGAGTTCACTTAGTTTATATTTTTTTAGAGCAAAAATAAAACTTTTTGTACCCTTGATCGAAAAATAAAAGGAGGAGTTACCAAATATAAGGTCTGAACGAGGTAATTTTGGGTAAAGTCTGGTAAGATGAGAGTAAGCAAAAAATGCTCTCACAAAACCATAAAAATGCCCAAAATACTGCGAACGCATAACACCATATTTCATACCCAAAAATAAACGTCAAATTTATTCATATAAAAAAACAGCTTAAATAATAAATATATTTGAAATGGCAAATATCTATTTACATTTTCAAATGTATTTTTCATTATTAAGAAGGAAAAGTTCTTTATAGTAAATTTTTATTTAACTTTAATTTTTTCAAAAATGCCAAACAGCTAATTTATTAGCAACAGCTGATGATTTGACAATTTTACCATTTTACCCAAACAAAAAGTACGGGTAAGTTCTGGTAAAATGAGAAACACAATTACTCTCTCATGAACACTCATTTACCCAATTTTTGTTACAAGAAACGCTTTCTGGTAAGATTGGGGTCCCGCGGGCACCCGCGTTAACGTACGTCGAACACACCTATACATGGAATTACAATTTTAGTACGGTCGCACAGAAATTTGAAATTCTTCTCTTTCAAACTAGAAAGTGTCTGAAGCCTATATATGACACTTTCTAGTTTTAGTATAATTAGAAGAGAGGTCAAACCAGCATATGTGAAAAATAATGGATATAAAGAGTTTAACCGTATCGAAAAAATAGCAGCATGTCGAATTGAAGTCGGTAAGGCAGTGTCTTTGATAACTTTTGCATTGATGGCCAAACAAATCTAGAATATAGACGAATAGACGGTCAATATAATTGATTTCCATTTTATTAATTTTTGCACATATATACACTTTCAATGTTTTTACAAAAATTACAATTCAAATTAAAATTGATCAATAAATTTCATTCATTGTAAATTTGCAATTTTTATAAACTTTTATAAAAATTACGTTCGTAGTGATTATTTTTCATTTGCAATAATAAGCATACACATTTTTAAATTTTATTATTTATTTGTAAACAACCAAAAACAATATTTAATAATAGCTTCATTCCCATACAAATTTGACATAAGTACACTTAGAAAAAGGTATGAACTAAAATTAAGTTTACCCTACTAAAATAAAAGCTGTGAGTTTTTTCTTAAAATTAATAAAAATGCTTCAAAATAATTCGAATTTATTTGAAAAACTTTCATTAACTTAAAAATACGGGGACATTTTCCTTATTTTTTCATTCTTCATTTAGGTTAAATATTTATTTCTTGTTAGTTAAAATCTTAAATAATAAAAATTTATAAACTAAAAAATAAGGAAATTTAACATCTTAAATTTAAGGAAATGTTTTCTTTAACATTTCTATAAAGGTTTAGAATATTTTTAAACTATACAATTTGCATTTGGTTTATAGATTATATCGTCGGCTTAATGTGCAACCCCCTGCTAAATCCACTTTTTAAGTAAATTGAGATTTTGATGCCGTGTGGTAGAAAAAGATACGCCTCGTTGACCATCATGTAGTTTTTCTTCAGTTTGAGTCTTGAAGTTTGTAAAAAGGTTTGATAAGAAAAACTGCTACTTTTAAATCCACTCTTAGAAAAATTTTTGTAAGAAAAACTGCTAAGTCGTCCAGTTCATTATTAGTTTAGTGTTTATTACTAATTCCAATTTAGCTGTTTTTTGCGGCAATATCACTTTAATTTAAAAAAGCACAAATATGAAAAAAAAATGCAAATATGAAATGTAAGAAGTTTTTTTTCTCTTCTGTAAAATGTGCTGAAAGAGGGTTAGCAGGCTTGCATACTAAACCGACGATATTGTATAACTAAATTTAGTTTAGACCATCAACATTTAAGTAAAAGATTTAAAATTAAAAATATTTGTATGTATTAACGAAAATAATGTTCTAATTGTTTTCGTTAATATTCATATACAAAAAAATTAAATTAATTACTTTAGATTTTATGATGCAAACTAAAATACTTATATACGAGTATCCAAAAGTTAGCACTTAAGAGAATTACAAATTAATAAATATTAATAAGCGAAATTTGTGTGTATGTGCGTGTATTTTGAATGTACATAAATAAAAATAATTTCGTAATAATCGTTAAAGATAAATTTCAGTACAATTCCAAAAAATTTAAGACGAAATTTACTTTAAGAAAAAAATACTTAATTTTAAGTAAATTTTTTGTACTTATTTTTAAGAAAAGGTTATACTTGACTTAAGTTAAAATTTCTTTGGGGCCATATCATTCCCAAATTTCTTAAAATTTAGTAAAATTACTTAATATTTGGTAAGTATTTTTCTAAGTGTAAATAGCCAAAAACTGATAAATCATTTTGAACATCTATGGAGCACTATAAAGCCTATATGACACTTGCTAGTTTAAGTACTAATAAACCAAATTAAAACAAATTTATGTGAATATAGAAAAAGTATCGGTCTGAAAAATCGTGGTTGGTAAAGCAGAGTCCTTGAAATGATTTGCATTGACGACCACACAAACTAAAATCTAGAAATCAGCAAGTGTCATATAGATTTTATTAGCACATAAATATTTTTTACGTTTTTGGATGTGGTTAAAAAAATGTAAAGGAACTGCCGTTGGTGTAATGAAGCAAGAGTGATTCATTTAGAAGTTTTTCCATTAATTTTTGCTGGGTACATGAAATGTATGTAATACTTGTGCTTGCTTTTTTATTTACATTAGTTATCGGAAAGGTTTATGGTCTTTGAAAAGCTTAACCTTGTTCTGACCGCAAATATTTTTTGTGTTTACTCTATTTTTAATGCGACATATTTCGTAAAAAATTAAAACTAAAAATAAACTATTCGCCTACTACTCATGAGAACTATTAAATTACTACTCATGGGAACTATTAAATTATTAGCCAACAATTTAACCTCTTAAAAATAGTTAATGGTTTGTCCTGCCAAAAAATCTTGTCGAACTTCAAATAGTACATATGTAATTTAATTTGTATAAACCTTAACTGTCATTTTTTCACTAGACAAATATTATTAAGGGTTTTCACTCTTGGTAGTATATTTACATCACTTGTATATTTGCAACGATTTTATTCTACAAAGCGTGAACGACTTTTTCGTGTATTTACTTCCCGCATAAATACAGCTGTTGTAAATTAACGAATCAGCTGATTTTTGTTTTGTTTTTCATCAATTTGAAAACTTAAAATATCAAAAAGAATTTGAAGTTAATAAAAATGCCTGTAATTACGAAAAAATTTAAAATTAGAAGTTTTTTAGAGCAAAATGTAATTAACCAAAAAGAATTTGCAGAGATCTGGGTTTGAAGATACGGTATTACTTGTAATAATAAAAACCAATAGCTGCTAAATTTCACTATCTGTCCATCTTTTATTACTTATTTTTTCACGCTTTTGTCTTAAGTTGAGGTTTTTATTATTTTGATCCATGAAAAATAAAAAAATCAAACAGCTGTTTTAGTCTGGTAAATGTACAACATGTATTTACTATACCTTTTGGTCTTGTATTTTAACCACACTCTAGTAAATTTTAGTTCTATACATATTGTTGTTGTGGTGTAGTTAATGGTAGTACTTTTACTATATCTACAACCTCTACAAGGGTAGTTTACTACCAAGAGTGAATACCCTTAGTGTTGTATATTAAATTTGTGTGAAAACAAATTGTATCGTAAAAATATTTTTTTTATATAGTGTGTAACAGTTTTTGTACGCGAAACTGTAACAATTTACTATGTTTTATGATTACATTATCCAGACTATAGTTTATATTTAATCAAATTTTACCGCGGTTTCGCATAAAATTGGTGCATTTTATCGCTGCAAACGGTTATTAGAATGAAAAGTTATTTTAACTGATTTACAATAGAAATAAATTTTAGCCTGAAGGCACATTTACACCCGAGAGCAAACTTCTAGAGATGGCATGAGAAAAAATGCGTATATTTAAAAACTATGATATTTTTGTAAAAATTTCAAAATCTTGATATTAAACTCTTAAAAAAAATCTGGTTTTTAATGAAATAAAAAAACTACTCAATTTTACAATTTAAATAACGATTTGAGGCCGCCAAAGTTCAAAATTGCAAAATTTTTTCGCTGTATTTTGTTCCAAAATACTGTGCTTTAAACCGAAATGCAATCTCTTATCTACCTGTTGTTGAATTTTTATTGTTGTTTTACACATTAATTTTTTTCATAAGACTGTTAAAAAGATCCTCAAAATTATTATGCATTGACTATTAAAATTCAGAGTATCAAAATGTTTTCCTTGGTAAAATAAAACTAAAAATGAAAGTTTATTCTACGGCCATTAGGTGTACATTCGTGTACGTAATCAACTTTTATACATACAGTATTGTGCAAAACATAAGCAACAAAACCAGGATTTAACTTATGCCCTTAATTAAATTGCGATATTTTGTACATTTTTAAGAAATTATTTTTATGTAAGTTTGTAAACGATCAAGGTAGAAAACGAAACAAGTGATAAACAAAAAAAAAAAAAAAAGTAACAGTTAACACAGTTGAATGACATATAAACAAGAAACTCGAAACTTTAAATGTAAACATCCACTTAAAAGGTTAAACAAAAATTTTAAATAGTAAAATCTTAAAAAAAAAATAATATTTTCTTCTTGACATATTCCGATATTTAAAACTACAGATAACGAAATATCGGGCTTTTAATCAAGTTTCTTTGTAATAACGGTACATTTTGTTTACATGAGCTTTAAAAGTTAGTATCTAAAATGTTGTTGGTATTGGTTGGTCTACTAAGAATGGCTAGGGATAAATATTGTCAGACTTTTAAATTTTAAATAATTGAGGGTAAAAAAAGGAGAAAAACCAGCATCTGCTGCTTAAAATATAAATAGATCTATGATAGTACAATACGGAGACCTGCTATAGAAAACAATTTAAAAAGTTACATGCCAGCCAAAAAAATCTGTGTTGACCACAAAACACATCCAAAAAAAGGTAAGATACCAAAACCTGAAGCCGTAATAACTAATTGAATCCATGCCGCTCAGATGTGCTGAAATTATTTTTTAAGAAACAGTCAGCTTTTATTTAATGTGTTACTTAGAGTATACAAATGTAAATAAATTATGAAAAAAAGTTAGTTGCTTTTGTATTGCACAACACTGTACATAGATTTATTTCTACAATTAACACGCGGTTATCACGTTGCAATCTTTTTAAATTTACGTGATAGTTACGTAGTTGCAAACAGCCATCCCGTACTGATTTTAAATTTGTTTTATAATGATAGTTTTTTAATGAAAAAAATTCCAGCGATTACAAAATGACAATAAACACATATAATATTTTAAATGATAATTTCTAACAAGCACAAGATTTTATGGATTACATTAGTCAAAGTCAAAAATCTAAAAGTTTCTTATTAAGCAGGCGAAAGAACTTTAAAAAACTTGTTGTTGAAAGACTAATGACTATGTTAGGAAAAGCGATTTGGTTATTTCTTGACTTTAGATTAAACTGCGTTTACATAGAATCGCAATTTAGTTTAAACCGGATTTCGATCATATGGTATTGTATACCCTAATCTAGTTTAAACTAGATTTCAAGCGTTATGTAAATGCAGTTTTAGTGTTAAAATTGACCAATAATTTTAAATTAGTTTAAGAAGATTGCGCAGTCGGTTTTTGTAGAGTAGTGTTATTTACAATTACGATAGGTTATTTGCAAGGATGTGTGTTGTGTGTGTTGTATTGTTCTACAAAACACAGAGTTGTTAAAATTGTATGTTAAATTATACCTCATTTTCACAAATTATAATTCGCATACATATTAATTAATTAAATAGAATATATTATTATGTTTTTATGGTAATATTCGACCCAAATTACATAAAACCAAACCTCTTCCAAAATGATATTAAACAATTTATTTACTCCAAATTAAAATAATTAAAATAGATTACAAGAATTTAAAGTTCTTTAAATCGTAAAAAAGTAAGTTTTAATTTATTTAACTGATTTGCTAAAATCATAATTAAATGCTGCATATTTGTTGACTTAACACACAAAATTATTATATACTATTTATCAACATTTTAATTTAATGCAAATAAGAATGTACTGAATATATGAATGCAAGCATTGATCATGAAAATAAAAGAACTTTAAACTTTGTTTTTGCTTTTTTCTTTAAATATTCAGATTTTTTCATAAAATTTTGTTTAGTCTATTTCTATGATGCACAAAATTTTATTTTACTTTTTATTTTCTTTTATATTGTAATATACATAACTCTTGTTATAACAATTTTTTTTCTTCCAATGATACAAATATGTCATAACCTTGTTTGACTTTCTTTGACTGCCAAGTTTCAAGGAAAGTTGCAACATATTTAATACAAAGTTTCAATTATAAAACGATTTTAATTAAGACAACAAGTAAAAAAGGGCTAAATTCGGCTGTGCCGAATCTTTGAATACCCTCCACCATAGGGGCTGAAGATGATATACGTATATACTAAATTTTGCATGAACTGTAATATGAATATGTTTTGTCTATTTATGTAACGAACTTTTGTTATTTAGTTTTAGTAATGTTATTAACAGAGGTCTGCTCTGTTAGCGACTTTAACATCGTTGCTTTTAACGTTAACTAAGTTATTAAGAGGATGACAAACTGATATATACCCTCACCATATATGGTGGAGGGTATAATAAGGAAAACAATGACATCGCTTTGGAAATAATTTTGCAATATTTCCCAACATTGTTCAAGCTTAAAGCGACCCCGTATATATCTCTGAAGAGGGTGGCGTGATTAGTGGTGTGAAACGCCTCTGGTTCAAACCATGGCAGATGCTTGTTGTGATGGCATTTAGAGCTTTTCTAGTTCTGTGTCAATTACAGAATGCATGCTGATGTTCTGCTTCTCGTAGATGTTCCGTTAAGCTAGGGAGGAGAAGTGCTTCAAGTATTTCGCGACTAGCAACGGAAAGAAGAGATGGGTCTGTAAATTTCTGATTCGCCCATTTCCAGGCATCGGGTACAATTAGAGTGGAAAGGGTCATGTTGAGGACTTTAGTCATGTGCTCGACTCCCGTTATATCTAGATGTTTGATCATCGGAATGGATATTCCATTTGGGCCATAATCTTTTTGCCGGTTTAGCGCTTTCAATGACACCTGCAACTGGTGGGATGCCGTCAACTGAATGATCATGAATTTTTCTCACGATACTTCGATTCGCCTTGTCTCTGTCTGGGTGCTCAATAAATTGCTGGCCAAAATGACTCGGACACTTTTCACTTATAGTCGTTGACCAACGATCTGGTTTCCCGGTTTAGAAGTTAAATCCTTGCATTGATGGGGTTGGTTTGATGAACTTTGGTGCTATGGTGTGCATACTACCGGCAGGGATAAAGCGTACGGCCAATGCCGTGACGATTGTCGAAACGTTTTCTCCGCTACTCGTGCATTGGATGGAATGGGCAGATCTATTAAGTGGCGGTTAGTATACTCTGTACGACGTTTGGTGAGAATGAAATTATTTGGTCAAGCGTGATAATTATGGGAAGTTGCTCTGGCTAGTGAAACCACTGCTAGGCAATTCGCATACCGATTGTAATGTCCCGTCTGGTGGGTGGGATCGTCATTTATGGAGTAAAACGTCGAGTCGTCTATTTGCTCGGTCAGAGCTATTCCTCTATGGTCTTCCCCGAGACACAAGTCATAGCTCGTAATGGTCATCACTATGCTTATCTCCCTCAAGCAGGGAACTTATGTCTGAATGAATTCTGGTCGGGAAACTTGCCACTGGTGGGATGTACACGTTGTATAGCTCACTCTCAGCAGTTCCTGATCAGACTGCGTACCTTGTTGTTCTATGTATGAATCCCATAAATTTGGATCAGGCGAGATAGTTCTGTATTGCACTGTGTAATTTAAGATAATCGCGATACTTCCACCGCCGCTTATTGTACGGTCCTGAGGCAAAACATTGTAACCATTACAAGCCTGGATTTGTTGTTCAGCTTTGTTTCTTGGACAGCTGCGACCACGTTTTTGCGTAAATGTAGTGATCTCCATGATCTTTTTGTGATGGTTGTGGTTGATGTGGGGAGTGATGAGATGGCGATGCATTTGAAGATGCTGACGCGAATGAAGACGACGCTGTCGATTATGCAAATGACTGTGGTGTGATGATGATAATGACGATGAAACGTGCGACGACGTTGCTGGTTTATACAGCATGGTGCGATGTAGTTCTGTTTCCACCCCCTATGGTTGTTGGGGCCAGAGAAGTTTCTGCTACGAACCTTTCTGAGGTGGCAGCACCCATTGCATATGCTACACCTGATGTTCCGTTAGGACGTTGTAGGTTTTGACCAACAAAATAATGCCATGGTCCGGGGTCAATTTCAATCCCGGCACGGACCAGTGAGATTTGGAGTAGACCAGCTGGAAGGTACTTCTGCTGGGGTGACAGTCCTTTGTCTCAAATTCGGTGGATTTCGAGTCGATTCTGTGCATAGAACCGACGTCAAGCAAATGTCATACGAGCTTAAGACAACGCTCTGCTATAGTGTAATATTGGCTTTATGGGAGAATAATGTGTATGAAGAGTTCAACTATATAAAATAAAAACAATAAATTTTTATCTTTCAAGTGCTTGTCGGTAATGCAGTACTCCCATTTGACTTGATTATCTTACATGTCCACATAACAGATTCATTCACACCTATTGTTGTTGTTCGACATTCGTTAGAATGAAAAGGCTCGAAAGTTTATCGTGTTGCCACTGTTTTCTCATTTATTTTGTAAACGTCAAAAGTTATACCGTTTGCTGTCACTAATCCATGAAAACTGAATGTAAATGAAGCAATAAAACCGTGCTTTTTTGTTATTCCGCTTGCTTCGCTACCTCCATCGCCAACAAACAAAAATTGCACGCAATAATTGCTCTCATATGTAACGTGAGAAATAATCTAATTAAATTTAATTGAGAAAGTTAAAAGTGACAACCATATGGGAATACGTCACATGTATGTATGTATTCAAGCTAGAGTATTCAAAAACCGGTCAACCGGTTTTTTTATTTTTAAAAACCGATCGGTTTCGAATATTTTGTAAATTCGAAGAAAACCGAAAACCGGTCTTTTTTGTTCGGTTAACCGGTTTTTTAATTGCATCACCAACTGGTTTACTTGGTCTCTTTTATTTTTTCCGCACACAATCGTTTGTTTGGTTATGAAGATTTAGATGTAAGTCTGAACCGATGAAGACTTAACTTTGGATATTCCAAATTCAAATAGTTTAATTTCTGATCTAATAACACAATAAACAGTATTCAAAATCCTAAAAAAGATACTACAAAATCATTCATCATTATATGATGATTTCATATACCTTGATAAATGCGACAAAAGAACTGAAAAGTTGGAAAATTTATATAATTGTCTTTTGACTATTAGTGAAAGAGTATTTTCCACTTCTAGCTTTATCAAAAGCAAACAAAAAAATCGTCTTAAAACGAAACATTTAAATTGCATATTATTTGTAAAATATTATTTTAGAAGTGAAAAATAGATTTTCTTTTTACATATTTAAAATGTAATTTTAAAAAAACTTATTTAATGCCAAAAGTTTTAAACGCTCAAATTACTAACGTACCTAATTTTACCAATTTACAAACTTAATGATCTCTATTAATTTGATATGAATATAGTTTAATAATATTAATTTTTAAGATATATTAAAAAATATTAAAACCAATAAATAAAATGTTGAAATGAAATAAAATTAAAAAATATTATAAAATATTTTCTTTTCAAAGAACTTTTTTTTTATTTTTATTTCTTAATATATTAAATTTCTTTTTTATTTTTGTTTGTATTAAAACAATTAACAAATTATATAAGCTTTCTATTCAAATCAAAAAAAACCGAAAAAACCGGTTGACCGGTTTTTTCTGCAAAAACCGAAACCGAAACCGGTTTTTTTAAAAGACCGGTTTTTCGAAGAAAACCGAAACCGGTTTTTTCAAAAGACCGGTTTTTTGAATACTCTAATTCAAGCTTAAGCTTTGTTCGTTATAAAGATAAACATTTTAGAAAATCAGATTTATAAAAATAAAGAAAAATGCTCTTCAGAAAAAATGTAAGGATTTTATTTATTTGTTTTAACTTTGAATTCGAATATGTACTTAAAAAAAATTAGGTACCTGTTGAACAATTAAAAGTTAAATAAAATTGTCCCCGACTAAAAAAAATAAGAGGGTAAACTAGTACTTTGCGGTATGAAATTGAATAGTATAATTGAACTAGTTCGTTTATGAACGACACAACTTAAAGAATGTCAAATTGAATATTGAAACGGATGACAGATACTCCTAGAGAAATTTTTCACTGAAAATACTGTACTGTCTCAATAAGTTTATTTGTTACTATTTAATTTTTTAAGAAAAATATATATACATCATTAAATTTTTTTAAAAATCCAATATGAGTATTTCAAGCCTTAGAGGCATTAATATGCAGTTATGCAGACGTGCATTTATTTTGGCCAACAACAGACAACAATTAGTGTTCCCAGCCACAAAGCCGGCCAAAGTAGGTAAGTGATTATGTGTTGAGGTTATGTGATGATACATGTAAATGGAGTAAATACCAGCTAAGGATAGGATCATTACAAAAACTTGACATACACAAATATGTGTTCCCATATAAAACATGCAATTTTATTTACGTTTTTCTTTTTAGTTATGGAACGTGGAGCTCACAGCGGCTTATTATATAAAATGGTAAAAAAAAGCACATTAGAAGCTCGTAATAATCTAGAAGCAAATAAATTTTCTAACAAAAAATCCTGCTTATCGGATGATCCCTCAATTTCCCCTGTAAATTCTAATCCTCTTCCATATTCAAATCCGTCAAATACAAAATCATTCAGTAAACATTTGTCTTCTGTAAAATCAACTGTTCCATCGTCTATTTCACAGTCTACAATTAAATCTAAAGATGCTAAACCAATGGTGCACTCAAAGCCTCAAGATTTTCTTAAAGTGATTTGATTGTTTTACTACGTACTAATTCACCATTTCCAAGTTTAGTTAAGAATCGCCAATATGTATTTCAAGATTTTATATAATTCAATGAAATTATTTAGAATATTTCGAAATTTTCTAAACGTCGTCTGGTATGCTTATCTCAAGTTATAAAAATGTAGGGGTAAGAATCGTCAACTTATGACCATCGATATGTTTTATACGCGCAATAGTATCAGATTATTTCATCAGATCAATTGAATTAATTTAAATTTATATCAGGAAAAATTGTGATAATATTTTCGTTGTTTTGTTTTTTCTTTAATTTTTGAGGATTTGATATATGAGGATTTTTAAAGAAATCAAAAAAAAAATCATCGATTGAACTTTAATGGTTTATGAAACAAATAGAATTGTATAAACGTTTTTCTTTGGCTAGTGCAGCAATGTTATTTCAGCAGATTTTTCCACTCAGTGAGCTTCTAGTCAAGATTTAATTTTTTTGTTTTTAAATTCCATGATTCCGAAGCTACATCAATTTGTCCCTTTTTAAGGTAAAATTTCAGGAGATTTTATTTTTTAAACATATTTTTATAACAGATATTTCTGAGCGAATATTGATGAAAATACTTGATATTATTATTTTGTTATGACTTGGAATTTTATTCATAATTTAATTCTAGAGCATTAACCCTTAATTGCTATTGGGATCTATATGGAAATATGACATGTGGGTTAGTATACAATTAGTTCCGAGAAATGGCAACATTAGCAACGTGGCCAAGATAATAAGAAAGTTTGACCAGAATTACAAATCAAATTTTATATCGTATTTCTTTTGATTGATGTATACAGCCTGTTCAAACCGTGAGTTCTTGTTGGTGATGGCTTAGCATGAGGGTGTCGAAAGTGTACCACACCTAGCGCTGATCTTAGGATTTCATAGAAACATTTAATTATGATATTGAACCTGACAAATTCTAAATGAAAATGTTAACTTACAGCAATGCATACCAAATGAACAATTTCCAGAATTTTGAAATACATTTGGAGAATTCTGAAATAAACTTGACAATAATCTGTATAGACTTTTGTATACAAAATTTTTTTTAGGAAGAATGCCATCCAATTGTCTCGTACAATGCAGAAGTTTTAAGGGCTGCAAACTGTAATGTAAGTCAGAAAGGAGGTGACGATATTTGTGATGAGCCCCAAAAGAAGGATAATGATGGCAATGGGAAAGATGATAAAATGAAGAAAATTTTATTGGCATTAGCTGCTGCTTTAGGTATAGGAGGAATTGTAAGTACTTGTACTAAATTAAGTGATTTCAATAATGTCACTAACTTGTTTTCTATTAATATAGGTTTTATACTTTTTAAGTGGTGATAGTAAACAGGAAGGTGTGCTTATACCAGAACCAAAAGCAAAAGTGCTTAGTTCTACGGATTTACCTAAACATGTGCCATATTTGTTAATTGGTGGTGGAACTGCTGCATTTTCTGCTTTCCGTGCAATCAAATCAAATGATGCTAGAGCCAAGGTTTGAGTTTTTGTTTTTTCATAATTGTTGGTAGATTAAGGCACGCTTAGAAACTTTACAACTGCATTACATCCATTTTGCACACTATTAAACATTATGGATTTTAATAGATAAGTTTTTAAGAATTTTATTACAGGTTTTAGAGACATATATATTAGAGGTATAACTTAAAAATAGGGGATTTTTGGCAAATTTTGGGCGTTTATTTTGTAACATTGGCGAGGATTCCCTCGCCAAAAGAAATGCAAATTTTTTTTTCTGAAGTGAAGCTTATCCCTGAGAGAGCATTCTGCATTGATCGAAAGAAATGGTAGTGGAACAAGGCAAGGTCTGGACTATAAGCTGGGTAAAACAAAAACTCCCAACCACTATTTTATAAATAGTTTTTAATTGGTCGTGCAACATATGGCGGAAGGAATTGATATTCGGCTTTGGTCAGTTGGCCGGACTTCAATGCGATTTTTTGCGCTTCGAGTTGCTTCGATGCAAAAATTGCTTATTTCTATGTAGTGTTCAAGCACCATTTCGGATATGTAAAATCGTCTTTCAACGTCTTTCGGCTTCAACTCGTGTAGTAACCAATTTTCTTGCTTTCGGATGAATCCTGCTGTTTGCTATCCGTTATAACTAACTGTATGTTGCAATCCCTGATATAAAGACAATTTAATAAGTAAAAAATCCTGCAAATCGGTTCATAATTTTTATAGCAAATAGAAAAACATATTTTAAGGTGTAAAATTTAGTTTATTTTATTTTTGAAAATTTAATAGAAACTTGTAAACCTAAATTTAGTTTATTTTTTATTTGCCCAAACTGATATTTTTTAAATTTTGATAAAATCAAAAAAACATAGCGTGTTATGCATCCAGTATTAAAAAATAAATTTTATTTATTCATTTACAATGCAATACGACAATAAGGTCAAGATGCATTGTTAATTTTGTTACAAAGAAAAAGGCTCAAACATCAATTAAATGTGTTATATACCGAAATCCCAAAAAATGTATTATCATAATACTATTCCACATACAAATGTATTTTTTTTGTAAGGAGAAGCAACACTCGGGAAATTCTTCTTCTTATTAGATAGCGTGTTACTTTCTTCGGAAAGTTGATAGAGAACAGATGAAAGGCGGTGAAAAAATGAAGTGTTGCCATACTACACTGTAATTGCGCGAAATAGTAATTCTTGGAACAGTTGTTGCCCGCCATCTGATGAAGAATTGTCGGAATAGTTGGAGCTTTTTAAGTTCATAGCCCTGTTTTGTTATTTTACTTCGGTGAGGTTAAGTGCTATGGGAACACCGAAGGAGGACGTTGGGTTATGTATGAGGGTTGAAAACACATACATATTTTTCTAAATTGATGTTGTCGTCGCTGAGAATTGAGCCCGCAACATTATGTGTAACAGTCCATCGCGATAACCATTGTCGTGGTTTTTAACAAAACATACAATTGCCCAATACAAACCAATTCATTCAATATTTCTTAACAAACATAAAAACAATGCTTTTAAAAATACGTTTATGGTTTAAATTAAATTTCAATAGAAGCAGAATAAGTGAAATTAAAACTTCATAGAAAAATGTATTTTACAATTCAAAAATATTGCTTTTTTTTTTCCTAATTAGGTACTCATGATTACAGATGAACATCGTAAACCCTATATGCGCCCACCATTATCAAAAGAACTATGGTATTCGGCACAGGAAACAGATATGACCAAAGATTACCGATTCAAACAATGGACAGGTGCTGAGCGTAGCTTATACTTTGAACCAGAGGAATTTTTCATCGAACCAAACAAATTGAACGAAAGTGTTAATGGGGGCATTGCAGTAGCCCAAGGATTCACAGTGAAAAAGATAGATCCGGCTAAGCGGGTGGTCACTTTAAGTGACGACTATGAAATTAGTTATGACGAATGTTTAATAGCAACCGGTTGTAGTCCCAAAAATTTACCAGTATTTTCAGATGCTCCTCCCAGTATAAGGGACAAGGTTATGGTATATCGAACTCCAGATGACTTCGAACGGCTAAAGCGTTACGTGGATGGTAAAAAGAATATTACCATTATAGGCAACGGTTTTATTGGTAGTGAACTGGCCTGCTCATTGGCCAATTATACCAAGACTGGTAGTGGTGGTGGTGGTCGCATAATTCAAATTTTCCCCGAAGAGGGTAACATGTCGAAAGTATTACCTAATTATCTAAGCAAGTGGACAATGAAAAAAGTTGAATCACAGGGAGTTTGTGTACTGCCAAATGCTAGTGTAAAGGATGTGAAACGTGATGACTCCTCATTAAAATTAGTTTTAAATACAGGCGATACCATAATGTCTGATATTGTAAGTGCACTTCATGGTTTCAGCATAGTTTAAACCTTAATTTCCGCATGATATTTGCTTTGCAGGTGGTTGTTTGCGTGGGATGTGAAGCGAATACAGACATTGCCAACCTTTCCGGCTTAGAAGTAGATAGAAGTTTAGGCGGCTTTGTGGTAAATGCGGAATTGGAAGCGCGTCGTAATCTTTTTGTAGCTGGCGACGCATCATGCTTTTATGATCCCCTGCTGGGCAGGAGACGTGTTGAACATCATGATCATTCAGTGGTTTCAGGCCGTTTGGCAGGCGAGAATATGGTGGGGAAAAGTATGTGGGAAGGGAGCGTCTTAGTGAAAGGAAGTATCGCATGTTAATATTAATATTACATTTTTAATTTTGTTGCAGAAAAACCATACAATCACCAAAGTATGTTCTGGTCTGATTTGGGGCCCGAAATCGGTTATGAAGGTATTGGTTTAATAGATTCATCACTGCCTACGGTGGGCGTTTTTGCTCTGCCCTCGAAAGCTGACCGTAAAACTGACAATCTTACCGAAACCCGCAATATTGAAGCTGAGGGAAGTAACATAAAGAAAAGCAACGAAATTCCAGATGTGACACGCTTAGATGACAATGCAGAGAATTACGGTCGTGGTGTTGTATTTTATTTAAAGAACGACAAAATTGTTGGCATTTTACTTTGGAACATTTTTAATCGCATCGGTTTGGCACGTACGATCATCAACCAGAATAAGAAATACGATGATCTGAATGAAGTCGCGAAATTATTTGAAATTCATTCGTAGAATTAAATTTAAGTGTACCCTTGGTTAGGTAAAAATGTTTGTTGTAGTTGTTTAAATATTCCTTTCATTTTTCAGAAAAGAAATAGAAATTTGTACCTTTGTATTTATAAAGCTAATATAGCAGCTGCCTTTATATTTCAAATCCACGGAAAAACTCCATGCAACATTTTTCAAAAAAAAAAAATCGTAGTAGTTATAACGATATTCTAGGAAACGATTTCTCGATTATTCGGTTTGTGTCGAAATATATAATTAAAACTTAAACCGGTAAAAAATTTAACATGGATTTTTTCTTCCTAATTTTCTAAAATTTGGCTAACAAACTGGTGAAAAAAGGTTAAAAAAACAAAGTATAGCTAAAATATCATCAAATTATTTTAAAATCGAGCGTGACAGCTCCTTTTTGAAGTAATTTGATCAAGGTTTTGCCATTAACTTGTTTTTTTTTAACAAATAAAATTATTCATATAAAACCCTTACTAAAGTTGCTTGTCAGTTTTTTAATTGTGGATTAATTCTTTTAGAAATGTTAAATTTATGTAAATTATATTCCCACAACCTTTTAGACAAAATGAACTAGAACTTTTAAAATGTTGCATTTATTTTAAAACGACAGCTGTCAATTGACATCTTGATTCTGTACAAATTCTACCTTTTGTCACATCTTTATCAATAAAATAAGATAAACTAAAATAAGAACAATTTAATTATTTCTTTAGGTTGTTAGATATTTTATATTATTCAAAAACTATCAGATTCTGGATCTTTTCTCACCTCAGAAAATGAGATATTTTTTTAAACGTTCATAAAACTTTAAATCCCTTTTATGCCTTAAAAAAGAACCAGTACATTATCTATACATGATTATGTATAAAATGATTATGCATTTGAATAGAAGGTTTTGCTGAATCTTTCATATTAAAACACCTACTCAAAGTCGGTCTTAGGGATCATCTTGGGAAGATAAAGTGATTATTAATTATTCACATAAAATTAATTCATTTTTTTTATTCAACATTTGTAATGCGAATTGATAATTAAAAAAGAATTATCTTTGCCAGCTCTATGGTCACAATAATATTTGTATGTATTTTATAGAAAAAATCTCAAATTTTATTAAACAACCTTTTATACAAAAATCCTCTTTGCTTTATTGTCCCAATTGTTGAAAATGTAAATTCAGATCTGAGAGTTTTTAAAAAAGAACTAAAAGTTACAAAAATATGATTTTCTTTAAAATATATGTCCTAAAATTCAAAATATGCAGTTAACAGCAAAATTAGCAAAAATATGCAAATATGTATCGGGTTTTTTTTAAATTAGTTTTTTGTTGAAAAATAAATAAATACATTTTAAAAAGCATAAATTATTCCAAAATAAAAAATAATCACTATAATTATACTTAAATGTGCTTAATTTTGAATGGAAAATATTGATCAATTTAATTTATACTTTTCTAATAATACTGAAAGTTTGTGTAACCAATAAGGATTTGGAAATTCAAAATGAAACTGCGTAATGCAAAGATTGCGTCGTTATAATTACTCAAAGCTGAATAGATGAAAATTGATCAATTCGTTTACTTTTCTCAGTCGAGTCCAGGAAAGAATTACTCAGTAACAAACTTACAGACAGTAAGACAAATTTGCGAGTAAAAAATGTAAGTGAAAACTTTTTAAAAAAGTTCGCGGATGAAAAATTTGCAATAATTTACAAGTTTGTTTAACAGCTGATTGTAAAACCAAATGCAAAAAAAAATATAACTGGTCGATATGGAAAAAAGAGGATTCTTGTTGTAAAATATTAAGCAGAAATATTTTCGAAGGTTTTCTTATTTATTCTATAATTCATTGCCTAATAGTTTAAAACATTTTTATTTGTATTTTCAAAAATTTATCACATGTTTTCAAATCATAAGTTTTTTTCTGCTTGAAAATTCTTGCTGGTACATATTTGTCCAATAAAAATTTATAAACCCTCAACATCGAACTGTAATATTATTCTCTCTTTTTTTTTACTGAGTATATGTGTAAACGAACGCTATCCAGTAAAAATTTCTATATATTGGAACTCTTCATAATTTTTATTGACCTCTCTTCTAATTTAGATTATTAATACTGAAACTAGCAAGTGTCATATACGCTTTATCCCGTTTTGCCTGAAAAATTCTATCAGTTTGCTGCAACCGTCCACCATATTTGACAACATGCTTGATCGTCTATGGGCCGCTTTGTAGTGATGTGTCTCTACGAGTACGGCGGTACTTTTTTAAACTAAATAGTAATAAAAAGTGCAACTTTGTCGAATATTCCATCCCTGATTAGTGCGAATGTTATTATTTTAAAGTGAGTGTTTGGTTATTTTTGCTAAAAACAATAACGGCATATTTTTGCGCTGGTTTAAGAAATTTACATGTAATTTAATAAAAAGTTTGTGAAATTATTTAACTTTCTGTGGGATAACATAACATTAAAATTGAATAACTCAGCAGTTTAATGTTTAAATGTAAAAAAAAGTTGTAAATTATTAGAAAAAAAGTGAAAAGTGTACAATTATGTTGAGTACAAACTTTTTCTGGGAACTTCGCCACATTGAACATTCTTGTAAGTACAATAAATGGATTTATTACATTCAAAAATATTTGGAATTTATGTACAGTTTTCGAGCACATTGCATTAATTCATAAAACTGTCCATTGATTCACTCTATAACCTAGTATCTTCATATGCAAACACATATTCTATTGTATTTAAAAAAATACACAAAAGACTAAAGTAATTTTGATACAGCTTGTCAAATTTTCCGAACAGACCCAAAAGTTCTTTCGAGGAAAAAGACAAAGGTATGCAAAATCTACACTAGCTATTTAAATTTTAGGCATCGATTGCGACATGTATTATTGATCAATATGTGTTTCTATACATTTTTGCAGATTGTTGAGAATTGTTAATATTTTCTGATATAACATTAACAACTTTAAAAAATAAAAAAAAGATTATTTATTTTGTGACCCATATAACGTTTTTACCACTACCGAGGCAGAAAAATGTAAACGGAAAAGCGCTGGAAAGGCACTTTAACAGGTGGTGCAAGTGCTGGCTAAAAGTTCTTTCCCAATCTCAAACTGATACCATAATAGCTAACTGTTCAAAAAGCGTTGGAAAATCACTGGAAAAACAAAATTTCAATTGTTGGAAAAACGATGCCTAAACCAAAACTTAGGTAATAGATTTCGAAAAATAATTGAATAAGACATTTTCGATTAATAAGACCATATTTTCGATGTCTGAAAAATTTTATAGGGCCCCATATTTAAAAATATCTTTTTACCTTTATTATCGTATTATATGAGATCTTTCACATTGAATTTAAATTACATTTTATTTCCGTTTGAAATATTTTCAAAATTCATTTCAAATTAATGTTATTTCTTAATAAATTTAAATTATAACTTCAAGTTTCATTTATAAATTTACATCGTAACAATTGTGGTAGAAAGGATAATTTAGATATCTGTGTTAAATTATTTTACAAACTGTATTTCAAATGGGATGATTAATAATTATTTATCAATTAATACAATGAAGACGCAATGTTATTTTCGACCTAACATAATTTTGTTCAGGATGTATATTTATCTATTAATGGAACTATCTATCTTGGGTGTAGTTATTGACTGCAATTTGATATTTGAATATCATATTAGATATCTTACGTCAAGGGTATTTTTTAATTTGAGGAGATTATATAATACAAATTTTATTATTCCTGTTTATGTCAAGGAAAGAATTCTTCACAGTATTATAATGCCTCTTTTTAAATACTGTTTGAAGGTAATGTCTGGTTCTGGAAGTTATAACATAAGGGACATTCAGTTGCTATTTAACAGAGTTATAAGATATATATATTCAGTACGAATTCGTGAACATATTACAGAACATGTTATTCGGTTCTTGGAACATCGTTTAGTGATTTTATTAAAATACGTCTCCTATTATATTTCTATCGAGTTTTTAGTATAAATTGTCCTTTGTTTATATCATTTTTTTTTTGGTTTAGATTTACTATATCTTACTCCTTGGGTAAGTAATAAAAGATGGACAGATAGTGAAATTTAGCTGATGGATTAATTTACAATAGCTGTGTTTATGCGGGAAGTAAATACACGAAAAAGTAGTTCACGCTTTGTAGTATAAAATCGTTGTAAATATACAGAGGTTGTAAATTTACCACCAAGAGTGAAAACCCTTATTATTTTGTACTTATAATATCGGTTCTAAAACCACCTGTTCGTGTTTTATGAAGGAGTTAATAACAAATAAGCAGTTTTTTTATTTTAAAAAGTTTTTTTTTCGATTACAAAAAATGTGTAATTCCAACTCATAATAGAGTTACGAGGGCGGACCAATAAGTCCATGGCTTTTTGAATGAAACACAGTTTTTTTTGCAAAAAAATTTATTTTTGAACAATCTCCTTTTAGCTCAATACACTTAGTCCAACGTTTCTCCAATTTTTGTATCCCTTCCAAAAAATAGGATTTTGGAGGTCCATAAAATAGGCATTTGTTTGATCAATAATTTCATTGTTGGAGCTAAATCTCTTTCCACCGAGCCATTTATTTAGGTTTGGAAATAGGAGAATTAGCAGATTTGGCACTTTCAACATTTTTGGAAGTTAGCATTAACTTAAATCTTCTATCTAGATATAATGCTGCAATCAAAAGTGGATTATTAATAAAGTGGTTTTTTCTTATTATAATATTTAAATATAATTCTTATGAAAATGTTTTTTTTTTTTGTAATTTTTTGTTAGCGTTAATTTTTAAACAGGTGCAAAAACTTCTATGATTTCTTCATAAATATTCAAAATATTATTATTCAAAATTAATGCAGCGTCCAGTAATTCCGAATAAAAACTTATGTATTCCAATAAGGCTTGAACCATGTTATAATTGGTATTCCATCTAGTTTGGTTTTTTCCAAGTTTAGCTTTTTAGCTAAAAAATAAATTTTTGGTGTTTGCAATTTTTTGCAAATAGCTCTGCATTCATCAAGGATTTGCTTAAAAGAATTGCTAAATATAGTGTCGATATAGTGTACTGTAAACTGGAGTGCAGGATTTTTCTATCAAACATTTCTCAAGCCATGAACAACAAGAATATTTTTTTATATTTTTAAACCCGAACCTTGTTAAAATTTTGGGTTCAGCGCGTTCGGGTTAAAAGTTTTTATAAACAACGAACCTGAACCCGTTTGGGTTCGGATTCAGGTTAGGTTTCAGTCCCTGGTTTAAACAATTGTTAAAATAAATACAGTACTTTTCGTTAGATTTTCTATATTTTTCATAGAAAAACAACTGTAATTACGACATCTACTGATTACTACACAAACAACTGTCATGTAGTAACGTTCAAACATTTTTGAGTATTTTACTAATGTTTGTTGCCTTTGTAGTGGCTAGGAAATTATTTGTGGTATCTACGAATTTTGTTGTAGCATAAGCTTTATCTAGGAGTTTAGTTGTAGGGACTAAGAGGTTAGGCTATTGTCTCGATGGGAGTCATTTTGCACATCCTATTTGTAGTATCCTTGGTTTTACCTGTTTTATTTGTTTATTTATCTATCTATCCATATTGTAATACAAAAAGCCTTCAAAATGTATTGCATAGTAATACACTCCTGAACAACTCTTTAAAACCTGAGTTATAAATTTGTATGGTAAATTTTGTACTGACAGGATTTCCATAGCAAAATAATCCTTTGTCATTGCTTTTTTAAACAGCAATGTGTTGCCGCAGCTTTGTTTTTTTTGGATCATCGGCAATTTTTATTGAATTTTATCCGCCAGATTTAGCAACTCGAAGTAATAAGAGTTGCCAAATAACAATTTAAAAAAAAAAAGAAATGCCTTAAGGGTATACAGAGTCCATTTTCGAATTAGAAACAATAAACTATATGAGTTGCACAGAACAGAAACCTAACCTTTCATTCCACCAAATTTTATCGAAAGATTCACACGGAATCAATGACCGGTAAAAAATGGGTTAATGAAAATTTTTATTTAAAAAATATGCAATAAACCTTAAGGTCTGCACTAAAGTACCCAAATATGCAAAAATGTCCATTTAAACAAAATGTTCAACAACAAATCAATGCCTATTTGTTTCAGATTTCTTGATTCGGAAAAGTAGTTGGTTAAAATCGTTTTTGGCTACATGCATTTGCATGATACAAATTTATATATGTATATATATATTTTTTTCACTACATACCAAAATGAAAATAAATAATGAACATTTTGTATTCAATACATTACAAAAGGCAACGAAAACGATTTTAATAACAAATATTTTTTTTGTCAAGTACTAATGAGAAAACCACCATTATGTGAAGTTAGTAATTAGTTCTGAAAATATAATGGTAATATTTTTGGTCCAATTCTGACCGAAATGAAATCACATGTGTACAATTTATTTATTTTTATTCAACTACATACTTCATTGCGTATTCTTTATTGTTTTTTTTTTTTGTTATTAAATTAAATCATAATACAGCTATAAGCTATTAAATTAAAGCTAAGGTTTAGAAAGAAAAAAATTTCAAAATTTTCTCTTGTAAATTGTAAATAGATGATTTGTATGTATGTGTAAGTATGTAAAAATAAGTGTTTTTTTATATTTATTTTTGTTTTCTTTCTTTAAGGCTAAATTGTAAAAATTGTGTTTTTGTTTTGATCTAATGATATTTTAATAAAATATATTTATTTTATATATAAATTTTAAATTATTTTTATTCTGTATTTACACATTTATATTACTACTTCTAGATTTTTATTATTTTTTAAATAAGAATAATTGAACAATTTTAAAAAAGTTTTAAACAAAAATTAACTTCTCTTTCTTTTGTAGCTGTTGTATGGAAATTTGTTTATGCTATTACATAAATAAATTTAATTATAAATAAAAAAAAATATATTAATGAACATATATTAAAGCAATTGAATTTCAGATTTTTTCTTTTCTGCTAAAGTTTATATTAATTGTTATATGATTATATATGTATGTATATAAAAAACGAATTTACGTTTAATGGAAGCCAAGGGTTTTTAACAACAATAAATGAAATAATAAACCATTTATCAAACAAACCATTAAGTTTTTCCTTAAAAAAACAAAATATATTTTTATACCATTTTTAACAAAGCTACGCTTAGATAAAAATGCCAAAATGAAGACAAGGAAGAACACAAAAAACAAAATAAACTTTTACTCAAAATTATTAAAAAGAAGTTCTTTAAAGTTGGTCATGAGTTTGTTGTTTTTTTTTTAAATATTAATTTTGTTTTTATATACTTTAATAATTTTTTCAATTTTTTTTTCTAAATTTTTGCTATCACATTCGTTTGCAATTATTTAATTTTTAATGTAAATAAATTTTCAAATTTGTTAAAGCTGTTGAAAAGCTTTATTTGTTTTCTAATAAGTATAAGTAGTATTTGTTTAATTGTTAACAGTTAACAGTAATATTTTTAAAACTATAACCAATTGATGAAAAGAAACCAATTCGTCGCCAGTGTGCGATTTGCAACACAGATGGGTGTTTTGAAGAAGATGTTTGTGGTTGTTAAAAATTTTTATACATAAAGAAATTCTATTTATTTTTGTTACTTAAATACTATATTAATAATTTTCTCACGTGCTTTTTTTTTTTACTCCTAGAAAAAGTATTAAAAAAAATTGTGTTTTGTTAAACTAATAATTGCTTAAAAAATTTTACAAAATAATAAAAAAAAAATTGGCACATTTTTTAATTTGTTTATACCTCATATTGAAACGTTTTTGTTAAAAAAAAACAGTAACTTACAAAAAAAAAGCCTTCAAACAAATGGTCTCAATTTTTCAACAATCATAATGAGGTATATTTTAAACAAGAGCAGTGACGTTCAGTTATTGTACGTTATTTCATTTTTTTTTTTTTTTTTAATTTGCATCTCTATTGATGTATTTGAAGATATATTTATGATATGATGATTACACTACATACATAACATACATATATATTTACATACTATATACATCAACGCTTATGATTGTCGATTGTTATATATTTTTAGGAAAGTCATTCTATTTTTTTCCATTTATGTTTATTTTCTTAGATCTGTAGCTCCCATATTGTCATGGGAAGGACTGGAATCCATTTCACTCGATTCGCTATCCATCGGTGTTGGTGTATTGCATTGGTGTTGCTGATGCCTCGAATTATCATTGTTATCAGAAACGCCAGATGTTTGAGCACCAACACTTTCACTTTCATTGTAACGTATCAATTTAATTGTTGTTAAACCATCAGCATTACGAATTAACCTAAAAATTTAAAAGAAGAATTTTTTATTTAGTATATTATTCATATAAGTTACAAATTATATCCTAATACCCTAACCGAGCACTAGCAATGAAGGCTATCGGCTGGTTGTAGCGTAAAAAGACCAAAGTCTTTTGTCAGAATCGAACCCACCCTTGCACCGATAATATAGAATTCTTCCTAGCCTAACGCTACCTAGCGGAACGCTCGTAAAAGAACAATTTCGTTGCAAAAATATTGTAACAAATGTTAAAGTTAGAAACTTGTCAAGGATGAAATGCACTCGACAATCCTGTGTCCAGGTTCTATAAAACGATCGATAATTATCGTCCACCATCAAAGTTAAATATCTATAATTTTAAAGATATTTCTTACCAAACTACAGATAAATATTGTTGTAAAATTAGTTAATCATGGGGTTCCACAGTATTTATTGGCCTGTATTAACTGCACAAAATAATTTTTAAGGAAGATAACTTACAATACTAGAATTGTAAATAATGTCCTAGTTCCAAATCCATTTTCGCAAAATTTTGCGATTTCGCCACTTTTTTTTATAGCGATTTTTTATTATTGCCAGATTTAATTCTATATAAATATATGTATTTCTGTAGTGCATTTTACTAAATTCTTTCAACATTACCAATAAAACCAACTTGTTTAAGTTTAAAATTTTTTGAAATCTTTTTATTTGAAAGTGGTATAAGTGCATTCGCAACTTAAAAAAAATAACTATTTTCGAACCAAATATGTTTGTTTTTTAAGCGTACAAAAGTTGCCATTAACAGCATTAAAAACATTGAAATGCAATACTTTTTATATCTCAATTTAAATAAATAATAAGTCCCACTTTAAACCCTCCATTTTATTCATATGTATCGTATCGAAATAGTTCTTGGGCAATATTCGCGAATAACGTTGTAAGCGACAAAATTGAAATTGTTGAGAAATGGAAAAAAAAATTTTAGAACTTGTAGGTGTATCCCACTGACTGACTTCTTTAGATTGCATTTTGATAACGAAATCCTGCATAATTTTGCCTAATTTCATTTTTAAGTCATAAAAGAGAGTTATTTTAACGGTAATCTGGCAAAAAACCGGTTTTGTAAAAATTGTCGCTTAAAACGTTATTCGCGGCTCCGCTTCAATTATTGATAAGACCACCAAAAAAATAAATAAAATAAATTTGGAAAAATTAAGCAAATTGTAAGAAAAAAATATAACAATTTTATAGCTTTACAAGGAGGGTGCTTACAAGTAGAATAATTTTTTTCCCTAAAATTTTTTTGAAATATGAGTTAACATAAAACGTGTTCTGAGGGACATAAGCAATTTCGCGTCATTCTGCCGACGTGTTTAAGATATTTATCTTTAATCTAACATATATGTACGGTGGGAAAGTTGATGTGTTGCCAACTAAAAATGGCGTATTTTTCGTTAGTTTACTTACAAAATAAATTGGAAAAAAGTATCAAGTAATAACGTATTGCATATTTGTCGAAGAAGCTTCGTGGAACTTATCATTCAAATTTTTCATTAAATTTATGCAGGTTTTAATAAATTTTATGAAAAATTTCTCTTTCTACCTGCTTACTTTCTTTGCTTAAACCCCGTTCAGTTAGTCACCACTCATCGATCCTGTGGGAATTTTTGAACAAAATTAAGTAGAAAATGAATATTGAGTAACCAGTTACTCAATATGGTTTTTTAAGTTAATGTACTTTTATTGCGCCCACTAGTGGTGGTATATGTAATTAAAATGATGCTTTGTATTTACTTAAAAAAAGGGTTTAAGATTTTTTCAAAATTTTAATTTTTATTTGTTGCTGAAGTAAATATCTATCAAAATTATGTACAAAATTTGATTTATGAGCTTTTCACGATTTTTAAGTTTTTTTTTTTAATTTCGTTATTTGTAATATGAGATCGCTCAATTTTTAAAACTTATTTGTGTATTGAATCAAAATAGCACATTATTTCAATTTACAAAAAGTACATATTGCATAACAAATTCTTCTAATTCAAAAAATTTTTCCTTACTTTTTTAAACAAATTAGCATATAACTTTTATAAAACCTGTCTACTTTCAAAATATAAATTATTTGTCAAAAATTTAACAAATCATTATCAATTTTTGTATAGCCAGGATTTCAAACAGGAAAAAAGCTTCATTATATTTATGAAAAACTTCATAAATATGTGCAAATATTTTCCCCCAATGTAGCACTTCATAAATATCATGAAGCTATTTCATAAAAATGACATGTTTTATTATATTTACATGTTTTATCTTTATATATATAATTCTCCTGTACGTGTGTTAGTGACTGAACTCCTCCTTAACGGCTGGGCCGATTTCGATGAAATTTGTTGTGTCTGTTTTATTTGATCCCTGAATGGTTTAGATTCACAATTGACCTATATGGGTACAATGGGCGTGGCACCTCCCATACGAAGTAAAAATGTATTTTTGTATATCTGGAGTACTGTTACAGTGGGAGTCTTCAAACTTTGTGTGAGCTTTTTTTATAATAATACTCATAATCTCCCAAAAAAATGAGTGCCATCCAAGCAATGGGCGTGGCACCTCCCATACGAAGAAAACATTCATTATTGCATATCTGGGGTACTATTAAAGTGGGAGTCTTCAAACTTTGTGTGAGCTTCTTTGATAATAATATTCATAATCTTCCAAAAAATATGGGGGATCCAAGCAATGGGCGTGGCACCTCCCATACGAAGTACAAATTTATTATTGCATATCTGGGGTACTATTATTGTGAGAATATTCAAACTTTGTGCGAGCTACCTAGATAATAATGTAATCCTATTCCTAGGCAGAACAACGTTTGCCGGGTCAGCTAGTTATATTTATAAAATATTTCTTAAATATGATGAATTATTAAAAAAAAAAACTATTAAGTAAGATTTACGAAATGATTCTTTACATTTTTAAAAAAGTTTCTTCATATTTATGAAGAAGTCTCATCAATATGATAAATTTTTTAATTTGTTTTTGTTTTTTATAATTATTTTAGTGAATAAAAATGTAAACTTAATAAGAGATAATAAAGAGCACTACGCTTTTTACAATTTTGTTCTTCCAATTTCGTCTTAATCGTCTAATGCGGTAGTTCGCGTTAGTTTTTTTTTTTTAATAACCTCCATAATAGTTGATTTATTTTTCAATAGAAAAACAACTGCAGTTATAGTATAGTTAAAAATAACAACTACCAATCACAAAATTTTCTGAGTATAAACATTTCTAATCATTAAAAATTATTTTCATCGCAATAAAGAAACAAAAATGCAAATACTTACGGATAACAATCGTCATTAGCTGAGGGACTTGAGTATGGTCTTTTTTCAGTGCTGCCACTTACACTCAAATCGGTTGGTTTCATTTCTTCTGCCACACCGTTATCTTGTGCTGCAGTTTGATTTTGCTCTGGCTTGATGACATTAAATTGGAATTTTTCATTGGGTGTTGTGGGCAAAGCTGCTGGTGAATTTGGTGGTACACCGTTGGAAGACAAATAATGGAAGGCGCCATTTATGGCATGCATAAACAATGGTGATGACGGCGGTGGACCATATGCGGCAGCTGCTGCAGCAGCCACTGCAGCGGCAGCAGATGATATACCATTGGGCAGCGTTAAATGATTGTTGTTGCTGTTGTTGCCTTGCGACGGAGGACGCTGAGGTGTTTGTTGTTGAGCAGCTCCTGGATGTTGCAGGGAACCCTGTGGAGGTATTGCCCAATTTGTACCATTTGTGGATGGGGAAGATGTAACAGATGTAGACGCAGACTGATTACTTGTCTGGGTATTGTTTGAGTTGTTTGGATTATTCTGGTTGACCGACTGGCGGAGTAAGGAGATATTTTTGATGTTCTTCAATTCAGTAGGATTGCGCAAAAATTGATAACAATGGCGTTCGCCTTGGACTTTGCGTAAAATATTTACACGGTAATAGTAGCGCAAGGCACGTGACATCTTGTCATAGTTCATCGATAGATGATTTTTCTGTATACCCCACAATTTGGCCAGCCCAGCCGGGTCAACAATTTTGAATACGCCAGTATCTCGACATTTCCAGGCAATCAAATCACTATACTTTTGATTGCGGTCATTTAGCAACTGCTGCAAAAAGTCCCACAACAAACGACCATCTGAAAAAAAAGACCGAATGAGGCGAAGGAGATGATTAGAATGTTTGAAGCATGGTTGGCAATCGAAAAGAATTAGGAGCGATTTTTTTTAGTTAACATTAATCTTTAAATAACAGAGTTTATCTATAAACATTAATTCGCACATCATACGAATATCCAGCACTTAAATGATGTTCACCCTTTCAAATCGGTTCCAACTTTAATATTATAGCGCTAAATGCATTTAGGTATAAACTAAAAATCGACCCTAATTCATA
Source organism: Eustalomyia histrio (assembly GCA_949748255.1). Taxonomy (NCBI): domain Eukaryota; kingdom Metazoa; phylum Arthropoda; class Insecta; order Diptera; family Anthomyiidae; genus Eustalomyia; species Eustalomyia histrio. The sequence goes on from OX456526.1 coordinate 1,323,662, forward strand.
TAAATTAAAAAATATTTTTAATTTGCTGTCAATTAAATATTTGTTAAACTTACTTGTATTTGGTTCTGTGTTTTCTGGAAAGAATTCACGTTTCACTGGTTGCATATAACGATTGTCGGGTTTATCGGGGAAAAACTCCCTTTTCACTGGTTGCATGTAGCTGGGTGTAGTCGGTGCTGACACCGAACCACTCTGTGGCAGTTTTTGATCATGCTGCTGCTGTTGTTGTTGTTGTTGCTGTTGTTGTTGTTGTTGCTGTAGTTGCTGTTGATGTTGGTGCTGCTGCTGTTGAGACCACGAATTAACAAATGTATTTTTTATTTGTTGCTTAAGACTTTGTGGCATATCCTTGAGTATAGGTGTAGTGGGCGGACTATTATTATATTGGGCTACGGCAGCTGCTGCAGCAGCGGCAGAGGCAGCTGCATAATTATGTTGGGAAAAATTTACAACAGCACTATTGGATGAGGAGGGAGGTTCTGAATAGCTTTCCTCGTCCGAATCTGAATGGTGACTACTGGCACTGGTGGAATTGTGCTTTAGGACACCGAAAGCATTGTTGGCGCTCAGCGCCGCTGCTGCTGCTGCTGCCGATGAAGAACTGTTAGTACTACTCGTACTGCTACTGCTACTATTGCTGCTGCTATTATTGGCTTGAGTTGATGAGCCATTTTGCTGTTGATTTTGTTGTTCCTGATTTTGAGGCGGGCTGCCGGTTTGCGAATCTACTGAAGGCGGGGGACTCAATGTCACCGAATTCGGTGCCATAAAATGGTGGGGTGCTAAGTGTGAGGTTTGGTGGAAGGCACTTTCTGGCGGGCCAATTGGTGGCCATGTGGGTGTGGGTGGGTGACTGTGCGGTGACAAGGGATAACGGCTGGTAGGTGTCACAGGGCTATTAGGTAAATGCCATTGCATCATATGCGATTCAATCACCAACATTTGCAGGACATTGTGCAAAACATCTCCTGCACCGGGACAACGGTGCCCAAAATCGGCACGTGTAAGTAGGCACAAAGCTTTACCATTCATTTGAAAGAGATCATAATCAACTTTTGGCAGATCAAATTCACGTTCACAAAAATGCAAAAATACTGCAACATCTTCACGACTCCAAAGTCGGGGATCCGATGGCAGCGAGGGTGGCAATTGTGTCTTAAGTTCAGCCAACTGACTGGGTTGTGCAGGAGGACAACGCCACAACATATCACTCCATAGCCCCAGAGGTGGATTTAACGATAACTGTACCGGAAGCATTTTCATTTTGAAGTTATTTTAACGAATTTTATAAGAATTTTTGTTTGCATGTAAACTTCATATATTGTATATTTCGCGGCTATGAAGAAGAACACCTTAATACGAAGACAGTCACAAATTGTTTGCTAAAAAAGAAGTAAACAAAATAAAAAGTTAGCATGTAACATAATTTGCAGAAAATAATTATAATAATATTAAAATAACACCTTCTTCAATAATATCTGACACATTTTCGTAGACCTGGTAACTTAGTAAATTTTAAATTTGTATGAAATTGTATGCGTTTACATCCCTGGATTTCATTTGTACTTAGCGAGATTTCGAATGTGCAACCAAAGGTTTTTTATAAACAAACCAACATATAAAATAACCTCAAACTAGAAATATTTCTAAAAAGCACTTTATTCTTTGGCCGAGTACAATTTATGTTAAAATCTAACGCTAGTTATGTTGGTAAATTTATTTTTCTGTTGGAACTACAGGCTAGAGTCACACTTTTAATATATTGATGGGAAGAAGACATGAATTTGCAAATGATTTTTCATTATATTTCTCCGCCGGAAAAAAATAAGAACCATGCAACACTTCTTTTGATCAGTTACAAATTGTATTATGTTTTATCGGATTCCTACATTAATGTGAAGACATTAATATAGAACTCACATCTTTGTAACTCTCAAAAACTGTTATAAACTACTGTTTCGAATATTAAAATTTTAAATCAAATTAGTTTTGAATCTAATTTTGTAAAAAAGGAAAATCGAAAAATAAATAAAACATGTAAAATGCAACCTTGGTCTGCTTTCTATAGGGTGAGTCACAGGCAATTAAATATATATTAATCTAAAGGAGTTATTTCTCTATCTAATAAAAAATTTTACAAATTTAAATGTGGCCACAGTTTTAAAAGCTCTAAAAAAAATTTCCAGTAAAAATGCGATCAACTTTATCATCTATTTAGTAGGTATGTATAAAGTAGGGTGACGATGAATTTCCTATGCGCGAACTTTTCTCATCAGATACAGAAACGGGGCACTGGTTACGCGAAACATTGAACAGCAACACGTTTTCCTATTGGCGCCCCTTTTTTGTTGGAGGCCTTATGCCAGCCTTATGCCAGCCTTATGCCCGCAATTTCAAGCAATATGTATGTACCAATGCTTAGATAACTATCGTGTAGATCATTAAGAACCAGTTGGGGTATCTAAGCACTGACATGTATCTAAAGCTTGAAATTATGGATATTAATGTAACATTTATTAATTGGGTCTAAAGTTCATTGAAATGTGTTGTTCTGTTTTTGTCCAAAACTAAAAATGAACATTTGGTAATTTGTTTTTATCAGAAATTCCAATAAAAAGCTACTACTTCCGTTTAAGAAATTGAAATGATTTCAAGCAGAATACACCCAGGCAGGCAGGCAGTCAGTCGTCATAAATATGAGAGTATTCCGTGAATGTGGTATGTAGGAAATTAAATCGAAATAAAGTAAAGAAACGTAAAATGAAATACAAAAATAAATAAACAATCACATCCGCCGTGGCATTTCTGGTTGTGCCACCACCAACAAAAATCAAAATCATCATCCCACACGATCTTTGTTTGAAATTGTAGTAAGAAAATGAATAATAAATAACACAGTTAAACACTAAAAATGCGCCAGAGATGTGACCCATATAAATTCTGATAGATTTTAAGATGTACATCAAGAATGTGAAGACGAAATTTAAAAATTAGCTCCATTTTTTGAAATTTAAAAATAACCTCCACTTTTTGAAATATTCGCAGATTAAACTTTTACCAAAAAACAAGTTTTTTTCTTAAAAATGTCAGATGCCTGTATATAATAGGGACCTACAATTTTTAATATGCTTTTAAAGTATGAAATTTGGCTATGACATAGGGAATTTTAGAGCACCTGCCAAAACGTGTAATGTATATCAAATTAAAGGCGGAGTTCATCACATTCGAATGATGCAAACAAAACATAGTGTTATTATTTTCAATTTTGTAATTTTGTTTTTTTTTTATAAAAAATGTAACTTTCCTACAAAAACGTTTTTTGAAATTCTAACATCACATCCGTGATATGCGTCCCAATGTTGGGTCGCAATCCCGGCACATTAAAGTTTTCTTATTTTGTTATACTGTGTAATGTAAAACATACGAAAAACTATAGCAAAAAATTTCACTCTTAAAACCAATGGTTGTAAACATTTAACGACACTTTTCTGATATTCTGAATATTTGTATAAGCTACACAATGTATTAATATAGCGGAGTTAATCTATTTACATTACCAATAAATACGCGAAATGGCTAAGCCTGTCAGCAATAGGACCTAACTCGGACTAAAAAAAACAAAACAAAATAAAACCTCAAAACTTGTTTCGCACAAAATGATTGATTTTGGCACATACATACTAATATTTAACTCCACTCTTTTTTTAATCATTATTTTTTAACCTTTTGGTCTTTTCAAATAACATTGTGTTATGTAGGGCATAAATGATTCGGCACAGCTCAATTAACACTTTTACATCTTTTTTATTACTTTATATTTATACAATTTGTTGTTTTTTTTTATTTTTTCGGAAAAATATTTCTCAACCTTATATTTGATTGCCTAAGCGGAACCAACATCGACATAAAAAGTACAAACAAATTATTTATTCCGGAAAAATGAGAAAATACAATTGGTATCTTTAGCTACGATGATGCTGTTCTTTAAACGTTTAACTTCTTATTGAAAACACAATTGAACTAAAAATTTTAGTGTAGCACAGACACGGATTTCAACATTCAATATTGAAGTATTGGAGAACATTATACACCAACAACAAACATTAAATGCCTTTTGGAAACTCTGCTACATAACAAACATAACAACCAACTAAATCAATATAGCCTCAGATGGTCTGGGATCCGGCTGAGTTTAAAGTGCTTTTTTTTTTGTTGTTGTTTAATTTTTATTAAGAGTGTTAGAGATTACACACAATGATGTCGACAAACCATAAACACATACTTTTATTGACAAACTACAACTGCAAATGCTATTGAATTTTTCAAAATTTTGATCCAGCATCTACCTCTGGCATTAGAAAATGGTTACAAATGGGTTTACAGGCCAAGTCACAACAATTTTTATCAAAAACCCACCGACCATCCTATCGACAATTTTAATTCAAATTAATATATTATATACACTTTGACTGTTTATGTTTAAAATCAGTATCTGATGTTGGAAGCAGATTTTAGGACTTAAGCCAAGTTAAATATTAATAGATGATGTTGTGTTTTTTGTTTCATTCTTATCCATTGAACATATAGAAAACGTCAACACACGACGAAAATCTATTCAAAAAGAGATTTTCGTTGTGTGTTGTATATGTTCAATGCTTAAGAATGAAACAAAAACATAACTGCTACAATTCTTATTTACTCATTAAATTTGTTGCACAGAAATACATTTACATTTACGTCTGGCTAGTCCATGCTTTAATTTTGGTAAATTCTGCAAAGTTTGTAGCTGTTATTTTTCTATAAAAGTATGTGGTTGCGGTTTTGTCGATATTATTGTGATTTCATTATGCTTGCCTACAAACACATCTACATTTGTGTTTTTGACTACCTGCGTATTATAATGCTGGCTTAGGTTGGTGCTGCTGATGATGATGAGGATAATGACGATGTGCGCCTAGACATTAAACGGAAGTGCGCGCATTCCTTAACAAAACATCATCCAAAGAGTACAACACACAGAAGGTATATATACACAACTACCAAAATGATCCCCAGTCAGACACACAAATAACAAAAAAAAAAGTAAACGATCGATTCATGCATGCATGCGTCCCATCATCATCAGCAGCATTTCATGTACACCACATACAGCAAACAAATAAAATCATAAAACTTGTTTTCTACACTTAGAAGACGTTGGTGACCGAGTGAGATGATATTAAATCCCAGTCATCCACCACCTTAACATACTACCCAGCAAAACCAGACATTACCAAATAATGTGTAAAATAATGTATAGCAACAGGGGCCGATGCATTACTTTACACTTTCTTCATTTATAAAGTTTACAGACGATGAGCCTCCAAGTAATGTAGGGATCCATTACTTGAAAATGTCTAAACATAGATTTTCACAAAAAAAATTGTATTAACAAAAAAATTATTACAAATATTTCAAACTTTGTTAAATAGAAAGTGGCCATGGTAGAAATCGAACAGCTCTGGTTAACAGCCAATAACTATACCCACTGAATTATCGACGCATAGTTGCGTTTCGCGTTTTCGTTCGTGATGTCGAAACTAGAGTATTCAAAAACCGAAACCGAAAACCGGTCAACCGGTTTCTTGATTTTCAAAAACCGATCGGTTTCGAATATTTTGTAAATTCTAAGAAAACCGAAAACCGGTCTTTTTTGTTAGGTTAACCGGTTTTTTTAATTACATCACCAACTGGGTTACTTGGTCTCTTTTATTTTTTCCGAACACTTATAATCGTTTGTTTGGTTATGAAGATTTAGATGTAAGTCTGATAGATTCCGATGAAGACTTAACTTTGGATATTCCAAATTCAAATAGTTTTATTTCTGATCTAAATAACACAATAAACAGTATTCTTGATAAATGCGACCAAAGAACTGAAAAGTTGGAAAATTTATATAATTGTCTTTTGACTATTTGTCCAACATCTACTATTAGTGAAAGAGTATTTTCCACTTCTAGCTTTATCAAAAGCAAACAAAAAATCGTCTTAAAACGAAACATTTAAATTGCATATTATTTCAAAAATATTACTTTAGAACTGAAAAATAGATTTTCTTTTTACATATTCGAAATTCAAGATAATAATTTTTTTTAATGTTACTAACGAATAGTAAACACTTATTTATTTTAAAACTTATTTAATGCCAAACGTTTAAATTACTAACGTACCTAATTTTACCCAATTTACAAACTTAATAATCTGTATTCATTTGATATGAATATAGTTTTATAATATTAATTTTTTAGATATTATATTAAAAAACATTAAAACCAATAAATAAAATGTTGAAATGAAATACAATTAAAAAATATATTTTTTTTCAAAGAATGTATATTTTTGTTACTTTATATATTAAATTTCTTTTTTTTGTTTGTAATTAAAACAACAAGTTATATAGGCTTTTTATTCAAATTAAAAAACCGAAAAAACCGGTTGACCGGTTTTTTCTGCAAAAACCGAAACCGAAACCGGTTTTTTTAAAATTCGATTTTTCGAAGAAACCCGAAACCGGTTTTTTCAAAAGGCCGGTTTTTTGAATACTCTAGTCGAAACATACATAAATAACCTTTTGCTTACAAAAAACAAAGCACAAACTAATGAGTCTAAAAATAGATTTTTAAAAATATTTTAATTATTACTACTATCAATGATCGATAACACATTATTCTATGCTTGCAAATAATGCAAAAAGGAACGAGCTATTACCATTACACAGTAATGCATGAATGTATCGCACCTACATATGACCGAAGTTTTGCTGGGTATACAATGTGGGACTGTCGGCTACAAAAAAAAAAGGTTATGTATGTAAGTCCAACAACAATAACAAAAAGTCCGTATTGATGACGATCGTGATAAAAGTGGTTGATGTTTTTTATAAAAACGTATAATGGTGAGAGAGAGAGAGATTTTTTTAAGAAAACCATTATGGTTTCAAGTTGAAAATTTCAACGAAATGTTGAATATGATGACGACGAAACAGGTAAAAATATTTCATTAAAAAACCTGTCACATTAACTAAGTTTCATATTTTCTAAAAAATGTTGAGCTAAAGTATCTACAGCATCCCTTTAAGGTTTAAAATGCATTACAAATCTAATCGTATCAGAATTTCAAAAGCAATTTTCCCCAATTTATTTTGTGTAAACTGAATTTATATTTTGGGAATGAATTCCCTGACCAAATGTGAGAAATTTATTTTATTTTTTATTTGTTTTATTTTAAAGAAATCAATTAATTTTTTTATTCCTTCATAAAATTTAATGAACTCATTCACCAAAGAATTCATTCAAATCTTGTTAATTTAACTTTTGGACAAGGAATTCATTCAATCGTGCACTAAGAAGGAAATCTCCCATCGGGTACACCCGGATTTGGATGAAACTTAAATATGTACAAAGTAGAGTATTCTTAGCTTAGCTTTATATTATTTAGTGTTCAACGTGTAGAAAAGAAATTTGTTGGTACTTTTTTTTTGTTCGGCAGAATGTCGAAAATTTTTTGAATAATCAACATAAATATAATGCTTTGCCTATGTTTCCGCACAGGGTTGTCAAACCCTGAACGAGTTCCAGCGAAACTTTATTGATTTAATCGAAAAATGCATTAATATCATGCAAATAATTCTTAAAATGCATACATCTAACTTTGCATTAATGAATTTATATATGAAATATGCAAACCCCTTACAAAATATTAACTTCTTGTCAGTCGTGGAAAAGAACAAAAGCATATATTTATTACAGCTGTAGGTGTCATCAAACAACTTTGCAAAGAATGTCTTTTCGGTGATGTAATGAAAGATGTAATTCTTGCTGCGTAAATAAAAAAGCACACCTACACTCACAATATTTTTTTCTTAAAATCTACTGAATATACACATTGAAACAATCGAAAATGGTTTTTAAGGAAACTACGTACTTTTCGTTTAAAACAATCGTTTTTTTAATTGTTAATAAGTTATCTAAGAAAATCGGTAAAAATAATAGGATTTTCGTTCATTTTAATATTAAAAATAAAATAAGATTTTAATACAGAAAGTGCGTAATTTTATGTATTTTGTTTATTGAATGACTGGTAGAAAAAGTTAAAAATTATATTTCTTTGTAATTTAACTATTTATTCTATAGAAAACAACTTTATGCATTTTCTTTTAAAGTAATTCTTAAGCCTTTGCTGTTAATATATTGCAGTGTAAATGCATTTTTTTTTAATTATTTCGGATAAAACATTTCGAAAGCTTAATACGAGTAAAGTAAATTTTTAACAAATCATTTCAAATTTATTATTTTGTAAAAACGTATTATTTGGTTTACTTAGATTATTATCTAATATTGTCGTCATCATCATTAGTTCTTAGCACGCAAGTGAAGCTCTCGTGTTAATATAGTAAAATAACGTTTAGAAAAAATTCTCTGATCACCGCAGCATAGACGGAAACTAAACAAAAAAATGTTTGCCTTATGACAACATATTGCTTATGTTTCATCGTCTTCTTCTTCAATTTTTTTTTTGCTTTTTAAAGTATTTTTAGTTATGTTTTGTTATAAACACACAATAAATTAAAAAAATTCTGCGTTGCCACATTATCTTAACAGAAGATTCTCCTAAGTGCGAATTCCGATTTTACTAAAATAGAGAAAAAAAATTTTAGTTTTGACTTTACCTAGTGTAATTTAAAATTTTTCAGATGGCTCTGAACAAATAAAAAAAACAGTAGTGTTACTAGAAACATTCTTTCGAAATATGCTGTCACCAAAAATGCTAAAATTTGTTAAATCGCTAAATGAAATGATAAATAGTATGCTAAAAGTCTGCCAAACAAACAATCAAAAATAATTGTAGCGCGTTGGACTTTTCGATGCACAGCGACGGCAACATTAATTTATAAAAACAATATGTATGAGTTTTTATCTCTCATAGCACTTAACACCGAAGTAAAATAACATAATAGGGCTATGAACTAAAAAGCTACAAAAACTATTTATCGGATGGCGGACAACAACTGTTATCGCGCAATTACGGTGTTGGCATATTTTAAGCCCTTCATCTTTCACCACCTTTTATTTTTTCTCTATCCCCTTTCCAAAAAAGCAACACATTAATTAGTAGAAAGAATTTCCTGAGTGTCGCTACTCTTTAAAAAAATATGGCAACACTGAAAACCTGAATAACGAAAAAACCTCAGTATATTCAAGTGGATGAAAATGACGGGAAAAGAAAGATATTTTTACTTTAAGGGGGTCTACAACAAAATTACTATATACAAATTAAAGAGTTTTTGTTTCTTAAAGACGTGGAGAGTTAACTGATCTGATCGTCAGGCACTCAGACAAACTGTCTGACAGTCAGCACACTAAATACTTGGTGCAAATGTCCAACATATGTGTATAATTTTTTCAGATGGCTAAACACATAAAACACACAGATTTCTTTTAAAATATGAAATTTGGATTTGTTGCATACTTTTTTTATTTACATATGCATGCGGTAACATGTCTAAAAGAATACAAACAAAACTGAGATTAGTTCTAAACTACAGTTATATATGTATGTCTATCTGTATGAAAGTAATAAAGGTTAGTGCTAACCTTAGATTATTTTGTGGTTAAGTTAGCGGTCCTTCAAGAAGAACATATATGTATTTAATATATAATTTAATGTTCTACAACTTGGGATCACAGCTTAAAAGAATTAATTCTTTTTAAAATGAATTATTACTATTCTATTGGTACAAGTTTGTAAGGAAAACTATTTTTTATAAGATTGATAGTTTTAAGTATTGGAATGTATATTTGCACCATATATACTATTAACCATATATGGCCCAAAAGGGCTCGGTTAATTTGAGTAAATGAAATAAATCAAAGAATTCAAATTTTGAAGAATGAATTTTCTGTTAAAAACATTAAGCATTAACATTTACAAATTCATTCACTAACGAATTCATTCAAATCTAGCTAATTCAATTATTGTTGAAAGAATTGATTCCCTAAAACTGCATTCTTCTGGGCTGCATTCATCTGGGCTATAAGAGAAAAACTTAAATTTTGGAAATTAAGAGAACAAAAGAAAAAATAAAAAGTAAAAAATAAAACGGCATTTCTTTCAAGAATTAAATAAAATATTGAATTACTTGAGGGAATTAAGTAAAATCATTCATTCCATTTTGGAAAGACCCAGTACCCAGTTGAATTAACTAGATTCATAAAATTTTATCAAGGAATTAGAACAATTTAATGGATTTCTTCAAGATAAATTAATTGAAAATAATAATAATTAATTCAACTCCTTAAATTTCGTCAAAGAATTCAGCCCAGAATTCAGTTAAAACAAAAGGTATTAGAGAATTTATTCTTTCGTAACTCTGCTTGAGATACATTTCTTGATTTTTTTGTTTGTAGCGGACATAAAAATGGCAGGTAGCTATGATGTTTGGTGGGTTTATTGTTGTTGCTGCATTTTTATTTGTCTGTTTGGAACATTTAGGTATGCGGATGATAGAACCGGTTCGAACGGAAACTAAAGTAAATTAAGAAGCAACAACATCAGCAGAAACCAAGAGTAAGAATATTTTACCTTATACTATGTAGGTATAAATGAAATGATTGCACAACATTATAAATAAAGAAAGCAGAAATTAAAAAAAAAAAAATTAACATAGAGTGGCTTAAATTTGTATATTTCTATCTGATTTAAATCTAACAATAACGCTTTAATGGTTCAACATATCTGAACAGATTTTCACTCAAGTGTTAGATTTTACTTTGGCGTATCCATAACAATTATGTCTATATAACTTCACTTTTGAGGCAGTCATGATAGAAAGAGAAAATATTAAAGGATCGGTACTAAAGCTCTAATCAGTGAAAAAGTAAAATCCAAAGAACAGGTTCTATTTGTATTAATTTAACCGTTAAGCAAAAGGTTCTTTTCCTCTATGGTTCCTTTGAAATCCTTCATTTGGACTCTTACACATTACTTCTAGAACCTCCTTCATGGAACCGGTGAAACAAGAACCTTTTTTAGAACTTATTCACAGGATGCCAGTTAAAAAAAAAGTTGTTGGGTAAAAGTACTTTAAAATATGCGTTAAGCAAATAGACCCTTATATTCTCTTGAATTGAGAAATCGTTGGAATTTTGATAGAATATCTCAGTACTCCATAAATATTTTGGGATGCATGAATCAGCGTAGGACAATAAGGGTTAACAAATCGATGCCATTTTGTTAAAATGTCGTTGATTCCAAAGATATTTAGTTTATGCTGTTCTCAAGATAACGACAACAAATATGAATTTGCATAAAGTCGCTTTGCAAGATATTAGATTTCAATCAGAAAGAAATTTAGAAAACTGAGCCACTCTCCTCCAGTTTCTTAAAAATAAAGAAAAAATCTTGACAATACAGGTTGTTTGTAAAATAATAAAAAATTAAATAGGGGAGACTTTTCAAACGAAAACAAAAAAAAAACAGATTCCATGATTATTGATCGATATGTTGTTATACACACAAATGTATGTATATTCATATAAACATTTTTTTCTACTCAATTGATCATGCAGAGGAGAATGATGATTTTTGTTGTGTATGCACTATAGTTAAAGGCAGTGTTCTCACACTTGGTTTAAAAAAAATATTTTAGGTGTAACTGGTATGCATCATTGCATTCTTAGGGCTTCCTCTTTTGTTACCTTTACAAAAACAACAAAAATAATGATCATTATGCACACTTGATGATTGTGGAGTTAAATTCAATACTCAAACTCGTCTAATTTTGGGGAATTTGGACAAACAAAAAAAAGGAAAGAAAACCAGTCCAGTGCTACTCAGTATTTTGGTTTATGCAGACTGAGGTTAATAAAAATTAAAACATACTTGACTGACTTTTACCCTCATTTTTACAGTTTTTATTTAATTTTTTTATTTTATCAAAAAAAGAAAAGAAATTGATACAAATTTTCTTAATGATGTATAAAAACTGGGTGTGTACATTCGTGCATTTACTTTTAACGACTTGTATATACATATGTATGTATGTATGTAATATACATATTTGTAGATCTTCAATTTATTAAAGGGTCTTAAGTCAATTATACAAACCAAAAATGACATCATGATACACACGATGAAATTAAATATAAAATATTTTTTATCCAACCATTAAACTATCAAACTTCTATAAAAAAAAAATTGAAGCAATGTGTTAAAAAATAGTACGATATGTATTTGTGATTTTTATGGTTTTTATTAATGACCCCGTATTTAGTTTTGTCCTACACGAACAATAAAGAAATTCGATACTTATGGATATTCACTCGCACAAATACCTGTTGGGTCTTAAATCTTAACATGTTGTTTTTTCTTAGGAAAAAATAAAACCACCCTTAATTTTTTAAATGTTTTAGAACTTATTCGATCAATTTTTTTAGCATTATTAGAGGAGTTCATAAGGTGTACTAAGTATTGTATTGTTGTATCGTCGTATTAAAAGCAGAGTTGTTAAATTTCTTATTTCACTTTAACGACGATTTTCTGTTGGGTTTTGCTTTTTGTTAGCACACGTAAACATATCAGACTAAACATATGTACGATATATAAAAATGTTGTATCGTCCTATCATCCACTGTTGAATGTATGTACGAGTATGTATGTATTATTTAAAATTAAATTTATCCAACTCTGTTTCCTATAGCAAGTGCACAAAGTACAAGTTTCTTATGTATAATAGCAAAATCAACTTGAAAGTAGATTTCGACGGAGATCTAATAAAAATTTGGGATTTCAAGCAGATTTCCTATACAAACCGAAATCCAATTTAAAGTTAGATTTCACTGAAATCTAATCGACTTTGAGGAATACAACTCTGACAATTGTTTGACGTTTAATAAAAGCGAAAAAACACGTGTATGTGTGCACAATACATTTGTGTTTATAATAGGACTATGATGTTGGGACACTGCACTATGTGATTTACGCCACGTCGGACACATGTCTGCCGCGACTTTTATCTCTCTAGCCATGTCACACAAAAGTGGTTGACGATAAATATGATTTTATTGCAATAATATGATGTATAGGATTATACGTAAAAAGGATCCTTTACAGAGTCATCAGGACTGTAATCTTCAAATTCTTCATCACTTTCTGTACTTTCAAGTATTTTTTCTAACTCAGTATTCGATAAAAACTTCCTTTTCGCCATTCCGTAAGACAAATATAATGGAATATTATAATGCGATCAGCTCTTCTTGCTTACTGAGCACTTAATAAGAAAAAATATAGAGCGAACCCCATTTGTTGCATTAAAAAAAATTGGGAGCCGCCATGTCGGACACATGCATGCGACACTCTGTTTTCACGCTGTTTCAAAGCAGTAAATGTTACTGGCAGTAGTCTAAATTTCAATATTGATGTTTTTAAAGAGATTTCGCAAAGCATCGTATTTCCTTATAGTGCCTTGGCAGTCAATGTGTTAAGACCGGATGCATAATAGGCTTTTTTATTTAAAGATTTCATATTATTGTTTTGTATATTCATTTATTTTTTTTTTGTGGAGCTGTTTTTTGTATTGTCAAGTTGAAATCCCTAAAAATATAATATGAACGGTGTTGATTTCGAAATAGATTTTGAACTAAAATCTACTAAAATAAATTCTAATGTAAATTCACTATAAAACAAAAACAGTACATTATCTATGCTTATGTCGGATTTTTGTTGTTAATCTTTTTTATAAGGCTGTTATAAAAATACACCAAATGATTATGCCTTTGACTGTTAAAAGGCATTGATATATTATCGTCAGTGTATTTATTTTACATTTTAAGTTTCAAACAAGTTTCCTATAGCACAAAGCAACACTTAACTTAAACAACAGAGTACGACAAAATGGGACTTATTTATATAAGGCTTAATATCCTTCCTTCAAACCAATAATAAATATTTCAATCCTCTAAATTATTTAGCACAAAATGGAGCTACAATAAATTGTACCTGTTAAAGATCAATTTTAAGGAGCTTTTAATATTCAATAACCGCTCAGCAAAATACATCTTTTAAATTGTAATGTATCAAAATTTTGTCCTAATTTAGAAGATTAAAGTAGTCGATATTGTGTTGTAATTTTCCGGCCAAAAACATAATACATTTATAAAATAAAAACTTGCCTAAAAGCTACCTAAGTGATAAAATACGCAGTTTCTTAAAAAACTTTATTTGAAATTTCTCTCAAACATTTTGAAACTAAAAAATTGGAGAATTGAAGTGTTAAAAAAGTGTGTTTACATCTTCCATCTTTTATTAATTTGCAAAGATGTTAACATCTTCCATCTTTTATTAATTTGCAAAGATGTTAACATCTTCCCATAAAAATTATACAGGCCAAAAATTATACATCTTTCTAAATATAAAAAAGATGATCCTTTCTCATTTTGTCTCGTCTTACATCTTTCGTTATTTCAAGTGTCATCTCCTAAAAAATGGCAAAAAATTGATTTTTTTTTGCGCCAGCACTAGCAGACTGACATTGCTGAAAAAAACAAATCAAATTTATTTGACAAAGGAAAATGAGCGGCACATGTAATGCATTAAAATTCGGGTTTGTTCGTGCAAAGCAACAACTACTCCAATAATTAATGCTTTCTCTAAATCCCTTTCTTATATTTTTTTTTTTTATTTTTAACAAAAATTTTGCGTCTTTTTCTTTTATATTTTTGAAATAACAGATGAAAGATGTTGCCAATGTAAATTCATGTTTAACGTTTTCAACATCTTCCATGTGTTTCACAAAGATGTTGTTTAATACAAGATGAAAAATACGCTTTATCTGAGTATCTTAAAACTAATAGAATAATAATAATATGTAGTATGTATAATATGTAGTATGTAGAATAATGTGTAGTGGATTATTTCAATAAATTTTTAAATTTGGTCTCGAATTTCTTGATTAAATAATCTGCAATACATCAGTTGCCCGGGGGAAATTCTAATAACTTGACTGTTTTTAACCGATTACAGTTTTTATCGCCTTAGTAGAAGGATACCACCATTTTTAAATTCGATTTAAAATATCAAAAACTTATATTTTCCCTTGTGATCTTTTCTTTTTTTTTGAAATTTCAGACCCGATATAAATATTTCTTGATGTGGTCGGCCAAAAAATAAAGTGTGAATTTATTTTTTTTTAAGAAAGGGACATTCTAAAAAAGGTGCTTATTAATTATATTTTGAGTAACAATTTTTATTTTCTTTTTTCAACTAAGGTTTATCGAAATTTGCCGATGTATTTTTTCCCATTAAACTTAATAGCAATTTAACTGATTTGTATAAATAATATATAAATACATATGTACATTATGTATTGTATTACTTTTAAAACAATAATTATTCTTCAAGTTATTCTATACATTTATTGTCTCGTCTTGTCTACATAATATCGGAACATGATTTGATATCAAATATTTATTAAATAAGCATTAAATACAAGAAGCTTGTTTTTCACCCAGGCAGAAAGTCAACGACCTGCTTTAAACAAAAATGCCAAAAAAAAACAAGAATCTGAAACGAACACGCGGTTTAAAGCTAGAAAATCAATTCTTCAATTTTAACGTTAATCAACAACAACAACAACAACAAATAACACGAATTATACAAATTCCGGGTATAGAAAATGTTTAAACACTTTCATAAAGATTTGATACGTTTTTTGTTTTTATTTCAGTTTAATAATCGTTTCTTTCTTAATATCTATTTATATTTATGTTATATACATAACTATCTATCTATACATAATTAAAGCACCTGTAAACTTTTACACAAAAAAATAGAAAAAAAACAAAAACTTTTTAATAATTATTAAGGGAATTTTGATGATTTGTGGAAGATTTCATATAGATCTTAAGGTAAATTATGTATAAATACCGTGAATGACGGTTATAACGAAATACCTTATAACCAGAGAAGATAAAAAGTTAAATTTAATGAATTTAAACAAAGTTTGGCAACCGAAACGAATAACGGTATTGGTATCGGTAACGCTATTTACGTACCATTATTATTAAATTTACATTTTCACAATAAATTAGATGTTTTTTTGTACGCTGAGGGAGTTATATGCATAATTTTAATAAACTTTTACATTAAATCAATAAAGCTTCGCTAGAATTCGTGCATTGAAACTTTTTATTAAAATAATACAGTTTTACATAAAATTTTATGAAAAATTTATTTATTTTTACTAAAAATTTCATACACTGAATAAATAAGTTGCATTCAAATTATGAAGCTTTTTCATTAAATTTAGTAAATTTTTCATTCATAAGTGAAGAAAACTTTATTAGTTTTTTCAAAAATTTGATAAAAACTCGTCCAATTAATATCTCTCTGTGTAAAAAACACAATATTGCCATTTCAAATTAAATCGGTATTGGTATCGGTTGTCAAAATTGATTTAAACAATCACTATTCACGGTATTCTTTTAAAAACTGAACTGGGATCTTGACAATTTTTGTATAAAAATGGTAAAATCGAGTAAGATTCAGAATGAAAAAAAAAACACTTAAAAGTTTTTACCAATCCCAGTTTGCATATTAATTAAAAATTCTATTCCAGGGGTTGAGCGAATTGCTCAGCAAAAACATGGTATAAACTACTTACCAGCCTTTTTACGCGATTAATTACTTTTGTTTGCCATGTCCAAAAAGTAATGGGTACTCATTATTTTTTGGCTGTTCGTAAGCGAGAGGGTAATGACCACCCATTACTTTGTGTTTTTTGTAAGTGAGAATGTAATGACCACTCATTACTTTTGGGACATCGCAAACAAAAGTAATTAAGCGCGTAAATAGGTTGGTAAGTAGTTTATACCATGTTTTTGCTGGGTAGTTTCTCTTTAGTCTGTAGCTCGTTGATTTAAAACAATATATTGGAAAATAAGCAAATAAAAAGTTGTAAAAATGCTTAGAAAAAGATAACAAAGGTGGTAGAAATTTTCTTTGGAGTACAAAAAATTACTTTAAGTCAAAAAATGTGTAAAAAGCACTTATAAGCTTAAAAATCTTAAGAAAAATCTCAAAACTGGAAATATATTCTTTTAGGTCCCATAATCAGATTTTTATACAAATTGCTACGCCCCGATCCCCTGGTGTTCGTTATAGCCGTGCTGCAATTTGAGTTAACCTACGCAAGCGCGCGGCTGTGTTTGTTGTTCAAAAAACTCGTAACTATCATTTATAAAATCACAATTTCTTCGTACTTATAATTTAAATGATGTTTGATCATTCAGCATATTTAATAATTTTGTATCAGTGTTAAGTATGTATTTTGAAATAGACATAAAATAATATTAAGAAAACAAAAAACGTGTTTCGTGTTGAAGAAGTGTCTGAACACAGAAGTATGAAGAAAGAAGAAAAATAAAAACATGATTATATCAAACGTTCGATAACCCCAGCTCTCTATTTGAAGCTTTTGTTATGCAAAATTTATCAGTAACATCAACAGCAGCAACAACAACAACAACCACTACGATGATGAATATAATGACAAAACACAAAAACTTTAAATATTTAATTGATCATTATTCTATAGAGAACTCGAGCGATATTTTTTATTACGTGTAGGATTTATTTAAGGAAATGATCTGCGTATAACAACAATATTTTGTGGCATAAATAAAAATAAAATAATAAAATAAACTATTTAGAATAATAATGATAGATATGCTAATGAGTTGTTGTGAGAAGTATGTGTTCTAAAAATACGTTAAAATAGGAAGGAATTAATATTGTACACAGAGAAAACGTATTCGTTGTGACAACTGAATTTCTTGCGAACTGAATCGTTGGATATATTCTCTTGTGGCGACAGAAATTCAGCTGAAACAATACATTTCAGTTATGACAGAAAAACATTTGACTGCGACAACAAAAATTTGTTAGTCATAACTGAAAAATTCGGTTGTATCAACGAACCATTCGATTGTCAGCACGAATTTGTTTTCTAGTTTTCTTAAATTTCATTTAAAATTAAATTTAATTATTATAATTATTGTACTACTTTAGCATAGGTTCCAACCTTACATTTTGACTCCCAGGAATCAGTTCTAGAACCGGTTCCATAGAACTGGTGATAAAAGAACCTATTTCAGAACAGATTCAGAGATCACCAATTCTAAAAAATTTTGGTGGGTAAGTTGATATCCCGTACCCAGCAAAACTTTGGTAATGGGTGCTATGTATTTATGCGTTACTTTGTAATGATACCATTTGCATTATTTGCAAGCATAAAGACATGAGTTACCGATTCTCTGGCAAAGGTGTCATCCATTTTTAGATAATCATGAAGGGTGAATGGCCCTTGCTGTACTCAACCTAACCTAATAATTGAAATATTTTTGATGTTTCGTTAGATTTCGCCATTTTGTTTTTTCGTTAGATTTCGCAATGAATTAACGAATCAATCGAATACAATGACTTATATATTATCGAATACAATGACTTATTTTGAAAAAACATATATTTACCCACACAACTCAACCATATTAAGCACAAATTCGTGCATGATCTGAAATTAGCGTGAATCCCAATCACTACTTGACTGTATTCTAAAGTTTTTTTGATTCGATTTAATTATTTTTTTTTTTCTTTTATTAAACATTTAAATAAATTTCATTAAATTTTGAATCAAATTAACAGAAATAGAGAAAAATGAGATAACATTTTCTCTTACATCTAACAGTGAAATACACAACATGAGGTGTTTTGAGAGTTTTACGCTGAAAATTAAAACTTTTGAAAAAATGCTTTTTTTTGTTAAGAATTTATACATAGTTGACCTTTATTATTGTTGTTGTGTTGTAAAAGGAAGATAAACAAGAACGTCGCTTTACAAAAGAGAAGCTATTTCGAAATATCGAAACGAACCAAAAAAATTTTCTTTTTATACCCTCCACCATATATGGTGAGGATATATATCAGTTTGTCATTCCGTTTGTAACATGTCGAAATATAGGTTTAAGACCCCATAAAGTATATATATTCGTGATCCCTATGCTATTTTAAGTCGATTTAGCGATGTCCGTCTGTCTGTCTGTTGAAATGGCGATCACGACGCAAAGACGCAAGCGGGAGTGCCTATTTTTACCCAGATTATTGAACATCCTCCCGAGCAGTTTGGTATTTAAAATGAGCAAAATCGGTTAAGCGGTTCAAAAGTTATGAGTGAAAATCTGAAGGTACCTCTAAATTTTCCATACAAATTTGTACAATTTTTCTGTATCTATTTTTTTTTCTGTTAAGTAAGTCAAAATGTTATTAAGTCTTCTTATTGTTCGATTAACATTCTTAGAGCTTATATGTGTGTTACTCTGATAACTAAGTTAACGTAAAAATGAACAATGTTAAAGTCGCTAACAGAGCAGACCTCTGTAAATAACTTTGCTTAAACTAAATAAATAACATTACTAAAACTAAATAACAAAATTTCGTTACATAAATTGACAAAACATATTCATATTACAGTTCATGCAAAATTTAGTATATACGTATATCATCTTCAGCCCCTATGGTGGAGGGTATTCAAAGATTCGGCACAGCCGAATTTAGCCCTTTTTTACTTGTTTTATTTATAATTTTTTTTTTTATTATGTACATTAAAATGTGCCCAAAATTAAATTAAATTTCTTCATATTTTTTTATGCATATAACCTTTTTTTTTTTCTCAGAAAACTAGAAAAGTTAAAGGAAATAAAGATCAGTTGATTATGATTTTAATTCAAAAATTTATTTAAATTTTAAAGAATATAGAAACTTTGAGTCAAGTTATACATTTTAGAAATACTACTAAACAATTTCAATTTAGCGAATTTCAATGACAAATAAATGTTTGATGCAGCATTGTAATTTGTATAACCCAGTCTTGAGTAATGGATGAGAGAAAATCTCTAAGCAGCGACGAGAAAAATTAGCTTTTTTGAATTTGTATTTTAAACTTTCAATTTTGATTTTAATATTGTACATTTTCGATTATTCTTCTTTTATCAACAAAAAAGAATTAAATTAAAAAAATTACCAAAATTAAAAGATTTTAATTTATAATTTTTCACACAAGTCTCGTACAATGCGGTTTCTTTGAGGTATGCGTTATACGAGAGAAGGGTGTATTATACATATTGAACTATACAGAACGAACTTAAGGCGCGCGCGTTCCGCATTTTAATTACAATAAAAAAAAACCTAACAGAAAAATTATATATAAAAAAACTTGTTGTTGGCGTTTAACGAACCAGTCAACCAACTTGCTACCAGAAGAAAAAAATTGTTTTAGTACAAAATGTTCTAGCTTATGAGAATTATATATATGGGAGAAAATGCATAGAACATGAACACAGTTAGGGAGAAGATGAAGAAGAAGGTGAAAAAATGATATTTAATAAATGCGGAAGCGGATGTTGAAAACGACTTTTAATCGCTAGCTGCAATACAAGTCATGCAAGTCTAGTCCAATCAATTCAGGTTGTTTTTCTTTCTTAATGCACTCTTAGTAGAATTGTACTCAATCTACAATATGTATGAATGTAGTACTTGTGTTATAATTATAATTTGTTGTATATTTGTACACTCGAACAATTTTGTGGGTAGAAATAATTTCAAGTTGTTAAAAGTCAATCTTTGGTGGTTGTTAATTTTCCGAAAAGATCAAAATTTTAAATCTAAAGTTGACTTTATTTTTAAATAAACGTAATGTAAATATTTGTAAACATTGTACTTAAAAAAGCACTCAAAATGTTAAATTAAAAAAATATTAACTCTTTTTATATTACGGACGAATGAATATTTAAAGAAAAGAATTTTATTGCTTTGTTAGTTATTTTTTTTTTAATTTCTTTATTAAATAATGAAAATAACTGCTGCTGAAACATAGTAATATTTTTGGCTAAATTGTTTTTCTAACATTATTGTTTCTATTATTTGTAGTTGTTTTAATTATTGTCATGCTAAAATAACTAAAATTACAGTTGAAAATGACGACTACAGTTGACTACATGTTATATTACTCACCATGTCATATTACTCAGAAAATTCTTTGAGTGTATACTTGTAACGTTTGTTGCAATTTAAAAATGCATCCACTAATATAGAGGGAAGAAACAAAATCCGCAAGTATGTGGTATTAAATTGACGTTTCACAGCTGCATACACAAACATACATACATACGCCGTACAAAGTGTAACCTATCTAAATGGCTTCCTACGTTTGCAACAAAACAAAAAAAAAAAAAAACTAAAAACTGAAACAGAAAACAACTTAAACTTAAGTAATTTAATAAAGGAAATCGAATAGTGTGGTGGAGAAGAAAAGAGAATCTGAGTAAAAGATTTTTATAACACAAAATCAAAAAAGATTTACATACATATATATGTATGTATGTAGTTCTTAATTAAAATGATTAGTATTTTTTCTTCCAAGTTTTGTTATTATTACAACAGGAAATGACTTAAATACATATATCTTAGAAATTTATATTCTTAGCCAATTTTTGTTAACTATTGATGATATAACGCAAAAGTACAGGGTTCTAAGTTAACTTTAAAGGGTGTTCATACTGAGTTTTTAAACACTGTTTAGCAAAAACACTCGTTATAGTATAAAAAAACTTCTTGTAATAGAACAGAGAACTAAATACGTATATTTTGCTATACAGATTTAATTGTCGACGCAGCATTAAATTGAAGCACATATGATTTATGAGCAGGGAAGCGTCTTTCATGTACTAACAAATCGAAAACATGCGGTAAATATGCACTACCAATGATGCGGGTTTACTATCGCAACTATGTCTAAAAGTACTACTACTTTTCAGGAGAGACAAAAAACGTTTTATAAAAAACTTGTTACATTTTTAATTATTTTTTTTGTCTCTCCCGAAAAGTAGTTTTTGCGACAAGAGGTTGCGATAGTAAACCCTTAAATAAGCACTTAAAACTAAAAAATATGCAATATAAATCCAAAAATATGCACTTAGAATTTGCCAATTTTTATAAATCATATTTAGTTTTAGCAAAACTCCCAGCAAAACCTTATACTGCATTTCCATATATGTACGTGTTTTGGCGAAATAACATGTTTTGCTCAAAATACGTGTTTTGGTACATATTTTCCCATATATTTTTATGCGAGCAAAACATCTCAAACAACGTGTTAAATTTCAAAACCTATCGAAAATAGTCTGATCAACACTGAATTGTGTCTATACAATTCTGTGTTATCCATTCATGGAGAATGATAAATTCGAAAAAATGGCATTTGCATTTGACAAGTTCGAAAAAAAAAATTAAAGCGTCATTCAAAGTGGTAGTTATATATGTATAAAAAAGTTTAAATACATATAAAAATGAAAATTTAATAATTCGAACCATAAAAATGCTACAAAAAGTTAAATTTTTTATTTTATTTTTTATGAATATGAAACGTCAAAATAATTTCGAAAATTCGAACACTCAAAACACATTTTTGCTATTGGAAACAGTTTGAAATGTTTTCCTCAAAACATGTTATTTTGGTCATAATGGAAACATGGTATTATATTGCCCGGTAATGGTAACCTCTTACCTTTCGTTACAAAACCTATTATTTTAACAAGGTCATGTCCAGCGAGATAACGCTTTACCCAGTAACATGTTATTCTTAACTTACAGAATAGGAGTTTTCAGAAAAATGTTGTGTTTGGTATCTGAAATAATGCAAGGGTAAGGGATTTGATGCATTACCAGGTAATAAGCTTTATAATACCAACACATTACCAAGGTTTTATTGGATCACTCGCGTGCGTTTGTTTAAAAATTAAATCCAATATAATTGTCTAACAAGGATGCAACGCTGATGAGTTCGCTTTGATTGCGATGAAATTTAAATATATTTTAGAGATTTAAAAAACGACCTATATTATTTTTGAGGCCCAGTCTCAAACTTAATGGTTTAAAAGTGGGGTCAAAAATGAACAAAATTTTTTTTGATCTTCATTATTTGGAAAAATACATAAATCTTCAAGTGTTTTGTATTAGGAAGTATAGTCCGTTTCGGTTCAAACTCAGTGGACATGTTTTTTTTTTTTTTGATACTCGTGCATGTTTGGATTTTAGACAAAGTTTCCCTAAGCATTATATTTTTCCATAGGTTGGCAACTCCATGTCCAAAACATAAGCAATATAAGTATCAATCTTTAAAGAACAAATGCTCGCTATTTCATGGCCATAGAACAGATTTTAATTACATATTTATACCTCATTTTAAAGAAAAATATGCGGAATTTTAAATTTTAATTATCTTTTTGGCTATAATTTATGTTTAATAAAATTTTTATTAAATTTTTACAAAAGTTCCTTTAAAATTATATACATATAATATGTGATACAAATATCTTTTTTAATTGTCAAAATCAAACAAAAGAATTGTTTAAACTTTTTCTAGCGGGACATTGTAAAAATGAGCCCGAATCGATAAGAATATAATTCTTTTTAATCCACATGCATATGTACCCATTTTTTCATAGTTCTAATAACGATGCAGGAAATACAAGACTTAATTGTGTTGCATTCCCAAATGGGTAATAAACAGCTTTCTCTAAATTTCAAGATAATTTTTCTAAATGGATTCAAAAAGCATTTTTTTACAAATGCTGGCAAAGAAGCCGTCTTTCTTCTTGGTTCGTGGTCAGGCCACTTAATGACAAAATCGGAAACTGTCCTGCCGTACAAATACTTTCCTTACAAGAACTCAAAGAAACCAATGGACAATGCC